>OX244273.1:8675000-9304088 GCA_945867215.1 Epinotia demarniana
TACTTGATCTCATGACAAAGCCGTACATTTTATATGCTTTACTGACGATATTATTTATATGAATACTAACTCAAATCACAAGTTTATATCACAAGTCTTCAATTTTAGTAAATATAATATACAAATATAACACAAAAGTCACCAAAAAGCCGAAGAAATCCATAAATAAAATATTTTTTTATGGACAGTAAACACGTGTCCACTCGTAACTTCAAAGAAACTGATCCAATGGCGCTGGATTTCTCTCAGGATTGTAAAAATGGCCACCGTCACATATTGTTATGTTCCGGACCTCGCTATAGCCCGCCAAATTCGAAATAAACCCGCTATGTCGTTTTGTCCGTATATGCCATTTTGTCCGTATTTCCCCCATTTCTTAGATATTGTGGGTACTTGTATTGGTACTTGTGCATTAAAATGCCGAAAACTCTTAAAAGTGTCAGAAAAGTGATTTGTAATATGACGAAGTATTTGTCGGAGAGACTTTAGATTAGATTCTATTCCTCTATATAACATCACCGACCTTTGATGTCAATATGACTGGTAGGTGTATACTGTGTAGGCTCGGACAAGAATAGGTCTACGGTCTCCCCCGCCTGTCGCAGAAGGCGACTAAACGGGGTCATAGGGGTCGCAGTACTCTGGCGGGGGCTGGGGCACTCGCTTAAGAACCCCAGGGAAGATCATTTTACATGCCCTAGGACGAGCCATGTGGCGAGGCGCGAGGGGGGCTCCAGTGCGTTCAGCATGAGATCCTGGAATCCCCTGCATGAGAGCGCAGATGCAGGACACCGTGGAGTTTTTAGTGGATAGAAATACCACATAACCCAGTCATCCCCCGGTGATTGGGTACCTGGTTCGCAGGTTTTCTCCACGAAAAAAAAAAAAAAAAAAAAAAGGTGTCCATCATATAGTATGTGCAATGGAAATGAATTAGTGTTGCCATAATTATTGCTAATTTAGCGCCCCGGGAGCAGGATTTTTATTATCCTGGTCGGGCTTTAAAATAAAAGGAGAATCGTTACATTCTCAGCACATTATTTTACATACCTCACATTTCAGGCCCTGTTTCGGTATGGCCATGTGAATAATGTTAAATTTACCATTCTTGGGATAAATTCCACTCCTCGGCTGCTTTTAATTGACCCTAATTGAGTCCTGTGGAGTGGTCATTTCCCATATGTATTAAAGCAACGTGCGTCGACAAACAAGTTCCCTGAAAGCCTGTCCGCCCGCATTATTCCGAGTGATGTGGCAAATTGTTCGCGCCATAGAGCTATGTCGGCTGAAAGGACTTACGGCCGTATCCATACTAATATTATAAATGCGAAAGTGTGTCTGTCTGTCTGTTACCTCTTCACGCTTAAACCGCTGAACCGATTTGGATGAAATTTGGTATAGAGATAGTTTGAGTTCTGGGGAAGGACATAGGTTAGTTTTTATCCGGGAAATCACCCCCTAAGAGGATGAAATGGGGGGTGAAAGTTTGTATGGAGCTACGATATAACCGAGTTCCACGCGGACGGAGTCCCGGGCAGAAGCTAGATCACTATAATTATCATCCTCCTAGCGTTATCCCCGGCTGTGCCCTAAAGGAGCCGGGGGTCCGCTTTGACACCTAGAAGATTTGTCGTAGGCACTGGTTTTACGAAAACGACTGTCATCTGACCTTCCAACCCACAGAGAAAACTAGACCTTATTGGGATTAAAATGGTTTCCTCACGGTGTTTCCTTCACCGAAAAGCTAACGGTAAATATTCCGTACATAAGATCCGAAAAACTCATTGGTACGAGCCGGGATTCGAAACCACGACCGCCGCTTGACAGCCGCATGCCTGAACCACTAGGCTACCGTAGCTATCCACTATAATACTTACCTTAAAACAGGGCAATAATCAGTGTCACGGAATGTGTCCTCTGACTCGCTCCGTGACATCAAACTGAATGCCCTTTAGTGCAACAATAAAAGTTTTAGTGGCTATTTGAGCTGGAAAACTGGCGAGCCTGTCTTTTCCCAAAAATATGATTTTGTTGAATTTTGAAAAAGTGACTATAGTCAAAACAAACTATACTTATAATTAGTGTTCGGAGTTTCGGTGGCAAATTTCACACGGTGGATAATGGAGTCGTTTTTATGATTATTTTTTAAATATTTGAATAAATAAATAATTCATATACCGAATTGTATAATTGGCGGCAGGTACAAACATTATACTGTCCCGACTGTTTAGGTGACATGTTTGTACGTACGTAATAAGTAAAAATATATAAATTTATTAAACAATGTTTACCTACATACTTGTGTTATTACTAGTCCTGTGTTGTTATCGTGGTATAAGTAGGTAATGCTCGCACGATAATTTATAAGGAGTATTATGCAAAATTAATCAATTAATCGTTATTCGTTTAATCAAAAAAAATAGTTAGGCGACCCCATTTACCTGTGTGAAATTTGCCACCGAAACTCCAAACACTACTTATAATAACAAACCTGCTCACAAAATTTCACTAAATTCGGTTGAGAAATGCGATCTGTAGAGGACAACAGCCGCACAGAGTGACAGCGTGACAGTCACCGAACGTCTGACATACGAACGATTTTCAGCCCAAGCTAAAGCATAGATCTTCGTTCGCTTCGCTCGCTAGTTCGATAAATTAGCGTTTGCTACACTTTTATGTATGTATAGATTTTTATAGTAATTTATGCAACTGTTGTATAATTAGTAGGGTCTTGAAACGCGAGTGTCGTAAGTCGAAAGATGCCACGAGCGTTTTCAGACCAAGTTATACACCATTGAATACAATACTTTTTTACGACTTATTTCAAATAAACAGCATTTTTTTTACTTTTCAGGCGGTAAGTTTTCCATTAGTTCTACTTACTTTACTACTCACGCAATTTCTTCAGGAGTGCAGTTATTTTCTTCTTCGTTCATTTTAAAATGAACGTTTTCTCCACTTCCCAAACGAATAAAATCTTAATAAGTTATTAATAACGAATTCGTCTTTGAATTTTGAACTGGAACTTTGGTGGGAAATTAGAAATATGACACCTTGACACCTCTTGTTCATGGTCTGTTTTGTTTTTAATTTCCTTGCACTTGCCATCCGAACCAAACTGAATCTTTGAAAAGGCTCAGACAAGCCCGAACACAATGGATTCTTGTCTTGTGTAGTTTAGGCGTTGTCATGGCCACCTTCTGGTTCCATCATCAGATCAGCTTAGTGGTACCATAGTAGGTATTGCGTTGTCATCCGAATTTCCAAATTTCAACTCGATATAGAACTCCAGACAGTTGGTCAAATTTGATCTGCAAAATTCCCATCCACAGACCTACACTGATTAACACGACAAGTTAACTACAAGACTTGTAAAACAATACCCATTCAAAGCAAATCAAGCCTCGATTAGTGACTGACTTCATTGTAGAAGCTGGTGTTGATGCAAACCTATTTTATGTATCTTCGATTTTACCAAGATGACGTTCTAATAAATATCAAAGAGCTGGAGCAAATTTTGTTTATGCGTTTTTAGTTTCGTTTATTTCCCAACAGGCAAAGGCCTTTTTTTATTCAGTCATAGATGGAGGATTTTCCTATCATGGATAGTAGGTTATATAAAATAGGTTTTATTATTAATAATAATAATAATAAGAGTGTGGAATGGATGGAGATATAGTCACAAAAATTGAGAAAGGTATGTTAAGGTGGTTTGGGCATGTAGAGAGGATGGATGAAAGAAGATTAACGAAGAAAGTGTATACAAAAATAGTGGAAGGGCAAGTTGGAAGGGGAAGACCTAGGCGAACTTTCTCCGATCAAATCGGAGAAATCTTAACAAAAGGCCAGGTCAAAAGTACCCTAAACCGACGAGCATGTATGAGAAATATTATGAAAGTGAGTGAAGCGAAAGTGGTTTGCCAGGATCGTAGCAAATGGAGATCCGTGATCTCTGCCTACCCCTCTGGGAAAGAGGCGTGATTGTATGTATGTATGTATGTAAGACCTCTACTCTCTAATCGTGTAAGTATACGTCCCTCCTTTTACGTTAGTCGTATTATATCCGTGACATCAGTTAGAGTAATAGTATTTTATGCAACTGTTGTATTAAGTAGGGTCTTAAAACGCGAGTGTCGTGAGTTGCGATGCGAGCCTTGGCGAGCATCGCAATTAAAGACGCCACGAGCGTTTTAAGACCAAGTTATACACCGTTGCATACAATACTTTTTCTACGACTATTTTTAAATAAATAGCATTTGACTTTTCAGGCAGTAAGTTTCCGTTAGTTCTATTACTACTCACGCAATTTCTTCAGCGGTGCAGTTATTTTCTTCTTCGTCCATTTTAAAAGGAACGTACACATTTTTCTTCACTTCACAAACATGAATCAAATCTTAAGAAGTTATATATAACGAATAGTTATCATATTTCGTCTTTTAATTTTGAACTGGAACTTTGGTGGGTAATTGGAAAGATGACACATGTCATTGACACCTCTTGTTTATGGTCTGTTTTGTTCTTAATTCAACTTGCCAGTACTGTCATATTAAGAATAAGGTTTTTCTTAAGTTGGCAGCAATGCCTTTAGTACAATAATTTCTTTGAAGTAAAAACATTCAGTGGTTTGTTAAGTTGGTAGTACCTCATGTATTTTGATGTTAAATTAGTGTTGATCACGTAATACTACCCAGGTTTAGAAGCGTGTGGCTGCTAAGTGTATCGTTTTGGCGACAAAACAGCACGGTTGTGCCGTACTGTTATGGGGAATAGTGTAGACTTTTCTGCAGACTTATTTTGTATGTCTTTATATTAGTGTTTGGGACTATGTAAAATATGACAGATAAAAGTACAGGAGTAGAAAAATATTTTTACAGGTGGTGACAAACAACAAAAAAACCTAAGTATACGCGTTGAGGGACAGCAGATTTGACATTATATCTTATTTTCAGTTGTGGTATTGTCTATACTTACATCTTTGTCACACATTTGTGTATATGTGTGCGAGTCCTTTATTATATGCTTTCTCTACGCAATGTAGTAACTGCACGGTTTGGGCACCTGTTGGCAAATCATTAACTACAAATCCTGTGCAATTTTATTTAAAAAAAAAAACGTCATACCGTCCTTGGGCGGTCGCGTCAACAGTTCAGTCTAGCGCTTGCAGCTAACTTGTTTCATTTTTTCTATTTCCATTTGGTTACACCCAAATACCCGGAACCTTTTTTTTATACCTCAAAATGTTCCCAACACTATTCCGTCTTGTCAACTAAGCTATCGTGGTTGCCACTAATTAAATTTCTCACAGATGTCATCTCGTTAGAAGAACAATGTAATATCCACAGTAATTTAATGTTTCGCTTCCAGCAAGGCTAGTGCTATAAAAAGACGTGGGTCTGCAGAGTGGCGGCCCCGCCACGTGTTCCACCATTACGGTGCACTATTATGACGTCATATCGGATCACGAAGCGATTAATCCGTGAGTGTGTACGGACTTTATTTACTTAGTAACATCAACGACTGTATGACCCGAGTGACGAAGAGTTATGTCACGGCTGATGTACAAAAATATGTACTAATTTTTTGCCTTATTTCTAAGAACTATGGTGCGAAATTGTTAAATTGTGTCTGACGTTGACTGTAAAAGGTATGCGCGTTTATAAGGGTGAAGATCTATCGGAACTGTACGGGGTTGCGGAGTGGTTTGCGTAGAAAAATTCTCTAATTAAATAGCATTGCACACACCTCACACACGCTCAGTAAAATCGTACAGCTCCGAAAAATACTCGTCTAAAAGCCTACTTTATCATAAACTTTAATAACTGCGTCATGATGATACACGAGGTACTACTACGATTAATAAATATATATTATTTTAACTCACATACCTATACAATTTTAGTGTAGAATATTTAAAAAAAACCGGCCAAGGGCGTGTCGGACCACGCACAATGATGTACCTTCTACTAGCTAACCGACATTATTAATCACAACGTTACCGTAAGTTAAAAAAGTAATATCTGCATAAGAAACTTATGGCACTTACATCCTTTTCGTTATGGTTTTCGTTTTTCAGCAATAACCCAAAAACCTTTGAACCGAACTCGGTCGAAATAATTTACGTTGAATGTTTTTTATATTAAAAAACACTAACTCCGTGATTTTTATCATGTTTTCTATAACACGGTTCGAAAGTTAGACCCAATTTAAGTGACTTTCGGAGCGATTATCTTCGAATATAGTTACTTGATCAAACAAAAACTGAATGACCTACAGTGTTTTTTTATTTTTTTATTCTAGTTTAGTTTTTTTACCATACGATATTTTGTGAGCATACGGGCTGCCGGATAGTAAGCAGACACCGTAGCCTACCTACTTTTAGGTTTTACTCTACTTAGTGCATCAGCGCCCAACACCAAAATACTCAACAGTGGGATTAACTAGTGCCTTTGCGTAAATCGCTTAAGCATTTATTCCACATCCCGACCTGAATTTATGCGAACAAAAACTGTGTTAGGCGAACAGAGGATCTGTCCTGGGGGAGCCGACGATGATATATTGACCGCATTACCCGGGATGGGTACGGGCACCTATGTTATGTGCCCTATTGTGCGAAATGCGTCGGGCATGTTGAGATTTCCACGTAGGTTCTTTTAAATAAGACAGAAACTTGAAGGGATGTGTAGTTCAGAGGTGTGATTACGTAACAATATAAATACTCTTCCCTGACCTGATGATCTGGTAAAGGTCGTGGGAGTCCGCTGGATGTGAGTGGGTATTTATTTGTCCAGCAGTGGACGTCTATCGGCTGATATCATTTTGATTGTAATGATGATAAATACTCATTTCTCAAACATGCAATGAATTGTCGTCGTTACGTGCGTCATAACAGGCTTCGAAGTATCACATTTCGGGCGGAACGATTCGAGAGAACTGTAAAGGAATTTCATACTAAATTGAGGGCCTAGGCCGGGAAGTAATTTTAATTTTATTGAAATCTAAATATGGCGTTTGTGTTCATGAACAGGCTAAATAGCTGAAATATTATATTGTTATTATTTTTTTCTATTGGCTGAATGGTTATTGGACGAATAATATCCGCGTTAATGCTTATTACACACGAACTGATATTAAGAATTCAAATCTGTATGATTCAATTTGTTGATGAATAAATTTAAAATATTGTCCATTATATAAGTCACCAGAGACCACAGACAATATTTAAAGTCCTCTGCATTTATTTTATTTATATCCTCTGCATTTATTTTAAATATTATAGAAATTAAGATTCTCATTATGAGTTTGTATATAACGGCCCTAATAGGGTCTATTCGAACACTACACACGCGTAATACGGACGACTTCCGTAAAAAAACATTATGGAGGGATTGGAGGGAAAATTATAAGTCTTTTGTCGTGTAGCTAGATTTTATATTTTGTGGTTGATATTTATAAATAAAGTTTCAAAATGAGTTCCGATGAAAGAAAGGAGCGACGAAGACACTAATTGTACGCCGCCGTTGTCGCCAAAATCAAAGGATAAGTACATTAATACGGGTTGGTTTTTTGAGTAGTGATATTTCATTGCATGTTTGAGAAAAGCAATATACACGCCTAGCCGTGAAAAGTATTCTTTCCCGGCGGCTGCAGTAATGTACTATTAATGAATGCTGCAATATCCATACTAATAATAAGTGTATGTGTGTGTTTGTTTGTTTGTTTGTCCGTCTTTCACGGCCAAACGGAGCGACGAATTGACGTGATTTTTTAAGTGGAGATAGTTGAAGGGATGGGAAGTGACAAAGGATAATTTTTATACCCGAAATCATCCCCTAAGGGGGTGATATAGGGGGGGGGGGGGGGTAAAAGTTTGTTTGGAGCTGCGATATAAACGAGTTCCACGCGGACGGACTCGCGGGTAGAAGCTAGTAAGAACATAATCAATACAAGTAGTGGCAAACAGCGTTACTTCAAACGTACAATCAAGGAGTTTAAATGTTTATGTTCATGGCCATTTAGAGCATGATGGTTGATTGCCGTAATTGAGGTTAGGTTTATGACCGTAAATTGGTGTCACCCCGGCCTTAAAGAATTAGGAAATCGGGTTACAAAACGTCTGAAGGGACGCATTTGATAATTGGATAGGTATACGCACGGCATAGGTACTAGATTTTTGAGTGAGAACTAAAGTAAAATTTATTGAATCTTTCGTGAAAAGAAACTATACAATTTACATGTAAACGGCAATACTTTTTTGTTTTCGTTTTTGTATTATCCATTTCATAAGTGAACAAAGATGTAATAAAATCCTTTGTGAAATAGACCAGTTTGACAGGACTGGTTTCCCATGAGTCGGCTAGAACCATCTATATTTTAGTAGGTACTAATGATTCATTTTACAATTGTGAGCGACGTCCGCTCTCGGCGGCGTCGGCTGGACGAGTGAGCGCGCGCGCTACCAGCCGCGGCAATGCTCGCCCCTCACAGTCACCTAAGAGTGACCTAGTTCCGAGACACAAGTCGGCGACGGACGAGCTCCGCCCCTATGTGTACGGACTGCGCGTACTACCACTCGGCGCCCGAATGGTGTGTTTGGGCTTCGCCCGTGTCCTCAGACACTTTGGGGTAAACGCTGTTACCAAAATAAAAGAAGGAATAACGAAAAATAGAATTTTTATTTACTTACCCTATCACTGCCCTAAGTGACTTGATACAAGTCCCTAACTTCCTAATACTTTGTAGTTTTCTTCTTCTTCTTGTTGTGAGTTCCAGGAGGCTCCGATTGACACTGAATTGCTCCGGGCCGTACCTGCTATTTATACCTGCCAGCGGGCAAGCAAGACGTGCTGAGTGAGACAACAAAAGTTACGCCCACTTTGACTTGATTAATTTACATTACAAGATGTTATTTGGATGTTATACATATTAATGGGCGGAAGTCTAAGCTGATTTACAAAGTTCTAGTATGGCTTGAGATCTTATAAGTACAGTAGGGTTCGTAAATATTTTCTTATTTCAATAATCGTACATGGAAATCGGGCAAACCGTAATTCGGTCCCTTTCGTAACACTTATTTATCTTTTGCGCTGAACCTACTGAGTTTACTTATTTGTAAGTTTAAACATTTAATAGAACTTTTAATTATCTTTCTAACAATATATAAGCCTTTCTAATACGATGAGCCGTTATAAAGATATAAACGTAAACATATTAATTGCAAAGTAAAAATGTGCCGTACTAAATTCCAATTCAGGCTCGGTGGCCGCGGCTCTCGTTACGGTCATGTTGGCGCGATATACCCCTCCCCTCCAGGCGGCCAGTCTGCGCTGCGCTCGCGCATAGGCAACATTTCCTCTCTCTTTCTAATACAATTTGTACTGAGATTTTACTTTAATGTTTACAATATCAAATGAATGCTATGAGAGGGTGTTTTATGTAAATAGTTACTATGGGGATTCTAACTACTGGGTTCTTTATTACTTTAAACAATCTAGGTCTCTATAAATAATCACATATTTCTCTTACGTATAATCTTCGTATGACGCGATGCGTAGCTCTGCCGTCACGTGTTGATCTTGTCGTCCATAACAATGTTTTTTACAATAAGTGACCAGTGAGACTGCAAATCTCAAGTGATTTACCCACGCAATGAAAATTAACCGATTATATGATACGATTCGAAATCACACCGTGTGCGCACTGTTCCCTCAAGTAATTATGAAACAGATTTGCTTAATTTATTTGCACAAGGAATTATGTAGTTTAATTAAGCCGGAAGGGTGCTTAAGCCGCGTCAAGATTAGATGCTATCGTGGGAGATAATGCGATGTTTCCAGGTTCACCTGGAGGCATATTTTGTTGCCTTCCCAATCGGATTCAAAAGAGTTTCGCACGCAGATTTTTCGCGTGCTGAGTTGATGTGTCAGAACGAGAATTTACAATATTCTCTGCTACGTGAAAGTATGCCTTAAGATTAGGCTGGTAAATATTGCTATTGAATGACAGTAAATCCGCCTTTTGTTGGTTAAGTTTCACTTTTGTATCAAAGTTTAAATTATTAATAAAAGAGTGTGCGAAACATAGTTAAATCTATTACGAATGCATAACATACGATCTCCAAAATCTGAAGTACGCAATAAGCTCTTGTGCGGATTTCGATTTTGAACCAGTACGCTTACCATGAGTTTGACAATGACGGCTCACGCTAACGAGTATCGAGTTTCCTATCTGTGCATCCCGCTCGTACTGTCAAAGTGCAATAGAGATGCACAGATAGAAAACTCGATACTCGTTAGCGTAAGCCGTCATTGTCAAACTCATGGTAAGCGTACAGTTTTCACGCCGAGTTACGACATTTACGACGCGTGCACCTCGCCGCCGATCGCTTGTCCATGAACACGTCCTTAGTTAACGTGGCAACACAACAGTAACAATATATCGTATAGCCTAGCCTAGAAAGCTGATCTAGACTTTGTAAGAAAATAGCGAAGTCGAGCCACGGACACATAATAAAGCTCGAGCAATTTTATCACCTAGACGTGATCCACAGAATTATCCAATTTCACTGGAGCCTTGTTGAATAAGTGGGTGCTAGGTAGCGCGGGACTTGCGTTGGAACACGCGCAAATACGGGATTGGGCGTTGCGTAGATGTGTTTATGTACGCACGCGTTTATAAATACGCCTGGTAGTCCGCATACTTCGCCTGTCCTTAAACACGGCCTGACGGCCCGGCAGGGTCTGATTTACCCACAGGCTAATAAGGCTGGAGCCTAGGGCGCAAGGCCAAGCAAGGGGACGGCACTGAGCTGAGACTTTCCTTTCATAGTTGGCCTAGGGCGGTCAGAACTCTAAATCAGGCTCTGCGGCCACGACTACGAGCGGCAGCGGTGCATTATACGGAACGAAAGGTCGGAGCGCGGCCCCTTGCTCCTACGTCTGTCGCACCGCTGCCGTCGCCGCTCGAGGTCACGGCCAAGTCCTTTAAGTGAGTAGGTATCCACCAGAGCTATACCAGGCAGCAAAGCGGTGTGCGAGGAAAAAATCGATTTACCTTTGTTTTAACGTCAAACGTTTCATTTTCAGGACTGTTACAAAACAAAACTAACCTAACGGGCTTTACAGAACGATCGTTTAGCTTAGTCTGCACGGCTATCACGCGACGGCGCGCGAGCTCTCTCGATTTTTCTCGCACTATCCATCTCTATCTTATTAGAACACTTAGAACAAGAGGTATAGTACGATAAAAATCGAGAGTATTTCGCGGCCGTCCCATGCATGATAAATGTGCTGTTCCTAAAAAGTTAACCGTTTCTGAGAAAATTAAAGTAAAATAAGAGACGCCGGTACAATCCACCAATAGGAAGCTATACAAGCAAAGTTAGCAATACTACCGGTGGATTTTCCCACGCACATCGCTCCGCTATATCGCGCTGCTCTGGTGGATGGATTCTGAGCTTGTGGGTCGATTGAGGTAAACATCCCAATGTTTGACACCTTAATTGTATTGACTCCCAGTTGCTTGTTAATTAGCAGTGAAGGTGCCAAGTGATGGGCAGGTGTCGACACCTAAGAAGGTCTCCTTGATTGGAGGTTGCATATGTCTACTGGCCATAGGTACTCATTATTACCATATGCATGTCACGATTTAAATATACTTAGAAACCGTTTGTTTACATTCTATTGTCACTTGCTGAAAATAAATTGACCACGAAACGACTAGCGTATCACTTAAATCTGAGGCTCTAGTATATCTTATCTTATCTTATCTAGATGAGGGCCCTTTCGGATGCACTTCGACCCAGTGGGATCTTTTGTGCATTTGCCCTCTCCTTACGTCTACTCCCAACTTCGCTCCATCATTTCCACATAGCGGATGATGCAGCTCAGCGGAAGTGCCTTGAATAGTGGTTGCGGATAGCCGTTACCAAAGTAATTCATTCTTTGTCTGGCAAGGGCATGACATTCACACAGTAAGTGTTCCATAGTCTCATCCTCCTCGCCACACATTCTACAGTCTAAGCTGTCTGATAGTCCCATCTTGGCCAAGAGATCTTTGACCCCGAAGTGACCTGTGAACACCCCAGATATGATTCTGAGCTGCTTCCTACTGGATTTCCAGAGTTTGTTAGTCCAGCCCGAGTCCACTCCTTCTATGAAGAGCTTTGAGTGCCTTAAGCCCGCCTCATTCCTCCACTCGTATTGGTGTTTGGTTTTGGCGTAGGCTTTAAAGGCCGAAATTATGGTTCCCTGCGAGAGTCCCACAAATGGTTCTGGACCTACAAAGTGGTTTGTAGACCCCCCTCTAGCAAGCTCATCCGCTCTTTCGTTGCCAATGAAGCCCTCGTGCCCTGGAATCCAAACCAGTTGCACCTTATTGTACTTTCCAAGCTTGTTCAGTGCCTGGACGCCATTATAGACTAGTCTAGATTCCACTTTCGGCGCCGTAAGTGCCTTAAGCGCCGCTTGACTGAGTATATAGATGGTCTGCCCTCTGGTTTGTCTGTCTATATTCTCCTGTGCACAGGCAATTATGGCGTATGTCTCCGCCTGGAAGACGGTTGCCAAATTACCCATGCTTACACTACTACTGTAGTCATTCGCATAAATGCCTGCTCCCGTACCGGATCCCATTTTTGATCCGTCCGTGTACCATATACTGTCTTCGATACCAGACCTCGGTGGTTCTAGACCTTCGGCCCATTCAGCCCTGGATGGAACTTTTGTTGTGTAGTTCCTATGGAATACAAACTTGGGTAGCATTTTGTCGCTTCCCATGCTTGTTATTCTGTCTAAGAAACCATCAGTCTCCATGTTTGTGTGCTTAGTCTTTGGCTTACTGTCGCTCCACAGTTCAAGGGTTCTTAATCTGTAGAGCGATTTGCGTTCCTCTGACTTAATCACCAAGTGAAGTGGCGGTAGGTCCAGTAGGACTTCTAGCGCCGCTGTGGGCGTGGTGCGAAACGCCCCTGTTATAGCCATGCATGCCGATCTCTGTACCTTCATCAGAGCATCTCTGCATGTGCTCTTTAAAGTCCTTGGCCACCATACCAGGCTACCGTACAATAATATGGGCCTCACCATCATAGTGTCGATCCATCTAAGTACCTTTGGGTTCAAACCCCATGTTTTTCCATACGCTGATCTACACATTCCAAATACCCTCAGTGCCTTTGTAATGGTAAGATCTGTATGCTTCTTCCAATTCAGTTCTTTATCTAGTGTGACACCTAGATATTTCACATCATTAGACAGTTCTAGTACCCTCCCGTACAGTTTTAGCTGCTGTACGCCTCGAAGGGTCCTTTTCCTAGTAAAGGGTATTACTACAGTTTTGCCTGGATTAATGGATAATTGGTGTCGGTCGCACCATCTCTCCACTGTCTGCAGTGCCTTGTTCATGATTTCCGATACCGTGCCTGGAAACTTCCCATTAACCAGTATCACTAAATCATCAGCATATCCTACCGTGTGGATGGGACCTTTATTGAGTTCTACCAGGAGTGAGTTCACCACCAGACTCCAAAGAGTTGGTGAGAGTACCCCACCCTGTGGACATCCCTTTGTGGCCGTCGCCATTATCTCTTCCCCCAAGAGTGATGACTTTATTAGTCTGCCATTTAGCATATTGCCTATCCATTTACATATGGTGGGCTCTACACCATGATTAACAGCTGCTTCGCTGATAGCTTTATACGTGGTACGATCGAACGCTCCTTCCACGTCTAAGAAAGCTGCAAGACATAGTTCTTTATTCTCTATAGCCTGTTCAGCCCTGGTTGTCACCAGGTGAAGTGCGGTTTCCGTTGACTTCCCTGGCTGGTATGCACATTGTAGTTCGTGCAGCGGATGCCTTCTTAATGGGCCATCCCTTATGTGTCTATCTACCAGTTTCTCCAGTGTTTTGAGGAAAAACGACGATAAACTTATCGGCCTATACGATTTGGCATCACTGTAATCCGCCTTACCCGGTTTGGGTAGATAGGTTACTTTTACCATCCTCCACACACGCGGTACGTGTGCGAAGGCTAGGCACGCCCTGTACAATCTGCTAAGATGTGGGATTAGTACATTAGCGCCTTCTTGTAGTAGAATGGGGTAGATGCCGTCTGGCCCCGGGGCTTTGTATGGTTGGAATGTTGAAAGTGCCCACTTTATCTTTTTATGATCTACTACCTTTTTGGACGTGTCCCAATTGTGTCTCGTTGTACTTGTGGTCTGTTCCAACGCATTAATTGCTCCATCGTCTGTTACGCTGTCGTGTATTACTGAGCCTGGGAAGTGCATTTTACACATTACCTTAAGGGTCTCCAGCCCCGTTTTTGTCATTCTACCGTCATTATCCCTGATGGATGTGAGCGGGGCCGACTTTGTGGTTGCTAGTGCCTTTGTTAGTCTCATACCTTCTGGTATTGACTCAATCTGATCGCAGTGGTTCCTCCACGCTCTCCTCTTGGCTTTCCTCACAGCCTTGCTGAGTTCTGTGAGTTTTTGTGCATAGTACCCAAAGTCATTAGATGCCTTTGCGTCATTGAATATTGCCCTAGTTTCCCTCCTGAGCTTTACTATCTCTGGGGTCCACCATGGTAACTTTTTAGCCAGGGTTTTCTTCTCGGGGCAGTTATTAGTGAAGGCCTTGTATACAGCTTGTACTATTTTGTCCGCTTCGAATTCTATGTCTATAATAGAGTTTAGCTTGCCTTTTGGGTCTCCTAGGTCTACTTTTAGATCCCTTCTAAAGCCCGACCAGTCCGTGTACCTAGGATTCCGTTTACGTACCGTATTTATTTTTATCTTAGTTTGGTACCTGAAGCAGATGTATCTGTGGTCCGAAAGGGATATGTCATCAGATACGTGCCATGAGTTGATTTTGTTACTAGTGTTATTATTATTAGTAGCCAACGTTATATCAATCACCTCCCCCCGCCTAGAATTGACGAAGGTAGGTTCATTGCCTTTATTCAGTACTTGTAAAGAGGAGCTTACCAGGAAATCCAGTACCTTCTCTCCTCTCCTATTGACATCCGAGCTGCCCCAGATGACATGGTGAGCGTTCGCGTCGCAGCCGATTATCAGGTTGGTGTTCGCCCGGCTGCCGTATGCAACAAGATCCCGCAGCTGTTGTGTGATGGGATCCGTCGCCTCGTAGGGGAGGTAGGCTGATGATAGAATGAGCTCCTTACCCTCCCCCTTTTTTTGGATCATCACCGTGGTGAGATCCCTGCAACAGAAAGCATGTAAAGGCATAGCATTGATGCCATTTTTGACATATATACATGTCCTCATATCATTGTTGTTATCTGGACACAGGTGAAAAATTGTTCCCCCCGTTCCACCTAAACCTCTTATTTCACCTTTATATATATATGGTTCTTGAATAAGAGCAATATCGAACTTGTCGCATTTTAGCTGCCTTGCCAGAAGGGCAGTGGCCGCCTTGTTGTGTTGTAAATTAATTTGTACACACCTTAAACCCGCCATTGGCGCTGTTAATTCTTTGGCTTGCTGAGGTCAGCAGCCACTTCCTGGAGCGTCTCGTCGCAGGACATGGGAGACATGGAGGCCTCCAGGTACAGCTCTGCCATTCCCTGCAGGTCCTCTGAGCCAATCCCCGATAACGGTGATGACTCTCGGGCCCTGCGGGATTCAGCACGTCTGTCACTGGAGCCCGCCATGTCCCCGGCCTCCGCTTCCGACTGCCCCTCCTCCTTGGCTGCCTCAGCCTCCTTGCCAATGGCAGTTGGCACCTCTCCCTCTGGAGGTGTGCCCTCCTCGGCCTCCCCAGGCTGCGGCCCCCCCGCGCCCTCCCCCGGCGTCTGACCCCCCACGCCCTTCCCCGCACAAGTGCCGTCCTCAGCCCCCTCAAGCGCCCTCTCCTCTACGTCCTCTAGGAGCTTGAAGGAGCTCAGGTCGACACCCGTGTGTAGGTGGTAGCCCGCTGCCTTGATAACGTCGGCCAACACCCGGTCCATCAGTATGATGCGCCTGGTGTTCGCGTCCGACGTCAAGACCTTCCACTCCTCCGTGTGTAGCGCAGGATTGTACCTCTGCAGCACACGGAGAAGCAACTTCACGTCATGGCCGCCAACTATCTTCGTTTTCCAAGCCATCTTGACTGTTTTCGGAAGATCCTTGGCGTCCATGACCTTCAGGCGCAAGCCAGCAATCTCCTCGCTTCCGATTGCTGACTTGAGCCATGTGACGGACTCCCTCCCTTGGCAATTGACGTGGAGAGCGCCCGCCACTACGTTGCCGAGGGTTACTCGGGGTAGGGGATCCGGAGCGTCAACCAGAAGCTCCAAAATGAGCCCCTGGATGGCGCCCAGATGCCCTAACCCGATCTTCTCGGCCGGAAAGGCCTCCGGGACGATGGCCATCCTCTCGCTTGCAGCCACTTCAGTGAACGAGGCTGTGACTTTCGTTCGTTTGGAGTCGCTGACAAGCAGAGAAGAGTCACCACTGGCTCCCAGTTGCCTCTTCTTTTGCACCACCCCTGACCCCGAAGTGGGTGCATCCTGGGGGGTGCCCTCGCTCAGTGTCTGAGCTCTCGCCTTGGCGTTGTCTCGCCTCTTCTGCCTTCTGCTACCAGCGACTCCTCCACCGGACCACGCATCCGCACCCTGGGGTACGGGCACGCTATCAACGGCGCCCGGCTCGTCAGCAGCAGGGTTCAGAAGAGGACCGGCCGTCCGGTTGCATATGGCCACAGTTCCGCTGGCCTCCCCTCCGGCACCTGCGCCAGCCGGTCTCCTTACGGGGACCTGCTGGGCGTGTCCGCTTTTCGACCCGTGGGGAAAAGATCGGACGGTGCCTCCGGTTTGGACCGCTCCACCATGGCCTCTGCCTGTATATGCGCTGCGCGCCCTCTGCGTCCATACGGACCCCCTTGCTCGGCTGCTACCCGCTCTCGCTCCTCTGTCTGAGACAGAGGTGCGTACCGCTGGTGCAGCATTTGCGCTATGCGCCTTGGCCTCATCCCATGCGGGTCCGGCTTTCCCTCCTTCCTTCGTCATAGGTTTTAATTGATCCATGTGACCTTTTCTTCTTGTTTCGTCGGATTGGCTCCCCACCCACCACGGAGCCCACACCCTGGGGATGCGTTAACGCATCAGGGCTACCAATCCGATATAGCGCCCCAAGAGTATGTTGTCTGTGAGTCCGCACGGTGCCGAGTTGCTCGTCATCTCCTCAGACGACTCACAACCAGTGCTCCACCGACTACAGGCCCCATACCCCAGGACACTCGCCCGTGGCCATCAGACTGGACACGACAGCCGATTGATCATGGCTGGCTAGACCATGACCGCCCGTGTGAGGTGAATCCTGAGCCGAAGAAGAGTGTTGTCTCCCAGCAGTACTATCCCGACCACTGGTCGACTCAACCACCAGGACCTCCCTCTCCACCCGTACGGGGCCCCGCGCACGGCACAAACACGCGGATGGCATTTTACCGCTAACCATCCTTTTTTGTGGATGGAAAGCCCGCTGCGACATGCCATGTCATCGCTTACGGCTGATTAGATGGGATAAGCGGGATAGGATGGGTTGGGATATAAAGTATGGGCCCAACTGATTGTTTCCGTTCTGCCTGTTTCCAACGGTAGAACCAGGCAGTTAACAGGCGGTAACCTCGTGAAGGATCCCAACCAGTTTTGCCTCGAGGATCTTAGCAACTGTGAGCTCCCCCCGAGGCCATCTACCATGTTAACCGCCGGACAGGCTGCTACCATAGAGACAGACCCAACGCAAGTAGCGACCGGTCGCAAATTTTCCTTGTTCGTGGACCTGCCTCCGCCCAAAACAAAACTTTACGATCGCGTTTGCGTTTTACCCTCAATTTGTATTGGATTTGACAGCTAAACGCGAACGCGGTCGTAACGTTTTGTTTCGGTAAAACTTATACTAGAGCCTCTGGGATAGTGATGATTTATACACGTTATAGTCAAATATATACAGTCAGTAAATAGTCATATAGTCAGGCCCAGCACGCTTCCACTGCGTTTCCACATTAACATCTACCCTAATATAAATTTATGTGATAAGGTATATCAACTGTCCCAGCGGCATCTGTCTGGCAGACTGAATAAAGAGTATACAAGAGGGAACACACAATGAGCTCTTCGTAACAAGGTAACTTTGCCCATTGTCTCTTGTAGTTTTTGCGAGTTAGGTTAACTTTGTGACCGACGGTCAGTGTCGACTACTTTTTGTTTGTTTGATACCTTGGAATACCAAGTTAATTAGTCACTGGCGGATAAAAGTCGCCGTCGCGGTGAAACTGGATATACTTTGCATTTCTTTTCTGTGGTGAAAATTACATTGAAAACTTTGTTGGATAAAAAAATTAATAAGTGTGGTGTGTGTTGTCAATGTGTTAGTATGTTTATTATGTGCAGAATTTGTGGCGCCTTTTTACATTTATTAGCTACAACTTACTTTTTGAACACGTTCGTTGTGACATAGGGTGGCAGCCCCATCTTTCATCATAATTACTAAGAAATTGATCAGTTTCCTCACGATATTTTCCGTCACCGAAAAGACTGTTTTAAATTTCAAAACATATTTCGTACATGATGTTTTTTAGCCGCGGCTTGAATCCAGGACCTCCAATTGGAAAGTCGCGTGCTTTTACCGTTCGACTATAGTGGCTATCCCTTACCGTTCTGCCACATTGACTCTATGTTTTCGCGGCAATGTCGCTTGAAGCACCGTCAACCGACATTGCCGCGAAAACACTCACCCTGCAAAAGAAATTGCGAACAGTTCGAAACCTGTAGCCTGTCGTGACATTTAAAACGTGAGTTTAACCGTGGATTTATGAATAGTATGTCGAACTATTAAAGAATGCCAATAGACAAAACTATGTCAGAAATTAAATTAATTTCCGTATCAGTGTTTACGCTGATCTGTGTGAGCTCTGATTAATAAAGAGAGTTACTTATCCGTAGATACATTGCCCGATTGCCTCACAGCATACTCGGTACCAGTGAAGTGTCTAAAAAGGTAGTTCTGTGTCGGTGCACACAGACGTAAATTTTAACGTAAAACGTCCACTTTTCTGACTTGGTACCCATGAGCTCTAGGCGACTAGAAACAGTACCTATTGGATAGAGAAGCCTCTTTAGTTTTAGAGATAAATCCACCTCGAATAATTATGCCACCGCAGTGAAGCAGCAGCGGGAAGATTGCCGCACCGGATTTTAACTCATAAATAAAAAAATAAAAATAATATCAGAGGACAATCTTACACAAATCGACCTAGTCCCAAACTAAGCAAAGCTTGTACTATGGGTACTAAACGACGATAAACATACTTATATAGATAAATAATACTTATATAGATAATAATAAATACTTAAATAAATATAAAACACCCATGACTCAGGAAGAAAATATATTCGTGCTCATCACAAATAAATGCCCTTACCGGGATTTGAACCTGGACCTCTTGCTTCGTAGGTAGGGTCACTACCAACAAGGTTAAAGCGGTAGGCGGTAACTAGCCGTAGGTATCCGGTTTTTTAAAGTTTTCGCCTTCGCGGCGCGCCCTCCAGTGCTTTTGCAGCGGTGGCAAGTCCGCCTAAACAAATTTCTCATTTTACCGCTATGTAATGTATGCATCGCGAATAAAATGTCATACTCTAACATCGTTAATACAAAAGAGTGACAGGTATATGAATTTTAGTAAGGGAGACACAGAAAATGTGTGTTAGTTCTGTATATTTTTTTATATACCTATAACGTCATTATAATTAGTAACCCTCTTTTCGTAAATATGCATCGTTGGCACTGAGTTATAAACTGATGCAAAACCTCCCAGCCGTGATATTAAATGCACAAAACACTTTATAGCAATCGAATTATTTGAAGCATGTCAATAATGCGATTTTGTTTATGTATTAAAAAGGTAGTCGACTAAGGGACCAGGGTTGAATTGTGTTGTGGGCGATCGGCTAGCAACCTATGCAGCGTTAACTCATCTGCAGAACAACACTGTCGGTTAAAAAGCTGAATTTTTAAATTACTGATTTTAGTTTCTGCGCCATCTAACGCATATTACTTGAACCTTTTTCCTTCAGGGTTCATGGTCACTTGTGTTTTCTGTTATCGTTGTTAGTGTCTCTAGGACTTTTACGTCTTCCCGGTAGGTGGCGTCCACAACTTAAGACTCCCTGGTACGGCCTCGGTACATGCAGTACTCTTAGCGTATTTGTACTGGTGGGATTTAAAAGGACAATTTGTATTTTAAAAAGGCAATTCGATTTTTCAAATATGATTGGTGCTAGGTTCTTTTCGAAGGTGAGAGAAGCAGTTGACATTGGTCAAGTAAACAACTATTGTGATTCGAGACTGTTGTTTTTATCCCAGCTTATAACTAGAACTAAGGCTAAGAACTAAGGGATAGGATTCTTCGTTTTAAAAACTCAGTGGCGTTGGAGTGAATCTCAAGCAACGAAGATTCTGGCCGCCAGCACCAAGTGCTATTGTGTGAAGGAAAAGGAGGTTCCTAATTCACAAGCGTCGTCTTACATCGAGTGTGATTGTATTCAAAGGCCAGCCGTCGAGGACGTGCTGGGTAAGCATTGGTGGTATAAGTCTCTAGTCAGTTCATAGTCGCATCAAGAAATATCGTAGATCTTACCTTTATTTTTTCGTAGCTTTCTGGTGCGGGTACTCAACCCAGCGCTTGCCCCATCGGGGTACGAGGACCCACTCCGTCAGGTCGTTACCCTGTTTAAGAAGCTTGTGCCCACGATTCCTGCGTGCTATCACTGCGGGTTTTTATACTCCCGGAATGCGGTGTTCATTCAAAGGAGCCTACCTGAAGTGGATCAACGGTTCGTCGCAGCGGCTCAACTAGCTAAGGAGCTCAGGAAGTCTCAGGGAAGTCAAGTGTCAGGGAAGTCTCCGGAAACCTAATAATCGTCTACCTTCTGTTAGTTCTAATTAGTTACCTATGTAACCGCGATTTAGATTTAGTGACGCTATTGTGTACACCCACGCTTGCTGATCCTTGCACGAACTGAGCGCAGGGCGCTATCTTTAGTTCGGGATATCAACCATCCGGTTCCGCCTCTCAAAATTCTTAAAGGCATCAGCACGCCCACGCGATTCATTCCTTTCGTTTCTCCTCCTTTCGGCTATCGTCTCCACAATCACCCATACACCCATCTCATCTCACATCATCCGCTATCCGGTGTCCTATTGCCCACCCTCGTGGTGGAAGGTTTTTTTACCATCAGATGCGTTTCTCTGACGTATCGTGCCCTGTGCCAGGGATCTGTACGGTTCGCGAAGCCGTTTGTGCTACTTGTACCTAATTGTAATAACCCATTTGGGATCGACTTGGTTGCCGCGAGCACGTCGTCGGGATATTATAACTTCGTTTAAAATGTATAAATGTTTCGGTTAGAACTATTAAAATTACGATCGTGATCTTGCTAGTGATCTTTTATTTTATTTTTCACTACAAATTTGGCACCCGAAGATGCTGGTAAGTAACCCTGGAATTACCCTTGTTCCTATTTAATTAAACATTTCATTTAATTTGCGTGGGAGGAGGGTCGCGTCCATTCATGGACGCGATGTACTAACTTTGCTTTAGATTACAGATTACGGTCTTAAGGAATGCAACGCCAACCTGTTTACCCTGGATGTCGTCTGCCTAGTTCCACTACTACCACGAATGTTGGATCCGGTCAGCGCCGCTTGAAACGCGGTCCGGGATTGATTAAATATATCTGAAACTCTGTGTCATGCTCTTAAAATCAAACAATACTACGGTTTTTGTGCCTTTTATTTTCGCTTCCAACTAAAATATCCCCGAGTCCCTTATTTAGTAGACTTCGTAACCTTTAGTTCGTTCCCGTAGTCAGGGCACAAGCAGGTAAGCTTATTAGCTCTATGTAGTTCTGGAACTATGTTTTCTTGCCTCGTACGATTTCACTCTTGGTGTTGTTTTCTCGGTTATAACTGTTTGTTTATTTTTTTGCTTGCTCCTGTTTCGCGTAGTCCCTGCTTGCACAGATGTAAGTCGTGTTAGCGCATATCTAGGTCTGGTCTGCGATCCTGGGGAAGACAAGCGCAATTTTTCCACCACAATCTTGAAATAATTATGTTTTCGTAACGTTTGACATATTTATTTACGGATGACCGCTCCTGACGTTTCATGTCATTCGAATAAAGAGTAAAATAGTCGTCGGTGTTATTAGCTCGAGGTTTTATATACGGCGGTACACTCTGACTAAAGAATGTCTGACCAAGTGTTCGGTTCCGAACAAATGTTTCCTTTGTGCTTTTTCTTTTGACAGGGATTTGTACGCCACGGTACATTAATCGGAATAAATTATCTGATCACTTATTTAGGAATATTATATTACGTATTCCCTATGAGAGTAATTCCGATTACGTAATTCCGTATGTTGATGTTGACGTTACGCGTTGTTTGATCAATATTATTTAATTGTTTGTTGCTAGGCAACGGATTGATAGGTCAGTATAGGTTTCTGTATTTCGCCGAGTTAGGTAACTGCACCGATAGCCCCGCGGCTTAGTGGTCTCACTTGCAAGTACGAGATCGGTAGTTCGAGCCCTAGCCCAGGACATCTTTGTGAGTTTTTTTTCAGGTGTTATTTCTAGTGTAGACTTCAGGGAACACTACTAGTAGGAAATAAATAATTTATTCTGGAAGCAAATTATTTATTCTAGCAATAAATGATTTATCTAGTAAAATTGTTTAATTCGAAACTCTGGTGGTTACATTCATAATAACTTTAGTTACAACTGAATTTAATTTAAACCTTAGGTTTTAACTAAATGTAATTTAAACCTTAGGTTGTAACTGAATTTAATTCAGCCATTATTTTGAACTTAACGAGTGCAATTCAGAGTTGTTCGCGGGAGCTTGCCCCGACTTAGTAGTGGTAGTCTCGATCAGTTGCTACAAGGCGGTGCCCTTTATTAAAATAACTTTTAGACCTCCGCTTTTCCAACTATTTACGGTTTTAGTTTTTATTAGATTGTTCGATCAGTGGCTAATCGCGATTAACCTTATAACTACTATTATTGTTGTTTTACGGATAGTGATTAGCGTGGTTGGAGTTTCTTACCGGTTATTGTCAGTTGTTGTTGTTGCCGTAGATTGTTATCTTTTGCTGTCGTTTTCGGTATAGTGCTCGCTTATTGACGATTGGCCCTGGTTTTGCTGACCTTTTGTGATCGTTGGTGTTCATAGGTATTTTCGGTGGTTGCTGTTGATTTTTTTGTTTTTGGAGTTGACCTTCTTGATTGGTCATGGTCGATCATTGTCGATCATTGTTGATCATTGTTGATCATACTTGAGTTGATTCAGTGTAAGGCGGTTCTAGGGATTCTGACTTTGATTGGCACTAGCTTTAATTAGTTTTATTATGGACAACTATACTGTTCTTTTTAATAGTTTGTTAGTATTGTTGCCGAGTGTTAATCTTTCCGTCATGTCGGATTCTAACTTGGAGGATGTCATCCACTTTACGCCGCGGATGCCTGAACAGATCGCGCGCCCTGCCCGAGTTCTCGACCTGCACGACGACGACGATATGGAGGAGGAATTTTTCGATTCTGAACCTCTGTGCCGGAATCCACATTCCAGAGTGGACTATCCTCGGTCCTCTTTTGGGAACGAATCACTAACGAAATGTTTTTTTTTGGCGAGTCGTGTGTTACAACATGTGAGATTTTATTGTATTAATCACTACATAATGCACACCGCTTTATTTTTATTTTAGTAACTTAGTTACTGGTAACTATTGCTCTCCTTTGATGTACATTCACTCCCCATTGACGGTTAGAGTCCAACCTTTTTAATATAATCCAATATAAGTGAAGCTTTCGTGATGTTCTTGTAGACCTGCAGTTTATCCCGGGGTACTTCAGTTTTGGTACATAGGTATGAGTTTTAGGTTCCAGTTTTTTTGATTTTCGTAGCTCGGACCTGATTTTTGGGGTTTTACTCTTTTTCTCTTTGGGGTTATTTGTTTGGGATCCTTGTTTATTTTAGGGAGTCCTAAATGTTTGGGGTTTTAGTCTGGTTCGTTGTTTACGGGGATTATTAGTTTTTGGGACCATATTTTACCGACCTTCTTTTCCTACTGGGGTGCCATCGGGTATCAAGGACTCCGTTAACGAGACGCCTCGCCTTCCCTCAGCAATGTTGGTAGTGCGAGGTTTTCTTAATTAATGATCTCGTCCCTGCAGTGGGGTGCTCACTCTCGTTTCCTTTTTCTTCTTCGGGCGTACTCAAAGGGGGCTAGCCGTTTATGGTTTATCACGGTGATGCTGTGGTGTTTTGAATTTTGTTGTTTTTTTCCTTTCTCTCGTTCTGCCCTGTCGTATGGTTGTGAGGTAACGGTTGATCAGCAGCGCGTTGATCGTCAGATTGTGGACCAGGAAGTGGGACTCAGTCGGGCTGAACGCGCAGCAAATCATCTTACCTTGCGCGACGTATATGCCAGGGTCGCCGACTCATTGATATTGAGACCCAGGTCGTTGGTACATATCACGTAAAAGACATCCTCAAGTAGTGTGTTTTTTTGTTTTAACCTTTCCCTCTAAATTCTGAAAGACAAGCTGCACGTCTATATTTATTCTTTTCGCTTCTTTGTTTAGGCCTTATTTTGCGTTTGCACTCAGTCTATTTCACTGAAGTCAGACTTCCAGACCTCGTGTCAACAATTCTTCATTATGGGCTTATGGGTCAGGTCGTCGATTGAAAAGGTCATCGACGATCGGATTTTGCTCGTAATGACGTAAACTGGTATTGCTGGCGATTCTTTTTGTTATTGTTAAGGTCGTGACCTATTGTTGTTAGCGGTTTTTGTTTTTGTCGGTCGTACAACCATCCAACAGATCGACTCGAAGGTGTTAGGTTAGTCTTGTTATCATATGCCGCGAAGATCAACGTGTAATTTTAAAGTAGGTTAATGTGTTTAGGTTAGGGCTAATGTAGCATGTATTTGCCGGACGTGACATTCTTCAGCTTATGTTGGATTTGGATTTTGTGACTACGTTCTTCGACATAGTTCGAGATCGTTCGTTCACTGTCTGTGGGCTAGCACACGACAGTTGAAATACTGTATCACCCCGTCGGGGAAGGATACTTATCCGGACAACGACACTTACTTACGGTTCCTTGTGTTCCGCATAAGCCTATGGGCCATGGTTTACGAGTATTTCACGGTAAAGACGAATGGTTGTGAACCTCGGTTCTCAATCATTGCTGCAAATGTTTATTTCCCTCTTAGCTGAGGTTAGGTTAAAGTTCGTTCTAGGCGTCTAGGGTTAGTTGATCTTCGTTGGTCTTTGTTTGGTGTATAAATATTTTAGTTTTCGGTGTTATCTTAGGTGTTCGTTAGGTAGTAGTTGTTCCTTGGGTTGTATTGTTGGTACGGTAATGTTGTTTGACGTAGGTGCCGACAACCTTCTTCTAGTAAAGCTGTGGATTTGTGGGTTTTTCCTTTTGTTTGTGCTTTTTAGGGGATAATCTGCAGCGTTAACTCATCTGCAGAACAACACTGTCGGTTAAACCGCTGAATTTTTAAATTACTGATTTTAGTTTCTGCGCCATCTAACGCATATTACTTGAACCTTTTTCCTTCAGGGTTCATGGTCACTTGTGTTTTCTGTTATCGTTGTTAGTGTCTCTAGGACTTTTACGTCTTCCCGGTAGGTGGCGTCCACAACTTAAGACTCCCTGGTACGGCCTCGGTACATGCAGTACTCTTAGCGTATTTGTACTGGTGGGATTTAAAAGGACAATTTGAATTTTAAAAAGGCAATTCGATTTTTCAAATATGATTGGTGCTAGGTTCTTTTCGAAGGTGAGAGAAGCAGTTGACATTGGTCAAGTAAACAACTATTGTGATTCGAGACTGTTGTTTTTATCCCAGCTTATAACTAGAACTAAGGCTAAGAACTAAGGGATAGGATTCTTCGTTTTAAAAACTCAGTGGCGTTGGAGTGAATCTCAAGCAACGAAGATTCTGGCCGCCAGCACCAAGTGCTATTGTGTGAAGGAAAAGGAGGTTCCTAATTCACAAGCGTCGTCTTACATCGAGTGTGATTGTATTCAAAGGCCAGCCGTCGAGGACGTGCTGGGTAAGCATTGGTGGTATAAGTCTCTAGTCAGTTCATAGTCGCATCAAGAAATATCGTAGATCTTACCTTTATTTTTTCGTAGCTTTCTGGTGCGGGTACTCAACCCAGCGCTTGCCCCATCGGGGTACGAGGACCCACTCCGTCAGGTCGTTACCCTGTTTAAGAAGCTTGTGCCCACGATTCCTGCGTGCTATCACTGCGGGTTTTTATACTCCCGGAATGCGGTGTTCATTCAAAGGAGCCTACCTGAAGTGGATCAACGGTTCGTCGCAGCGGCTCAACTAGCTAAGGAGCTCAGGAAGTCTCAGGGAAGTCAAGTGTCAGGGAAGTCTCCGGAAACCTAATAATCGTCTACCTTCTGTTAGTTCTAATTAGTTACCTATGTAACCGCGATTTAGATTTAGTGACGCTATTGTGTACACCCACGCTTGCTGATCCTTGCACGAACTGAGCGCAGGGCGCTATCTTTAGTTCGGGATATCAACCATCCGGTTCCGCCTCTCAAAATTCTTAAAGGCATCAGCACGCCCACGCGATTCATTCCTTTCGTTTCTCCTCCTTTCGGCTATCGTCTCCACAATCACCCATACACCCATCTCATCTCACATCATCCGCTATCCGGTGTCCTATTGCCCACCCTCGTGGTGGAAGGTTTTTTTACCATCAGATGCGTTTCTCTGACGTATCGTGCCCTGTGCCAGGGATCTGTACGGTTCGCGAAGCCGTTTGTGCTACTTGTACCTAATTGTAATAACCCATTTGGGATCGACTTGGTTGCCGCGAGCACGTCGTCGGGATATTATAACTTCGTTTAAAATGTATAAATGTTTCGGTTAGAACTATTAAAATTACGATCGTGATCTTGCTAGTGATCTTTTATTTTATTTTTCACTACACCTATCACTGCAATATCACATTTAGTCGATCTTTTATACCCACATTTATGCTAAAAGTGGCGCTGAAACATACGTTTCATGTGCTCTGCCTACCCCTTTTGGGAATAAAGGCGTGAATGTATGTACTAAAAAGGTAGACAGCTCGGTGCAGATCATTTTTAAAAATAGTACCGAGACACCGTCACTTGGCACCTCCACTGCTAATTAAGAAGCAACTGAGAGTCAATACAATTATATCCGTCCCATAAACCGCAAATTTTCTAATTTCAACGAAACCGCAAAGCACACTCTTGCAATGAAAACACTATTTATCTTCATAAATTCCCGAGCTAAAGCAAAACTTGAGTCTAGGCGCGCGGAAGTTACATTTCTTTTCACATCAGGCACGGTGGCACAGGCAACTTTTCATCTCTTGAACTGCAAGATTTACTCATAAGTTATATGAAAACTGACAGGTCTCTCAGTCGCGGCCAATTCGCCTAGGGAGTAATATTTCATCGTGAGTCTAGGTTCTTACTTAGCAAGGAAATTCTCTTTCTTATCTCTCCGTCGTGATATAATGTTATGTTCTTTTATTGTTATCAGTTGCGTAATGTTCGGGGCGGAAATCGGAGGCGACAAAAAATATTATTTCCCCTCGTTTATTTTATTCGCGGGAGTTTTTGCTATATATCATGTACTGATAAGGCTACATCGTGCCTCTTGCCGTTCTAGTAGTTCTTGAATACTTTCATGAATATGATGATATAATTGAATAAAAAAGGTCAGGTCTTTGGGGTCCAGCAGTGGACGTCTTTGATGATCATGACGATTAAAAGGTCAGTTTGAACGATCTCCAAATGTTTGTATCCCGATAAGTGGAAAGGAATCTGTCGATTGCAATTTTATGTATATAATAATAATAATAATTCAGGCTAAAACTAATCACGTCCCACTGCTGGGCACAGGCCTCCTCTCATGGATGAGAGGGAACGGGGAGTAGTCCTCACGCTGTCCCAGTGCAGGTTGGGGACTTCACTTAGGTACACCTTTGAATTTCTTCGCAGATATATGCAGCTTTTCCTTCGATATGTTTTTGCGACGCCGAAAAGCTAACGTAAATATTAAATGTTTTATGTATACTCGGTGTAAATGTTCGATGAATCTGTGCCTTTTGTATGGCATTGACTTATTGTTTTGAGCGGGATAGTTCATACACTTATTTAACACAATCTTGAAATACCTTCACCGATGCGCCATCACCATGGCAACGAAACTGTTTTAACCCCGCCGTTGTAACAATATAAACTTGTTAAGATTTGCCGTGCCGATTGATGGTTTATAACGGGTAAGTCAATATGACGAGGCTAAAATTTTTGAATCTTGCTAAGTATTCCAGACTCACGAAACGTCAAAAAATCACATTTTAATTAATTTGTTCAGTTGTCCTAAAGTGTGCTTGAATAGTTTCGTGATCACCCCTCGATCTTGTTGTTTTTAGACATTAAAAATAGCAACGACCACTTAGTACAAGACAAGCTGTCCGTTTTTGTCGAGTTTTTTTATGACTTATCGTATTAACAACAACGAACTTTACCGAAATTGTATCCCATATTTACTTCAAAACTCACAGTTATCATGACACTGCACCAAAATTTTGGCAATTTTAGGACATAAAACAGTTTATTTACATAACTTTTGTAAGTATATAGGTAGTTAAAAATTAAAATCTCTCGTGCGTTGTTACCGATGTTAATTTGTAACTGTTCCTTATTACATGTATTTAGTAGATTTCATAGGTATATAAAAGTGCATAAACAACAAACTAAATATCGAAAACAGAGCTTTTTTGGTTTTTTTTTTATTAGCCTATGTTGTGTCCCACTGTTGGGTCAGGCCTTTTGGCCTCCCCTTTTTTCCGCCACTCGTCTTGGTCCTGTGCTAATGTTTGCCAATCTGTATAAAACGTATCAATGTCGTCCCGCCATCACCTTTTCGGTCTGCCTCTACCTCGGAAGCCATCTATTCGTTGGCTAGTTTGGCCCATCGCTCCGCGTGCATCCGGGACTTCCGGGACTTGGACTACGCTTGAATAAATAATTTAAAAATACAAGGTTTTTTTTGTGCAAATGTAGATAAAGGGTTTAAGAATCTATAAGCGATTGTACCATTAATATATGTATAGTTTTGACGGAGGAATATCAACTGAAAACTTGCCAACACTCATCAAAAAGCGCGCGGAGCCCATTGATTCACAGATTTTAGCTGAACTACTGCAGTTTTTAGTTTTTCAAAGAAGATATCACGTTTAGTTACCTACGCATCATCACATAGATTTAGTATTAATAAACAGAAGACGCTTTGTATTCATCTCAGTAACAGAACAGTTAGTTGTTCAGTAGACAAAGGTACAGCCTCCAGGCACGCTGAAAGTACCACAACATAATTAACCAACTGTCATACCTATGTTATAGCGCAATTATAACCTGGGACATACATGCAGTCTGGCAAGGTAACGCTATTAAGATTTGATTTATTTCAAGTTTGTTGAGCTCTGTTAAACAGTCTTGGTCTTTAGTACGTGTCAGGACTCATGAAGTCATGAATCTCGACTCGATGTCGGTGTTCGTTAACCACAGTTTGTATTTTAAGACATTCACTGCAGCCCCCCCGCCTTAAAGTCCAGGCAATGAACTGACAACTTGTATGGAATAAATGCAAATTTTAGAAATAATTTATAATAGCTTTTTTTTCTGAGTAACGGATATATTATCAATTAAATAGTCACCCAGCGACAGAATCAGACAAAATTACAGACATCAAAAAAATGATAAATTAATTAGCTACTGAAAGGTCAGAAAAAAATTCGATCATAGTGGAAAATTGAAAAATTATTCGCCACGGGCGGGATTTGAACCCACAACCTCTGGAATCCGTCCATCGCTCTCCCAATTGAGCTACCGTGGGTCCGCTTAATGGCGATGAATCTTTCAATAACTTCTGAAACGGCACCAACGTCTGAAGTAACATTGAGAATCGTTAGTAACAATGCACTCCCCCATTTTTAACATTGAATGTTTATGAAGCAAAAACGTCCGCTAACGAAAGGATTGAAAGATCCGTCACCATTAGCGGACCCACGGTAGCTCAATTGGGAGAGCGATGGACGGATTCCAGAGGTTGTGGGTTCAAATCCCACTCGTGGCGAATAATTTTTAAATTTTTCACTATGATCGAAATTTGGAACTTCGTTAGCGGACGTTTTTGCTTCATAAACATTCAATGTTAAAAATGGGGGAGCGCATTGTTACTAACGATTCTCAATGTAACTTCAGACGTTGGTGCCGTTTCAGAAGTTGTAATAACTTCGCGGTAGATGTCGCTACGAGCCTCCCTAAGGTGTAAATACAATAGTTGAAGGGATTGAAAGATTCATCGCCATTTAGCGGACCCACGGTAGCTCAATTGGGAGAGCGATAGATGGATTCCAGAGGTTGTGGGTTCAAATCCCGCTCGTGGCGAATAATTTTTCAATTTTCCACTATTATCGAAATTTGGAATTTCGTTAGCGGACGTTTCTGCTTCATAAACATTTAATGTCAGAAAAAATATTAATAAATATTTTTGTCTTTATTTCGGTTCATTTACCTATAATATTCAAGATAAATCATACAAAAAGACAACGCATGCTTCATTATCTACTTCATTACTTACGGGTGGAAAGTTTTCCGGATTCTTGAATAAAGCATCTTAGAGTAACATTTTAATATGAAATCAATAAAAAAACGCTATTACTTATAAATTAATTTTTTTCAATACCGTATTTGCCTGGAGTAATAGGCGCTTTCCTCAACTTAGCCGAAAAACCACGAGATCGGCTACAAGCGTAGTGCAAAGCCATTCTATCTAGGCAGTGAATCTGTCAATAATTCGATAGTCTACAAAATAATGGAAATCGAGCTAAAATCGGTTCTTGAATGTGCTTAGCAAGCAAAGTTTCCCCTGATTTATGGAAAGGTAAGTATAAAAATCGCTTTTGTATTTGCTCGATTCGCTCAACGTGGCATTTATAATATTGATTCCTGATATTAGCGACTTAGAAGCAAGCTGCTCGAACCCCTCTGCGGGACTAAGAGTAAGAATGTGTGAGCGACGTCCGCTCTCGGCGGCGTCGGCTGGGCGAGTGAGCGCGCGCGCTACCGGCCGCGGCAATGCTCGCCCCTCACAGTCACCTAAGAATGACCTAGTGCCGAGACACAAGTCGGCGACGGACGAGCTCCGCCCCTATGTGCTCGGACAGTGCGTCGACCACGCTCCGTGACACAAGTCGGCGACGGACGAGCTCCGCCCCTATGTGTACGGACAGCGCGTACTACCACTCGGCGCCCGAATGGTGTGTTTGGGCTTCGCCCGTGTCCTCAGACACTTTGGGTAATCGATGTTACCAAAATAAAAGAAGGAATAACGAGAAATAGACTTTTTATTTACTTTTCCCTAACTGCCCTATCACTGCCCTAAGTGACTTGATTTCAAGTCCCTAACTTCCTATTACTTTGTAGTTTTTCTTCTTCTTGTTGTGACTTCCAGGAGGCTCCGTTTGACACTGATTTGCTCCGGGCCGTACCTGCTATTTATACCTGCTAGTGGGTGAGCAAGACGTGCTGAATGAGACAATAGAGGTTACGCCCACTTTGACTTGACTAATTTACATTGCAAGATGTTATTGGGATGTTATACATTTAAATGGGTGGAAGACTAAGCTGATTTACAAAGTTCTAATATGGATTGAGATCTTATAAGTACAGTAGGGTTCGTAAATATTTTCTTATCTGAATAATCGTACATGGAAATCGGGCAAACCGTAATTCGGTCCCTTTCTTAACACTTATTCATTATTTGCGCTGAACCTACTGAGTTTACTTATTTGTAAGTTTAAACATTTAATAGAACTTTTAATAAGCTTTCTAACAATATATAAATCATTCTGATACGATGAGCCGTTGTAAAGGTATAAATGTAAACATATTAAATACAAAGTGAAAATGCGCCGTACTAAGTTCTAATTCAGGCTCGGTGGCCGCGGCTCTCGTTACGGTCATGTTGGCGCGATACACCCCTCCCCTCCATGGCGGCCAGTCCGCGCTGCGCTCGCGCATAGGCAACATCTCCTCTCTCTTTCTAATACAATTTGTATTGGGATTTTACTTTAATGTTTACAATATCAAATGAATGCTATGAGAGGGTGTTTTATGTAAATAATTACTATGGGGATTCTAACTACTGGGTTCTTTATTTACTCTAAACAATCTAAGTCTTTATAAATAATCACATATTTCTCTTACGTATAATCTCCGTATGACGCGATGCGTAGCTCTGCCGTCGCGTGTTGATGTTGTCGTCCATAATTCTCCCCCTTTAGTGTGAGGCGAAGCCTCGCACTATTGGTTGCAACGGTGTTATCACTTAGGCACTTTCACTGATTGACTTTTCTTTCACTGATTCTAACACTTATTATTTTGACGCTACGTTAAAGTTCCCATTCTCCGGGTTTAAATTTCTTCGATGATTGTTCGACGACTTCTAATGAGTTTGCTTCAGGTGGCTGCTTGACTGGTATGGTAATCTTCAGTTTTAGTTGATCCCGTTTTCTTTCTTTGGCCTTCCTGCAGGCTGCTTCAACTAGTTCCCTTGATGGTTGAGCTATGTATATTTTCTTCTCTGCTTTATTCCGCGCCTTCGGCGCCTCGTTTTCCTTATCCCGGTGGTCGCTGCGTCTGCGGCGCCACTCTGCCCACGCTATCCTCTTCTCGCTGGGCTTCAATGTTGGGAGATCGGCCGCGGCATTGGCGTCTCCCGGCTGCTCTACGGATGTGTGGAAACAGTCCACTGTTGATGCTGATGTCGCGACGGAGTTGATGCCCTCCATGGGCTTCCGCGAAGTCGGGCTCGCGCACGCTGCCGCTGCGTGTGCCCCGTAGTGCGGTACCGTTGCCTCGAACGGTGTGCGTGTGTGTACACGTAGATTGATCGGACCCCCCAAATCCGATGATAGACGACCGGCGGCCTGTCTATTAATAACCGAACCCTTACCCGGGTTTTTGTACTCCTTGGTACGTAAAGCTTCCCTGAGCTTGCTTAATTTATTGCGCCAGTCCTCCTTCTGGACGGCTATCTTCTTTTCGGCGTCTTCCAATTGACGCGCCATTTCCTCCAACTCCTTCTTCATTTTCTCCGCCGCGACTGGGTCCAGGTCCCTCGTGAGTGCCCGCTCAGATGGCGAGGCTCGGTCGTGAGCCTCGTGGAATGTGAGGGACCTGACGCCTGATGAGATGTTGCTCGTACTATCTTCACTCGAAGTTATGCCGGTGCCCGATGTGCTGCTCCTGCGGTGCCCGCGGCCCGCGTAGCCGAGTCGATTGCCGTGCGCACCCGTCGCGCCGGCCCGAGCTCGACCTCGATTCATCGTCCTGGACGAGGGGAACGGCCCGCTATCGCCCCAGGCGTGATCGGTGACTCGTAGATTGATCCGGTCGAAGGACCCGATCGACTAAACTCCCACTTGCTCGATGCGGCAGCCGGCGTTGATTAAACTGGATTACTGGAACTGGATACTGGAACTGATGCTTGCTTGCTGATTTTCTTGCTGGTACTAGTTGCTTGTAGAGATGTTACTTCCTAGTTGTTGCTTGTAGAGATGTTACTTCCAGGAGTGACGAGCGGACACTGATTTGCTCCTTTTTTTTTTTTTTTTTTTTTTTTTTTTTTTTTTTTTTTTTTTTTTTTTTTTTTTTTTTTTTTTTTTTTTTTGAACCTGACTGTTGCTATAATAGGACGGACCCAATATAGCGGTCGAACTGCGTGGTTGGAGGGTGGCCTGGGGAAAATCCAGGGGAAGCCTCCGGCACGACCACGCGGGGAAGTTTGTACACTGGAATACTCTAAGAGTTTGCGCTCCAGTGAGATTGGTTGAACGGTATCAACCGAATCTGGGGTGTGAGTGGTATCGAACTACTGGGAGTTTTATCGCTGGTTCGCTAAAACCTAGCCTAGCTGAGAAGAGTCCAGCAAGAAACTCAGCTAGGCCCGACTTGCGTCGGACTGACTCTACCCGGTATGCGGCGGTACCGGGACGAAAGCGGACTGTATGTGTCTGTGTTGTCTCGCGGTGGACGTCCCCGCCGGCGGGAACGCTGAAGTGTACGCGATGTGTTGGACGCCGAAAGCGCAGCGTTCCATCTTTCGATGGACGCTGTGATTTCGTCGTCCGGGTCCGTGAGTGTGTGCCTAGGACGCCGGACCGTGCGGCCCCTAATCAGTGAGCGCCGAGTAACGACAGAGGGGGGAGGGATGGGGACGTAGTCAGCAGCCTTCCTAACTAACGGATTCCTATGGTGGGGAGCGTTATCAAAATAACGTCTGGCAGCCTGCTTAAAGAAACCATACATGGTGCTAATCTCCATGTCGTGGTGCAGGCTGAGGTTCGATTGGTACCACGGGGCACCAGTCGCCCTTCGGAGAAAACGATTCTGAATGACCTGAAGCGGCTTGAGCGATGACATAGGCACGTGAGCGAATGCTACACTTGCATATGTCATGATTGGACGAACACAAGTCTTGTAGAGTGTCAGCTTATTCCTAAGTGACATTTTACTAAACTTGTTGATCATCGGCCCTAGCCTTCCTAGCACGAACAACGCGCGGTTGCGTACCCTACGGATGTGGCTACGGAAAGTCAGTCTCCTGTCGAGGGTCACTCCAAGATATTTGGCCTCGTTGACCCAGGGGATGGGTCGGTCAAACATCTGGATCGGAGCCACCCGCCTTTCTGTACTAATGCAGTCCGACGGATGAAAGACTATTGCAGTGCTTTTCTCCGGGTTGACTTCGATACGCCAAAGATTAAACCAACGACCTAGGTCGGAGATTGCCTCTTGGAGGTATCGCCGGATAGTAGCGTACTTACAATGAGTCGTAAAGAGCGCGGTGTCATCCGCAAACAACCCCAGTTGCACCTTAGGGTGCCTGGGAATGTCGTTTGTGAATAACGAGTAGAGAGTGGGAGAGAGCACGGAGCCTTGCGGGACTCCGGCCCGGATGGGGTGTGGGTCCGAATACGTTCCCTCCAGTCGGTATCGAAAGCTTCGGTCACTGAGAAAATCTCGTATTGTGAGTACGAGTCTGTCCGGCATTCCGAGCTGGTATAACTTGTATACAAGCCCGTTATGCCAGACCTTGTCGAAGGCTTTCGCTACGTCGAGAAAGATCGCACCGGTCTTGAGCCCCTGGAATCGAGAGAAACCATCCAACACGTGCTCCGTGACGCGGTGCACCTGTTGGACGCATGAGTGTCCGGATCTAAAACCGAACTGCTCATCGATGAGGAGGTTATTCTCAGCCGTAAATCTGAGAATTCTCGTGAGAAGGATCCGCTCATATAGCTTTCCAAGGGAGCTAAGTAAGCTGATCGGCCTATAAGAGGCAGGCGAGGTCCGGGGTTTGCCGGGCTTCGCTATCCCTATGACCGTTGCACATTTCCACGCGGCTGGAAAGTGAGCATTGGTCAGTGCGGCATTGAAGATGCCGACCAAAAGGAGGAGGAGGGTTTCGGGGAGAAGTTTCAGGATGCGATTGGATAGACCATCCGCACCCGGAGCCTTCCTAATACGGAGACGCCTGACAAGGTCACTGACTTCCTTAACCGACACCGGTAAAATGGGTGAAGTTACGGGGAGACGCGATCTCCTGTCCACCTCGGAATCGACCCTACTAATGTGGGCTTCGTCGGTGTTGAGGAGGTTGGGCGAACATTGGGACTCTAAACTACTCGCAAGGCATTCGGCTTTCTCACTGTCCTCGAACGCGGGGGTTGAGTGATCCGGTCGATCCAAGGGAGGGATGGTCCAACAGGCATCGGATTTGAGAGATCTCGCTAGTTTCCAGTAAGCCAGGTGACTAGGCGTTATCTCCCCCATCAGATCCCTGAACGAGTTCTCCCGAAATTCGGCAATTCTCTGTTTGGACTCGTTAGACAAGTCCCTCAGGATTTGCCGATTTTCGGCAGAAGGGTGATTTGAATAGGTACGTATGGCGCGATTTTTCCTTGTCACCAACTCTCTCAGTTCCGTAGGTAGAGGTCGGTTTTGGATGTCCTCCGCCGACACCTCCCTTGAGGCTTCGCTTCGAACAGCGTTGAGGTAGTTGGTGAAAGAATCGATCGCTTGGTCTGTCTGTTCGGTTGTAGTTATATTGTCTGGGATATCTCTAAGCAGGGGGGAGTCCGTCTGTAGGAGACCTGATTGTACCTTGTCCCAGTCCACGAGTGTCCTGGTTCGAGGAGTACTATTGGGGTGAGGGCCTAGTCTCAAGAGGACTGGCCTATGATCCGAGTCTAGTTCGTGTAGCACTTCTATAGAACGCAGAGTTAACGCTACGTTCTTTAGTAGAGCTATGTCGAGTATGTCAGGTCGGTGGTCTACGTTATGAGGGAAGTGAGTCGGCTCTAAGGGAGCGAGGAGATCGAAAGGGAGGCTATCGATCAAAAGGTGATGAAGCCGATTGCCGTTGGGATTGGATGCTACGCATCCCCAGCTGATATGCTTACTATTTAGGTCCCCGGCCACGATGACCGAAGGACCTAGGGAGGCTAAAGAGTTGAGGTCAGTCAGAAGTAAGTCTCGTTGAGGTGAAAGGTAGGTTGACGCAATCGATATCGGGGGGTGCCCCTCCATCGAGATGCGACAGACCGACACTTCCATATTAGTCAGGGGCGGTGGATTGAGACTTATGCAATGTAAGTTACGTTTGTAGAAAATGAGCGTGCCCCCGAATGGCCTACCATCTTGCCTATCATCTCTAATCTGAACGTATCCAGGGACGCGAAAGGCTCTAATGCCGGGACGATAAAAGGTCTCTTGGACCAGAAGTAAATCTACTGAGTGATCGCGAAGGAAGTTCATCACCTGGTCCTTCATACCCCTTAGACCATTGGCATTATAAATGCCAATGGTAATCGAAGCAGGTTTAAGCTTCTGGGATGTACTATCCATACTAATAGGCACCGTTAACCTGGCTGCCGCTTGGTGCGGCGAGATAGCGAGTAGCTGATGCGAATATGTGGGTAGACAGGCCGCTCGCCACCTCCGGTGGGAGTACCTGTACTAACTGCATAAACGCATAGAGTGGGTCCATAGCGGGCCGGCCCGCTTGACTGGCGGCGGGTCCCCATACAGAGGGGCCCGCCTGGGATTGGGGTGCAGAAGGCACCGGGCGGGGACCTACGGCCGCTGAAGGCGGCGGGTTCCTAGGGGCTCCTAACCCTACGGCCGGAAGGGCGGGGAAGTTTTGCGGAGTGCTATGGGGAGCACCCCGGCCCGCGCTTTGCTTGCGCCCAGAGGGAGGCGAGGACTTCGACTTTGCCCCGGTGTCGCGACTCTTTGGGCGGCAAGGGCATCCCCCATAATTGGCAGTATGCCCATGGGGGAGCTTGCGACCCAAACAGTTGCAGCACCGTATGCCGTTCGGGTCCTTGCAGCCTTTTGGGCGCTCGCAATCGCGAGTCGCGTGATCCCCAGCGCACTTGACGCAACGGGGGGGAGAGTGGCAGCCACGGGCGCCGTGGCCAAACCGCTGGCAGTTGTGGCACTGTGAGAGGTGGGTCCTCTTTTTGGGAGTCTCCACTCTCACCGCCATTTTAAGGACCTCCTTAAGGGAGTGGACGGCTTTGCGCTGGTTCGGGTCGGTGACTATTAGTACGATATCGTACTTCCCTACTTGCTTATTGTAGAGGCGATGAACCTCCCTGACGGCGATCCCCTTGCGTTTGAGGTCCGCGGCTACCTCGTCCTCCGGGATATCCTTGTGGATTCCCCGGAGGACGGCCCTGTAGCCTTTCTCCTCGACGGTCAGCCTCCGGTTGTAGGCCATCGACAGCTCGTCGAAGAGACGGGTCAGAGCACGGTAGTCCTCGGGTCCCTGGACCGTGATGCGCATCCCTTCCAAGGGCGGTTTCAAAATCTCCGAACCGACCACCCGGATGCCACGCTGACTGGCTATGGCCATGGCAGTGTGGTATCTATGTGTGTCGATCAGGACACATGAATCCGGCTTGTCCGGGTTGCCTACCGGAGTTGGCTTGCTGGGGGCCGAAGACCCGCCGTCCGCTGCCAGAATGGCACTACTGGCCTGAGGGGCCTGCGCAGAGGGCGCCTGGACGGCGGGAGTCCGAAGGGCTTTCTTCGCCGGCGAATCGGCCCTAGGAGACTTCGGCAGCGCACGTTTGCCCTTGCGGCTGCTGCCTACTGTGGTCCAGACTGTCGTGTCCATGGTCATTTCCTCGTTCGAGTAGAGGAGGTCGCGAGTCTGTTCGTCGGTCAGTCTGGTCGTGGAGAGACACCGAAGGAGGGGGTGGGGGGGAGAGCTGGAGCGTGGGACAGTGCGTTCCTCTCGCATGGAGGGTCGCCTCTGGAGGGAGCGAGAACGCGATTGTCTCACGCTTAAATCCGCTTCGGGGGGGGCCTGAAGGGCCGGAGGGCTGGCTGGGGCAGACGCGGCTGCCTTGGCGAGTTTACTTTTGCCCTTACTGGGCGTTTTGGCCTTAGGGGCCTGGGTAGGGGGCGAAGGGGTCGCTGCTGCCGCCGACGGCGGTGGCGGCGGCGGTCCCATGGTGGCCTTAGGGGCTTGGGCGGCCAGAGTGACCGTCGGAGTGGCCGGACGGGCCTGGAGTTGCAAGTCGAGACTTGTCGGGGGGGGAGGTTGTATGGGAGCCGCCTGGGCAGAGTCAAAGACCTCGCCGCTGAGAGCCAGCTTGAGCTGTCGGTTCTCAGCAGCGAGGCGATCGATTTCGGCCTGCATAGCCCGCATGACTTCCTCCATCCTCGTGATCCTTTCTTGCAGCTCCATCCTACTTGGTTGGTCGGTCGATTTGCTCCGGGCCGTACCTGCTATTTATACCTGCTAGTGGGTGAGCAAGACGTGCTGAATGAGACAATAGAGGTTACGCCCACTTTGACTTGACTAATTTACATTGCAAGATGTTATTGGGATGTTATACATTTAAATGGGTGGAAGACTAAGCTGATTTACAAAGTTCTAATATGGATTGAGATCTTATAAGTACAGTAGGGTTCGTAAATATTTTCTTATCTGAATAATCGTACATGGAAATCGGGCAAACCGTAATTCGGTCCCTTTCTTAACACTTATTCATTATTTGCGCTGAACCTACTGAGTTTACTTATTTGTAAGTTTAAACATTTAATAGAACTTTTAATAAGCTTTCTAACAATATATAAATCATTCTGATACGATGAGCCGTTGTAAAGGTATAAATGTAAACATATTAAATACAAAGTGAAAATGCGCCGTACTAAGTTCTAATTCAGGCTCGGTGGCCGCGGCTCTCGTTACGGTCATGTTGGCGCGATACACCCCTCCCCTCCATGGCGGCCAGTCCGCGCTGCGCTCGCGCATAGGCAACATCTCCTCTCTCTTTCTAATACAATTTGTATTGGGATTTTACTTTAATGTTTACAATATCAAATGAATGCTATGAGAGGGTGTTTTATGTAAATAATTACTATGGGGATTCTAACTACTGGGTTCTTTATTTACTCTAAACAATCTAAGTCTTTATAAATAATCACATATTTCTCTTACGTATAATCTCCGTATGACGCGATGCGTAGCTCTGCCGTCGCGTGTTGATGTTGTCGTCCATAGAATGGTAGCATGTTGATCACTTATCGTTGTACTTAAGAAAGACATATATCACTCTCACACTCAGAACGTGGGATAGAATAAGATGTCAATCATCTTAGGCCCACTGAAGTGGCAAGCGTCCACAGAGTAAGGTTATCTGCCCTCAATCAGGCAGGCCATATGCTTGTTTGTCGGGGCATTTAAAAACGGGAAAATTAGCATCACGACTTCATTTTCGCTACGTACGATGCTCAACAGGTCCATCAACATTAGACACAACCTCGTAATACATGTTCGTTAATACATGCTGCGAGCGTACAGCGGCTGACGTAATCTGTGCAACGGGTGTGAGCATTATACAGGGCGTCCCAAACTTATGGGACATGAAGGGGAAGTACCTTAAATATCGTAGATAGGGTATTTTGCTGACAGAAGACCTTACGTTATTTTTGAAAGTTAGTAATCCTGCGTCCAAAGTTTTTCAAAAAATTACTTGCCTTGTCTGGGAATCGAACCGACTTAAATGTGAAAAAAAAATCACCCCTACTTTTACAATGTCAATGGAAAGAATAGCTACAAAATAATAACTCTTCTTGAGTAACACAGTATTTTAAAACAAAGGAACAATGTAAAGTCATATTTCAAGAAAATTATTTATTGCCGACGACGACGTACGAAAAGTAGCGATATTATCATTCCATAGATAGCATTGATTATGCCATGTCATATCGAGTATTCACCATAAAATTATAAGAAAATCAATAGACAGGCCTTATTAAAAGATTGGCGATTTGTGTAAGACAAGAACTATACCTACATAATTGACTTCGGCAGTTTCATGTATGTTTTTAATTTGATTGAAATGATTAATTTTACGTTGTTCACATTTAAGTCGGTTCGATTCCCAATATTTTTGAAAAACTTTGAATGCAGAATTACTAACTTTCAAAAATAACATAAAGTCTTCTTTAAGCAAAATACACTATCTACGATGTTTAAGGTACTTCTTCTTGATGTCCCATAAGTTTGGGACGCCCTGTATAGCAGTGAAGTTGACAAGCGAGCGAGCTCCGTGATGGCGTTATTTTGGAAAGAACTATCTCATTTCAATCCAGTCCAATTCAACCTCAATATGATACGTTTCGCTCTCTCGCGCATCGCTCTGTGCTTGTGTGAGAAGCAACGCATGCCCCGAGACGATTTCACGTCAAAACCGCGTTCCGAAATTGGGTCAATTTGCCCCAGGCGTGAGGATTATTGCAATGAATTATAATTGAAGCGAGTCGTGTAATACATTTTCATGTTAGGATTATGGTGCGTCCATATTGACATCACTGGTTGAAATGTTTTGTCTTTCTGTCTTTTGAACTGCGCTGAGCTTACACTGTAAAAAGGGGAAAGTGATCAAATTCATATTTAATGCTGATTAATTAAAAATGGCATATTTAGTTTAATGATTGAATTGTGCGAGGTGTTACTTTGCGAGTTTCTTTTTAATGTAATGGAGTGGAAACTTGAAGGGAGTTGGACCTCAAATACTCTCTTATCATTTGAAAGGGGTACAAAACAATTTGCAACGTAGGTCATACGGGTAGCAAGATGAACAAGGTTAAGAATTTCAACTTAATTACCGGGAGTTTCCTAATCGGCGAGGTGAGACGGAGTTGTAAGTATCAGCAACGAAGTAGGGTATTTATTATGATTTATTGCCGATTAAATTTAATTTCAATTCAGTCCTCGCCACGTCTTGGTGGAAAGCCAGCTTAACTTACGTTGAAAATCTCTATGTTAGGAAATCACATAACGCGTTTCGCCCGCAGTATAAAACAAAATCTTGTCAAATGCATTGAGCGCACTAAGCTACAAATAATCTCGTCTCGCAGTGCATCGTGGCAAATTGATGTATGGGGGTCCGTCATGCCATAAAAATCAAATCATAATGCAGAAAAAAGGAACACAGAGTACACAAGTTCAATGCCTGAATTCCGTTCTTTCACATCGTGTTACTCATTTAGCGCTTTCCCGGTTGCATCCTAGTTGGAACGAGCCCTCGGTCTCACAAGTCTCACAAAGTGTGTACCTACACTATATTACCATATAAATAGTGCAATATAGGAGATTTCATAGATACCCTATTGGCGCCGGCCGCAATCTCGTTAACCCAGTGAGAGAGCAGTGACTGGCAGTAACGTGCGCTGAGCATATTACTGAAACCTATGGCTACTTTTTGACTTGGCGGAGCGGGACCGGTATGCGGTATTTTGTACTTTGACGTGAGCTTACTGACATCGTACAGATTTTCTCACTTGGGAATGTCCTGTCAATATTACATTAGCGCAATCCTAGGAAGTATCATGCGCGAAGCGGGGCAGTGCGATTGCCAATACGTTGAAGTTGCTCGAATCGCCGCGTCTAGTCCGCGCCTAAAGGTAATAAACCAACGATAGATTTTTGAAGTGAAAACTTCTTTAGCGGCGTTGTGCACATTTGTGATGGGGAAAAAATGTTATACTCGCGACAAGTCACGTGACCGACAGATTCGACTGATTGAAAATTCGTAAGACGGACTCGTGACCTGATCGAAGAACTGTTTCAATGTCATTGAGTTTTCACTTCTGCCGGCACTCCCACAGTGCAACCCATTGTTTTTTTGTTTTTTTAAGTTAACGCACAGTTGGTTAGTAACATGAAAACGAAACAGGTACCTTTGTAGGTAAGCGTATTAGCGGGCTAACGCTTATAGTAACAAATATTATGACAAGTTTTCAGCCTCATTGGGTAAAGCCCCAAAAACATGTTATGTTTACTGGTACTGTGAGTTAGTTCAAGTTCAGTTAACAGTGTTATTGATGGTACTCTGCATTACCTATTATAGCGACGTTCATCAGACTAACGTTTACCAATGTTCGAGTAAGCAATAAATTGGTATAAATGGCCTACAAACTACGACCCAATCCGCTTAAGATCCTCGATTCGGTCGCCGGGTTTGCTCTGCCATTGTCCATGACTTGAGATGGAGTAGGCTGCGCAAGATGCCTCCCTGAGATACGGCACGCGCTGTGGCCTATTGGCTGCCACGGCGATATTTTTGAAGCAGTCAACGTCAGTGATTTATTGAGACGTGTGGCTTCGTTTACACAGTAATATGCATATCTCACTCAGAGGAGGAGTAGGAGGCGTGCGTGGAGCCGAAGTACCAAACAAGTACCATAAAGCCAACAATCGTCAATTTAATAAAATGCAAGGAGTAGGTACACCGAGCGGAATCTGTCTCTGCCCGTGTCATGGGATGCACGAGACGCCGCTATATGCACAAATATATTGCTGGTTGATGGAATCTAAATGAAAATGGTTATTGGGTGGAGATATGTGCTACTGTACCTACACCTACCCACCGTTAGGTAATTATTGGTAAATCAGTATCGGTTTACGGATGGATGGTTAGTAAATAAATGTAGGTTTAGTAAAAAAATCTTCTTCGTGCCGAAATAATATTAATGAAGCCTCTGACGGGGAATCTATTTTTGATTTCATCCATGTACCGAGTACTTTTAACTACCCACCAGAGGCGGCGCATGAAAATTATCGATGGGCAACCCTGAACAAAAAAAAGTTATGCAAGAGTTTAGAGTATATTACTATAGGGTGAAAATCAAACAAATTGTACATAGTTAAGGGCCTTAATCTAATCTACGCTTTTTTATTTTCACCCTATAGGCTTGCCTAAAAAGAAAATATAGGCAAGCCGGTGGGAATTGGCTTGTATGGGCGCTCCACCACTGTTACTCACGGAGTTTGGGAAAATAATCATCATGCTCCTAGCGTTGTTCCCGGTAATGCCCCTAAGAGCCCGAGGTCTGCTTTTACACCTAATCCCATTCTCAACACTAGTTTTACGAAAGCGACTGCCATCTGATCTTCCAACCCAGAGGGAAAACTAGACCTTATTTGCATTAGACCCATTTCCTCACGATGTTTTCCTTCACCGAAAAGCTAACGGTAAATATACCGTACATAAGTTCCGAAAAACTCATTGGTACGAGCCGGGATTCGAACCCACGACCGCCGTTTGACACCCGCATGCCTGAGCCACTAGGCTACCGCAGCTTATAAAGTAGTTAGTTTGATAAAATAATACCTATCTATTTAAAAAAGTACTATGATACTATGATAATTAGTTATTGCCATTGCAGCTTACATGAAAACTACATCCGCTAGCATCAAGAGTTGAAATAATTGCAATTATTTTCGAAATTCCTGGAACTCAGAGGTGAATAAAAGTGTTCAATCGGATCAGATACTCACACGAATACCCGATAATAATGCCATTCCAGCGTCACAATTGATAATGAGGCATTTACCCATTATGCCTGAACATTATTGTTGAAGGAATCTGATATTGCCAAATTTGAATATACTATACGGTATCGCGTTAAGATTTGAAAACCATTCCATTTATTGAGCCGTCTCTCGTTATTCAATGTAGGTTTCTCTAAACGGACAATTACGTCTCTGGCAATATTTTTAATACCACTTCGTTTGCAAATACGCGCGCGGCCTGACAATGTGAATTTTGTATACTAGTCAAGAATCCAACTACTTTTACGATATTAGTCATGCTCAATACGTTTTTCTTCCAATCTATTCTGTATCAACTCTATGCTGAGGGCATCCAACTGAGCTAGTATTGTATACATTCTGCAAAGCTATCTTAATCTAAATCATTTAGCAAAGGAAGAGCGGTACCTCCTGGCACAGGCTGTAATAAAGCTTAAAAGGAAGTACCAATCACTATATTTAAGATGATTATTGTGTAATGAAATAAACATTTTATTATTTTATTTTATTATTATTAGCTATAAACATGTTACGGTTTTAGCCGATTTATCCTATCACGAGTTGACGAATATCATATATGCTTTCTTTTTACCCTCCACGACAATACACGCCATGTTTAGTTCGCAGAACTTACAAGTGGGACGAAGGACAACTTCTCCGTATTGCAGTGATTAGATGCCTCAATCATGTCAACGCGTATCCTCGACCTATTCGACAACGTATTGTGATCCTACCAAGGCGACTGTAGTATCATCTTGAGGGACTACAGACAGAGTAAGTAGGTACTCCCTCAAAATTTTGTCTCGCTAGGTCGCTAATAATAGCTCGATGTGTTCTACGCCCGCGTACGCAGCGCAACAGTCTTATTGCTATAAAACAAATGATTATTTCAGACACTGAATTATAAAAAAACGTATTACAAAGTAGCCTATCTTAGGCCGAAATTAAGTTTATTAAATAGAACTAAGCATGTCCAAGTACCTACTTAACTAGACGCCGTCCACGCTAATTCTGCAACAAATAATTTTGCAACACCACTCATTATGGTGTCATGAAGTCTCTATGGAAATAAGTGGTTAAGGTGTTAAAATTAAGAAGTTAAGTGTTTTTTTTATTGCGATTAGTCTGCGATGTGGACGTTGCGTGCACGGACTCCAGTTTTACAAGCTTAATTGAAAAAAGGGTTCAAAATGCCTATTGTTTTATTCAGGTGATACTGAATCGGGCGTGAGCCGTCATGACATTCGCGGCTTACATTGGACTAATGGAAAACCCATGCTGCAAATACTCGTCCTGAAACTATATTGGCCTGTATTGTATTTGGACGTTGGCCTAGAACGAGGGCTTTTATCCACATAGCTTCACCTCACATACAACGACGCGGGGGCCGCTTCGATGCATCAACAAGAGCTGAGCTCAGTCGACGCACGATATAGTAATTACTTTATTACCATTCCATCTTTTTCTATTGATGAATAGATTACTTATATAACATTATTGCTCTACATTTATTTGACGGCCGTCTTTAGCCTAGGTGGCAGTGAGCAGCCTGCCTACGAAGCTAGAGGTCCTGTGTTCGAATCCCAGTAAAGGCGTTTATTTGTGTGATGAGCACGAATATGTGTTCCTGAGAGATGTTGTTCTAGCAACCATTAGTACAAGCTTTGCTAAGTTTGGGGCTAAGTTAGGTTAATTAATGTAAGATTCCGATTCGATATACGAATCACATTTTGATTATTTACAAAACATATTATTGCAGGATTCCATTAAAAGCTATTGGATCGTTGGAGATTATAATTATCCTACCTTAGACTGGCATGTACTAGATGGATGCCCCTCTCAAACTGTTATTATTAAAAGCCCATCTCATCAAAAACCTTTATTTAATTTTATGACTATATTTAATCTAAAACAAATTAACAATATTTCAAACGTAAACCATAGAATGCTTGACTTGTTTTTGACATGTATTGATACTAATGAATGTATTTGTTCGCCAGCCCCTGTCACCTTAGTTCCGGTAGATAAACACCACCCTCCTTTTCAAATTATGACTTCCTTTTCCAACAACACTTCCTTGGGGACTATTCCTAATATAATGCAATATAAACACTACTATAATAAAGCTAACTACACTATCATTGACGAGGAAATTGAAAAAATTGATTGGTCTAGTCTTTTGCATAATGTCGATGGAGAATCAGCAGTGTCAATCTTTTACGAAGAAATATACAAGATTATAAAAATACATGTACCGTATAAAAAATTCAAAGCACACTCTTTTCCGGTCTGGTTTTCCTCGGCACTCATTCATATCTTTAAAAATAAAAATCGCGCTTGGATAAAATGGAAAAGGTATAATAACTTGATAGATTATGAGGAATTCTCTAGATTAAGAGAACGTTTCAAATTAGAATCTTCTAAATGCTATAACAAATACATGAATAACCTAGAAGTAAGTATTAGAAACAACGTAAAGTATTTCTGGTCATACGTTTCCAAACGCAAAAATTCTAATAAAATCCCGAATAGCATGACTTACCAAAATAATACTGCTACAAATCCAGATGAGATATGTAATTTATTTTCAACATTTTTCCAATCTGTATACCAACCTTCTACATTACACAGCGATTTTTGCCCTCATGATATCAATTCAATACATAATACACATATCTCAGATTTGTCTATATCAAAGTCTTTAATTGAAAAAGAACTGAGATCACTCGATCTAACTAAGAGTGGTGGAGCTGACAATATACCTCCAGTATTTTTGAAAAATACGTCTTCCACAATAAGTAAACCACAACTGATTATTTTCAATAAATGCCTTCAGGAAGGTTTGTTTCCTTCCACCTGGAAAACGGCCTACGTTGTACCTGTTCATAAAGGCGGAAGTAAGAGCAATGTTGAAAATTACAGGCCAATATCTATTTTGCCCACTATATCAAAAGTGTATGAGAAAATGGTGCACAGTCAAATTTATCCACTTCTTCATAATCATATTATACCACAGCAGCACGGTTTTGTCCAACGCCGATCGACTACTACTAACTTACTACTATATGCTAATTACCTTTTTGAAAATATGGATAAAAATATACGAGTAGACAGCGTATACACCGACTTCCGCAAAGCTTTTGATAGCGTGGACCATAAAATATTATTGGAAAAAATAGCTTTTAATGGAATCAAAGGAAATTTGCTGCGATGGTTTAAATCTTACATTATCGAGCGTACACAAAAAGTTCTCATAAACGGTCATGAATCGAAGCCATATAGCATTAGTTCTGGGGTACCTCAGGGGTCTATTTTGGGGCCCCTACTGTTTACATTATTTATCAATGACGTAGATCATTGTTTCAAGTACTGCAATATATTACTTTATGCCGACGATCTAAAAATATACCACACAATACAAAATAATAATGATCTCCAACAGTTTCAGTCTGATCTTGATCGTTTGTCCGTCTATTGCAATGCTAATAAACTCCTGTTAAACTTAAATAAATGTAAAACCATTACTTTCACAAAAAAAAGCAAACCTTACCTAAAACGTATTATCTATGCAACTCAAAGTTAGAACAAGTCGCATCCATAAAAGACCTTGGCATTACTCTAGATTCTAAGTTACACCTTGACCTTCATATAATTAACAATCGATTTAATTAAATATGATTTTTAATGTTTGTTGTCTACATTTGGGCAAAATGGCATACCTATATGCTGGACAAAACGACGTAGTGTATGTCACGTATGTCGTGACGTATGTCGTTTTGTCCGTAGAGTTTCTATATTACTGTGAGCGACGTCCGCTCTCGGCGGCGTCGGCCGGGCGAGTGAGCGCGCGCGCTACCGGCCGCGGCAATGCTCGCCCCTCACAGTCACCTAAGAGTGACCTAGTGCCGAGACACAAGTCGGCGACGGACGAGCTCCGCCCCTATGTGCTCGGACAGTGCGTCGACCACGCTCCGTGACACAAGTCGGCGACGGACGAGCTCCGCCCCTATGTGTACGGACAGCGCGTACTACCACTCGGCGCCCGAATGGTGTGTTTGGGCTTCGCCCGTGTCCTCAGACACTTTGGGTAAACGATGTTACCAAAATAAAAGAAGGAATAACGAGAAATAGACTTTTTATTTACTTTTCCCTAACTGCCCTATCACTGCCCTAAGTGACTTGATTACAAGTCCCTAACTTCCTATTACTTTGTAGTTTTCTTCTTCTTCTTGTTGTGACTTCCAGGAGGCTCCGATTGACACTGATTTGCTCCGGGCCGTACCTGCTATTTATACCTGCTAGTGGGCGAGCAAGACGTGCTGAGTGAGACAATAAAGGTTACGCCCACTTTGACTTGACTAATTTACATTGCAAGATGTTATTGGGATGTTATACATATTAATGGGCGGAAGACTAAGCTGATTTACAAAGTTCTAATATGGCTTGAGATCTTATAAGTACAGTAGGGTTCGTAAATATTTTCTTATTTGAATAATCGTACATGGAAATCGGGCAAACCGTAATTCGGTCCCTTTCTTAACACTTATTCGTCATTTGCGCTGAACCTACTGAGTTTACTTATTTGTAAGTTTAAACATTTAATAGAACTTTTAATTAGCTTTCTAACAATATATAAACCATTCTGATACGATGAGCCGTTGTAAAGATATAAACGTAAACATATTAATTTCAAAGTGAAAATGCGCCGTACTAAATTCTAATTCAGGCTCGGTGGCCGCGGCTCTCGTTACGGTCATGTTGGCGCGATACACCCCTCCCCTCCATGGCGGCCAGTCTGCGCTGCGCTCGCGCATAGGCAACATCCCCTCTCTCTTTCTAATACAATTTGTACTGGGATTTTACTTTAATGTTTACAATATCAAATGAATGCTATGAGAGGGTGTTTGTTTGTTGGTGATGCCATTACGATTCAGTGAGGACACCATTGGGACATCAATAATAGATTTTAGTTATTCATTACTGTGTATTTAAGTAATTCTCTTAGGCGTATGCGCGTATACAACAACTCCATGTCAAGATGGCGGATCACTAGTGATGCGCTTGTGTGGAGCGCATCGCTAGTGATGTGCTCTTATCAACATCCCCCCCCTTTTACAAATCAAAATCTTTGAATTTACTTGGTTTCTTAATTACACGTCCACTTCTACTCATCATAACATTACCACTTGATTGCTCCGTGTCTGACTGAACTCTGTCACCCATGTTAGACCAGCTGAGGCTTCTACGAGTGTTGGAAATTGGATAATCTTGAACTTCGAAAGCCCTACTTGAACTTCCAATACTCTCCATGGGCATGCTCCTTTCTGGCAAGCCGCTAGTGTCTGTATGAAAAATTATCCTATTGCTGGGAACCGAGGTGGCACATTCAGTTTCAGTATGATTATTATTTTCACATAATATAACATCAGGTACATGCCAATCATCCAGAACTAATTTACTTTTATCTGAACTAGTAGTTATCTTATTATTTATTACACAATGCTTCTCTGTTAGTACCGTCTCCTTAATATACTTTCTATTCCTTATATAGGTCTTTTTGTATTGGTCCTCTACTAAATAAGAGCGAGGTTCATCACGTTTTTTTACAATTTTTCCTCTAATCCAATTAGAATCTAGAGATTTCTTGAAGTAAACTTCTTGGCCTATGTTCAAATCTGACAAACATTTTGAATTTTTATCATAATTTTTCTTAACAGAATCTAGGTGATTGTAGTAGTTATTCTCGCAATGGAATAATTTCGGTTTTAATGCACTTCTAGGGGTCGGTAACAGTGAATTTAAGTTTCTAGAGAACAGCAACTGAGAAGGTGATGGCATATATGGTTTCGGAGTATTTCTGTAATTTAACAAGCCCAAGTAAGGATCCGATCCATCTTCATTACACTTTTTAAAAATATTTTTAAATATTTTAACACCACTTTCACTCAGTCCATTTGACTGTGAGTGTTTTGGACTTGACATTATGTGTTCGAAATTATAACTTAAAGCAAAGTCCTGAAATGTATCTGAAGTGAATTGTGTGCCACAATCGGTGACCACAACTGGCGGTATGCCATGTCTTCCAAAAATTGACTTACAGTTTATTATTACACAGGCACTTGATAAATTGTCTAATTTACACACTTCAATGTATTTTGTAAAATAATCCATTATTACAAGATAGTTGTTTTGATTCAGTGTACAAATATCAATGCCAACCTTGTACCATGGAATTTGCTCTACTTTGTGATTAATTAATGGCTCTTTTTGTAAATTTGGTAAGTATTTCCCACAAGGTTTGCATTGTTTTACAAATAATTCTAGATCTTTATTCAATTCTGGCCAGAAAATACATGATCTGGCTCTTGTTTTACAAGTACTCAAGCCAACATGGCCTTGATGTATGTTTTGCAACATTTCCGTTTTTAGGGAGTCAGGTATTACAATTAAATTACTTTTCAAAATTACACCGTCTAATAAACCTAGCTCGTCTCTAAAAGTCCAAAAGTCTCTTAATTTTTCATTTACTTCTTTTATGTTTTTTGGCCAACCTTGTTTAATGTATGTTGTAATTGGTTTCAGTATTTCATCTACTTTAGTGGCCTCCTGAATTCGCTTTAACTGCACATTAGATATGGGCAAACAATCTCTATGCAATCTTACATGACAAATTATATTTTCATGTAGCTGTTTCATTTTTGATTCTACAGTGTCAGCACAACTGCGAGAGAGTGTGTCAGCGATAAATAGTAATTTGCCTGGCTTATAATTAACATGTAAATTATACCCTTGTACCGCTAACATCATTCTCTGCAGTCTCGCTGGCACTTTATGCAGAGGTTTCTTAAACAACGACTCCAGGGGTCTATGGTCTGTTTCCACATGTACTTTACGACCATAGGTATATTGATGCATTTTATAACAGCCGAAGACTATAGCTAACATTTCTTTCTCTAACTGGCAGTAGTTCTGTTCAGCTGATGTAAGAGTACGGGACCCATATGCAACCGGTTTACCATTTTGTAAAACAACCGCCCCCATGGCTGTTGATGAACTGTCAACGGACAATACTATATCTTGATTGGTGTCAAAATAAGTGAGACATGGACCTTTACACAGAGCTTCCTTTAATTTGTTCATTGCTTGGTCTTGATTGCTATCCCATGTAAACACAGCATCTTTTTTCATCAAAATACGCAGAGGTTCTATTAATTTGGAATAGTTCGGGATAAAACGAGATAGATAATTGCACATTCCCAAGAATCTCTCTAAATCTTTTTTGCATTTTGGGTGTTCCATTTTCATTACTGCCTTAACTTTGTCGGGGTCTGGTGAGACACCTTTTTCTGTAAACTTATGGCCAACAAAAACTAGTTCTGGTACAAAAAATTTGCATTTTGATTCATTCAATTTAAGGCCATTTTTAAGAGCAACTTCTAGAACTTTTCTTAAACGCTCATTCAACTCTTCTATTGATTCTGCATATACACATAAGTCATCAATATATGGAATTACCCCTTCGACATTTTCAAACATTTGACTTATTATTCGGCTAAATTCTTCTGGTGCCGAACTGATTCCGAAAGGGACCCGTTTAAAACGATATCTACAAAACGGTGAGATGAATGTACATAGATCCGAGCTTTCCTCATCAAGATTTAGCATCCAAAATCCATTTGATGCATCAAGTAAAGCAAAGACCTTGGCATTTTGCATTTTACTTTTAATTTCATCTATAGTTGGTAGTTGAAATTTAGGTTGTAATATGTATTTATTTAGAACTCTTGGATCTATGCATATTCTCAATTTGCCATTTGGTTTTCTGACTGGTACTATATTGTTTACCCATCTTGTGGGCTTATTTACCTTTTCAATAACACCTAGTGCTTCCATATTATTTAGCTCTTGGCGTAGTTCTGGCATCAATGCGAATGGAACACGTCTAGCAGCTTGTACAGTGGGAACGGCTTCACCACTCAGCTGGATGTTAACTGTGCCTGGGATGCAACCAAGACCACCATTGAAGAGCTCACTGAAATCATGTTTTAATTTCTTTATTAAATTAGATATCTTGTCTGATTCACATGTAACATTATGTATATTTACAAGTTTGGTGTTGGCTGAAATAAAATTGTATGTTAAACATGTCCGACAGCCAAGTAAAGTTGGTATATTCCCTTCAATAATAATGAATTTAATATTGTATTTTCTACCATTAGGATGTATAATATCTAGCCAACAAGTACCTCTAACTGGTACGCATTTTCCATCAAGTTGGATAACTTTTTTATCACATGGTAATATTTGATCATTTTTTAATTGAATTAACCGGCATACCTCACTTCCTATAACGTTGCAAGCAGCTCCGCTGTCCATTTTGATGGGGACTTTAATTCCACTTATTGAAAAGTCTTGAGTTATATTTCATTGCCTACATATCCAATGAAAAAGTCAGGGTCCTCTTCAGTCTCTTTAGTGTCCATCTCTATGAGCTTCACTTGCTTGTTAAAACTAGGTCTCCTTGAACGGCAAACTTTACTAAAATGATTCATTTTCTTACATTTCAGGCACTCTTTGCCATATGCTGGGCACTGGATTATATTGTGAGATGTGCCACAATTTCTACAGTTTCTTATCTGTTTCTTCTGAACTAGCAAAACACTTGATTCTTCACTGGTCTGCTTTTCTTCAATGTACTTTCTCGAAGCTTCCACACTCAGTATGTACTTCATTACGTAATCAAGAGTTAGCTTGGATTCATCCTCCGCCATCAGACGAGCTCTCAGGTTATTATGGCTTGAATCAAGCCCGGAAATTATCTTGCTGACTGTTAAGCCCTCTCGCAGAGCGCCAAGCTCGCACCGAATACCCAAATTAATAACCTTTTCGAAAAACTCTTCCAAGCATGTCCCATTTTGAGTAATTGTGAAAAATTCATTGCGGGCAATGGTTAGGCTTTTCTTTGGCTCAAAATAAGCTTCAAACTTTTTGATAAGGTCTTGTAAAGTCACCTTAGTTTCATCAAGGTTGAACGAATTGTATATTTTTATGCCTTTCTCACCGATGAAGTTTAGGAGGATGTTCACTTTCCGGAGCTCCTTCGCCTCGTCTAGGCCATTTGCCATTAAATATATGCACACACGTTGCTTAAACGTTTTAAAATTGTCTGCTAAATTCCCGTGCCATGACAATGGCGGCACACCTGACACCATGTTTGTTGGTGATGCCATTACGATTCAGTGAGGACACCATTGGGACATCAATAATAGATTTTAGTTATTCATTACTGTGTATTTAAGTAATTCTCTTAGGCGTATGCGCGTATACAACAACTCCATGTCAAGATGGCGGATCACTAGTGATGCGCTTGTGTGGAGCGCATCGCTAGTGATGTGCTCTTATCAACAGTGTTTTATGTAAATAATTACTATGGGGATTCTAACTACTGGGTTCTTTATTTACTCTAAACAATCTAAGTCTTTATAAATAATCACATATTTCTCTTAGGTATAATCTCCGTATGACGCGATGCGTAGCTCTGCCGTCGCGTGTTGATTTTGTCGTCCATAATTACTTTTGGTTGTTACTGCAGGAGAGATGCCGCGGGACCAAAGAGGCAGCGTCAATTTGCTCAAACTATCGATTCCAGCTCCGATAATGAAGAATTTGCCGCTGAAAACGGGGATGAAGAAGACTGTCCCTGCATGTATTGCAATGATCTTCATTCGCGGTCTAAGCCGGGGGAAAGCTGGTTAAGATGCATGAGTTTTTTCGTTGGGCTTACGCTTCATGTGCTGATGTCTCAAAGACGACAAAAAGATTAAATTGCGAACTTTGTTCTTAAAAATTTGGTATGTCATTATACCCATATTTAGCGTGTCATTTTGTCCATACTGTATGGATTCCATTTATTTATTATCCATTTATTTCTTAATATTTTATTTGATATCGTTCCTATTCAATTAAAACACTGCGTTACTGGTAGTAAATGAACCTAAGATGATTGTCAATGTATGAGACTGATTATAATTACAATAAATAAAGATGTATGATTCAAAATCAAAACACCCTGTCATTTTGTCCGTACGTCCCCTACAACACGTACAAACGTCACCTCACATTGACAGCAATTGACAGGTGGCATTAATGCCGTCTTTATACCAGCACGGCTATCACGCGACGGCGCGCGAGCACTCGATTTTTCTCGCACTATCCGCCTCTCTCTATTAGAACACTTAGAACAAGAGGTATAGTGCGAGAAAAATCGAGAGTGTGTCGTCGCCGTCCCATAATAGCCGCGCAGCTGCCAGCCCAGCTTCGTGCGGGATTTAATATAGCAAAGCCGGAAATACCATTCTACACACAGGTGAAAGACTTTTTGAAATCTACAATCACAAGGCTACAATCTCACAGACTTTTTTTCTTTATGATATAAGTAAAGACTCGCTGCCCGCGCGGCTTCGCCCGCGTATTGGAAAGAATGCAGGCAAACCCGCGGGATAAAATGTAGCCTACTAGCGTCTGACCGCGACTCCGTCTTCGCGGAACTCGGTTAATCAAATCAATCAATCAAATCGTTTATTTGCTAGAATACAGGTAGGTACAAGTGAGGTCTTATATTCTAAATTGATCCATGTATTCAGCCTGCGCGCAGGCATGCAAACATTTTAAAGTGCACGCACGTTACAAACAAATAAAATTAAAATAAATTCTAAACTCAAATTAAATTTCCATTATTCTTAAAAAATATTAAATTCAGTAATAAAGCACCATGTCAAAAAGTATAAATAAGTACAAAACAAACAGGTCAGGTCAAACTTATAACAAAAGACTAACTTACGGAAGGCGGGTTTAAGTAGCTTTTTACGCTATAAAAGCACTTGTTCAGGAGCCAGGTGGACAGCCTGTGTTTAAAACTATTACCCCGTAGTAACTTTATTTCATCTGGTAAGTTGTTAAACAATTCTATACACATGTTGAACACATTTTTGCTGTATATCGCCTTGCGAGCCGGAGGTTTATACAACTGGTTCATGACTTTCTGTCTGGTTTGCCTGTCTCTTATTTCACCACGTGTTTTGAAGTGTGACTGGTTGTTACAGACAAACTACACACATCTCTTATATATAAACAGGGTAGTGGCAGTATATTTATTTTTTTAAATAAGGGTATACAGCTATCATCAATCCGAGCATTGCAGACGGCCCTGACACATTTTTTCTGAATTTTGAAAACTCTATCTACATCCACAGAGTTACCCCACAGTATTAACCCGTAGGAGAGAACAGATGATACATATCCATATCATATTATATCGTAGCTCCATACAAACTTTCACCCCCCATTTCACCCCCTTAGAGGATGATTTCCGGGATAAAAACTATCCTATGTCCTTTCCTAGGACTCTTACCTCTATACCAAATTTCATCCAAATCGGTTTAGCGGTTAAGGCGTGAAGAGGTGACAGACACACTTACGCATTTTATAATATTAGTATGGATGGATGTCCATCCAGGAAGTCCGTTCTACCTATATACCGAAATATTTTTTGAAATCTACAATCAGGTACATAGCTACAATCTCACAGTCACACTTTTCCTCTTTATAATATGAGTAACTACATAGAGTAGTATAAGTATAGATAAGTATTAGTATAGAGTAGCTGCCCGCGCAATACGGGTGTAGGCACAAAAGTTATTATTATTTCAAAGGAAAGAAGGGAAAAAAATATGCCTAGTGACGGAAATTTCATTCAAATAGGTATCTCAAAGAATTACAAAGCTACAACCGTTTCAATACTGCATGTTTGAGAGAGAAAACGCATATTTAATGATAATCGTTTCATATGAAGGTGCGTTTTGCGGAAAAAGGACAGCAAACCCCTTCTTAAAACTTTGGACACTCATAATTTTGGGATTTTTTAACCTCTTGCGTTTTTCTTTTCTCCATTTGACTACATTTTAGGGTTCCGTACCTCAAAAGGAAAAAACAGAATCCTTATAGGATCACTTTGTAGTCCATCCGCCCGTCCGTCCGTCCGTCTGTCAAGACCTTTTTTCTCAGGAACGCGTGAAGGTATCAAGCTAAAATTTATACCAAATACTCAGGTCTACTGTCCCTTGGAGCTGTGAAAAAATCAAACTTCTGAACCAACGCAATCAAAAGATACAGCCGTTTATGCCGCAAATTTTCGAAACTTTCAAGGGAATCCAAACCTACAGGGTACTTCCCGTGAACTCAGAATCTTGGATTTTGGTACGAAGCAACGTCTTATAGCACAGATAAAGGAAACATTGTGAAAACCGTAAAATTTTGTACGGAACCCTCGGTGCGCGAGTCCGACTCGCACTTGGCCGGTTTTTTCATCCTTTTCCGACAAAACATTACGTTATTTTATTTAGTGTCCACACCCTCATTTTGATACTTATCAATGTCACGCACATTGAGTGTAAATATTAATCATCATCATCATTTATTTAAGAGCTTGGCTCTTGTTGGTGGAGTAATCCATTACTCCTTTTTTGAGGAAGCATAGTGTGGTGGTTTCCCCCTTGCCTTCCACACCGCAGTACACGAACCGAGGTTCACCCGCTCCGTGATGTCCAAACAAGAGCCCTTCCAGATTCCTATCTTCGTTCTCCAGTCGGTACTAGTGCTACTGCTGCCTGACACTAGAGGATTGCTTATTTAATGGCGGCAACTACTAATCGCCAATATAATAATAATATAATAAATGGCGTAGGGATGTGACGGCCCCATCGCCCACCAGATTTCTGGTGCAATCAGTCAACGTAAGGCAGCTTGTGGCGGGCTGTTAGGGAGTAGCGACCCTACGTACCTGAGTGCTCCTGGGGGTGTCCTGTGGTCAGGCTGAGCCGATCGGGTGGTTGGTTGGACAGGCCCTCTGCCTCTGGCTTGCCTTTATTGGCCGTCCAGAGTGGAGTCGCAAGAGCTGTTGCTCGAGGGTAGATGTGGACACCTAAGTGGCGAGTTGGCTATATGTTTAAAGTCCAGTGCCACCTCTCTACCTCCCAGCTCTCTGACCGGTGTTGCCCTTAGGCCATTTTTTAATGTCGCTATTAATAGGGGCCCATCTAGCAGTTAGCGAGTCACCGTCTGCCAGAGATAAAGATTGAAACAGTTTTATTAGGCAGGCGTCCGATGTTTCACCCAATAGCCCAGCCACTAGTCCATCATTTCAACCCAATAACCCGTTTTATTTAGATTCCATCAACCATCAATAGTCCTCATACACCCCAGCGGGTGCTGTCTCTGTGTGCGTCCCATGACACGGGCAGGGACAGCATCCGCTCGGTGTACTCCTTGCATTTCATTAAATTGTCAAAAGGGCCTCTACGTGTTGGCTCAGTTGGTACTTTGTAGGTACCTAGCTCCACGCACGCCTCCCAAAGGTCCGGGACGTCGTTGTCCCGTGAACGGGAAAGACATATAATAATATATAATAGCTACATAACATATGTATGTGTTGTATGTATGTGTATAATATGCATGTGTATGTGTAATATTTATCATGCACAAATAATTATAATCTCTGTATTTCGGCAGAAACCCGCGTAATGGCGCTTGAAATTCAATATTAATTTCAAAACACGAAATTGCTGTTTGTATTCGTATTATCTGTAGTAATAATGCTAATTATAGTACTTTGATACCTATTTGATTGAATTTGTGTAATCCACGACATGACTAAATACAACACGGTAAATTAGAACACGTTCTAATTATTAGTGCCAGCTTTAGTTGAAACTTAGTCATACTTGTTTTGAGAGTTAGTCATGCTTCAGGAGATTATCAATCATAGAGATAACACATGATTGGCTGTTAAGTAAACTTCAAGTTCGCTATTCACGTTTATCATCTGGGAATATCAGAGAATATTTGAAGATATTAAGGGGCGTGCAATATTGCAAGCGTAATGCGCCGCGTTCGCGCGCAGTGTACCTAATACTTCTGAAAAATGAAATACTGCCAGTAATGCTTACATTAATCTTTTGAACGCCGTTCTTCAAGTATTAAGGTGACACTGACACGCCAACCTTTTTCCATGAGAGTGTGAATATGAACCTTGTATGAAAAACTGAACGTCGTCGTAACCCACACGACACCGGTCTCGTGGTTTTCCCCGTATGTAGCGGAAAGCAGTCACGGTTTACGCGTGCGCTGGACAAGTTCCTGCCAGTGAGAGTGTTAAGGAAATCTGCGCGAGATTAGTAAGGTTTATGAGCTGAAAATACCGCATACTGATTTAGCCCCGCCCAATGCAGAAGAGGCCTTAAACTATTGGGAACATAAAATAGAAATTAAGACCAAAATCTCCATCATCATTCTTCTAGCGTTTCTCCCAGTAGTGCCCTTAATGCACCCGGGCATTAATGCATCCATTTGGCACTTAATCCCAAGATTTTGAGTACGCACTAGTTTTGCGAATGCGCCAACTGAGTTTTCTGCCAAACTAGACGTTATCGGGATTAGATCAGTTTCCTCACGATGTTTTCCTTGACCAAAAATATGAATTAAGTAATATTATGTAGCAGTAGTGTTCAGTGCAATACAATTATCCACCAAAAGAAATAAAAACAACACAAGGACATTATGCTATACAATATAGATAATAGGCGGCCTTATCGCTAATGAACAATCTCTCCCAGACCACCTTGGTAGTGGAAATATAACCAAACATAAATAATTTTTAATACTCAAACAAAATCAGAAATAAGTTCAGAAAAAAAGTAATGTAAAAAAAAGATAAGTAGCATGGTCGTATGTTTTGGTAAATAAATAAGTTTTTTAATTTATTTAAAAGATATTCAGAGCGTATTTTTTTTAAAGCCCAGTGGCATGAGCCGAGGTTCGAATCCACAACTTCCGGACTGAAAGTAAACCCTTTTTGCTCGCACCCAATCTGCATATGACTCATATAATAAACACACACACACACCATCACACTGTAGTTCACTTACAATAAAAGAACTCCCCAGTCATGACAGACCTCTCCAATAACAATGGTGAAATATCTGCCACCATTGATGCTGTAATAAATTACGAGGAAACGCGGTCATTTGGCAGCTACAAAACATTCCATTTTCGTATTACTGGGCCACCACTCTGCTCATCTCGTTATTCGGCTTCCCTATAGGCAAGCAGCCGAGCACGTGATTAGATACATGATTGTATACAAGATTTAGGGTTCTCATAAAATTCAGTTACAAAGTGATATGAAAAATAATACACCAAGTGGAACAGCGCGAATGTTTCCCAGAATTGCCATTACACAACGGTACACAAAAGTATTTACATCACACTTGGCCATAATGCGAGTTTTACTGCACGCTACGCGTACGTGAAAACTCGCATTGTGGCCAGGTGAAGACGTAAAATTTTGTAATCATCACGGGCGGTAATTCGTAAAGCCCAGAGCGCATATTTATGGCCCTCACCTTCGGTTCGGGCCGCAAACACCTGCGACCTGGGGCATTCACGAATTCACAGCCCTAGGTACGTAATTTACTATCATGTTTTTATCAAATTTCATGCAAATAAGTGAGATCGATAAAATATACCTTAAGTATTTAAATCGGTTTCAAAGAAATTTCCTCCATCGAACGAACAAAAGAGTGACATGTTTGTGAACCCGTGGAATTGCTAGCGTCCATAGGCCGAAACCTGAAGTAGTCACCATTAGGCGGACCGTACGCTAGTTTGCCACCGACGTGGTACTACATAGTTAAAAAAACTGGACGTAGGAATTCTCGCTTGAGAATGAATGTTGGTAGTGGTGAATGTATATTTGATGTAAAACAACCCTGTAAGTTCGGATTCAGCCTGAAAATTACGGCATAAATCGTGTTTTTTGAAATAATATTCATTTAATGACCTGTCAAGCCTGTAATGCCTGTAAGGCATTGGATGAACTTAGTTTTGAATAGTATCGGTAATATGGTCCTAGCTTTCTTGCTAAATAAATATGTTCACCGGCTTGAATGTTAACTTTGATGCTCTAACGGTCCATCTGACAAACTTCGCGTTAGAATTTGATATAGTTATAAATGTGTTTTGCTCCTTCTGGCAGAACAAGGTGTAGATAATTTTGACATCTTACCTACTTACGCTGCTGAGTAGTGCTGTCTAATCCCTCTTTTCGAATTGCATGAAACACTTCAAATTACTCATGTGGCAAAACGGAGGTATTATTGTATGGTTTGGCAAGCTTATCGTAGTTCTTGTTTCTTTACGTGACAGTGATGATGGTCTTTTATGAAACCTATTGATAAACATGCACTCGGATCCTGGCTTAGCTTATCCGGTTAACTATAAGCCGAAAAGTAAATTAACTTCGGCGAACAGGGCCAGATCCTATCGTTTACGTTTAGATTAAAACTAATAAAACCAGACAACAATGCGTGATTTACAATATGTATATCTTCTACATAAGAAGATAGATATTGGCAAATTCAGGTTAGTTTATTAGAAAATTGGTTAGAAACCTCTTATATTTTTGAATTCGTTAAAAGCGCTTTACGAATGTTAATGAAAATCATTTTACATTAAACATATGAAAATGTAGTTGGTCACGTTAATATCTATTCGTATTAAAAGTAAAGCTTGCTTATTAGTTACGCAGTCCACCAACTGGGCTTTGAATGGTTTAACTTATGTTTAATAAGGACTTGATTCGGTACAGATACTCGTAAGTATGCACTTCCCTGGCAAATGCACTATAATTATGTAAATATAATAGCTCACTTGCGCTTGCCTCCTCTACCCCACAGCGTTGCCTGTTAAGCTACGCTAACAATAATTGCGTTTAACCCATTCAGTGCTCATCACGGCACACGTGCGTCAAAGGAATAAGAGAGATTTTTTAGATACAGAAATTAAGACTTTCGCTACCAAGAATCGCTACGCGCTACGCTCGTAGCAGATCCTATGGTTTTCCTCGTCATCATCCTCCTCCAGCGTTATTCCCTTAGAAAAACATAGGATCGGATACGAACGTAGCGCGTAGCGATTCTTGGCAGTGAATATGTTAACACTTTCGTTACCAAGAATCGCTACGCGCTACGCTCGTAGCAGATCCTATGGTTTTCCTCGTCATCATCCTCCTCCAGCGTTATTCCCTTAGAAAAACATAGGATCGGCTACGAGCGTAGCGCGTAGCGATTCTTGGTAACGAAAGTGTTAACATATTCACTGCCAAGAATCACTACGCGCTGCGCTCGTAGCCGATCCCGTGGTTTTCGAGTTATAGTGACTTCAGCGTAGGCGCCCGCTAGGCGGGTTCCCGGCAGTGTGTGTTAATCTGCTACGTACTACGGCGTAGCGCTACGAGCGTACCTTAACATTAACACATTAAGAATAGATACGCTTGTAGCCGATCCCATAGTTTTCCTCGTACGTAGCGGAAAGCAATTCGGCGTAGGCGCCCGTGATGAAAGTATTAAGGGGCTCCCATAATTGGCGTATGAGATCGTACCTTCGATCTGAATCTCTTAGTTTTCTTAGGTTTTTTGTAGCTTATTATGTTAACAACAACGGCATTAAGCAATTTAGTATCCCATATTTACTCCAAATTCATTGTTTTCGAGATATTTGGCATTAAAGACGAAAAATTTTAGGCCAAAAAACCGGTTTCTGGCCATAACTTTTGTGTTAACTGGTTTAAAATGAAAACCGTCTGTGACGTCCCTAAAAACTGGTCTAGCAGTTTTTAGGGACGTCACAGACGAACCCAAATATGTAGATTTAGTATGTGTTAGATGTTTCATGTCAATAGAGATACAAAATAAGTGTTATTTTAGACAATGTTTAAAAAGATCATACAAAATAAGTATTCATTTGTTTCAAAATCCGGTAGACCGAAATGGACATAAAAGATTGAAGAACCGATAACCGTTTGATTTATACTTCTATCTGTAGTGCAAAAGTAGGAGATACGATTCAAAACTTATATATATCGCAACCAAGTCAAAAATCGATGGAAACCTCGGGTAGTTATGGGGATTTTTGGCACACGATAGACGCATATCACACTGGTATCGGAAACTGCGCATACCTCTGGCACAAATGGGGATGGAGCGAGTCACCGGCGTCCGACTGTGGAAGCCCGGAACAAACAATACACCACATAGTATTCGAGCGCCCCAACACCAGATACAACGGATCAGCTGAGGACTTTAAAGGCCTGACAAAGGAAGCGAGCTTTTATCTGCAGAATTGTAAATTGTAAAATTTAATCTTTCATTGCAATTGTATATATGTATAACCAGTGTGTAACCGCCATACGATAAATAAATAAAAACGGCTAGCACAATATATAATATTAGCGAGTAAAATTATGTCTCTTTCTAAGTATTTTTATTAGAAAGAGGCAGATAGTCTAACTCGCGTAGGCTTGTGGTAGCCGCGGTGTTTGCATATTGTCAGCTATCATTGGCCTTCCTAACCCGACGCGCACATAGGGGTGAATTACAAATGTAGGCGGCCAAAAATCGTTTTTCCAACGACTACATGAATAATAAAACCTTCCTGATAAGGTTAGTTCTAGAACCATAAGCAAATCCTTCCCTAGCCCTTATCTAAGTAATTTCATCGCTATGTCAGTCGGAACTTGATTATCATCCCAAGTGCATCATTTTACTATCGGCATTCGTGAAATTTCGGTTTTTTCTGTGTTTATATTTTGAAAAAGTTCTTGATAGATTTGAATAAAACAGGTAAGAAAGCATGTTTTCCAATCAGTTGCACGTACACATTTTGATTAATTATTATTACAATTTAAGATACAAAATATTATCAAATATTTTAGTATATCAATACCATGTCTTAGATATTCCAAAAGGTTTTTGTTGTACTTCCAGTCACGTCCAAGCAAGCAAACTTACTTTTTTTATAAAGAAGGGTCTTTATACAAGGTCAACATATTAGTTTCAGGTGCGATCTCTTGCTGCTGTGAAAAATACGAGATTTTTACATTCTGTTTATTATGTAGGTACTTGAAATCGTTTTTTTTTTCATATTATAGGATCAGTGGGAGTTGAGAAAATGCAGGGGCAAAGTAATGGACAATTTTGACACGAAGTTGGCATTCCTGGAATCATATATTTTGTCACATGAAAATTATTCTGAAGATGATTTTAAAGAACGTAAACACAAATTGATATGTTTGTCAACTCTAAAAATATACAATATCGTATTTTTGTTACATTGGACAGGCAAAATAATTTTGACCGCCTAAATTTGAATTTCACCCCTATGTGCGACGTGCTTACCTACCTATACCTATATCTCATTCCATATAGCATATGAATTTAACGGACAAAGCCATCTACGTTTGTTTGTTTATCTAGAATATGAAAGGGAAATATTGTACTAGTATTACTTATTTCGATTATTAACACTTTCGCAATCAAGAACCCGCCTAGCGGGCGCCTACGCCGTAGTCGCTTTACGCTACATACGAGGAAAACCACAGGATCGGCTACGAGCGTAGCGCGTAGCGATAGCGATTCTTGGTAGTGAAAGTCTTAAGTAGTGTTCAAAAGTAACAATCCAGTCCAGTTCTTGCGTTTCAAAATCATTTATTCTATTTTAACAAGAGAGATTTGAGACGATTAACGCAAGATTTTTCTCATCTAATCTGGAATAGGAAATCCTCGAACATAAATTGAATTTTAACACGTACCTTCAAGACTTACCCAATCTGCCGATTCACCCAATCTCCCCACAGCCTCGAGTCACAAGGCACAAGTAATATAAACGTTTACTTTCCATCCCAGGTCACATACAAGGTTATTTCTTTCCTATTTTGAGATCATTCGAGAATGAACTTGGTCTACGAAGTAATAAGGTCTAATTTTGAAGTACATTTTGGGAGGTTATAAGGTTTTTTGATGAACTCCAGACTATCTCTGCAGACATACTATTGGTTTATTTTGCTGTTACCCGCCTGCCGTTCCCTAATGCTACCATTAGCAAACAGCAGGCGCGTAACAGCCATAACGCCAGTATTGGCAATATATAAGAAACGTCTGAACTATTCGTTTGGGGCTGGAATATCTTACACACGTAGTTATTATGTTAATTAAAGTTGGCATAACCCAAATAATTTGGTTTAGCATTTTCACTGCCAGGAACCCGCCTAGCGGGCGCCTACACGGTAGTCGCTTTCCGCTACAAGAAACCAAAGGATCGGCTACGAGCGTAGCACGTAGCGAAGCATAGCGTATTCACTTGCATTTTAGCGAATGTTACATTAAGGGTCTAAGCTGTCAAATTAAACAGGAGCTTTTTAGCGAGCATTGTTGTGGCGAGCGATTTACGACCGCCTTAGCCTAGTTGGTAGTGACCCTGCCTACGAAGCAAGAGGTCCTGGGTTCGAATCCCGGTAAGGGCAAAAATTTGTGTGATGAGCATGAATATTTGTTTCTGAGTCATGGATATTTTCTATGTATGTAAGTATTTACGTCTATTATGTATATCGTCGTCTAGTACCCATAACACAAGCCTTACTGAGCTTACTATGGGACTAGGTCGATTTGTGTAAGATTGTCCCCTTATATTTATTTATTTATTTTTATTTATTTATTTACAGAGCATTCTAGCGAAACGTCAATGCTTCGAGCATTTTTCCAAGCCTAGCAATTTTGTTACGCGACCTTCAAGATAGTTGTCTTATCCGATGACGGCGAGATGAACCTGAAAAGGTTCGTAACTATGGTTGGCCCTATGCTTGGCTCTGTTTTTTTTTATTCTATTGAGTGTCCCACTGCTGGGCAAAGGCTGAGGAATACATCCAGGGGACCGATTTTTGAGTTTCGAGCGCTCGAAATCAAAAGCGAGTGGTAGAAAATATTCGCACACGAATATTCGTCGCTATTATTTTCGCATGAACCCAATAATAACTATTTTTGAAATCACCACTCGAAAAGCTAGTGATTGGCTGTGTGTTGTCTGTCAATACTTTTGCGTTTCGTTGCATGCAAAAAGTGAATTATTACCGGTTTTGCAAATTTTAATTTTCAGCATGTCTGCTATATTTATATTTTTATTTATTTAAGTATGAAACAAACGGTCGTACAATAAAATTGTTACAATTGCTTTTCTTAATCTAGACCTATAGTTTCCATTCTTTTTTATAGATACAAGTACTTTATTGGAAGTTGTGTTTGTATGATATAGTAAATTGATTCATTTTAAATATATTGTGGGTTTCATAACAGAAAAAAAAAACAAAAGTAAGTAGTGAGTAAAAGTAAAATAAACGCTTATTTTCCCGCCATTAGACAAACGATCTTGAATTTCATCCACAAAATTCGGCAAGAAATGAAATATAATCGTACACCAGGCAATCACTGATCATCGAATCAATATATATTTTATTTAATATTATATCTATCTTTTAAATAAATAGTCGTACGTATTTGAGTATTTATATCTATTATATATATCGTCGTCTAGTACCCATAACACAAGCCTTATTGAGCTTACTATGGGACTAGCTCGATTAGTCCCCTTATAGTTATTTATTTATTTATAATTAAATAGGTACAACTGAAGTATCAAAATTTTCTACCGATAGAATTGAATACGAGTGGTCAACACCGATCGTTTTTCAATTTTCTATCGCTCGTATTCCAAAAATAGCATTTCATAGTTTTTAACCGTTTTTGAGTGAAAGAGTCCAGCGCTCGAAAGTCAAAAATCGGTCCCCAGTTCGGTGAGACTTTAAAAACAGCGAAAGGTCGATGTTCTGTATGATTCTGAAATCACCTATGTTCCGCTTTCACAGTACAGTCAGGAGCAAAAGTAGCTAAGCAGGTTAAGTGTTCAAAATAACCTATACACGACTCTAATGTCAAGAAGACAAGGACTGTCTAGGTCATTTGGAGCGTGTACTTCTGCTGCCGACTGTACCTACTTGTTAGACGATTTTAAAACAAGTCTATCTATCTATCTATCTATCTCTATCTTCAATAGCTCACCGACCCAAAGTGGATCTTGGCCTCCGACACGAGTTGTCGCCACTTGACCCGATCCTGCGCCATCTCCTTCCAGTTCACGGCTTTAAGGTCGCGCAGGTCTAGTTCGACGACGTCGTTCCAGACCTGGGATGTCCGACGCGTCGCCGCCCTCCTGGATGTCCCAAATATGCCCGTTTGACACCCCGATCTTCCTCCATCCTTTCAACATGACCCAGCCAGCGGAGATGGTGAGCTTTTGATTCTCCAATAATGTTGGGTGTTAGCCACAAGATGCTCAATTTCGAGGTTCTTCCGGACTCTGAAGCTTCCGTCATCTCTCCTCACCGGACCTAAAAATTTTCGGAGAATTTTTCTCTGCGCCACCAGGAGCTTATTTTCTTCTTTAAGTGTTAACCTCTAAGTCTCACATCCGTACATGAGCCTTATGACCGTTTTATATATATATATGCGGAGTTTGGTGTTTCTACTGAGGAGCTTGGACGAGTACTCTGACAGAGACTTTTAAAAGTTCAAAACACAGTTATTCTTATACAAAACTGATTTTCGAGAAAGGTATGGCCAATTAGTCTGAAACAAATTGAAATTCAATCCTTTGAGCTTGCGTCGCTCGACTTCGAACCAAGACAAGGTGAATAACGAAATGTTACTAAAATGTAAATTAGGAGAACAATATTTCTTTGCTATTCCGCTAAAAAACGTGCTGGTCTATTAGTGAAGATAAGATGCAACTATTTGCGTAAAAACATGCAAAAAATTACAGCAAACCACCACCAATAATGACAAAAACCTCGACACGTGTTTCGCCTCTCTACGAGGCATCATCAGGAGATGCTGGCAGGAGATGTTGCTTGCGCCACGTCCACTGAGCAAATGACCCGCCCGGAGCCATCCGCCATATTTATATTCTGTCCCCCCATACTACCGTTCATGCGTGAAAGAGATGGAAGAACACGTAACAACGGTGATGACGCAACATTCAATTGTTCGTTGATAATAACGCCTCTATTGCTGTACCTAATTATTTCTAATTGTTCTAGAACACTTAGACGCAATCCTTTTTCGCAAACATGCAAGATGTTGAAAGAATGATTGTCAGATAACGCATGGTTATTCTCCAATAAATGTTTTGCGAAATTAGACTTGTCCGGGTGATTATGCCGATACGACGCAACATGTTCCTTATACCTTGTGCTAAAACTACGGCCTGTTTGTCCCACATAAACTTTATTGCAATTATCACAGGCAAGTTTGTAGACTCCCGACTTTTTGGCACTTTCCACTTTCTCCTTGCCATTGCACAGTCTAAAGCGCAAGGTGTTATTCGTTTTGAAAGCCACGTTTATGTCGTTAGACTTTAAAATATTGTAGATCTTATCAGACAACTTGCCAACATAAGTTATGCTTGCTTTGTACTTTTTAGGTGGGTCCGAAGATCGTGCAGCGTACAGAAGATAGTTTGTCATTCTAGCCCGTTTTTTCCTAATAATACCATCCACATGAGACTTGCTGTAACCGTTTGAAATTGCTAAATGGTATATATTATTTAATTCCATTTTATAATGAATATCAGAAAGAGGCACTGTCAATAACCTATGTGCATAACAATGAAAAGCAGCTAACTTATGTTGCCATGGATGAGCGGAAGAAGCCGGGATAACAGTATCTGTATGCGTAGGCTTACGGTAAATTTGGAATTGATGTTTGTTATCCACCTTAGTAATCGTTAAATCCAAGAAATTCAGTGAGTTATTCTGTTCTAATTCCTTCTTAAACTTGATTTTAGGATGCTTGTTGTTGATTTCATTCACAAAAATATCCAGTTGACTCATACTACCCGTCCAACAAATAATCAAATCATCAACATACCGAAAATAATATAATATATTATTATTATCCACAATGTGTTGGTTCTCAAAATGATCCATGAAAATATCTGCCATCAAAGGACTAAGTGGGGAACCCATTGCCAAACCATCACCTTGCAGATAATATTGCCCCCCAAATCTAAAATAATTCTGTCGCATACAGACTGTCGCCAATTCTATTAATTCATCTACCTCCCCTGGGTGCAGCCTCTGTTTTTCAAAAAGTGCCCTGAGAATGTCTAAAGTATTCAAATATGGTACATTTGTAAACAAACTATCCACATCCAACGACAAAAGAATAGCATTTTGTGGCATGTTGATGTCTTTGATCCTTTCGATTAAATCCAAACTATTCTTTAAACAGTATTTTGGTTCAAAATTAGACTTCTGTCTTATGATACCATTCAACCTCTTAGCCAATTTATAAGTCGGTGCACTCAAATACGAGACAACTGGACGAATCGGGATATTGTCTTTATGAATTTTTGGAAGACCATACAGAATTGGTGCTTGAGGATTCATGGATATGACCGTGTTTTTCTGATGCTCGGTTTCAAAGACAAACATAGAGTTCTTGACAACATTTCTTAGATCTTTCTGGAAACCAGGCGTTGGGTCCTTCCGTAAAACCGAAAAACCATCATCCTGTATAAGATCCATTACTTTCTGGTTATATTGTTCCCTACCCATGATGACTATGCAATTCCCTTTGTCTGCTTTTGACACCACTAAATCGTTTTCATCGACTTTCTGTTGAATAGACCTCAGCAATAACCAGTCAGAGTCAGGCGCACTCCTCCTCAATGGACATGTCTTTTTTAATGCATTCGCTACGGTGAGCTTTGCATCCATATCATTATTGTTAAGAACTATCGCAACCTCTGCGTCCACAGCTACATTTTCCAAAACTTTTTGAGACATCTTAGGCCTTAAGTTATACTTTAATCCCTTATCTAACAGTTGACATTGAGTTGACGTTGAGTTGGCATTGAGTTTTTGGAAGATGAGGTCAAACTGTTAGATAAGGGATTAAAGTATAACTTAAGGCCTAAGATGTCTCAAAAAGTTTTGGAAAATGTAGCTGTGGACGCAGAGGTTGCGATAGTTCTTAACAATAATGATATGGATGCAAAGCTCACCGTAGCGAATGCATTAAAAAAGACATGTCCATTGAGGAGGAGTGCGCCTGACTCTGACTGGTTATTGCTGAGGTCTATTCAACAGAAAGTCGATGAAAACGATTTAGTGGTGTCAAAAGCAGACAAAGGGAATTGCATAGTCATCATGGGTAGGGAACAATATAACCAGAAAGTAATGGATCTTATACAGGATGATGGTTTTTCGGTTTTACGGAAGGACCCAACGCCTGGTTTCCAGAAAGATCTAAGAAATGTTGTCAAGAACTCTATGTTTGTCTTTGAAACCGAGCATCAGAAAAACACGGTCATATCCATGAATCCTCAAGCACCAATTCTGTATGGTCTTCCAAAAATTCATAAAGACAATATCCCGATTCGTCCAGTTGTCTCGTATTTGAGTGCACCGACTTATAAATTGGCTAAGAGGTTGAATGGTATCATAAGACAGAAGTCTAATTTTGAACCAAAATACTGTTTAAAGAATAGTTTGGATTTAATCGAAAGGATCAAAGACATCAACATGCCACAAAATGCTATTCTTTTGTCGTTGGATGTGGATAGTTTGTTTACAAATGTACCATATTTGAATACTTTAGACATTCTCAGGGCACTTTTTGAAAAACAGAGGCTGCACCCAGGGGAGGTAGATGAATTAATAGAATTGGCGACAGTCTGTATGCGACAGAATTATTTTAGATTTGGGGGGCAATATTATCTGCAAGGTGATGGTTTGGCAATGGGTTCCCCACTTAGTCCTTTGATGGCAGATATTTTCATGGATCATTTTGAGAACCAACACATTGTGGATAATAATAATATATTATATTATTTTCGGTATGTTGATGATTTGATTATTTGTTGGACGGGTAGTATGAGTCAACTGGATATTTTTGTGAATGAAATCAACAACAAGCATCCTAAAATCAAGTTTAAGAAGGAATTAGAACAGAATAACTCACTGAATTTCTTGGATTTAACGATTACTAAGGTGGATAACAAACATCAATTCCAAATTTACCGTAAGCCTACGCATACAGATACTGTTATCCCGGCTTCTTCCGCTCATCCATGGCAACATAAGTTAGCTGCTTTTCATTGTTATGCACATAGGTTATTGACAGTGCCTCTTTCTGATATTCATTATAAAATGGAATTAAATAATATATACCATTTAGCAATTTCAAACGGTTACAGCAAGTCTCATGTGGATGGTATTATTAGGAAAAAACGGGCTAGAATGACAAACTATCTTCTGTACGCTGCACGATCTTCGGACCCACCTAAAAAGTACAAAGCAAGCATAACTTATGTTGGCAAGTTGTCTGATAAGATCTACAATATTTTAAAGTCTAACGACATAAACGTGGCTTTCAAAACGAATAACACCTTGCGCTTTAGACTGTGCAATGGCAAGGAGAAAGTGGAAAGTGCCAAAAAGTCGGGAGTCTACAAACTTGCCTGTGATAATTGCAATAAAGTTTATGTGGGACAAACAGGCCGTAGTTTTAGCACAAGGTATAAGGAACATGTTGCGTCGTATCGGCATAATCACCCGGACAAGTCTAATTTCGCAAAACATTTATTGGAGAATAACCATGCGTTATCTGACAATCATTCTTTCAACATCTTGCATGTTTGCGAAAAAGGATTGCGTCTAAGTGTTCTAGAACAATTAGAAATAATTAGGTACAGCAATAGAGGCGTTATTATCAACGAACAATTGAATGTTGCGTCATCACCGTTGTTACGTGTTCTTCCATCTCTTTCACGCATGAACGGTAGTATGGGGGGACAGAATATAAATATGGCGGATGGCTCCGGGCGGGTCATTTGCTCAGTGGACGTGGCGCAAGCAACATCTCCTGCCAGCATCTCCTGATGATGCCTCGTAGAGAGGCGAAACACGTGTCGAGGTTTTTGTCATTATTGGTGGTGGTTTGCTGTAATTTTTTGCATGTTTTTACGCAAATAGTTGCATCTTATCTTCACTAATAGACCAGCACGTTTTTTAGCGGAATAGCAAAGAAATATTGTTCTCCTAATATATCATGGACTTCCGCAAAGTAACGCCTGATTCAATAAATTATTTGAAAATGTAAATGTATATTATAAGAATTATGATGTATGCGAGTGAAGCTTTAAGTGACTTTAAGGAAGTAAACAAATAAAAGTAAGCATTCTACGCGCTGTTATCACGTTTAGTAAAACATTGTGTGAAAATCGTTCAAGTTTATATCAATATATAAGTTAAAATAGTACAACTGATCTTATATAATCCAAAGAAGTATAGCAAAGAAAAATATATGCTATTCTTGTTGATTGAGATTATATATAAGCACGGCCCAAAAAAACCCTAGTACCTAACATGATATTGACTTAACTGAACTTGATTGATTTGCACCTCTTTGAGGCTTTCCGACGTTCCGGATGCGTCACAACATCCCTGGTTACGGGACAACTACATAGCCTAAGAACTTTACTGCCAGGAACCCGCCTAGCGGGTCCACTGCCAAGAATCGCTCCACGCTACACTCGTAGCCGATCCCGTGGTTTTCCTCTTATGTAACGGAAAGCGACTAAGGCGTAGGCGCCCGCTAGGCGGGAAAGTGTTAAGCAAGTATCAACATTAACATCTGCTTGATGGTCGAGTTTTTCGATCCACTTGTACAGTCGAGTTCAAAATGTGCACGGACAAAGTGATCAAACATATATAAATTATATTACATTATTGAACGTTCAGTAATTGTACTTATATGTTAATGTACTCAACTGTACACTACGGTTGTCACCCGACTGACACAATACTATTAATGTGTGAGTATCGTGAAAATATAAATCATTATTATATATTATACCTACCAACGTGCAAATATTAAAAAACTTTACTTTATTATTTCAATATACTCACTGTTACAGTACCTTGTCTTTACATACTATTCCAAGAGTAAACCAAAACCATTGAAATACCGTTGTTCCAATCGAAGTTTACCAAAAGCTCTCCCAAAATATAAATGTAAATACCCGTAAATTTAAATGAATCCTATTGCTTATTGAGGACGTAATAATACAACTGAATGATCAAACTAAATTCAACGGGATCTGTTGCCGCGGCTCGGAAACGGAAATCCTTAAATAATTCGCATTTCCCCGAGGACTCCCACTGTAGATTACCCACCCACGTTTGCGATACAGATTTCGCTTTCTAGTGATTATTTCAACAACATTTTCCAATACTCGTCTCTGATGTTTTCGATAAAATCAATGTTTAGAAGTAAATCAGAATCATATTTTGGGTCATATAGGGATTTAGGGGCTTACCGTGAATAACGCTAGTAGGATGATAGAGATTTAACGTCTCTTGTTTGGACATTGCCAAAGTTAAAGCCAAATTTTTGAATAGACTCTTAATTCCCATAAATGGCGTCAACGGTGCCATTAGCGGCCTTATCCGCCGTTCGCTTGTTACTGCCTCTGTACCTGCAATTTTAGAGCCTGCTCCGTCGGGCCGCTTGTCTCTGACCATACAGAGACAAGCGGCCCGACGGAGCTACTATGGTACCGTGAAACTAGGCGGGGTCCTTATGCGGGCCGCCACCTGCGTCGACACGTTCGCGCTGTCCCACATTCAAGGAACGCTCTCACATGTTGGCGCTGCAGCTGACCAGACCCAACTTCTCAAGCGCCGCAAATATTCGTCTTTACTTTTTAAAGACTTACGAGTTTGCGGCCCTTGCTGTAGAGACATTGGGTTCCTGGTCAGCTGACATGACAGATCATGACAGCTTTGTCGAGGCGGTTCACAACCTGAGCTATTGGCCCTTGCGATACAGAACCAACGTCATGGGGACATTGCTGCAAGAGGATGTCTTCGACTGGGTGGCTCTCTTATGCATTTCTACTTCCCTAGTATACTGAAATGATATAAATTTGTTTGTTATAATGAGAAAGGGTGTAATTGTTTTAAAACTCGTATATTGTCAGTTTTCAGTCCGTATAAATGTACCTTAGGTTTACTTACTTATTATTTTTGTTTTAGATATATTATACTAGCTTCTGCCCGCGACTCCTTCCGCGTGGAACTCGTATATTTATATCGCAGCACCATACAAACTTTACCCCCCCCCCCCCAATTCACCCCCTTAGGGGATGATTTCGGGGATAAAAACTATCCTATGTCACTCTACATCCCTTCAACTATCTCCACTTAAAAAATCACATCAATTCGTCGCTCCGTTTTGCCGTGAAAGACGGACAAACAAACAAACAAGCACACACGTACACTTTCCCATTTATAATATTAGTTAGTATTAGTATGGATTGATTTGTATGCAACTGTGTCATTTAGTGTTTGTCCCCGCTTATATGATTTCATGCAAATATGTTATAACTATCTAGGTATGCATGTGACACCTTCGACTTCATCATCACTTACCATCACGTGAAATAGTGGTCAAATTCGAAGGTAGCCATAAGTAAAAAAATCGCATTTTGTTACCCTGTTAAATCGGAATTGGCCAGTTGCCATCGCGAAATTCTGAGTCTACATAGAAACCAGTTCCCGAAGTACGAGTATTAATATAATTTGCCTGTAGAAAGAAGAAGGAGAGCCTATTTGACTAACAATCGATTAAGTATTCGATACAAAAATCACAACATAGTAAAAAAAGTGTCATACGTACATATTGGTCAGGAAATGTTAATGCTAAGAAGTATGTAGATTGTTTAACCTAAAATTAAGAAATAGTATTTTATGCAATCGTTATATAATGTATGCTTTTTCAGTCGAGTACCACGTTTAGGCCACGAAGCTTGCTGAGTGGCCTAATTAAGGTACGAGACTTAAAAATTTATTATATAACTATTGTATACAATACTTTTTCTACGAGTCAACTGAACTAATTAAACAAACTTGGTTCCTTCTGAAAATCTAAGCCCTGCTGAAACGAAGTGCAGCCAACGGCTTTTTCTTTTTTGTGCGTGATGTCATTTAATTTTGACATTCTCATGACGGCGTCCTATTGGTCGAATACATTTTAGTTTAGTAGAGGCGCCACTTGATAGGTCGAATTTATTTTAGTTGTCTACACAGTTGTTAAATGTTGAGTTGGGACCGCCATAGTAATAAGTATGTGATTTTAGTTTGGTGTACGAAGTCTTAACTCAAACATTAGAGTCGACGAGTAAAAAACTATATTATATAAGCAATTAAAATTTTACCTCATCACCTTTAAAAGCAAGTGCGCGAAACACATTAAACTAACATTGCGATGCAACATGCCGACCTAAAATTGAATTCAAGCTTCCGTGAATGCTTTAAACTATTACGCGGTTGTCAATCGAAGCAACATATGGGCTGATTTGCTAATGAAAAACTAGAAGCAGTTTAGGCTACCTTTTTTAAAATCCGAAATCAAGTGAGCGGCTAATACTTAAGTTTTATCCAGACTTGAGTCCCGAATGCGGTACCTCGAATGCAATCGGTATATTTTAAGGTCTACAAACATTGTTGGGGCTTCGATTTTAAGTGGACTTTCATAGGTTTCAAAACACGTTCGATTGTCCTTTCCCTAAATCTTGTTGCAAGACTTGCGAGCGTCGGCGGTAGGTATTACCTTGAAAGCACGTTTCACACTCAAAGAAAACCAAAAGCAACTCACCGAACTTCAGCGCCTCGGGAAATCCAGGAAAACATGCACAATACACGGCACAGCAGTCACCCTTATCACCAAGAGAAAGTTTTAGAAGGAAAGCGGCGCGGGAGTAGAAAAATTAGATGCACGCGGTACGGCCATATTGTTCCCACTGATTTTGACAGCTAGTGTTGCGCTAGCCGTAAACAGAGGCATAGTGATGCCCCTCGTGCATTTGAAAACCGACTTGCATCAGTTTCAGCGAGAGTGTTCAGTATTCCATAAGTAATGAAAAATGCTTTCATCGGCCTAAACATACCCCCCGCCTAGAAGGGCAAAAGTCTCTTTGGTCTTCTACAGAACAAAGAAAGCGGGATAACAATTAGATAAATGCGAAAAGAAAAAAAAAATACACTAAAGGGAAAACCACATTATGGTTCATGTGTCAGCCTTGAATAAGGTGACATTATGCATTATTAAGTAAGCAAAGATTACTGAAGTGGTAAGGGAGAAACCTTTACCACAGGTCTTTTATAAATGCCTGAATTCGTGCGTACGGCAACCACGCGGATGATACCATCTTTACCCGGGAAAACATCTTCGATCACACCTAGTGGCCATTTCAAAGGAGGAAGGAACGTTGTCAACATTTAGCAAAACTACAGTCCCCTTGGTTACAGGTTTGGTCGGAGTATTCCATTTTTGTCGCATTTGAAGCGTATGCAAATATTCCGTTTTCCATCGCTTCCAAAAAGATTGAATAATTTTGTCTATCAGATATTTACGTTTAACTAAACTGATAGGTAGGGTTGAAACGTCGGCATTACGCAAAGAGTTTAAAGGCGCGAGGGTTAAAAAATGCGAGGGAGTAAGAGCAGTCGGCTCTGATGGATCAGCATTTAATACAGTCAACGGACGCGAGTTCAAAACTGCTTCTATTTGCGTTAAAACAGTCAACATTTCTTCGTACGTTAATAGTTGGTCACCGATTACGCGTTTTAAATGTAGTTTTATACTACGTATATTAGACTCCCACGATCCACCGAAATGTGGAGCACTTGGTGGGTTAAATTTCCAGCTGATGCCTTGTTCAAGGGTCTCAGTGGAAAGCGCGGTTTTATACTCGTTTGAATTTAGAAATTGGGTCAATTCATCGAAATGAGCTTTTGCTCCGATAAAATTGGTTCCGTTATCGGAATATAAGCTTAAGCAAGTGCCTCTGCGCGACACAAACCGTTTAAACGCGTTAATAAAGGCGGGTGTACTCAAATCTACAGCTAACTCAATATGAGTACAGCGAGTCGCGAGACAGATAAACAAACAAATATAAGCTTTCTGCTGACGTGCGCCTCTATAACGACTTAATAGGACAGGAATAGGGCCCGCGAAGTCTACGCCAGTATTCAAAAAAGGCTTCGCTTCGATGACGCGGCAGATGGGCAAATCAGCCATGAACGGAGAATCTACTATAGGAGAAGTGGTATAACAGCGATTGCACAACTGAAACCGTTTACGAACAATATTTCTACCAGAGAGTATCCAATATCTTTGGCGTAACAAGGACATAAGTAAATTGGGCCCGGCATGTAAAAACCTTTTGTGATAAGCGTCAATTATTAAGTTCACGACGTGGTCGTTGTTTGGAAGTAAAATTGGGTGTTTAGCGAAATAGTCTAACTCAGACTTATCGAGCCGACCGCCGACCAGAAGTAAGTTATTTTTGAAAATTGGACAAAGCTGTCTCATGCGTTTAGATGGGGATTTATTCTTTAAAATATTATCCTTGTCTTCAGCGAAATGCACCGACTGAACTGAAGCAAGAACTGCCTCTTCAGCGACTTGTAAATCAGGGGGCATAATGCGACCTGACCGAGGTAGCTTTTTAGCAAAACGTAGCACGTATACTATTACACGAAGCAATTTACTCCACGAAGAGAAACGAGTAGCGAGTTCATACAAGAACGGTTTATTAACTTCGGTCGTTAAGAATGCTTGGGCATTAGCCTTTACTTCTGGTGGGTCGTCGTGCCCGTCAAAGACAAAGTGGTCAAGAGGCCACTGCGAGATCGGTAGCTTGGTCCAAGAGGGACCGTGGAGCCAAAGCGGATGCTCGATTAGCTGGCTGGGGGTGAGACCACGTGACAAGCAGTCGCAGGGGTTCTCTTTGCCCGAGACATGGAAAAACTTAGACGCGGGTAAGTAATCATTAATTTGCGCGATACGATTACTGACAAAAACATTAAAGCGATGCGGAGAGGAATGTATCCACTGTAAAGTGACACTTGAGTCTGTAAATGCAAAGATATTTGAAATCCTGCATCGATCTGATATATTATCAGAGACATAGCGCATAAGTTTAGCAAGGAGCAAACTTGCACATAATTCTAACCGCGCGAGAGTTAGAACTTTCACGGGTGCTACCTTTGACTTGGCACACACAATATTCACTATATTATGAGGCAGCCCAGGATGCGACACGCAAAGATACACCACGCCTCCATACGCAACCATACTTGCGTCAGAAAAACCTACCAACGTCAATTCGCAGTCCTCCGAATTGATGCCGAGGTGGCGCGGAAATTTAAGATTCTGTAAAAGCGGAAGTTCAGCCTTGAACTTTAACCATTGAGTGCAAATCTCCGCGGGCGGGCTTTCGTCCCAATCTAGCTTTAGTAGCCAGAGGGTTTTAATAAGTAACTTTGAGTACAAAATAATCGGCGCAGCGATACCTACTATATCCCACAGCTTGGCAACTGTAGATAGAATTGTACGTTTCGTAACAACGTTATGCGGGTCCAAATTTACAGTTATAGCGAACTGGTCTTCAATAGGACACCAACGTAGACCTAAAATCTTTAAATCGTCCTTATCGGAGATGTCGACCGTAGCAGACAATCGGTTTTGTTCTGGTACGTGTTCTAGCAACGCGCGTGAATTACTTGAAAATTTAACCAGGTCTAGATCAGCCTTCCGAAAAAGGTTAATTAAATCGCGGGAGAGATTAATAGCAGCGGTCTCATCCATAACGGAAGTAGCTAAGTCGTCCATATATAAATCGCGGGACACTGCTGCGGCTGCGGCGGGAAAATATTTTCCTTCGTCCTGTATAAGTTGCTTGATCGTGCGTATTGCCAAATAAGGACTGCACTTAAGACCGAAACAAACGCGGTTAAATTCGTAAAGTTGCGGTTCATCCTCATGAGAAAAGCGGTAGATGATGCGAAGAAAGCGGTGGCATTCCGGGGAAACTAAAATTCTCAAAAACATTTGGCGGATATCCGAAGTCATTGCGATCGGAAATAACCGAAAATGAAATATTATTGCGAGCAAATCTGATTGCAAATTAGGTCCAGCGTATAAACAGTCATTGAGAGACAAGTTAGACGTAGTCGCGGCGCTAGCGTCCAGACATAGACGGACCTTGGTAGTTAGTTTATCGTCACGAACTACAGGGTGACTAGGTATAATGTAAGAAGTGGAATTATTATCCAAGTCCTTCACCAAGGAAATATATTCTTGTTTTAAGTAATCGCGAATAATCTCATCATATTGTTTATTAAGGATATTATTTTGTTTAAACCTTCTCTCTAGGGCGTTATACCTACGCGTCGCGGTCGGAAGTGAATCGCCTAGTTCTCGCGGGTCGCGGCAAAACGGCAAAGGCACGACATAGCGACCAAGAGAGTCTCTTGTCGTTTGTTGTGTATAAATGTCTTCACACGCCTTATCGCCTGCGGAAAGATGTTTGCGGATCGGTACCTCTTCGACTTCCCAAAATTTGGAAAGCAGAGCGTCTACGTTTGTAGTAGTCGTAAAAAACGTGTTAAGTTTAGTTGCCCTAGGTCCTACGATAGATGCGGAACCTGAAATTATATACCCGAACACCGTTTCTATAGCATCAGGGCAACCGGACGGCCCTATAATGCGGTCAGTTTTTAATATGCATTTAATAAAATCTTCGGCGCCTAGAAGCAAATCAATTTTTCCCGGCAGGTACCAATGTTTGTCGCTAAACGAAATATTTTTCAAATATTCGAGAGCTTGGGTATCTATTTGACCTTCAGGCAGATTTCCGGCGATTTTATCAATAATTAACGCTTGCAAGTCAAACTTGAAAGTCGGATCGAACTGCGAAAACAAAGTTAAATTTGCTGTACCCTTTATCGGCTGAGAGCTTTCTCCTATTCCATGAACCAAGGTATTCTTGTCGTCAGGCGTGACGTCAAACCCTAAATTACGTAAGCAGCGTGAGCTTAAGAAATGATTTTGCGAACCTAAATCAACTAAGATTCGAATATCGCGGCGATTACCGTACGCGTCTAGCACCTGTGCCATCGCGGTACCTAGTAAAACCGTTTTGCGAGAATCTCGTTTAGCAGTAGCAGCGCCAGCAAAGCCTGCCGGCATATTATTATTATTGCGCTGTTCGTGCGCGGCTGCAGCGGGCGAGTCTGCGAGCGCGGAGGCCGCAGCAGCGGGCGCGGACGGCGGCGTGTTTTCGCGCGGCACGAAAGCGGTTGGTCGCGGCTGAGAATGCGTCTGAGCATCGGGTTGATGTTGATTGCGGCATAACTGGCTATGATGAGCCTTGTTACAGAACTTACAAGTCGAAGTAGACTTGCACAAGGAAAACGTATGACGAACGCTTAAACAGTTAACGCAACCGTTACATTTTTTAACTACGTTGTATTTTTCAATGGGCGACAACTTTAAAAATCGTTCGCATTGGTACAATTGAATGTGTTTATTACTATTGCAATAACAACAAACTTGTCCCGAAGACTGGCTGTTGCTAACCAGAAAAGTTTGCATATTATTTTGCGTGCGCTTATTTGCGCCCGACTCAGAGCGCGAGTCGCGCCCGTACGAAGTATGCTGCGAGACAACAGCTGACGATGACGTCATAGTACGCTGCAAAATTTTCGCATGATTGCGAACAAAATTAACGAATTCGTCGTAATTCGGAAATACAGTTTTACTACTGAGAGATTTCGAATGCTTTCGCGGTCTCTGTATCCATTTTGCGCAATGCTAAATGTACAAATATAAAATTGGCTAAATCTTTGATGTTTAGCTGACGTAGTGCGGACACCGACGTCGAAAATTGATCGATCAAACTGTCTAGGCTAGTTGCATTGGGTTTACCTGTTAAAGCCTTCAAATTAATGATGTTTTCTAAATATGAAATAGCGATCGCGCGACTATCCTCATATTTTTGCACTAAAGCGTCATACAGAATTTTGTAATTGTCCGAGTTAGGAGTAATACCTACACAAATGCTCTGAGCTTTGCCTTTTAGCTTTGATATCAGATATTGAATGCGTTGAGCGTCACATAACGCAGTGTTATGATGAACTGTCGTTCGAAACGATTCTATAAACAATGGGAATGCCTGTATGTCTCCGTGAAAATCGGGAATTTGTATGTCTGGAAGTTTGAAGACCGGCTTCGCGGGTTCTTGAACATTAGTCGAATCGCTCAACTTTTTATATGCGGTGTTAATCGCATAGTACATATCATCGAATGCCCATAACGTTTCGAAGTTTGGTTTAAAGTCCTCATTCAACTTCAAAGCAGTTGAATTTATTTCATCGAGCAGTGTAATAAATTCATCGCGTAAACTCACTACATTTTCGGCTTGCATTAAAAACAAACTCGTTTTGTCTCGTCGTGTTTTCGGAATAGAATCGTAAATACTTTGAATGCGCGCGAAGTAAGAATCACGTTTAGATTCTAATAAAGTTAATTTATTTTCATCCTCCATTTTTATTGCGATTATTCAAAAAATGGAACACAATAACCACAGAAAATACGAAAGTTCGTCAATTTAATATTGGAACGACTTTGAACGGAACAAAACATTGACCATGACCATAAGTGCTAGCGAGACGAAGTATAGGTATTAGCGAACCAAGTGCAACGTAAAATGGTCGCGTAGTGTTCTACCGTACACCGAATTCAAATGAACGGCGTATAGGTTAACTTTATATGGAAAGTTATTGAAAAATGCGGGGTTCTAATTGAAATCTTATTAGAAACGAATATGAATGCGGTAAAACCCAAGCTACAATGGCTTATAGGTATGAAATTGTGATGAATTTAGGAGATAATGCGATAAATTACGTTAAGATGGCGGAGCGTTGGTGCACAACGTGACGATAAAATATGATTTTAAGGGAAATTTCTACCGAACATCCGGTTCGAAGGACCAAAATATGTTGGGGCTTCGATTTTAAGTGGACTTTCATAGGTTTCAAAACACGTTCGATTGTCCTTTCCCTAAATCTTGTTGCAAGACTTGCGAGCGTCGGCGGTAGGTATTACCTTGAAAGCACGTTTCACACTCAAAGAAAACCAAAAGCAACTCACCGAACTTCAGCGCCTCGGGAAATCCAGGAAAACATGCACAATACACGGCACAGCAGTCACCCTTATCACCAAGAGAAAGTTTTAGAAGGAAAGCGGCGCGGGAGTAGAAAAATTAGATGCACGCGGTACGGCCATATTGTTCCCACTGATTTTGACAGCTAGTGTTGCGCTAGCCGTAAACAGAGGCATAGTGATGCCCCTCGTGCATTTGAAAACCGACTTGCATCAGTTTCAGCGAGAGTGTTCAGTATTCAATAAGTAATGAAAAATGCTTTCATCGGCCTAAACAAACATCATAGGGACTATCTCGTGCCGTCCGTTTGTCAGAGCAAACAATGTTTAGAAGCAAGTCGCGGGTAAACAGTTTGCATAATGGCCGGCCAGATCACCACTGGCAGAAACAAAAATATCGCTTCTTAATGTAAATGAACCGATCGTATCGCCTTAGACGGCGCGGAATGCTTTAATTTTAAGCCTCTGATCATAGAATGACTAATTTCGAGAGGAGGAAGGAGATGGGATTATCAAGAAGATTAAGAGGTGTTGGAGCTGCTAAAGAATACTAACTTGTATGAGATAAGTAATGACGTGAATGAAGGCGATTGACTTTAGCTGACGACACCGAATAGAAAAGTCTTTGCCGTTTTCTGTTAAAAATTAAGTTTATAACACCGGCCAAGTGCTTGTCGGGCCACGCGCAGTGTAGTCTTCCGTAGTTGCCTGTTTGTCTAAGAAGCATGTCTAAGTTACATCGACGTGCGGTGCGGTTGCGTCGCGTCGGCCGAATTTGTACGAAAATTGGTACACATTAGTTTGGTCGACTATTACTTGGTAACTGCGTCCGTGATAGTTTTCCTTTTAATTCATTATATGTACTACTACTTACCACGAATTTTTTACATCCCCAGTAGTAGCCATTGATCCCCAGTAGTAGGACACGTGACTCGAACAAAAATTTTTGAATGAGCTATCCAACGATACCACACGCTTTGGGTTTAACGAGAAAAAAATACATCCACGCTTTAGGTGTAGGGCCTCCCCTACACCTAAAGCGTGGATGTATTTTTTTTAGGAGGTAAGAGGAAAAAAAACAAGATTTTATTGTACTGTTTTGTCGGCGTGATTGATTTATATACTCATGCCGAATCACAGTTTTCTTGTAGTGATGGTTACTGAGCTAAGCCGAAGAAGGGTGGACAGACGGACATGGCGAAACTATTGGTTCCTTGTTGACTACGGAACCCTAAAAAGGAACGCTTAGATTTTTGTTTAACCACGCCCAGATACAAATTTTTAGTCAGAAATGCCTCGTTTTATAATCACCACGCAACTATTACTCGCTGCTAAAATATCTATCTATCATCAAGTACTTTTCCAGTTCGCACGGAGAGAGATGTGTAATGGACGGAATAGACTACGAGGCGTGGCCAACGTGACACTCAATACTGGTTAACAAATGTCATTGCCCGGCGATGCTGGGCGTTGTAAATGGCTGTAGGGGCTGATACGAGGATGTGGATATTGCAAGGACTAATTTAGACATATACGTTTGGTATTCGTGTTTGTTTTAGAAATATTATATAGTATTATAGCGTGGCGTAGCGTTTTCATATAAGTAGATTAAGCTAGCTTAATTTGTATTGTGATATAGTGTATATTGTGAAATAAAGAAATCTAAATCTAAATCTTTCCCCGTGTGGTGTCGGGTTAGAATAGTAACAGTCCCTTTCTTCCCGCGGGTGTCGTAAGAGTCGACTAAGGTTACACGGTTAGTGTGTTGTGGGCGATGGGCTAGCAACCTATCACTGCGATATCACATTTTGGCGATCTTTTGTACCCACGTTTATACTAAAAGTGGCACTCGAACACAAGTTTCATGTGCTCTGCCTACCCCTGTTAAGGATAAATGCATGAATGTATGTACATACGTGCGGAATTTCAAAATGGAGTTCTCATTATAAATCCTTATTTATATACCTCAGAAACATGAATGGACGCCAAATGTGAATATGAATCATGTGATCGCCCACTACGTAGGTACATAAAATATTATTTTAAATGGGTGTTGAAGCATACCTTTTTAACATGTTTGATAACTTTCTTCGAATATTAGTACTTATTGTGTTTAATTTCAATGTGTAGCAAGATAAGACATAAAATGATTAAATAAAACTGCACCTTGCTTATCCGCATAATATACTGTTGCAGGGGTTGCAAACCTTTGAAACGTTTTATAACAAACATAACTTCAATCACCCTGAGGGAACTCAGTTTATTCTTCCTCATCCTTAGGAGGTTGTTTACATTGTATTTTATGATATTTTTACTCTAAACATTAAAAAATAAGGTTTAGTTAATGATAATATGATCGATTCACACAGCAGCCATGTTCAGGACTAAAAGGAGACAGATATAGGTAAACTTCGCCTCAAAGTTACGTGGGACACCCAAAAATCTGCACCTTTTCTTCGTTTTTTTTTTGATAAAAACAATACTTTTAGTAGGCTTTATAGGGATTATTCACCACAATTATACAGTAGACGACGTTATTTTACCATTTTTACAAACAAACATACCTTAGAACAATATTTAATTGAAAAAAAAGTACTCCAAAGTAATGGGACAGCGATATTTGACTCAAATATTTAATTTGGAAAATGCCCATGCGTGTTATGACGTTTGTTGCCGATGCTCGCTTCGACTCGGGCTAAGCGTAACGCCCATTGAAATGTACGACGTGCAGAGTTAACTCAAACGGGCTACTGAACAAAATGTCATGCCAAAATTAAATGAATACGTTGAGCCAAATTGACTTCCAGGTAAAACGTGAAAGGTACGCCGCTTATTAACAGGAAACCGCGAAGTCGGCGTTCTACATATTATAGGCGCTCTCTTCTCCATATGGCTTTTCGCATGTTATCGGTTACACTTGGCGATTAATGTGCTCGAGGTGTTTCGCTTTCTATTCTCACGCGATCTAATGACGTTTTAAAACTGATTGTGAAATGTGTTGCCTACGCGCACACGCTCTGACTTGTACCTAATGCTAAAGGCCTATGCAGACCGCGTTTTTTTTTATTGCGCCTAAGTCGACGCACATTTTTATCGAATCACGCGCGTCAACCAACGACGCGTTTAAAAAAAGCGGTATGCATACTGTGCATAGGCCCTTATACATTTATCAAATACGAATTCGATTGTTTGTCACCGAATGGCCGAACCATTATATTCCCCATCGCCTCGCTATGTCTTTTATTGAGCTTTATTGCACTGCATTGCAGGGTCTTTATATTCATAACTTAAGAAAATACGGACCGATATCGCAATTTATGATCGAATTCACGCCATGAAATATTTTATCAGCCTTGCTAAAACTAGCTTAAACCAGCTAAGAAATTGATACTTTGCCAAAAACCCGGTATCGGTAACGTCGCGTTGCTGAAATTAAAGGTTAGGATTTTTTTTTTAGCGTAAGTAGTGGTTATAAATGACCAAGGTACCTACTAACAATCCTTGCTAATTATATGTATGCGAAATTAATTTTGCCTTCTGAGGGGTACTCACACAAAGTTTTGAACGCGCGTTACGACGGTATTTAACTGACATTTTTACATATGAAATTTGACATTTAGATCAACCTAACGGACGTACAATACGTGATTTACCTGCTGGGCTATTGAGAACACTCAACAGTCATTTTCCAGTAGTTTTTTTTTTGATCTACCTAACGTATTAGTAGCTGTCAGTTCGTATAAATATCAAAAACTGTCACCTAGAATCAGTCAGTCCTCAATCAGACACAAAAAACCATAGAAGTCTAATTAGCGCCGAAAAATACCGCCACGGAATGGGTGCGATTGCCATTATGCAAAGATGGGGGCGCGGTGTCAAAACGATGGCAGGCGCCAGGCAGCAGTTTAGTTCAAACATGCGCAAATCATAATTATTTCTTTCTTTCTTTCAAGTAATCTGCCCTGACTCCGCACACCCAAAAGAGAATAAGGCTATGAGCTCTGATATGGCTGGCTAGGCCAAACAAAGTCAAAGTCAAAGTAATTTATTTCTTTCAAGTAGGCTTACAATTAAGAATTAAGCACTTTCAAAATGTCAATTATACAATCTTTCATCTCTCACTTATAATAAATCTCTAAATTAAAAAAAGAATCAGCCAGTATCAAACTAACCATTTTTATGTCCCCCGATGATTTCAGATTCCCATGAACGGAAAAATATGTAACTTTTTCATAAGCACATTATTACTCTAGCTTTCGTTTAGGATAGTTTTTATCCGACTGCGACGGTTAATTAATTTTCGGAAACATTTGACCTCATTAAATTATTAATTTCTTTTGCTTGCAATCGTAGCCGCCATATCTGTCAACTGTCAGTGACGTCAAAATGGCGGGCTTGCCATAACTATCGAATATCAATAATTTCGATCCGGTGTTGTGATGATAGACCTTAAAAAAACGCATATTAAATTCTAAAGCGTAAAAAAATAAACGATTCTGATATGGAAACTTATATGCGATAAATTCGTATTGAGGCGTAATTTCAATAAATGTATCAACTAATTTCAACAAAATAACGTCAAACGTCAAAAGTCTGACTCTCTTCCTTTTTTTTTTAATGGCATGGCGATAGCGCTGTTCTTGCGTTCAGCCAAAGTCTATTTGAGTTTCTGCAAGATTGAATCACACGCTGAGTATTTAATTGTCACGATACTGCACGGCTATCAGAAGACGGCGCGCAGCTCTCTCGATTTTTCTCGCACTATATGTCTCTTTCTAAGTTATCTGATAAGAGAGAGACGGATAGTTGGAGAAAAATCGAGAGAGCTCGCGCGCCGTTTTGTGATAGCCGCGCTGGTTTGTCAGTATTTATATTTATCAGCAATAAACAGTTTGTATGAAATCGGTATAGAACGGGCCTTTTATAAACATTAATTATAAAGTGCGTCAGTATTAGGCCTGCATCACACTAGCGCGGCCTGGCCGCGGCGGACAATCGTAAACTTGTCCGCCGCTGTCAAATTTAATATTGTCCGCCACCGCAGGCCGCGCCAGTGTGGCTGTGCCTTAAGGCGGCTTCAAGTTGACATTCAGCCAATATAGAGACCACAATAGAGACTAGAGACACAGAAATTGGCCAACATACAGGAAAATACTTTTATCATAAAGCCTGCAACACACATTATTATGTTCGCAAAGGGCGGGAACATACACAAGATTTGCCAGAATGTGATAGTGCAATCTGAAACATTGCAATATGAAAAAAATAAACATATTGCTTTAACATTTGTAATAATTTCCTTTATTAGAAAGGGACTCGGACTCGCGTCATAGTTGTAGAACTTACCTAGTGGTTAGGTATAGTTTGGAAAATATAATTGGCCGTCTGTTGTCAAATTAAAAAGAGATCTTTTGTTCCACGTACTTTAACACTTACCGGTCAATGGGTACTCGAAAGGATTATCTATTATTAATTCCTAAAGAGATCTTTACCTGAGAGTCGGAGTGACTCAAGAACTCAAGATCATTTCAGTCATCCATCACGTTTTTTATAATATAACATAACACAGTGTTAAAAATATGTAGAAAAGAAGATCAATAAACCTTTAATACTGCAGCGTGTGTCCTACCTGTTAGATCTATTGCCACAGACTTCTACTAAACTTTTACCCCATTATTCATAAAACTTAAAATACCTCTGATAAATAACACGTGTTTTGTCCCTTTCTTAATAATTAAAATATATTTAACTAAAATATATATAGGTTTATTGAAAGTTTTACATGACAGGTTAAAATTAGAACTTCAAACTTCAAACTTTTTTATTTGCAAAGAATAATTATATATCTACAAAGAGATGACAAAATAGTATTGGAAACATTATTCTGCTATAAGTATTACAAAACAATAATACTAGCATGCAAATAATTAAAACTTATCTAAAAGGAACAATTTTGTGTCATAATATTGTTTTTCTTGCAATAGTTTTATTATGTTCCTTCGAAACATATTGAAAGGCAATTATTGTATGTATGGTGGTAACTTATTAAATAACTTCATGCACAATGCACATGCAATAACATTGTTTTGCATATAATGATGTAAGCGGGATGTGGTCGTGTGCCAGTCGGCCTGGATTTCTTGTATTACGGTGATATACATTTCCTGCTGTTCTAAACAAGTAAGGGTGTTTTTTAACAAATAAACAGACCTCTAAAATGTACATACACGGCAATGGTAGTAATTTTAATTTCTTAAATATAGGCTTGCATGACTTATATTGATTTACACCACATATCGCTCTTAAGCATTTCTTCTGGGCTATGAAAACTCTTTTAAAATTTGAACAGTTTCCCCATAAGACCAGTCCGTATCTAACTGCATGTGTCCTATTTCCAAGAGAAGAAATGCGTTAACTCCTACATTAACATGCAAACGAAGTCACAGGTACAGCTAGTGTAAAATAAAGCAGTAATTAGAACAAACACTAGTTAGGTATTAAACTAACACTACATAATAATTAAGGAAGGGGGGGGAAGTCAGGGTCTGGTCTTGGTGGGAATCGCTGCATGTGAGAGCAACGTTACCTACAAAATGCCAAGAAACCATCTGCTGTGTTAGTGGCGGAACACCGAGCAAAAAGCAGAGCCCTGGCCAGTCCGAGTCACCCACGTCCCCGCCGTCCCTCCTGGGTACTGCTGCAACCGCGCCGCCGCGCGGCCGCCAACCCGAGTTGCAGCTGAGCTGAGGGTGCAGGGCGAAAGGCGAATCTTCTGCGCCTCAAAACAGAATCTACTCACCAGGGAGGACACCCGAGACAAAACCGAGAATGCTCACAGGCTCTGAGGTGGCAGCCCCACCAGTGGGCTAGGGTATAGTGGGCCAATCCCTCGCTTACCCGAACCTTACATAGATTAAAGAAACCGAAATAGTGCAAAACCGGACCGATCAAAATACGACGACCTTTGGCATGAAAATACGGACACGAATTGCTTGCTGGAATGTGCGAACACTGAGCGAGGATAGCCGACTAGCCCAAGCAGAAGCAGAAATGCAAAGATATAAACTGCAAATACTCGGTCTCAGTGAAGTTCGCAGAAACGGATTCGGGGAACTGAGAACGTCGAGAGGCCTTACATTTCTTTACTCCGGGAAGGAAGATGAAGAGGACGTCCATGAAAACGGCGTGGGTTTCCTCCTTTCTGATGCTGCAAAGAAGAGCCTCCTGGACTGGAAACCGATCTCAGAGCGAATCATCACAGCCCGGTTCAACAGCAAAGCTCGCAAGATAACCGTCGTTCAGTGTTACGCGCCCACAAATTTGGCATCGGAGGAAGACAAGGACGATTTCTATAGTGCACTCAACCTGACACTAAAGAACACCCGCAAACAGGACATAGTTATCGTCATGGGCGACTTGAATGCCAAGGTTGGCACGGATAACGACGGCTGTCAAAGACACATGGGCAGACACGGGCTGGGAGTCCAGAACGAGAACGGGGAGAGATTCTTGGAGTTCTGTCAGGACAACGATCTCACCATCGGAGGTACTTTATTTATCCACGGAGAACACCACAAGTACACCTGGAACTCACCCGATGGAGTAACCAAGAACCAAATTGACCACGTTGCCATCAGCTCCAAGTGGCGCTCATCGCTGCTCGATGTTCGCAACCGCCGTGGCGCGGACATCGACAGTGATCACCACTTAGTCGTAGCCGAAATGCGGCTGAAAGTAGCCGTAGCTCGGACGGCTAACGCGACTACCAAGATAGGCAAACGGTTTGAGGTTAACAGACTAAGGGATCCAAATACAGGCGATGCCTTCAGACTAGAGCTGCGAAATCGCTTCTCCGCCCTTGAGACGGACTCTGCTATTTCTGTCAACGCGGAGTGGAACCACATCAAAATGGCCTACGTAGAAACCAGCTCCGTCGTTCTTGGACATAAAACACATACACGCGAAGACTGGATGTCACAGAGAACCTGGAACCTCATTGAAGAAAGGCACGTACTCCATCTTCAGCTCCTGGCTACCAACGATGCGGTGGTGCGTGAAGACCTGAGGCTGCAGTATAGACAGATACGCAGGAACATCTACCGCAGTACCCGCCACGATAGGCGAGTATGGTCGGATAGTGTGGCGGAATGCGCCCAACGTGCTGCTGACTCCGGTAATCTCAGAGAGATGTATAAGGTGACTAAGACCTTAGCCGGAAACCGGAACCAGAGAAAGAAGAAGCCTTTAAAAGACAAAGCAGGCCAACTAATCGTGACATCGGAGGGGCAGCTTCAACGCTGGTGGGAGCATTTCGAGGAGATCTTTCGAGTCCCAAGCGACCCCATTGTGGCGACACCTGCTGTCAGCCTGCCCGCACAAAGCCTCGACATTGACGTGTCTCCCCCCACTGGAGAGGAAGTAGTGAAAGCCATCCGATTACTCAAGAACGGCAAAGCGCCAGGAGTCGACCTCATCACGGCGGAAATGCTGAGAGCTGACGTGCCTACCGCCGCGAACGCGCTGACACCCCTCTTGCGGAACATCTGGTCAGCCGAAGAGCTACCCGACGACTGGAACAAAGGCCTTCTCATCACCGTACCTAAGAAAGGAGATCTCAGTGAATGTGGCAATTGGAGAGGCATCACTTTGCTCTCGATCCCGTCTAAGGTGCTCTGCAAGATTATCTTAGACAGATTATCGAGGGCCGTTGAACCGCTTCTTCGCAAAGAGCAGGCTGGTTTCCGACCCTACCGATCGTGCACGGACCAGATTAATACCTTGCGCATCATTCTCGAGCAGGCATCAGAATGGCAAAGGGGAATGTATTTGACCTTCGTCGACTTCGAAAAAGCCTTCGATACGCTGAGGTGGAGTTGCATCTGGAACCGATTGCGTGAAATTGGGGTCCCCGAGAAAATAACCAACATGATCAAGGCCATCTACGGGAAGTATTCCTGTAGAGTGACTCACGACGGCCTCGTCTCGGAGGACATACCGGTGCGTGCCGGTGTACGACAGGGTTGCCTTATCTCACCTCTCCTATTCCTTGTTGTTCTCGATGGCACCATGAGCTCTACAATCTGCAATAAGCGCCGCGGTATAGAGTGGGGACTATCCAGCGTCTTGGAAGACCTGGATTATGCCGATGACCTATGCCTGCTGAGCCACACACACGCCGACATGCAAGCCAAGCTGGACGACCTACAACGAGAAGCAAAGGAGACGGGATTGAAATTCAACACCCGGAAGACCCAGGAAATGAGGTGCGGGGCAACAAGCGCTTTGCCGTTGCTCATTGGCACAGAGGCTGTGGAAAGGGTCCACAAATTTACTTACCTCGGTAGTGTAGTGTCGGAAACTGGAGGGACCGAAGAGGACATCGATTCGAGAATCGCCAAGGCCAGAGCAACCTTCGCACAGCTCCGCCCTGTATGGCAATCGCGGAAACTGACTAGGAGAGTTAAGCTCAAAATATTCCGGTCCAACGTAAAACCCGTGTTGCTGTACGGTTGTGAGACGTGGAAGGTTACAAAGACCATCTCGCACCGCCTCCAGGTCGTCATCAACTGCTGTCTTCGCCGTATTCTCGGTGTTTACTGGCCCGAGAAAATCTCCAACATAGAACTGTGGGAACGCTGCGGTGAGACTCCGATCGACCAGCAGATCAAACGCCGCAAGTGGAACTGGATCGGCCACACGCTCCGAAGGGACCCTGATCACATACCGAGGCAAGCCCTGGACTGGAATCCCCAAGGAAAGCGTAAACGTGGCCGCCCTAAGCAGACCTGGCGGCGGACGATCATCGCAGAGGCGAAGACCATAGGGAAGACTTGGAGCGAATTGAAGCGCGAAGCTCAAGACCGAACGGGATGGCGGCGCACTGTGGACGCCCTCTGCCCCATCTAGGGGACACAGGAAAATAAGTCAAGTAAGTCAAGACATAATAATTATAATGAATACAGTTATACATATATATATCTAAATGCGTAAATGCGTAGAGCAATTCATTCCCAGGCACTTGTCATTCATATAGTCTTTAATGTTGTAATAGGCTTTACAAACTAGATAACGTTAAAGATAACTCTTAAGTTTGTTGACAGACTAGTCACACTACTTGGGAGTTTATTATAGAACCGTATACAATTACCCTTGAAGGATTTTTATTTTTTGCACCCGAGTATAGGGCACTGTGAGTTTATCCTTATTTCTCGTGTTTATATCGTGTATATCATCATTTATTTTAAAGCTATCAATATTTCTATGAACATACACGATATTTTCATAAATGTACTGAGAAATCTGAGAATGCACTATCAATATATTAATTTGTTTAAATTTGTCTCGAAGAGACTCTCTGGGTCTCATCTTGTAAATTGCGCGAATAGCCCGCTTCTGACTTACTCTCTATTACATGGGGGACAGTAGAGTTGACAAATACCTTAAATACTAACATACGTACAATTATCAAATTAAAAACTAATTATTATTTATGTGAAGTAACAGTGTGGTCCGTTTACAAATAGGTACCTAGCTGGGATTGTAGGTGTTATTATATATTTGGACGTTCAATAGCTAAGCTCAATTCATTTGATTGAAAACCGAAAAGTTCAATTTATACGGACACTCATACACTAAACAAATATATAATTGGGTTTTCAGATTTTTCCCCCGTCGAGAGGCCTTATAGATATTGGTTCTCATATCGCAAAGTTTAATTGAGTTAGGATATCGCAGAGAAAATGTGAGAAAGTTGATCGATTTCGAACTGTGAGCTTAAACTTTTATGGGAAATATTTGATTCGTACTCGTAGGCCAGAGATCATGAAATATTTATAGCACTTTTAATAGTAATACCATTGCACAATCACATATATTGTTTTTTGAAACAATGAGAGGAAATTATACGAAGATCAAGAAGAAAAATATTTGGAGACTTGATTTGAAATATAGTATTTTTGTGTGTTGACAATCATTTTGAGGTACTAAAATATAGAGTAGTATAAAGCTAGTTTGGTGTCCATATATTTTCTCCGTAGTAAGTATAAGAACGAAAATAACTTTATCGGATATTGTTTTGATTTATTGACAACCCAACCCGACCTTAGCTAAGTACTATTACTAATCATGTGATCTCAGTAACAAGGTTTAAAACGCAGTCAATACTGGAATATGTTCCTGCAAAACTCAGTAGAAGTTTACAAAACTCTCTCGTGTCTACTCTCGACCACTTGGCAGTTTTATTTCTTGGCAAAGTCTTGTCAGAAGCATGTACCTGTCCGGAGTAAAATAATTGGGCTGCTCTGGTACTGCATTATACCTGACTCCAAGTTTTCATGTTCTCAACTTTACATAGGAACTTATTAGTTAGAATTCTGCGAATTCAGCGGACTTGAATATCAATTGATATTTGCCACTACGTGCAATGTGCCCCGCCCACTGCCACTTAAGTTTAGCGATTCGGAGGGCTATATCGGTTACCTCGGTTCTGCTGCGGATAGCCTCATTTCTGATGCGATCGCGCAGATACATTCCCAACATAGCCCTCTCGATTGCACTTTGGGTGAATTTGACCATTCTTAAGAGGCCCATAGTAAGCGACCACGTTTCCGTGCCATACGTCATTACTGGCAACACACACTGGTCAAAGACTCTCATTTTGAGACATTGCGGACACTGCGTAGAACCGATGGCCGTTGGGGCGGAATGGTTTTCGAGTGGCGACCACGCACTGGAAGGCGCAGCGTGGGTAGGCCCCCCACAAGGTGGACTGATGATCTGGTAAAGGTCGTGGGAGTCCGCGGCATTGGGCCAGCGTGGGGACTACTGCCCGTTCTCTCTCATCCATCGGAGGAGGCCTGTGTTAATTATTTATATTTATGACAATCAACTGTGTAGCAAAATATTTTGGCTTTAGATTTTTTAACAATGTTTCATCTTTACCAAATATTTATTTGTGATCCATCTTTGTAGTAGCCCGTGCCCGAGACACCAGCAGATAGATCACAAATTATAAGAATCATGACCGTCTCAAAATAACAATATTCAAAATTATAAATACCATGATCACAAATAAAATTGTTTCGTATTGAAACATGGTTCGGAAATTCTGAAGGACAACTTACTTAAATAAAACATTCTAAAGTAGGTATATACAAGAAGATAACTATAACATTAACGAAATTAAATTAAAGCTAAGTTAAATCTAAAAAAGGCCCTCGAGGCATTGTACCGAGGATGCTGGCGGCATTTCCTCGCTGAATTGCAATGCTGATGCGTTGCGCGAGAAAGCCGCCAGCTCTTCGGTCACAAGTTACGTCAACCAGACGTTTCGCGATTTCCGCAAATAGCTATTGCACTTAAAACATTAGATCAATGTCCCAATACTCGACACCACCTATTGTCCACCTCTATAGTTTTGACTTAAAGTTGAAAGTGAACCTTACGAATTAAATAAAAGCTTGATAAAATAGCCATCAAAAGAATCGTGTTTGACAGCATTCTTTCACATAAAATTAAATTCCTCTGTGGACCGACTCATTCGCAAAATGCACGTAAAATTCGAAATGAAACGGAGGCTTCAAATACCATACTATTTTAATTTTCATAACTTGCCGCGTCTGTCTAGCGCACCAGGATGCCGAGCTTTATGGCGTAAACTTTGCAGTTATTAGATGCTTCATAAGAAAAAGCTCTATTCAGAACCTTTCGATGACGGCAACTTTTGTTTAAAGTGGCAATGGTTTTGCTATTTGAATGTCATATTCGAAATGCTTATGAACAAATGATGGCATCCTGTCTCTAAGATTTGTAGGTCCACAAGACGCAATTCAGTAAGTATTATGTTTGTTTGTTTACTACCGCTGGTAAAAACTACATTATAATTTCAAACTAGGAAATGAATACTGAATAATGGTTAACTTTCTGGTTTTGGGTAATCACTTTTCTCCTTGTTTTTTACAAAAGTTAGATAAAGGAATGTTTTGTAATACCTAAGACAGACTAGCGAGGTCTTAATATCATAGGGCCACTAGTTTATGTAAAATGCTCAGCAATCAAACTCTCGAACACTCTTTAAGAAGCACGCCTGGACTATTCCGGTTCCTCCGCTCCGATAGGAACCGCTTCCACATTTTTGTAATACACGACATTCTTCCCCACACAGTTTCCAACATTTTAAATCTGTCGTAGAGATTCATGGCACAGTACGTGTCGACAACAAAAGCTCGGAAAATAAAACTCACAGAACTGCAGTCCGGGCGCAGACACCGGTAGTAATATGAGAACATTTTCAGTACAGTCATCCCGAAAAGATTGTACTTTACGTTTTAGTTGTCACGTAACAATACCGAGCTGAGAAAGAGGAATCTACCGGCGTAGCGGGCTGTATTGGCTGCTTACGGCAATCGGTTAGGTTGACGTGAAATATTATTATCACTAAATTACGCGATAATATAGTATTTTATGCAACTTTTGTATAAGTAGGGTCTTAAAACGCGAGTGTCCTGAGTTGCGATGCGAGCCTTGGCGAGCATCGCAATTAAAGACGCCACGAGCGTTTTAAGACCAAGTTATACACCTTTGCATACAATACTTTTTCTACGACTATTTTTAAATAAATAGCATTTGACTTTTCAGGCAGTAAGTTTTCCGTTAGTTCTATTACTACTCACGTAATTTCTTCAGCGGTGCAGTTATTTTCCTCTTCGTCCATTTTAAAAGGAACGTACACATTTTTCTTCACTTCACAAACACGAATCAAATCTTAAGAAGTTATTAATAACGAATAGTTATCATATTTCGTCTTTTAATTTTGAACTGGAACTTTGGTGGGAAATTGGAAACATGACACATTGACACCTCTCGCTTATGGTGTTTTGTTCTTTATTCAACTTGCCAGTACTGTCATATTAAGAATAAGGTTTTTCTTAAGTTGGCAGCAATGCCTTTAGTACAAAAATTTATTTGAAGTATAAACATTCAGTGGTTTGTTAAGTTGGTAGTACCTAATGTATTTTGTTGTTAAATTTGTGTTGATCACGTAATACTACCCAGGTTTAGAAGCGTATGGCTGCTAAGCGTTTCGTTTTGGCGACAAAACAGCACGGTTGTACCGTACTGTTATGGGAAATAGAGTATAGACTTTTCTGCAGACTCATTTTGTATGTCTTTAGTGTTCGGGACTATGTAAATGACAGATGAAATCACACATAGTCTGGCCAAGAAAAGATGAGCCCGAGATTTTATGGCAACATTTTACATGGGAACAGGGATCATTGACATCATTGTAAAATGTGTGAAACGTCTTAAATGAGTATGACGGCCCAATTTTGTTACTTGATTTAGTAGTAACTAAGACAGTAACTGTAATGTTCCAAAATGAATTGGACTGATTTTGCTTTTTAAGAGAATTAAAGGGTGGCTTACTGCTAATATTATTCACATGGAAAAATATCATAAATATTTCAATTATTTTCTCTTCAAAATTGATATTTTGGAAAGTGTTTTTAATTATTCTTCTTAAATAGAATGTAGAATGAAGTTAAGAGGGAAGAATACCTATGTAATATCAGGTCAAACGTCCATACAAATGAGAAAATGTTTTCCACTTCTAAATATTTTCCAATTTCAATGATTTTTTGCTTCGTTATCGACACCATGTAGGACTAGGTTTATAGGTTTTCCTATTTCAAAATTCGGAATAAAAAACATACAAGCACCTCAAATAAAGCGTTATCCATAGACCTAGAATATATTATGCTGAAGCGATCGACATCAAAATTGTTAAGATTTAGTTAGTGGAAACCGTTATCCCCCGAAATGAAAATTTCATCAAAAAGATACCTATTTATATGCTAACGTTAACCTCCAGATATTTATTTATACATGTTACCATACACCATGACAGCTATAGTCGTTCACAAGAACGACTGACTATAGACGAACGACGGAGACAACTCCTTGAGCATAACCACAACTCCCAGGTGTTCTAACCTTAGAAAGGTTTAACAATAAACCTATGACTCAGGTCAAGCTATGGTAATAAAAATACCACGACCGAGCGAGACGGTGGAATATAAATCTCAATATGTGTGACAGAAAAGGATATACCATTCGTCGTTATTGCCATACTTGCACTTTGTTTAACGAGCGAACGAAATGAAGGAATTTCTCCGTTTCAACTTGGGCCAAAAAAAATATGTCAATATGACCGGATGTCCCGTTGTCGGCTATTCGGCTGTCAGCTTTTCCGTCTGTTATGATTGTGCGCCTGTAGCTCCTCTGTAGATATCTATTCTCTAAGGTTAAACCCGATAGTTCGAGACCAATACACTCAGATTCAGAAATATCATTTGACTAAACTCACTTTCTATGATATTGACATTGACATATTCTTCGCATCTGAACACGTAATAACAGACTCGATGCGTCGTCAAACCGTGCCACATTAAGGGGATGCCTTGGTTCAAGTCGAATACACCCCTAGACAGAGATACGCTTATGCCTTCCGCGCACGAGAAAAAGAGATGTAACACTCTGGGGGAATGGATTTTTTGGTCAATTTTCGATAAATAACTAACTTAGTGAAGTTTTATCTAAATTTCATAAAGTGAGATTTTAGATGAGATAAAATACTACAGTATTAAGTTGATTGTGTCGTACAATAATGAATCGTTGAGTAGGCTGAGTAAAGAAAGGAAAATACAGACCCAACTTTGGATTTTTTTCTATCGAGGAATTTTTTGCAATCATTTGTATCGATAAAATCAGATAAACAATCATATAGTCAAGAATCATGTATCTGAAAATCAGACCGTATTGTTTCTTAATCTAGTCAGAACGGCGTTTCAAAACACGCGATAATTTCCAATGCACGCACCGCCTTAAAGAATTCACGTGATTCAAATCAGTTGGAATACTTTTATTTATTCCCAAATACTTAGTTTGAAATTTAAAAATACCCGCTTCCCAGGAAACGCTGAATTCTTATCGCGTCGTTTTAATATCCGCGACATTCCTGCACGTGGAATCCTATTTCCTCGGCTTTCTTTACGTTTCTTGGCAGCTGCTAAGCGCTAGGCTGCCTTGTAAGATGTTCTAGGGAAAAGATTTAAGGGATATTTTCAATGGGCTTCCCATGAGTTAAAGGAACTGATAAAGTGAATTTTGGACTCTAAAGCCGTCTTTCATTGTTTTGAAGGACGAAAGTTCTCCGTGCGACTAATTAATGGATGCTGTTGCTGCTGCTCTGAGTGCAACAGAAGCCAGTTTCTTGTGGATAATCGCGTGTAACTCCATCGCACCGCTCCTCCGCAAAACATTCTTGACGCGCTACAGAAGCTATCAGTTTATTATCATCGTAATATCTGGACATAAACCTCCCACCCCACCTTGTGGGGTCTAGCCGTGCTGCGCCTTCCAGCACATTTTTATTCTTCACCCATGATCTCGTAGCGGACTCAGACTGAAAATCGAGGCGGCAGGCGCGCCAAAAAGTCTGGCGTGCCTCTTCCGCCCGGCGGGGTCACGGATGTGTGCACAAGCATTCCCGTAACCTCGTCACAAGGCTCGCCGCCTGACGAGCCTTGTGACAAGTGGATACACCGCGGGTCTCATTAGCCCATTCGGGATTCCCGAAGCCCACTCGGGTCACCCACTACACGCGGGCGGTATGCGTAACGCATTTTCCCGCCGGCGCAGCCGCCCACACGCGGCTACATCGCGGATGCCCGGGGGGCTTCCACGTGAAACGCCAGACTTTTTGGCGCGCCTGCTCTCTCGATCTCCATCTGTTCAGTAGCGGACCCCCCTGAGTCTGCTACGAGGATATCATGAGTGCGGAAAATCACGCACCCGGTAGCGGATCAGGTCTGTCTTGCCGCCATCGACCACGTCTCGGCCGCAGACGATAGGGAAAGCAGTGCACCGTAATACCAGCTTGCCTCCGCCTCTGCGGTCACACCAATGCCGTTTCAGCGGAACGGCCCCGCCAAGTTCGCAGTCGGTAGGGAAAGTGGCGAACAGTATTACATTTGCATACTACGTATCATGTTGCGCGGAAGTCGGGCGGTACGATTCCACCGTTACTGCACCGCACCGTTACTGCAGATTTGTAGCCCTGCGCCAATCAGAGCGCACAGTAAAAATCTGTAGTACTGACTTGACTGACAACTGAACACTTACTGGTACAGTCAGCATCATATAATATATTATATTCTAGTCAGTAGCAGCCAGAGTAGCCAAATATATCGTAACACATCCTTATTCTTACTGTAATTAAGTCGAGCTCCGAAATATGGCTGCTAATAACATATGTAGGATATTATTGTCGAAGTAATTTTGTATAGAAGGCACATATTTACTTAAAGTAAACCATTCACAACAGACGCGAAATTAATTGTGCTCTCAAGAGCTTGGTTTAATCATTACTGCTTTTAACCTTAATTAGATTACATTGTATGATGCGCAGACGATGAGGCATTCCTGTGTGATAAAATTATGTAACAACACAGACCTAGTTATTCATCGGTAAGCAGGATACGGTAAAAAATTAAGAAGTATGGGGATGTTGTTGCGCTCAGGGGAACGGGGGATGCCTTGATTCGAGTCGACCACGCCTCCTTGACATAGACACGCGTATGCCTTCCGCTCACGAGAAAAAGAAACGCAACTCTCTCCGGGAATGGCTTTTTAGGACTTTCGATAAATACCTAACTTATTGAAGTTTTACTTATATTTCTTTAAGTGAGATTTTAGATGAGACTAACTGCCCGGCCCAGCTTTGCACGGTTAGTTTTCCGTTTTCCCGTAGAAATGAAATATTTTCCCGTAGCCTATGTTCATTAGGGATAATGTTGGTTTCTAATGGTAAAAGATTTTTTCAAATCAATCCAGTAGTTTCGGAACCTATTATACAAACATACAAACGATCAAATCTTTCCTCTTTATAATATTATAGTGTAGATAGTGTAGATAAAACACTATACTATTAATTTGATTCTGTCGTAAAACAATGTATTGCTTGAGTAGGCTAACTAAAAAAGGAAAATAAACGTTGGACTTTTTTCTATAGAGAAAAAAAATCCAAAGTTTATTTTATATATATCGATTAAATCAGATAAACAATCATGTTATCTGAAAATCAGACGAAAATTTACAATCCAGCCCCATAAGTTTGGGGTCGGAGACTTCTTCAATTATCCTTTAGACTTCAGCGATATGAATACAATGTATTTTCCTTAACATTGTGTTGAAATATAACACAGTGTCTGCAACTGACGGTAACATTTGATGGCATTTAAAAATCACTCTTAGTGAGGGTCCACCTTGTTAATTAGTAATTACCTACTTTTCGCTGACATTTAAATTTTGACAGGACCACCAAAAGTCAGTACTAAGAAACTAAATCCGTAGGACAAGTAGGTACTTACCCCTTACAAGTACGTACCACCCTGCATATCCATCCATATCCATACTAATATTATAAATGGGAAAGTGTATGTTTGTGTTTGCTTGTTAGTCCGTCTTTCACGGCAAAACCGAGCGACGAGTTGACGTGATTTTTTAACTGGAGATAGTTGGAGGGATGGAGAGTGATATAGGATAGTTTTTATCCCCGAAATCATCCCCTAAGGAGGTGAAATGGGGGGGTAAAAGTTTGTATGTAGCTGCGATATAAACGAGGTCCACGCGGACGGAGTCGCGGGCAGAAGCTAGTATATTATGAACACAATGGCTAAGCTACCATTTCAGAACCAATTCTAGGTCTAGAGGTCAGTCATGATCGATACAACACATAATAATCACACGACAACCAACGAAATTGAAAACTAGGTCACTGTCGCAATCCAGTGTCTCGTCGATTCCAACGCAAATGCAAACTATCCTATTTATGTAACGACAGGGGACGTGTTCAGCATGTTAAGGAATCAATAAGATTTAAGGAGTGCCTGTTGCTGTAAGACTAGTAAATTACTAGTGGCACTGTAAGCTGTAAATCACGTCAGTCTGCCTTTCCAAAAAAAAGAAAAACTGAATCGACCCAAACCCATATAATTATTATGAGCAGGTGCTCACAATCATTATCATCATTATTAATCAGCCGAAAGACGGCCGCTGCTGAACATAGGCCTCCCCCAAAGAGTGCCAAAGTGACCGGTCCTGCGCCACCCTGCATCCAGCGGACTCCAGCAACCTTTACAAGGTCATCAGTTCACCTTGTGGGGGCCTAAGCACGCCGCGCCTTATACGCCGGTACGTGGTCGCCACTCGAGAACCTTTCCGCCCCAACGGCCATCGGTTCTACGTGCTATGTGCCCCACCCACTGCCACGTAAGTTTAGCGATCCGGAGTGCTATATTGGTTACCTAGGTTCTGCTGCGGACAGCCTCATTTCTGATGCGAACATGCAGAGAAACTCCCAACATAGCCCTCTCCATAGAGCCCTTTGGGTGACTTGGAGCTTTCTTATAAGACGACCGGTTAGCCTAGTGGGTAGTGACGCTGCCTACGAAGCTGAAGGTCCTGGGTTCGAATCCCGGTAAGGGCAAATATTTGTGTGATGAGCATGAATATTTGTTTCTGAGTCATGGATGTTTTCTATGTATTTAAGTATTTATATCTATTATATATTCTAGTACCCATAACACAAGCCTTATTGAGCTTACTATGGGACTAGCTCGATTTGTGTAAGATTGTCCCCTTATATTTATTTATTTATTTATCTATATATATATAAAACGCAAAGGTGACTGACTGATTGACTGATTGACTGACTGATCTATCAACGCACAGCCCAAACTACTGGACCGATCGGGCTGAAATTTGGCATGCTGATAGCCACTATGATGCAGGCATCCGCTAAGAAAGTATTTTTGAAAACTCACCCCCTAAGGGGGTAAAACGGGGGTCCAAAGTTTGTATGGAGGATACATTATTTATTGAACTAGAGACTTGAAACTTTGCAGGAAGATTACTTATTAGAATACAAAAAAAGCACTTTCAGCGTTTTACAAAATTCCACCCCTAAGGGGGTTAAATAGGGGTGCAAAGTTTGTATTCAAAACTACTGGGACTACAAACTTGAAATTTACACCAGACCTTCCTTTTATGACGTAGGCAAGGGATAAGACGGGATTTTTGGAAATTCTATCCCTAAGGGTGTTAAATAGGGGTGCAAAGTTTGTATGGGTGAAACATTATTTTTTGTACTAGAGACTTGAAACTTTGTAGGAATATTACTTATGAAGATACAAAAAAAGTTCTTTCAGCGTTTTACAAAATTCCACCCCTAAGGGGGTTAAATAGGGGTGCAAAGTTTGTATTCAAAACTACTGGGACTACAAACTTGAAATTTACACCAGACCTTCCTTTTATGACGTAGGCAAGGGATAAGACGGGATTTTTGGAAATTCTATCCCTAAGGGTGTTAAATAGGGGTGCAAAGTTTGTATGGGTGAAACATTATTTTTTGTACTAGAGACTTGAAACTTTGTAGGGATATTACTTATTAAGATACAAAAAAAGTTCTTTAAGCGTTTTACAAAATTCCACCCCTAAGGGGGTTAAATAGGGGTGCAAAGTTTGTATTCAAAACTACTGGGACTACAAACTTGAAATTTACACCAGACCTTCCTTTTATGACGTAGGCAAGGGATAAGACGGGATTTTTGGAAATTCTATCCCTAAGGGTGTTAAATAGGGGTGCAAAGTTTGTATGGGTGAAACATTATTTTTTGTACTAGAGACTTGAAACTTTGTAGGGATATTACTTATTAAGATACAAAAAAGTTCTTTCAGCGTTTTAGAAAATTCCACCCCTAAGGGGATTAAATAGGGGTGCAAATTTTGTATTCAAAACTACTGGGACTAGGAACTTGAAAATTACACCAGAACTTCTTTTTATGACGTAGGTAGGGGATAGAACAGGATTTTTGGAAATTTTATCCCTAAGGGGGTGAAATGGGGGTCCAAAGTTTGTATGGGGGAACATTATTTATTGAACTGGAGACTTAAAACTGTGTAGGAGGATTACTTATTGATACCAAAAAGGTACTTTCGGCGTTTTATAAAATTCTACCCCTAAGGGGGTTAAATAGGGGTGCAAAATTTGAATTAAAAACTACTGTATCTAGAAACTTGAAATTTACACCAGATTTTCCTTTTATGACATAGGCAAGGGATAAGATAAGATTTTTGGAAATTCTGTCCCTATGGGTGTTAAATAGGGGCGCAAAGTTTGTATGGGAGAAACATTATTTTTTGTATTAGAGACTTGAAACTTTGTAGGGATATTACTTATAAAGATACAAAAAAAGTTCTTTCAGCGTTTTAGAAAATTCTACCCCTAAGGGGGTCAAAGTTTGTATTCAAAACAACTGGGACTACAAACAAGAAATTTTCACCAGAACTTCCTTTTATGACGTAGGCAAGGGATAAGACGGGACTTTTGGAAATCCTATCTCAAAGGGGGTTAAAAAGGGGTGCAAAGTTTGTATGGGAGAAATATGATTTTTTGTACTAAAGACTTGAAACTTTGTAGGGATATTACTTATAAAGATACAAAAAAAGTTCTTTCAGCGTTTTAGAAAATTCTACCCCTAAGGGGGTTAAATAGGGATGCAATGTTTGTGGAGGGGAAACATTATTTATTGAACTAGAGACTTGAGACTTTGTAGGAAGATAACTTATTAGGATACAAAAAAAGTAATTTCAGCGTTCTATAAAATTCCACCGCTAAGAGGGTTAAATGAGGGTCCAAATTTTGTATAAGGGAAACTTATTTTTAGCTACTACGTACTTAAAACTTTGTGGACAGATTACTTATTAATTTACAAATAAAGTGCTTTCAGCGTTTTTGAAATCAATTACACCTAAAGGGGTTAAAAAGGAGGTCCAAAGTTTGTATGGAGAAAAAAGATTAGTTAGACAATTTTATTCGAGAATTCACAGGATAATTCCTAACGATAAATGAGTAAACAAGTGTTTCCGGTTTTTTGAGAATTCAACCCCTAAAAGGAGACATGTGGTGACAAAATCTGAAAATCAACATCGGCATCTATTGTTTCTTTGGTTTATCGGGTCGCTGATTAGGAAAACAACAACGATTTTACATTCCAACGTGGCGTCTAAATATCAATATGGGCGTTGTTATAACGGTTTTTTGGGACGTTAATAACGAAAATCACAGAGATTTTGAAATGTAATGTTGTGGACATGAAAATTCATGAAAATATTTGTGCCAAATTGCAATTCAATCGGTCCAGTTTTTTTCGTAGCAAATCGGTTGTAACAGACGGACTGACAGACAGCCACACGTGATCCTATAAATAAGGGTTCTATTTTTGCTTTTGAGGTATGGAACGGGACCCGCATTATATAGGGTTATATGTTTTAAAGTTTGTATTCGGTGCCATCTCGATCGTCAGCAATCGGTACCTAGGCGAGTGCGGGCGGCGCGGCGGGACGGGAGGGTAGGAGACATTGGGAAAGTGCCTGCATCCGTAATAAGTACATTCAAGGTGCTGCACGAAGATCTGCTTACTTTTAATATGTTAAGCATTTTGGCCGCCGTTAAATTAAAACAAATTTTTGGGTATTTATTTTAAATACTGGTTCGAAAAGCATACAAAAAAAATCTTAGGAAACAAGCCTATAGCAATGTCCAGGCCACAAATTTGACTTAACATTCGTGGAGATATTTTGGTATTTCAACATTAATGTTCATGAACATAAAGTAGCTTTTATTCCAGAGGACAGATTCTCCTTAATCATGATTGTAAATTTAATAACAGAAATACGTACATACATGCATACATTGACGCCTTTATTCCCAAAAGGGGCAGGCAGAGCACATGAACTTTATGTTCCAGAGCCACTTTTAGCATAAATGTGGGTATAAAAGATCGACAAAAAGTGATATTGCTTAGGTTGTTAGCCCATCACCCACAACACACTTCAACCCTGCTCTCTTAATCGACTTTTACGACACACACGGGAAGAAAGAGGGTGGTGAAATTCTAACCTGCCACCACACGGGCATAAATATAATAGTAAATAAAAATTAATTTACCATAATGGGTTATGACGAAGGGTTATTAGTAGGGGAAGTTAGCAGTAGTAGGTTAGTAGGCGGCGTAGCAATTCAACAATTATTGGAAAATTACTTTTACTACGCGGGCGAAGCCGCGGGCAAAAGCTAGTTTATTTATAAGGCCCATAGTAAGCGAACACGTTTCAGTGCCATAAGTCATCACTGGCAACACACACTGGTCAAAGATCACAATATATCACAACAATCTGTTGAGAAATGCGACCTGCAACACGGGTATCACAAGAAGGCGCGCGAGCTCTCTCGAGCTCTCTCGCACTATCCATCTCTTTTCAAGTTTTCTAGTAAGAGAGAGGCTGATAGTGTGAGAGAGCTCGAGGGAGCTCGTGCACCGTCTTGCGCCAACCGTGCAGAGGAGAACAGCTAGACATACAAAAACATTTTCGCCCAAGCGTTGCCACGGAGAACTTCGTTCGCTTCGACACCAACGCAATAATAATAATAATCACATTAAACTTCGTGTCCAAAGGGCTCGACGTGTTGGATCTATATCCCCACGCACGCCTTCCAAATGACCGGGGTTCGCCCCGTGAATTTCAAATAATATTAATAATTTATTTGCAGAAGAAGGGTAAGTTTACATGCCTTAGAGTAAATATACAATTGTTACACCTTTTATGCTTTAAGAGGGTATCTGTTCCATTCATTTCATTTGGAAATTTAACTTCTGCAACACCACAATGAAAAAGCGACGCCAGACTAAGGGCCATTTACGTAGTGCAACAACTCGTATGCGATTTTTAATACAGTGCCGGGCTACGCACGTATATATGTATACTATCTTCTGTACCACATTTTACGCAAAATAAATTACTTTACTTTACTTTACTTTTTACGCGCTACCGAGATACGAAAAATTCAATCACCCTGCAATGTCATAAAACTCGCATGCGAGTTGTTGCGCCATGTACACGGCCCTTTATTAGTTAGCCAGATACTTAGGTAAACATTCCTATATTGGTTGCACTTGTTTTTAACAAAGGCTTTATGTTCACTGGAAGGGACTCGGAAATGAATGGATGCATTGCTTTGTGTAATTCAATAAACGAAAGAAACAAAAGAAACGAAAGAAGCATACATTAATAATGCCAATATACTTTGTAGAACCCATATTACATGAAATGGCGGCTCTTTGTATTTTTGGACATAATATCATCTACAATGCGGGTTGTATTAAATATTACGCAATAATAAAAGGGTCAAATATTATATTACATATGAGGCAGGGTTTACGATAACAAGTAGGTAGTGACTTCATAGTTTTTAGTAGTACTTTGGTAAATTTAAACTGTAACTTAAAAACATATTCTCATTCTACTGGATTTTGATACACGTCCCAGTGTTCGACATTGGACCACTACCTGACACTTTTAATCTTGGTTTGCAACAATAGAGGAGAACACCTAGGGGTCAATTATTTGTCATTAAGGTGTAAAGTGAAGAAATGCTTCTATTTTAAACGATACTATTTACTCAAATCAAAATAAGGTATGCCTCATCATTCATCATATATTTTAAATAACAAATAACTAAGCAAACATTTTGCTTTAAATCTGCAACGAAATAAATAAAGACGATAAACTACCCTTAAGACGCTGTTAGCACAAAAACCCCTTGAGGATTCGGGATACGGCGTACACTGTCTATTTGTATCGGAGTAAACGAGAGCGCACTCGCTTTCGTTTACTGAGCGGTCTTAGATGATAAAAAAATATTATAATTAAAAAAGTGTGGATTATTTGTGATATAATTATGACTCGTTAGTGGTTTAGGTATGAATTTGTTGACTTCTTGTTTTTCATTGCAGACCCACACTTCAAAACCGTTTAATGATGATTTTAAGACCAATCTTTGCAATTATTTTCCATCGAGCCGATTTCGTCCAATTATGTATCGAGTCCGTCCACGGTGTTTGAAATTTGACGATTATATATATTTTTACGTCACACCTGGCCATAATGCGAGTTTTACTGCACGCTGCGCGTACGGGAAAACTCGCATTGTGGCCAGGTGAAGACGTAAAATTTTGTACGCAACACGGGCGGTAATTTGTAAAGCCCCAGAGCGCATATTTATGGCCCTCAAACACCTGCGATCTGGGGCATTTACGAATTCACCGCCCTAGTTACGTAATGTACTATTTTGATGTGCTAGAACAAATAGTTTTTCTTAAAAAACTGCTTAAATAACATCAATTTCAACAAAAGTAGGTCCTGTCAGCCTTTTATCTATACAAAAAATCGTTGGTATTTATCAAATTAAATCGTCATTTACAATAAGATCTAGTTTAAGACCGTACAAATAATAATCATACCTTATAATACTAGGACATTAGGTGAGACCTAATGAAAAAAAGGGTCGGCATTGTCCGCACCGGGCCCACTACGATTCACCACTATTTCAACCTCAGCACTCCTCCCAAGTAACTTGACCCCCAGATACCCGAAAACTGTAAAGTAAACGGAGGTCCGACCCATACTGGCTCACTTGAGGCGAGGTGTAGACCGTTGAGTAGATCTTCTAAGCGAAAATATTTGTCCCATCCCCCCGTTATTAGTAATAGGGCATTACGTACCCGGGAAGTGACGAACCACGTCGTAAAGAAAAGACATCACGCGGCCGAAATGTACATTCTAAGAAGACTTATTCGAGTTATTTTGCTTACACACGATTGACTTTACGAGTTTATTCGTAGTTCAAGCTTTAAATAGTCGCCTAGTGGTTTTATTTACTGCAAAGTAGAAACTGCTGAAAGAATAGTTCAAGCCAATTAATCCAACGCAGTTACGTGCGTATAAACTCGGCCGAAGCTGAAAACAGATTGCTCTATCTTGTTTCTGTTAATTGCTAGTATTAGCCAAATTGCCTATTCAATACCTTAAATACCTCTTCATTCAAGACTGTTGCCATTTGTCAGTCCCTAAGTTTGGAGAGTTAAGGGGTCACTTGAGACCATTACACAGCTGCAGTCAAAAGTCGTGACGCAATTGAATTTGTGCTTTCTAACTAGATTAAGTTATTTCAACTAACGAAGCCCTGTGTGACTGGAACGTATGAGCTACGGTACTTACAATATATACACTATTATACACTCTGCCGCCTTAAGGCGAGCTGTGTAGCTGACAAAACTTTGTCTCGCTCGCTCGCTCACTCGCTAGTACAAGCTATTGCTATTTCTATTATCAGTTCAAGGTTAGCATAAATTGTTCCTTACACCCAGCACTATTACTTGACGCAAAAAACGAATTCGATTTTTAGACAAAGACCGGGTTCGATTCGAGGCCTTTCTGAAAATCTTTGAATAAGATTTATTTTTTTCTAAAATCGTTCTCGTGACTCCTAAGAGAAAGGTTTTTTTATTATATCTCTTGTAGTTTCAGATTTTCCCTGAGTGGCCCGTTGGAATAAAAAAAGTGAACAATTGACAACATTTCAAAATATGTAATGACGCCTAAATCGAAAACCATTTCGTTAATTATGTTATCTGAACGTAATAAAGTAGTTTTCTGTGTTTTTTTCCTGCTCGCTTTTACGAAAATCGCGAAAACGTATAAAAGTGGTTTTCACCGTGTGTGACGTCAGTATTATGGCTGCCATATGAAAGGTGTCCAAACTGCCATACAGAGTCGTAGTATTGACGTCATAATTTAGTTACAACCTTTTGGAATTCGCTACTTTTAAATTTGATAGTTTTGAATGAAAATTACAACTAAGGGAGAAATAAAAAAACACGTGTCGCTTAAAAAAACAATTTTCTAGCGAACTAAATCATAAAATGGCCTACATGAAAATATGAAATGTTGTCAATTGAAATGCGTTGCCCGAACGAGCGGTCAAAATATCACCTATACATTCGAAGCAGTAGCGAATTTTAAGTATTAGTCCCCCAGTAGTAATGACGATTTATCTGTGACATGACATGACCCGCCAGGCCAGTTTTTACTCTACTCGTTTTTACCTATCAAATCGTGTTGTGAACGAATTAAGACAGCTAGCAAGCGAACATTTGAATGCGTAACGGTTGAAAAAAGTCGTTATTTGGTCAGTCAAAAACTGGTACTGTGACGGGCGGATAGGATGTGTTGTTTTGGTTAGAATTAACAATTGAAGCGTGACTATATTGAAAAAACTAGTTGAATACTGTTGAAATATAAGTATTTTTTTGTCTTTATTGAGTTTGAGTGTGCTTTTGAATACTTGTGTTAAACCTGTGAAGAAAACTAATTTGCAAGTCATAGCCAGAACTTTGACGCACGATTTCTTGTTATTTTCCATTGTATAATGTACATAGGCTACAATCTCTGCTTACTATCAGGCAGGCCGTAAGCTTGTTTGCCACCGTCATAGTATAAAAAAATACAAAAATGTTTGAATGCATTCAAACAAACATACATACATACATACATATGAAGATAATGCAAAGCTTGTATAAATAAAATTGTTACTCCATCAGCATCACATATTCGGAAAATCTCCCTTTAATGCGGCTAAAATTCACGGTCTAGGTATGTCCATAATAAGCAAACATGTATTTGTGAATTCGTCTATTTTTGTGTTGTTTTCACAGAATAGATGTGAACTACTACTTATTTTATAAGTATTTTTCTTGAATGAGAGTAATTGTTGTTGTTTTATTTTAAACTTTGTTTCAAGAATATGCAGCGAAATCCATTTTTTTCTGGATCGCTGCTGAAGGCTGCTGGTTGTGGCGATTTTTAGATAGCAGTGACATTGCAAGCAGTCACTTTGCTGAAAAAAAAAAAAATCTCTCACCTGATAATTGGTCTGACCACGACTAGTTCATGATGTTGATTCCTTGTTTATGTATAAAGTTGATACATAAGTCGTGGTATCACTCCACAATGCACGTAATTCGAAGCCCACTTACGTACCTTCGCCATTTCTAGGGTAGACAGCATTTTAGAAAAGTTTTCAATTTTCAATTAAGAACAATAGCTAAGCCTGAACATCGTTTATTTTTATTTAAAATCGAATAATGTGAGATGGTATCTGGTAGGTACCCCGATAAAGAGCCCAGCTGCATAGTTATTTCACGCCCGTGTTGGTATGATAATTTGATAATAATATAGTTACTCCGAAAAAACGGAATAAAACGTAATTTTCCACGTGCAAAACGTGCTTCAGGCATTTGCACGTGCCTCAGGCTCTCATAATTCACGTTTTTACCAAACCACGCGGACTTACCTACGCCTTAAGTTTGTACGGCAATATAAACATAGTCGCAGAAGTCGTGTTGGAAAACATTTTATAACTTAAATAGCGCTGGAACCAATTTCAAGAGAGAGAGAAATGAAAAAGATCCAAAGTAAATTGAAATAAATCTAGAGAATAATGTAAGACAGAGGTAGACACTACTGTTATAAAGTATTCGTTCCTTAAAAGTTCAGATATATTGGTATACTAGCTTCTGCCCGCGACTCCGTCCGCGTGGAACTCGTTTATATCGTAGCTCCATTCAAACTTTCAACCTCATTTCACCCCCTTAGGAACCAGATGTCCGGGATAAAAACCCATCCCATGTCCTTTCCTGGGACTCAATCTATCTCTATACCAAATTTCATCTAAATTTGACGAGGTAACATAAAGACAGATAGACAGACACAGTTTCGCATTTTATAATATAACGAATGGTTAGAGGGACATCCGCCAACATGACTAAGTGCCTACATTTTTTTTAAACCATAGCTAAAGCTGCAAACACCGCTAAAAAACATGACGGTTAAACGAGACTTTCGATGAAATAAAATTGCACTCAATTCGATTTATTCGTTTCGGAGCCACGAAACCTGCACTATACCTACTGTTTTATATCTTTAATTCCCATTTCATTTCCAAGGGAATAAGTCCTTCCAATCTGGTCAAAACAGTAATAGTTGTTTTTTTTTACTTTAACTTTCTGAAGGATACAAAAAAGAAAGGTTAATAACTAAACTTTGTAAAAAACGGCGGCTTCCAATAATAAACAGAATAAAATGCAAACCATGTCAAAGGATCGGACATTCGTACCTACCGGACAATTTCCAGTCACTTGAGAAACTTCTTATCTATTCTAGCCCTCTACAATGTTACCCTGTAAATAGGGTCCTCTTTTGACAACATTGCAAAGGAGATATGAGGTTTTGGAAGAAAGGAGATGGGTTCGCAGAGTGGTCGTAAATTCGGGTCTACTGCAATAAAAATGTGATCCGATCGGCAGTCATCGTAAAGTTGGCCATTTAACCAGGCTAAAACTACCTTCGCCCTGTTTTCCTGGTACCATCAGTAAGTCAACAGCCCAATTTAAGAGGAAAAGCGACGGAAAAACTTTAATTTTGCGCCCCGGCTTTTGATTTATAATTTTTTAGACTTTTCAAAATTGATTTACTGATGATGACTGATTTTGTGATCTCATCATTCATTTCTCTTTTCTTTTCTCTAGACTGACCTTAATTATTTTCGAATCTATGCATGAAAAATTTGGAAACATTTCAAATTCAAATTCAAAAATATTTATTTGTCAAACATAGGTATGAAGGTCTTATAAGGTTCAATTATTGATCTCTATGTTTCGCCACCTGGCACACAAATAGCTACAAATCAGAAGCAGCATGCATCACAAATAATATCACATTTGAACAATGCATTGCAATCGTATTGCATGTATTTGTTGGGACGGTTTGGGGCCTGCGTAATTACCTACTGAAAATCTTAACAGTCAGGTAAGGCAGCAGCACTTCAAGAAAACTCCGACATTTCTCGACGATACATTTATTTTAATACTTTTGCCAATTTATAGTTACAATTATAAACTTTTACAAACAATTATAAATGTTAAGACATTAACGTTACGCCGTTAACTATCAGCACCAGAATGCCCTCCAGGCATCAACCCCTGGCCAAGCAACTCATCGTTCTGCGAGGGAAAATCCAGCTCTCTGATTGGCTCCCGACGTCACGCGATATCAGTGTCGTGAACCAATCAGAGAACCGCTTTATTTTCGCGCCACAAATTATACTAATCAAGCCAGCAACTGTTTTGCCATTTTTTTGCGAATTAAGAGTGACTACTTCACAAAATGAAATCTAAAATAGTTAAAATCTGTTTACATGATCAATAAATCTTAATAAATTAAACATTACAACTATTTTCTGCCTAAAAACGTAAGCAATTGATTGGTAAAATACTCAAACCTAACACTACATTCGGCCGTTAGGTGAATTCGACAATTAACAGGACCAAAAAATGCATGACAGCTAAGCAGCGAATGAAAAAGACATAAAATGAGAAATACAACTTTCTATCCAAATACGTGCCTAAAACCTGCTTTGCGCATGTTCGATGGCTGCTTGGCATCGTTTTGTCAATCCTCCCCCATTCCCACATAACGGCAATGGCACCCATTCTGTGGGCCATATTGCGGCACTCTTAGGCTTCTATGGTTTTTTTTTTTTCAAGAAAAACGCCTATTAGAGACGCGGCGCAAGGTGTCAGTGTCGCTTTGATCGAAAAACCACATTAATACGGAACCCTAAAAACGCTCCACCATACATAAGTTTCTTCTGCTCGTCGTCAAAAATCTTTCTAATTGATACTGGCAACACAGAAGTTATTTTTACACTCAGATGACTCAAAAGATATTCCACTCCTATGATTATTATCGGTTGCTACCAAAAGCCCATTAAACACACTGCCATAATAGTGTTCTGTAATGACCCTCGATATGGAGTATCGATCATTAATATCGAAAGTCCTGCAGGCACGTCTCCAACATAATGTGGGGCCCAATGTGAGGGTCCAACCCTTATGGACCCTTCAATGACCCCGCATTGCAAACGATGTCCATTCTTATTGCTTATTATGTGATAGAAATACTTTTTTGACATTTCTTCACTTTCATAGGAATGTAATGTTCGCGAGAATTTGTATGGCAGACGCTTGGGTTGATTGCATATGTCTTGTCACTAAGTATAAAGATTGTTAGATTGTGAAAATAAAGGTACAGAAACAGAAAGTCATTTCCATTTTTCCAAAAGACAGGCCGTATTTAGGGTATCTTTCCCCTTTTCTCTATCATCTACTACAATAAAACCCTACGAGTTTTTTTTATCGAAAATCCAAAATGCGGGCCACAGTTCCGAGCAAAATACGTTGGATCCTACTCAGAAAAGTATGCTATGCTGCCTTCGTCGAATTTCAAAATGTTTTCGAAGAGCAAGTACCTTCTATTAACTGTTAATTTAGGTAGGTACCTACTACTCCGTGAAAAGAACCCGCCTAGCGGGCGCCTACGCCGTAGTCGCTTTCCGCTACATACGAAGAAAAACACAGGATCCGCTACGAGCGTAGCACGTATTACAGACACCAATTCCTAAATGACGATGTAAGAGTATGATAAAGATACTTTGGTTTATAAGTAATTGTATTATAATTATCGAAATGATGGGTTCTGCTTTTGTTTTCATCTTTGATTATCAACATACATTTCGTGCTGAGGAGAAAATTGAAATGATAGTATTTCAAACTAATAACTAATATAATGTCATAATAGCTCTGTATAATTAATTCATCTTTTTTATAAGATTGCCGTGGCCTAGCAGGGTTCATGTTCCTGGATATACTTTCACCTTAACACCATAAAAATAACATGTTTTAGCAACAAAAGATTTGAATTCATGTTTATTTGAAATTCTGAAAGAAAACGACTTGAAACAAAAGCGCCATCTATGGGACAACTTCTTCTAATTCAAATAGATGGACTTGTGGCTCTAATGATTATATTAATGGGTATTGGGGTCGAGGATGTGTACTTGCGTAATCAAACAGGAAATCAATCAATTAGTGGGAGTGCAGCCATACCAATACATACCAATATTAGTCAACATCGTACCTATCGGAAGCCAGAACAGTGGGCAGAGGATGTATTCTGCAAAGCGGATGGAATAAATAGCATCTAAAGTTAGCATAGTATTTTAAAATGATCAATACTGATTTTTACCCGTCTGCCCCAGAAGGGGGGTTATGTTTTTCGGGGTGCGTCTCACGAGATATAACAAGAATATACTTATATCATTTCATATTAATAACGTTCACATGATAATAATGAACGCTAGCTATGACAACAAAACTAATACCTTATAAGGAATAACGGTTAGCTGACTTTTTTTTTTTTTTCTATAACACTGAAATTGATTAATTTCAGTCCATATAACATTCATAACTATTACAATCATAACACATAATATCTTTTGTATAACATACATAATGTATAACAATCATAACACATGCTATAATATCGTATAAGGATTGTGATATAAGTAGTAAATATATTAGGTTAGGGCAGGTAGAAAAACCGGTCGAGGTAAAGTAATTGTCCCAATATTTGTTAAATTCCTTATTTTAACCCAACACAACAGAATTCAATTTCAAACATCGAATAACTTTTCCACCCAGACCATCGAACTACCAGGACAATTAAATCGCGATCGCGATTTTTTTGGACCTGTTATTGAAATACGACGGGAGTATTATTTTCTTGTAAAATCTTAACAGCGCGAAGTAAGAATGGGGTCAGCGCCATCGATAGGCCCCATTTGGTACTAACGTGAAAGGACAATCAGCTTAGTATGTACCTATGTTGGTGTTTTAGCGATTATTGTTTATCATGTCAATCGATTTCGATTTTTATTTTTATTTGAAAGAGAGTACTTCTTTTATAGTCTTATAGGAATTTCAAAATAAAAATAATACTTATAAAGTTGATTAAATTGCAAACTTCACTACGAAATGCTTTTTGAAAATAAAACAAAAAATACGCTAGATACAGAAAAAGTTATACTTTTCCAGTAATATTTATGTTGATCTTAATCACAAGTAGGTAATAATTTCAAATTTTTTGCTTGGCTTGGATAACTTCGGAGATAAAGGGGGAATGGTATTAAATATCTCATTTTCCATGCACGTAGCTAGGATAGCTCTCATTTAAAACGTTCCAATTTCAAATAGATAGCTTAAGTAGTTCGTGAGATATTTCACTTTGTGACAGACATACAGACAGACGGACGGAGTCGCACCATAAGGGTTCCTTTTTTACCTTTTTTGGTACGGAACCCTAAAAAGGGGCCTCGGGGGCGGGTTAAAAAAAACAACAAGTCATCGTAACAATGGTTTTATTTGTAGGTTACGTTAGGGTCATCATGTGTTCGCTCTAAAGCGGAAATAGGCACCCCGCTTTGCGGGGTAACGTAAACAAGCTGGCGGTTAGGTTAGGTTAAAATAATTGGCGTGTGTTTGTTTTCAATAAAATATCCAGTAATCAAACAACAAAAGTATATATTACAAAAGTTTACTACTATTAAAATAAGTGTAGGCGATTATACTATACCACCATTATACTAATTATTAGTCAGATTAATTGAATAATATATGTTTTAAACCTTAAGTGTTCATAATATTATACGCTTTTAACGATTTATCAATTGATATCGTATCTGAATAACGTTATACGTTACAAAAATTTATATTTTGAAATTATAACTTTCGTTTATTATATGCAGTGAACGTTATGTTAAACAAGCTTATACAAAGTGAGCATATATATTATGACAGTTATATGATAAGCTCTAATACCTCGTATTACTTACCCTTGAATAGGTTTAGATTGTAAAGTCTAAACAGCTTGATGGCTTCTGGCATTATGAGGTGTCGACAGTGTTCCTCTTATTCGTGGGAGTGGCCATAGGTGAAAAAAAGGGTTTTTTGAAAAATCTTTTTATTTCACTTGTTTATGCAGATCACCTAGATCTATGTACCTACTTCATCAGCAGCTAGATACGTCCCGTGATTCTAGAAACACGACACGCTACCTACATTCCTAAGCCTAGACTTATAATATCTAGCAACATAGGTACCCGTGGTTGGGTAGGTAACTACCTATTTACAAGATGATGAGACGTTCTTAATTTCGTTCAGTTTTTGAGGTGGAATACGCCCAGGCTGATTTGTGGCACGTTCTACTGTCATGAGAAGCAGCCCTACCTACACACTCTGTTATAATAATTATAATACATTTTCAATCACAAGTCGAGCGAAGCGATTCTTCTCCCATCTATTGTTGTTCAACGCTCCATCTATGAAAGGTAAAGAATGAAAAGCGTTCAACATTCATTGTATTTGCTTTCCATCATAGAGTGATGAGTTCCTATTACCGGTATGCACTCAGAACAAGCATTCATCTTATATTCTTCTTGAGAAATCTAGTATTCAATTTGTAAGGATGTATTAAGTAAGCTACTTTTATGTTGGAACACGTATATTGCATGTGGATTTAATGGGAAATTAAGTGGTTATATTTAAAGGAGAATTTGAGAAAAATGTTACATCTAAAAAAATACACCTATAGAGTGCAACCAATATTTACTATTGGCTCTGATGTGAGCTGTTGAACTCGCAGGTTTTTTTTAAAAGATTAACAACACTTCACGATAATCGGTTCTGAGCAGGTTCGACATGTAGAGAGTTCTGAAACAGATAGCTTCGTTCGCTTCGCTCGCTCGTTAAAAATGAACGCCCCTTCACCAATTGTTATGTTGCATTGTGAGAAATAGTTCATTCGTGAATGGCCGCGGTGAATTCGTGAATGGCCCAGATCGCAGGGTGTTTGTGGCCCGAACCGAAGGTAGGGGCCATAAATATGCGATCTGGGGCTTCACGAACTGCCGCCGGTGGTGGGTACACAATTTTACGTCTTTTCCTGGGTGTGAAGTAAGATTTGCCGCTGCGCCTGTGGGCGATAAATCTCACTTCCCGCCCAGAGTGATGTAAAATATTGAACACACATTTTACTCGCAAATTAAAAAACACCTTGTACACATCTAGATTGGTTTTACTCTACTTACTATGTAATATCTTAGTAATTGGCAAAATTATTTAAAATCAAACATCATTCCAACATTTCGAATCTCATTTATTATTCTCTGATTATACGAGTATATAGGTGACGATTGAATATTAAGGATGGAATACTAAATCACTGAACATCTCTCACTTTTCTGGACTTTTATGGAATAGGTAGAGCAGCTATTATTATGATATTGCCACATTCACTAACAAGTATCATTACATATTCGCTGCGGCGTAGGCGTTATGCGGGTTCCTGGCAGTGAAAGTGTTAATGATGCACATACTTGTTGGAATATGTTCGAATCGGCTTAGTTATTTCGTTTTTTTTTTTACGGTGCCGTTTCGTTTAAACTAAACATTTTAATTCTTCTGTACGTGTGTTTGTCACTTAACTCTTCCCTAATGGTTGAATAGATTGTGATAAAATTATTATTGTTTAGCTGTGGGACCCAGAATGTTTTAGACTTACAAGGTGGTGCTGTCGGGTTTTTCTTGAATAATTTGACAACGAAAAAAACACCGTTCGGGTAAGACAATGTCTTTCGGATGGATATAGGCTATATTTTATCCCGCGGGTTTACCTTCATTCTTTGGAACAAGCGTGAAGCGAGTGACGCCGTGCGGGCAGCTAGTGTCGTATAAATACGTCGCGTCAGATATATGTGTCATTTTTTACGGTTTCCGAATCGCGCCGACACGATAAATTCCCGTTTGATACCGAAAGACCTATAAAACGCGCGATAGGCATGTCCCGTTCATGGCACCGCCGTCTGGTGACGGCCGAGGTTACGAGGTGGCGAGACGTGATACTTCCGGCACAGAATAAGTAATACTACGTACAGAAGGTTCTCTGTTAACAAATTCCCTGTTTAATAGGTACTTATGCCAAACGTGCCTAAATATGGCCATCTCTTTCTATCGCATGCGGCTCACTATTTCGGGTGCGGAGCCTTAGAGCTAGGGTTGCCGCCAGCTCGACTTATTAAATTATACGTTATATAATGGTGTAATCATCAGTAATTTTAAAAACGGCGGGCCATCATGTACTTGTACTTGTAGTACGAAATCAAAGAGTGAACCGCCCTTGCATGCGGTGCTATTTTTTTACCCCTTTGCCGCCATCCGACATATACTTGCAAACATGTCACACATTACTAAAATGAATATATAGATTTTTAATTGACTATTCATTGCCGTTATTTTCTGCAGTTACAACCATTTTAGGTAACGCTAGTATATGTAAACCTACTTTCAGGCAACGTTCTGGACGCAGCTGACGGTGGGGTGACTAGAGAAAGCGTTCATTGGTGCTACTCGATCACATGAACTGCTTTGCGTCACCGCTACCCGCTGGTATCCAGACCGCCGCCTTTGAGAAATCTAGAAAAGGTAGCCTACATAAATTGATTATTTTTCAATGTCCCTTCTCTGCTTGGCACAATCAGTTTAGGGTTGTGCGAAATGTCATCTCGCTCATATTCGGAACAGCAAACGGAGCAATTAACAGAAGTACGCAGCCATAACAACGTCACTACTTGCTCTGTAGATATAAGGTTTCGTGTTCCTGGTGGGAAGTAAGGTCGAGTTCCCAAGTACGTGTTGTGTTGAGAGTGAGGGACGCGCTCGTGATTCCTCTGAAATCGCAAGCGTCCATAGGATAGATACAGTGTCAGTATACTATCAGGCAGACTGTAAGCTTGTTTGGCACAGTCGTATCAAAAAGAAATTACAATATTAAGATCGTAAATTAATTTCGTGTAATTTCCATTCTGCTACAGCCCGTGTGGTAGGTATATAAATAAAACATGCCCAGGGTTCTCTTATCTTTGCAATGCAAATTTAAATACCTGAGGACCATCCTGCTTCTTACCACATGAATGAAAGAAAACGTAATGCGTGCGGCCCACCGGTCTATGCCACGGGTAATGACATTATGGTAAGAGGTTTCATTTGGTTGATATTTTGCTGTAAAATACGAGTATGTGCATGACCTACAGTCGACGTGAAATACTTTTACGATGCTATTCGAACCAGTTTTTGGAGACACAAATTTTTGTATGCGAGCAACTTCAATTACGGAACATAAATACTAAAATATATGATTCAAAGACGGAAGCTGGCTAGCGGCAGCTAAAACACTTCATAGCATGCATACATATTGACATAAAATGATGACGTCCGAGTTTGCTATCAAGTAAATTGTTGTTTTGGCCGCAAAATACTGCGTCTAGGTCCATAGCTTTCAGACAATTTTGTTTCTATACATAAAAGCGTTTCTATATACAAAAGCGTAAGGATTCTATTGGTTGCTTTAAATTAACTCGTAAAACTATGCACATTTTTTCTAACTTTTCATATCTTTCTATGATTTTATCTATATTCTGATGTCAAAGACTACTTTGACCTACACTGACAAGAGCTTAGCTGTTAAATAAGCAGAGAGAGAGAGATACTTTGTTACAATAATTTGACGGCTTACTATCCATCCCCTTCATTATCAATTTTAACATGAGGCAGCTACCACTACCTACCAATTTTATTTTTTGCCTACGTAATAATCAGGGATCGGATATTCGGATCGATATTTACCTAAACTTTGGGGGCGTGAACGGTATGGAGACGATTTCGACTTTATTTTCGTAATTTTCCCGGGATTTCTTAACTATGTAATCTAGAGTCATTATCAGTTATGTAAGGTATGTATAGAGAAATACTTACATTACTTTGAATTCACGCTGCGGCTACACTACATACACTGTTCTTGTTAGATCTATATAACAATATATTTCCTTACAAAAATAGTCAAAAATAGCCATAAACTAAACATGTAGGTAAATTTGTACAATCTTATGTCATTTCGTGCGATCCCGGAGTCCCGGAGCATATTTATTAAATTTATAATAAATGAGAAGCCGACTCCATATTTTACCAACATTTCCGGGATTTTGCCAAGTTTAGGTAAATATCGATCCGAATATTCGATCGCTGGTAATAATACCTAAATAGGATGATGGAAATCATTTATGCTAAATTGATACCTTTGACCTAGACCGTACGTGCTGTAGGTAACAATAAGTTGAAGCGCGTGATGATGTTTTCCGAGTATTATCGTCTTTTGTTTGTGCAGCTTTGATGTTGAGCTCCGATGATGTGTAGAGCACGCCTTAAAAACATGACGCATTAGTCAAGTCGCTGCGGGGTTAGGCTCGTAAAACACACTTTCCCAAAATGTGAACTTTCTGCAAAGGTGCACTTTCCGCAAAATGTACACTACCAAAATGTACACGGGAAAATATACCTTCTGCGAAAGTGCACATTCTGGGAAAGTGCACCTAATGGCAAACTGTACATATCGGGAAGTGCACTTTCTGGTAAAGTGCACCTATTGACAAAGTGAAAGTACATATCGGGAAGTGCACTTTTAGAGCCAGCGTACTTTCCGGGGAAATGATCATTAAAAAAAATGCAACTTTACAGAAAGTGCACATTTCGGGAAAGTGTGGTTTACGAGCCTAACCCTCGTTAAGTCGCTTCGTTTACGGTGCGTCTACTAGTCCAGGCAATGAACTGACAACTTGTATGGAAAAAATGTCAATTTTGGAAATAATTTATAATAGCTTATTTTGTCTGTGTAACAGATTTATTATCAATTAAATAGTCACCCAGCGACAGAATCCGACAAAATTTCAGACATCAAAAAAATGATAAATTAACTAGCTACAGAAAAGTCAGAAAAAATATTAATAAATATTTTTGTCTTTATTTCGGTTTATTTTCATTTGCTCTATAATATTCAAGATAAATCATACAGAAAAAGACAACGCATGTTTTATTTAAATCTACCTAATTACTTCCGGGTGGAAAGTTTGCCGGATTCTTGAATAAAGCATCTTAAAAGTATAAAAAGTATAAAAGTAAATAGAGCTGGCAACCCCTGCCATGTAAACATAAGCAGTGATAACTCCTAGACTTTTTAATTAGAAATAATTACTTACAAGCCGCTTTCCCTAGCGATAATGTATCCAAAAAGAGAAGCAAACACCCGGCAGTGATTTTTCTGCGCTGAAGCACCGCACAGAGGCATAAAATACCATACAAAACACTGGTAAGATTGACTCCACAGCCGTTAAACTCCGAACGATATTCAAAACAGTGAAAATAATTATATTATTCGTTTGTTTTCGGCAAATAGTAACGGTACCAGTCTCAGCTGATTGGACAACTGACGTGCCGCACTGACAGTGACGGATGACAGTTCAAGGATACGTTCCGATTCACGAAAAATTGCAATTTAATGTTGCCAGCGTTAACATACGAGCGGATAGCGGAAATCGAGTGAATCGATTGTTGGAATCGTACAAGTTTGATCCATTTTTTTGCGCGGGCTGCCACAGTTCCTTCCCGAAGAGGAACGAATGCCTGTCATGTTCCCTATGCAAGCTGAAATACGACCTCACTTGTGCCAACGTTGATTCTAAGACCTTTTCATCAATGGATACCCAGGAAAAAAATAAATGGAACTGCCCCGAATGCCGCTGCAAGAAACCGAAAACTGACAATTCGAATACACCGGTGCGCGTTTCGACATCAAATGCCACTATGGCTTCTATAGGTGGTAAATCAGAATTAGTCAAAGCTGAACTTAAACCCAAACAGAAGAAACAGGTCACTCATAGTGCTCCAGATACCTCAGCCGTTGCAGCTACCTCATCCGCATCAGCTGCTTCAACTGCTCGATCGGCCCCAGCTACCAAAGCAGCCTCAGCTGCCTCAACTCGCTCAGCGGCCGCAGCAACCTCGGCTGCTGCCACACCAGCCCCGGCGGCCGCCACGTTGGCGCCTCCTCAGGACCGGGTCGTTGACCCCACTCCACCCGACCAGGTATTAACAGAGAAGGAGAGTTCACAAATATCAGACTTAAAGAATAGCATTGACTTACTAACTACTCAACTTACTAGTGCACACGGAGAGATCGCTAATCTTAAAATAGAGATCACACGGTTGACGCAAAATCAAACCGACCTTGGGGGGAAAATCACCACATTAATAAATCTACTAGGACAGGAAACACCTTCACAAAGATCTACTCCTAACCACCATAAGAAAGTCAACAAGTCTACTGTGAGTCTCGACAAAAAAGAAGAGTCAACGCAAATCAAATTACAGACAAGTCAAAGTGAGATGCTAAAAAATAATTCAGCACCAAAACAAATGGATAAAAATACTGTTGAAGTAGATACAGACAGCACCGAGGATTTAATAAATATTAGCACTTCAAAAACACCTTTAAAACAAGTAGTACAAAGAAAAGCGGATACAGAAAAAAGAAAGTTAGCTATTATAAGCACAAACAACAAACACGGACTTACAAAACTAATCAGCAATGATGCTGTATTACAAAATTTTGCCTATTGTCACCATATTGTCCCTGGAGGAGGTATAAAAGAATTATTCCATAAAATAAAAAATAAGGTGAAGACCTTTACATCTGATGACTACTGCGTTGTTCTAGTAGGAGGAGAAGACTTTGAATCAAATGTTGAACACCGGGAATTAATTCAATATATTAACGAGGCCCTGAAAGACATCACATTCACAAATATAATAGTAGCCTGTCCTACATACGAATTCGGAAAGCCAATTTTTAATAGTAAAATTGAAGACTTTAACTGTATGCTTCAAAATGACGTACACTTTCACGAAAGGCATTACTCCTATGATTCGAACATGAACCTAACATTTGATATTATGTTTTTACCATCTGGACAAGTGGGTAAACGAGGTACAATAAATATAATTCATCGCCTTAGCAAGTTCATCAGTTGGAAAATTGGAATCGTAAAACAAACCAACACAACGCAACGCAACAAAGTGACACAGAAAAAAATTCATGAGTTTTTTCCAGCCAAAATGCAGACGAAGAATCAACTTTTTCGCGTCGAAGCAGAATAATTCGTATACGTTTAGAATTATGCACCAAAACATAGCCAGCATCCTTTCTAAAAAAGATTATTTAGAAGTAGCTCTAAATGAATTGTCTGAAAACGATAGTAATCCACACGTCATATGTTTAACTGAGACGTTTATTCAAAGAGGGCATGAGATTAATTGTAGATTACTAAACTTCCAACTAGCGGCATCTTACTCTCGTAGAGATGAAAAAAGAGGAGGTGTATGTATTATGGTTAGACAAGGTATAATCTATAAGGAACTAGAATGTGTTAAGGGACTTGCTGTTTATAAAATATTTGAATGTTGTGGTATACAAATTCCTAAGTATGATCTGGTAGTAGTTTGTTTATACCGAACACCAAAGTCGCTTCCAATCCATTCCATTAAAAAAATAGATATTCTACTGCACAAGCTTAATCAAAAATTCCAAAAAATTGTTATATGCGGCGACTTTAATATTAACACATTAGTATTAAATAAAACTACCAAAGAATTGATAGATATAGCAAGAAATTATAACCTAAAACTACATATTAAAAAACCTACAAGAGAGAAAACTTGTATAGACCACATCTTAAGTAATTTAAAAAATACAAAATCCGATGTTCTACCTCTTGGTCTCTCTGACCATGATACCGCACAGATGCTAAGTTATAGCGTAAACTCAAATATATTCGAAAATAAATTCTATTTTAAGCTAAAACGCGACTACTGTTCAGACAACGTCAAAAAGTACCAAGAATGCTTATCGAATCTATCATTTTCAGAAGTATACAGTGAAGATGACTTAAATAGAGCATTTAATAAATTCCACGAAACGATCTCACTTTTTTATAACCTTTGTTTCCCGGTACAGCAATTAAAAGTCACATGTGGAATCTTTAAAAAACCAAAGTGGATCACAAATGGAATAAAAATAAGCAGTAAAACAAAAAGGATACTTAGATTTAAATATTATAAAGAAAAAAAAGCGAAAAAAAAAGAACTGAATATGACACATATACTAAACTACTGAAGAAATGTATCAATAAAGCTCAAAAAATGAAAAATAGTAGATATATAGCTAATAGTAATAATAAATGCAAAGCCTCTTGGGATATAATAAAAAGAGAAACTGAGAGCAATGATATGAAACAGTATATAGAGAAAATCAGTATCGAAAATAAACAAATAAATCAACCTCATGAAATAGCATCATACTTTAATAATTATTTTATTGGATTATCGAATTTAAAAGATAATAAAATAAAAGAACGGCACCGTGTCAATTTTCTTTCGAATAATAATAATAATAACATGTTCTTAATGCCATTCTCCGAAATCGAAATTGTTAGTATCATTACATCATTAAATAATACGCATGCGGTAGGATTCGACGAAATTTCTACTAATATTATCAAAAAATGTAAATATCAACTCAGTGCAATCATAACACATTTAGTTAACTTATCGTTCGAAAGTGGAGTTTTTTCAGAACTACTCAAACTCTCAATTGTAAAGCCATTATTTAAAAAAAATGACAAGAAGGATATGGGAAACTACCGTCCTATAACTTTAATTCCGATACTTGCAAAAATTTTTGAGAAGTGTATGAGTAAACGGCTTATGAATTTCTTAGATAAGTTTAAAATAATAAAGCAAGAGCAAAACGGCTTCCAAAAAAATAAATCGACGACTCTAGCTACCTTTAATCTTATTCACCACATTGTTAAAAGCATAGACGAAAAACAACACACTACAGCGATATTTTTAGATATGTCAAAAGCCTTTGACTTTGTTGACCACTCGTTACTCTTAGATAAGCTTGAAAAATATGGAATAAGAGGTCTTGCCCACAACTGGTTAAAAAGCTAATTAAAAGATAGAAAACAGTGTTTGGAAATTGTCAAACTCAATGAATTGAATGTAGAAACTGGCTATAGATCCGAACTAAAATATAATTACTTCGGTGTACCTCAAGGTAGCGTGCTTGGGCCTTTGTTATTTATTGTCTATACTCTATATAAATGAACTACCCGATATAATTCCATGTAAATCAATTATGTTTGCAGATGATATATCCTTTATTATATCATCAAATAAGAATAAAAATATCGAGGAACATGAATGTAAAGTAAATAACGTACTTGACAGTGTTATTAAATGGTTAGAGACATAACTTACAGATTAATATTAATAAAACCAACTATGTACAGTTCAACACAAAAAGAGGTAAAAATGTAAGACTAAATTTACAATATAGGAATAACAAAATACAAGAAATGCAAAGTGTTCTTTTTTTGGGACTTACTTTAGATAATCATTTGGACTGGCAAGCACAAATACAAAAGATCCGATGTAAACTCAATAAATTTGTATATGTTTTACGTAAGCTAAGGCGTACTTCAGGTTTGCCAGCCACTTTAGCTGCATATCATGGATTTATGTAGGCTCAATTTTAAGATACGGGCTTATTTTATGGGGAAACTGTACACATTTTAGCACTGCATTCATAGCACAGAAAAAATGTATACGTGCTATTTGCGGCAAAGCCCCTTATATATCATGTAAACCACTTTTCAAAAAACTTAATATACTACCTCTACCTTGCTTATATATTCTAGAAATCTGCATGTTTGTAAAGAGACATATGTATCTATTTACAACAGCTGCAGCCAATTCTACTAGAATTCAACGTAATCCTGGACGGTTGGTTCATAATTACGTTCCAAGGACAAAATTGTACTCAAAACACTGCTTTCTAATGTGCATGAAAGTTTTCAACAAGTTACCAAAATGTATACAAGAGCTACCTTTAAATAGATTTAAAAATAAATTATGTAAGCTCCTAACTGAAAGGAACTATTATAGTATAAAGGATTACCTCTCTCAAAAGATTGAACAATAAGATTCCGAAAGATATTTGCATGCTAGTATTTAGTACAAATAGCAGAATAAGCTACTTTTTGTCACCTACCGCCTAATGACACGCATGTACCTACTTATTCTATGCAAATAAATTCTATTCTATTCTATTCTATTCTATTCTAAAATAACATTTTATAATGAAATCAATAAAAAAACGCTATTATAAATTAATGTTTTTCAAAACCGTATTTTGCCTGGAGTATACGTATTTTGAGCAGCGGCGTAATCAGGCCTTTATTTATACTATTGTCAAGTACCGTATTTCAACACAATTCGTAGACGTCAAATAATATTCGCTAGTCGATATTATCACAACATTTTTGTATTTACTAGAACAGGTACCTACACCAACATTTTGGATTTTCCACGAAAAAAACATCCGTCAATTTTGTCTTGAAAATAGTCTTCTATTTATCTGATAAAATGCTGGTTTATTTAACCACTGCCATGACTAGTATTCAAGTCACCTAAATTATATTGCCATATTAGTTTTGCGATCGACGAATCCGGTAACAATGATGTTTTTAGCCTTTTATCGTGGCATTCTTTTGAGGGACAGCATTCTCCAACCGCAGATTATGTTTGTCGTGTGCTATGAGCCGAAATGGCAAATAAAGTTTGCTTTCTTAACTTATTTCTGTCGTTATTCTATGGCTTGCTTTCTGATTTTGTCTGTCTACGGAAATATTTTTATTTCCTTACCTAAGATTAATTTAGTATTTACGCTATTAGAGAAACCAAAGAAGAACAATCATAGTCCCTATGTCAAAATATACGATGACAATTCTAACCTCTATCAGCTTACATCCAAAGTTTCAAATTCAAATTCGCGACAGCATTTAACTATACAAGTACAAATAGGGACAAAGACAAAAATCCGGCCAAGTGCGTGTCGGGCCACGCGCTGTGTAGGGTTCCGTAGTAACCTCTGTCTGTCTTTGTTACATTGACACGCGCGCGCTAACTAAATAGACCAGTTGCGTCGGCCGAATATGTACGAAAGTTGACCTATCTGAGTACATTTTAAGATGGTTGGCTATTCCTCGGCACATGCCAACTTAGCCGTGATAGTTTTCCTTTAAAATAACTACTGCCACATTTTTTTTTACATCCCCAGTAGTAGCCAATTAGCCAGCTGAGAGGGCACTTGTCTCAAACAAAAATTAGGGCTTTAAAGCCCAATATCGCGCAAGGAGAGTACTGAGTACTAAAATGGTTTAAAAAAACCCAATATATTTTTGAAGGAGCTATCCAACTATAACCCACACTAGGGATCAATCGAGAAAAAAATATTACGTCCTCACTTTAGGTAGGGGTTACCAAAAAAAAAATTACAGTATAAACTGTTTTGTCGAGTGATTGATTACCAAAGTACAGTTCCAGTAGGAAGAGTTACTAAGCTAAGCCACAGACGGACATGGCGAAACAATATGGGTTCCTTGTTGACTACGGAACCCTAAAAAAGGCGGCCTAAGCCATTTTTCGAAACTAGGATCTAAAATAAACTCAAAAGAATGCTTACCAATATCGAAACATAACGCACATGTTCACACTGAACATTACTGTATAATAAAAGTATCCAAAAATGGCAACATGAATGTCAGAATATTGTCATCGAGCGTTCATTCGTTTTTATGGCTCCCATCGTACGATGCTACGCCTCCAATATATTGTTAAGCTTAATTTCATCTCCCCCACGTAATTATTCGCATTTTTTGGCAAAATCTCGAGTTTCTGGGGTGACACGCGCAGAGGGGTGCAGAAATATGGTATAAATAATCTGGAAAAGCTTTGGTCGGAATTCTTTACTCGAACCATGAAAAAAATTAGGTAATAGTTTCGAAAACTGCTTGCAGACTAATTTCTTGGCTTACTTTACGTAAACTTTTGTAAATATTTTATGAAAATCCGTAAGTAGTACGAGCAGCAGTACTTAGTTGTGGACTATATCACAATATAAGCTTTCCAAAGAACAGGTGAATGAATCACGACGAAAGCGCACAGAATAACATTCCACCTACGCCAATTAATAACGCGTTCAAGACTTGGATCAATGGTGTTTGCGTCCAATAAATATTCTATACTCCATCTTCACTTTACGTAACTCGCCAATCTTAGCAAAATCAAACAATGGGGCCCGCGGCCCTTATTCCATACTTTGCTTTTACAAGTTTGCTGTACCGTATCTTAAAACCTGATTGAATAGCAAATTTAACAAATTTCATTCTTCGGCACTTCCAGCGAACTTACTTCCCCGCAACGGCTTCTATTACCCGATACATTAGCTTTATCGATCGCTTTGTGCACCTTATTCTGGGGTATCTCGTGGATGGCTAATAATAGCAATCGGGGTTCAATTTAATCATAGATGTTGCCATATTGTACTCGCCGTGCAACATACGTCGTTACATCCTTATTTTACGCTTATGGCTCCCGGCAGATACGAAATCACAAACAATAGGATTTTTTCAATGCATTTTTATAAGCTAAGCGGTTATTATATTAAGTCGGTGCGGCGACCGCAACATTGCAAAGACGACGGTAGTCGGCCGCATTCTGTGACCGACGACGGCTCCCGTCACCTATATACATATGTGACCGCTTGGCGGACAAACTGATGTGGCGGGGACGTCCACTACGAGATCGCGACAACACAGACACATATAGTCCGCTTTCGTCCCGCGGTACCGCCGCATACCGAATAGAGTCAGTCCGACGCAAGTCGGGCCTAGCTGAGTTTCTTGCTGGACTCTTCTCAACTAGGCTAGGTTTTAGCGAACCAGCAATAAAACTCCCAGTAGTTCGACACCACTTACACCCCAGATTCGGTTGATACCGTTCAACAATCTCACTGGAGCGCAAACTCTTAAGAGTATTCAAGTGTACAAACTTCCCCGCGTGGTCGTGCCGGAGGCTTTCCCTGGATTTTCGCCAGGCTACCCTCCAACCACGCAGTCCGACCGCTGTATTGGGTCCGTTCTATTATAGCAACAGTCAGGTTAAAAAAAAAAACAGACTGGTGTGCAGATGACAGTCGAACCGACTTATTATAATAATATGCGGCGACCGCAACAGTGCAAAGACGACGATAGTCGGCCGCATTCCGTGATCGACGAAGGCTGCCGTCGCCTATATAATATGTGACCGCTTGGCGGACAGACTGATGTGAAGGCCTTAGTAGTTTGAAATAAGTTCGGCCAGCGCATTAGGTGACCAGAACAATTTCGCAGCGTAAGGCTCAACGTGTCAGGTGCGCAAGTACGTCAACCAGTACGTTAACTTACTTGCGAGTCGTGTTTGACGCTGCTGCGAAGACAAGAACCAATGTCTCTCCTCTCCCAACGATACGCAGTTGACAGGTGCCATGGTTTGCGAGTAGGTACAGAGCAAGCGTAAATGCCCAATTATACGATGCAAGTTTCTTGCATATCCTATGCAATACAATTGAGGCAGTAAAAAGTTGCTTAGTCTCAACCTAATGTGATATTGTAGCATACAAGATGCAACTTGAATTCAACACTGGCATAGGTGTAAACAGATACCATCAGCTGAATACAAGAATTACCGCTCCATTTAATTTAAAATATGGATTCCGTACGTGAAGGTCCATTAAATTATACCAGGCAAGTGTTGTTTTATAAATATCAGCACTGCTGAATCCAATACCCATCAAAATATCACCTTCTTTTTTCGGGTTGACCCTGCGGAAGAGAAGCGCGTGCTAAACATTTTTTTTCATTATTTATTTAGGACCAAAACCCCTTTAACCCGAAATCTTTAGAAAATAATTTTGGTGAAGCAACAAGAGCCTCCCGGTTTTGATAATTGATATTTTCAGTGTCCCACAGACATTAATGGTTTCTACAATCTATAAATTGAATTAAAACCGAATAACCAAATCTTCTTCACGGTTCACGTTTCTTCGTTGAACGTTCAATATTGAATAAAAATCTGCGGCTGCGAATACGTGCAATAATTGTATCAACACGTCATACCTATATCGTACAACTGAATTCAAGACTTATCAAGACTTGAATTCAATTATTGCCGTGCAACAATTTTCTACGTGTTAACAAAGTAATGTGGCAATTATTTCCTATCAATACTTGTATTCAATAATTGCATACAAGTTTTTGGTTATTGCTAGTATGTAAACACTTTGAGCAATTCTGAAACACAATTATTGCCAGGAAATAATTGCATGCAATTATTGCTGGTTCTTTTTCAAGAAACTTGCATCGTGTAAAAGGGCCTTAACGCTTATAGTCGCGTGTTTTTGAATCACAGCACTCGAATGCGATATCTTCCGGTCGCACTAATACATCACGTTTTGGCTAATTTTGCTGTGTTATTTTTAATTAAAATTTAGTTAACTTACCTGAGGCTCAGCGGTTCGTGACGATAGTAACCAAACATTTAATAAAAACACTCCATAAAAATAGGAACTCCTTTATTTACATACGTAGCAAATATTTACATTATTACAGCTCAATACTTCTATACAATAAGATGGCCACTTGAGCAAAACCTTAAGTAATATTATGCTTTACGAAAATATTATTGCTATGTTTGGTCGAATTTTATTTCAGAGCGGATCACAGCCTGCCATCTCGAAATGACTTATTTTCTACTCTTAGAATTATTGATCCTTCGATAATCCTTTTATCTATTACTAGCTTCTACCCGCGACTCCGTCCGCGTGGAACTCGTTTATATCGCAGCTCCAGTAGATGCATACAAACTTTTACCCCCCCATGTCACCCACTTAGTGGATGATTTTGGGGATAAAAACTATCCTATGTCACTCTACATCCCTTCAACTATCTACACTTAAAAACGTTAATTCGTCGCTCTGTTTTTTTTGTGAAAGACGGACAAACAAACAAACACACACATACACTTTCCCATTTATACTATTAGTATGGATTTTAGTAACTTGTTCTAAATGGATCTCCAATAAGATTTATTACCTACCTACTTCGTTTATGTCTAAAAAGAAAATATTATGTAGCATCTAATACAGGTTATAACTGTGATCGCCTCTTATTTAATACCCGGGATTGATTGCAAAAAGAAAAAGACCCTGGCATTTTTTACCCTAACTTATTTTAGCAAAGATTTTAACTGTGTTTGAAAAGTATACTTAAGATCGAGATAAGTTTCCAGTAGCTTGACCAGGGACTTCTAGAAAATGGATTTTAAAGCTCCTTAAAACTAAAAGTTGACGTAAATGTCGGTTAATCTCAGCAAAGTAGTCAGTAATCCTGAGAAATTCAACGACCTAATCTCGACAAAAAAGGGATGGCGCCCACATAATTTTACTTATTTTTAATGTTTAAACATGTGTCCCGTCACAAAAACGTATCACGTTCCCGATAGTCGTACGTTCACAATCATAAACCACAATGGAATTCATTTACATTAAAAAAAAACGATGAGATTATAAGTTTAGATATAATCATCTCTTTGGGCGAGTAATTTACACTAAAAGAGAATTTGTACGGTTTTAATGTTGTTGTCATTTTGATTACTTACATTCAATCACAATGTATTCTTACGCCTAAGTTGTGACATATATCGGGAATATCACATATTTGCACTGCACTCGTATCTCCTTACCGTACAGTCAGTGGTAATAATTATACGTACACAAATAAGGACATAAATTTCTAAACACACCTTTATGACATTGACAATACAGTCCTGTACATATATTTATATCTTTATTTATGTAAGTATATTATTACCCTACTCACTGACATTCAGTTGTTCGACTAATTCATAATACTCGGAGCGAAATGTCGCTATAAATTCAAATTATCTTCAGAATCACTGTCACTGGTATATTTTATGGCTTGTAGAATTTCATCTTCTATCTCAGCTTCATTTTGTTGAGTCTCGTCGACGGCAAGCTTGTTATAAGCTATATTGGAGTTCGCTAAATTAGACGAATAATGGCTACCACAACAATATGCGCTGCATTTTTTAATAAGCCAGACCGTAAAAAAGTAGAGCGATATGAAGCATATCACAAATAGCACGACGGAAAGTGCCACGTTTAGTCTGTAGTGCCAGTTTGCATTATCGATTTGCGGGAGGACAGTGTTGGGGTAGCAATAGAGTCGGGGCTCGACATCGGACATGTTGAAAATACGAGCGTCGTCTAAACATGACAAACATTGGCTGTTGTGGGGCCCCGAGCAAGTCGCGCAAGTGTAATGACACGGAAGGCAGACCAGAGGCGACTTGGGCGAGGTCTCGAGCGGTTCCATATCCGCGGCTTCCAGTGCTGAGGGGTCAGTGCCTTGCCGTTTCATGAGCTGCGGGGTCTCAGAATAAGTGAGGTTACGGCGTCTTGAGCTTCGTTCTGTAAGCAGCTCGCTGGCATACGTCCCGGCCGGACAGCGCACGAAGCACCGACCGTCGAGCAAGTGCAAACCCTTCGCGCATTCTAGTGGAAGAGAGAACAGAGCCATTTAATTACATAGGTCACAGAACAAAGGTCCGCCACCACCCAGCACCTTGTCAGCTCCATGCAGTTGCGTCAGATGTTGCTCAGGTCAAATGCAGATGATGCTCCACACTAGCGATCCTTTTCATACGGAAAGAACATTGGTAAAAGATGGAAATCGAGGATAGGATCATAGAATCTTGTCACTGATCTCAAATAATTTTGCAATTATGATTAAATTGTTAAATTAACAAGACCTCAGACCAAATCGTTAAAGTGACCATGCTCAAAAGAAAGACGTGCACAAAATTAAATGAAATCGGACAGAAATGTTTAATCTCGCGAATTTCAGTGAACTGTGTCGGAGGACAGTGAGACAAAACAAATAAACATCAAAGAATAAATTAAGTGGGCAACGTGATTTACGGTTAAATACACGGACTTTTTCCAACCCCGAATAGCGGAACCTATGTTCAGCTATTTTGTGCCATTTTATTTACTTTATTGTATTTTACTGCTATATCCCGCTAAATTTTTGGCAATAAGTAATTGAATGTTACAGAAAATTGGACGATTGACTGTTACTGAAAAAGGATTTTGTTAGAGAAGTTAGGATTTGAGTCGCTGCTTTAATCAAGAAACCTTTTGTGCGTTATACAGTTATAGATAGGAATGTATTAAAAAGCGTGTTGTTACAAGCAGTAGTAGCAAAGCAAAACATGCAACATAAACATAAACAATACATGTGGTAATTTACAATAAATCATAATAACAGTGATTCTTAAAATCTACGTGCGATTCAAACTAAATTAATTAACACAAAACTAAATAGATGCGACTAACTGCGTTTTGAAAATACTTTTACGATCAGAGACAAGACTCAGCTGAAGACAAAATGAAAATCTTTGTACGTTTTGTAATAAAAGATTGTGTTTATTATTATTTTCCGTTCACATTTTACCAATATATACATATTATGCATCAACATTTACATTAATAAATACATCGTACTGTAGCTATTTAACTCCGATGCAGATGAACAATTTTACATTTGATACAATGAGTTTACAAAAGTGACCATCTGAATGAGTAAACGCCCGCTGGCGCCTATCTATCCTTACTCAAGGTGTAAATTCGTGAGTAGCGGCCGACTGTCGTGCAGGGGGGGGCTAGCAGAACTGACGCGGCGAGACGAAGCGAGATGACAACATCTACCCTCCTCTTTCTAATTTCCACAGTTAGAGTGAAACAGGAATCGCTGGGTTGCGCGTAATTATCTTCTCAAGGCGCGGCTCGGTCGTGAGTTTGCATCTAAGGCCACGGACTGGAGGCCAGCGTGCAGCGGCATAGATGTCGCTCGGATGTATGAACACTGCCGATCGTGCCCCGCTGCACGCTCGCGTCTAGTCCACAGCCTTTGGAATGTCAGTGCTTATTACAATCGCGTCGATGCGCAGTCGCACTGGCCGCGACCCACGAACATACACCAACTCTTTATCACGGCCAATACTTGTAATTTATTCAACCTATTGTTTACAAGAATTCGTTCACAGAATTACATCTAATATTTAAATTAATTTAACTACCAGTCGATGAAAATGATGATCTTTCAGTCATTTTTATAACAACTATTTCAATTTACATCTGAGCAAATTTGTACAAGTCTCCAAATTTTTTAACTCGACACATACTTAAAATGTACTGTACAATGTTTAATGTTTATACTATAGTTACATTATGTCTAGATGGATTGGCAATCTCCGCTATGATCACAACCACAATATGCAATTATAGTTTATTACAATTACGTTAACTTGATTGGATCTACTTGACACCAATGATATTATACACAAAAATTAGCACACTTCTCGAAATATCGATAAAACACAACGCGGCAGTATCGTGGATGCGAGGAACATTGCCAATTTATTATTCAACCGCGATGAGATGCGAATAGAATGCTGTCAGTTCATATAAAATTTGACGTATTTGTGCAGCTAAACTATCACCTTCAATACCATTTTATTCACAGTTTGATAATACCTAGCAAACGGGCGACATTTGTAGTTGTTTCTGTTTTTCGCTTTGGTCCCTAATTTCGTCAACTTGACAACTGTCATCTGACACTGAAAATTCGCCGCATATGACTAGGTCGAAACGTTAACTATAGTGATCATTACGTACGGCTTATCGCTCCCACACACATACTGTGAACTGTCAGTGTCTGGTGGTGATGATATCTACTGATGACAATTGTCATGTCGGTCAAATAGGGTTGTATATTATTTTCATAAATTACGTATAATATCATTGCTTGCCACTAAACGTTCAAAGGCGTTATTTTTTAAACACTTTAACATCAACTTATTATAACAGATATGTATGCATGTCAAATGACTAACGATACTACGACACAATGTAGGCAAATTTAAAAATTCAACGCTTTGCACTAAATTGCATGAACTGAAAAATATTACAAACGAAACTCGGAAACCGTATTTCAGATACGACGGATAGAATGAAAAATATGACGGATTGATTCTGTGCACAACGGCGTAAACATAAAGTAAAAATAAATTGTTGTATATTTCCGAAACTATGACGGCGAAAAAACAGGCAAGTGCCTGCAATGATAAATATAAAGGCGTCAAAATCAGAAGCAAAAACTAGGCTTCTCTCCTACAGACCATACATTAGTTAATGATTAAGGTACACATAATTATGTACCGATCACACAAGTCTGCCGCAAAGGCGCTTTACATACATGGTTTAAATTAGGTATTCAAACGTTGGATGTCAATACATTTTTTTTATAGAAGTTGTGGTACAATTGGTATCACCGTTGATTGGGACTTCATTATACATTTCCCGTATTTTAAATAAACTTATCGCCTAAAATAGATTTACCTATTCCTGAGTACTAAAAACCCGAATTTAACTTTTGCAGTAAATGTTTATTTAATTTTATTGGCACTAGAGTTATCAATTGTGAAGTAAATTTAAAATAATGTTCACGTGTTCAAAGTATTGTCATTAAGTATACCTACCAAGTGTATTAGAATATTTAGTTTTTTTTTCAGCAGGTAAGTACCTAGATAAAAAATAGATACAAATTGCGAAAAGTGAATAAAGAAAAATGTATTGTTGCGCTCCATTTGATAAAATTGGACGCCTGGTTATAAATACTACGTAGATACGTGATTTCGATTCGATATGACATGACGGGTTTTTGTTATGACACAATAATTATTAGATTGGAATGTATTTTTTATATTCAAACATTTTTTTTTAAACTTTGTCGGCTTTGCTAAGTAGGCACCTTCGTCAGTTTTTTCCTCTAAGGCAATATACTAAATAATACATGGAATCTGACAGTGTTAAATGATGTCATGATTTGTCAGAAGCCTGTACGAAAAAATAATTAAAACATTGTTTACCTGATTTTAAAGACGAATCTGCTTTTAAATTTTAATGAGGTCCTTATTTTACAATTTAATTTAAGGTTTAGTGATGCCATAACTCGACCATGGACGAATCGCACAATCCTATATAATCAAATTACGTTTATGTAATTGCACTTGTTCTTTACTAAGTACAAGATTTTGGACAGGTCTCAAATCGATGAAATCAAAAGAAATTCAATCTAAATAAGACAATGTTTACAAAATTCTTAAGCTTGACTTGAACCTAAAAAGTTAAAGCAAAAGTGTTTCTTTCAATACATGTTATTAAAAATGATTTAAATATCATTAAGATGATGAGATAATACATAACCATTTTGGGTACACTACAGAATTCCGAAGAGTCATTTGTTCAAACGCATATTTTTTCTGGATTTCAGAGTCCCGAAAACCATGTCCCGCTGAAGGAATTTTTGGTTTTCAGTATACTAACCTTATCTAACCAATTTAAATATAAATTCTTTTAAACCATCTGTGTCCATTATCCTTTAGCGGAAGGTGTTCGGGATTTTTAATTCTCGCAATTATAATGTCGAACGCATGACTCTTCGGTATTTTTTGGATCTGACTTGCCTGGAAGAAGCAAGCCTTTATCTTAGTGATATAAAGTATTGATGTACAATCTTATATTTCATCAACATAACATCAACCATTGTAAGTAAGTAAAAGGTCAAAAAAACCTGTGGTTTTTCAAATATATAATAAGGAAAACTGATGAACGTGAAGTTATTGCTGGCATTAAGTACGATGATGATATATAACAAATTAACTAGAGATAATATCACTATCGCGACACCGTGAAAGTTACAATAAAAATAAAGCTGATATAAGTAGACAAAACATTAAGTAAACGATCGGTATTCTTCAACAGCTTGTACTTATTTTTAAATACATACTAAAGCCTGGATTAGAAGGTAGAGTCCATTTAGATAAAATAGTTGCTTGTTTAATCAAAACTCCATGGAGCAGGCTCACAATAATTCTTGAAAATGGACATGCACCATCAAAGTCTTTTCAGTTACTCGTTAAACCCAGGCGAGTGTTAATACGTCTAAAGGAATATCAGTCCTTTATTATACTATACCATTTCATTTCCTAAATCTCATGACATATAGCCCATTACCTTGACTAGCAAATAAGACAGTAATTCTACTGACTGTCTTCTCGTATGCTACGGCAGTGCTTCCTAAGCCTATTTCAAGCCTGACAAGTTGAATAAGTAACTGAAAAGCCAGGACCTACAACTAAATTAACTTAGTAAATTTAACTAAAATCACAAGAGCCATGAGCACGCTAGGTCACCATAACCGGGGCGGAGGTCTGCATCAGCGGATGCCTCAAGCAGGGTGCCCGGGGCGGTCTTGGGGTTCTTTGTAAGTCTCTTAGGCTAGCAGTTAGTGCACAGTCGCTTAGTCTAGGGCCGGGCTGTCTGCTTGCGGGTCGACGGGTGTCGAGGCGCAAGGCGTCGGCCGCGGCGATTAGGATGAGGAGCAGGAGACACAAACCTAGGCAGCGGTGCGCGGGAGGCGGGGCGCGGAGCGAGCAGCCCGAGCGCAGCGCGTCCGCGCCGTCAGCGCGCGCGCCGCTCGCGGCCTCTTCGCGGATCTAAGCACACGATACAATACATTAGGCCTATTGTCCACGTAAACCGCACGTCAGCCGCATTACAAGACGAACGCTTGCCTCTTGCGTAAAAACCTTCAAAACTGTGTCCACGGAGCGGCAACGAACGCATGACGTTTGGCTAACGCAACATTGCCGCTCCGTGGACATAGTTTTGAAGGTTTCTACGCAAGATGCAAGCGTTCGTCTTGCAATCGTCAATTGACGAAAGCGTGCGCATGACGTGCGGTTTACGTGGACAATAAGCCTTACTTATTATGTACGATTCCCACCGACAGAGTCGGGCCGACGCGCATTCTATTACATGCAAAGCAATTTCAACCGTATATACAGTAATTACATTTCATATTTGAAAGAATCGCGCATCCAATGCGAGGCGGCAGCCACCGACGCGGTCGGTGGGGATTCTGTTTCTTTTTTCTGTTTTTTCTTTTAATAATGAAGAGGATGTCATGTCACTGCGGCGGAAGGTCTTTTTGACAGAATCCTTTATGATGATTACATGATTGGCGGATTTTGACCTTTTCCCTCAGTGCTGCCAACTCTGCCCTCATTGGAAAGGCTGTTCTCTTTCATGTATATCTTTAGATAGTTAACTAACAACCTTATATCGCATTTGTTATAGCATAGGAAAAACCTTTATTTGATAATGTAAATACCAACGCGTGATATAAAGTAGTTTAGTTTGTAACTGGCATAGCGGACCACAGCTTGTATCAAACTTCAACACAATTCGTATCAAATGCGAATTCGTATTAGTGATTGCCAATGCAGTAGGTATGTAAATGTAGTTATAATAAGTTTCTCTCAAAAAATTCATTTTCGGTACAAGCTACTCAAAACTTCAGCTCGTTCGGATAACCGGAAGTGACTGAAAATGGATTTCAAATTTTGACGGAAAACTTACTTACCTACATATTTATATAACCGGGTCAAGTTAATATAAAGCTTGTAAAAACGAGAAGACTTCAATCTAAGAGTTCTTTTACAAAAAGTATTGAATTGTTCTTGTTCATTTCTAACGTGATAGGAGTGTGTGTGAGCTATTCCTATTTACGAATAAGACAAGACAGTTAGTGGAATATACCAATGGGTTCAGATAATTATAATTAACTAGTTAAACAAATATCGAAGGATGCTGTCTAGTTATTCATTTGGTACTTAGATTATTTGACACGACTCGTTATGATTACATTAGAACAGAGTATATTTCAATTGTGTTATGTGACACTTTTCAATAAATGTTAAGTGCAGTTATCCGTATTAATATGCAATATGCCTTTAACAAAGCGTGACATGTCAGATATTTTTGCCGAGTTTGTTATGACAGTAATGCTACTAAACCATAGCATCTGTTTAGTCCCTAGTGTTAGCTGCTATGGTTTAGTAGCTATTTACAAGTTATTCAGATTAATACTTTCGTAAGCTTCAACTGTTGTGGTTTCATAGTAATAACATCTTAACTAACATAGTTATGTCAGATATTATAATATTACAACAAGTTTAGGTACCTACATACAGTACCGACCTACCATTAATAGAAGTTACTAACCTCACAAGATCCTTGAAAACGGGTAGTATTTTTCTTTATGCTTAGATATGTATAGGTTATAATAAGTTGAGTCGTAGTAGTTTTGATATAGTTTGTAGTTCATTTCATACCCGTTTTCAAAGTTAAAATTTTCGTATTACAATTTTTAAAACATAATCAAGTCTAATACCTACATAACAACATTATTATTTATTAGACTGAGTATAAAGTTAACATTTAAACTATTATCATCATACCATATGGGTTTGCTGCCATCGAGGAGTTATATCATCCATAAATGGTATGACTCCAAATCCTGTTAAGTATTTTTTATGAATAAGTATTACAATAGAAAAACAGGTTAATAGTCATATAAAGATCGTTCACTTCATCCTTCTAGACAAGTTTGACATCCGCATACGAGGGGTTAAGATTGTTAATTGTATTGAGATGAAAGCTGTCATACGCCCTAAGCTACGACGCAAATAGTGTATCTGAATGAAAACATTAAAGCATTCCTGTTCCAATTTTACAAAAGGAACCTTCGTCCCATTTGCAGAATGTAGGTATAATAAGAAAATCGGAACAGAAATGTCGAGAGATATATTTATGTCCGTGAAGACGGTTTTTAAATCGAATAACTCGCATACGATTTTGTATACGAAGGACGATTTCACCCTTGTATTGTATAGAACAAACACTTCACATGACAAGGGTCCATACACATCTACCACTGTCAAAACTGATTATTCATGAACCTTAATGCAACGGTATAAGATCTATTTACTATACTGGCTACACCGTGTCTTCGTTTGTACGGTCGATGTCAAAGATATGTACATACATTTCTCGCCTTATAATAAGGTGCAGAATTGTGAAAGATATGTTCACGTCGACCGTACGATCCGCGGCCCTTGAAAATGACATGTATCACGTTGAATAGGTACTCTGCCGTAATACATAAGTGTCACAGAATGTAATCCGAGATATTTTTCTCGTGTCTAACACCGCTAATGCGATGTGTGCGTCTCTGCACTTAGACCTATTGTGGGTAAAATAGTCGAGTTTAACGTGAGCGAGCGTGTCTTTTGTCTTGCTCAACCCCGTGATACTCGCTACTACGTACCTTCCAATCATAAATAAGTTTCTGTCATAAATTTCATTTTTGGTACAAGCTTATTGCCAACTGTACTTTTCTGTATACCATCATCAACTACTCATTGAGACGATTCTAACGAACCCAAACTCAACGGGGTTACGTCGGTTAAGTACTGAATTCTCATGGCCACCTTCTGTCTCCATCATCAGATCAGCTCGATGGTACCATAATATTAAATTGTCTGCCAAACTATATTTATAGCCAAAATTTTAGCTCAATCGGTCACCGGGAAGTGGGTCAAATATAACTTGCAAGATTTGTCCCATACATACTAACAATTCCCATGGCCACCTTCTGTCTCCATCATCAGACCAGCTTAATGGTACCATAATATTGAATTGTGATCCAAATTATACTTATAGCCAAAATTTCAGCTCAATCAGTCACCGGGAAGTGGGTCAAATTTAACTCGCAAGATTTGTCCCATACTAACAGGGCTAGTTAAATAAAAGTTATCAAGTTAAATAAAACAAGCAATTTTCTAGGTATGTAGGTACAATCAGCATCAAAGTAATTACGCAATCGAAGACGTCAAAAGTTCTTCATCATCATCATCATATCAGCCGAAAGACGTCCACTGCTGAACATTTGGTTAGAGCTCCCGTTGCACGAAACCCTACCTCACAAGGTGGCAGATCAGAAATGCAATATAGTGATAGATACTACTTAGGAACACTGGATTTTAGTTGGTTGCCATACCATATCCTGGTACTTAGATTTTTTTTTTCGTTTCTACTATTACAGCATTCGGTGGCAGATCGAAACGTTTACTCATCGAAAGGGACACATTTGTAGATAACAACCCGCATGGGTTGCCTGCCCAAACGCTGGCAGGTTTCAAGATCAGCCATGTTTTATGAGCCCCAACAAATGGGGTCAATACCATGGCTGATCTTAAAACCTGCCAGCGTTTGGGCAGGCACCCATTAAATCACTCTTAATTATGATGTTTTCTTTCGGAAACATTTGAACTTATTACTATGCATGCTGGGAATCACAAATAAACAAACCCAATAACATTTTATTCTTATTTTATCTTAAAAAGTTCTAACCTATTATTGAAACGATTTTACAAAAACGAATGCGTGATTGATAACCTATTGAAATTCTGTGGTATCTTTTATCCGATAGCAAGTATAATATTAGTGTTTAAAAATACCCAGCACACTTGAATCCGGATTTACGAACAGGCCACATCAGATTCTTGAAATAAAGAACACATATCTCTCTGTCTAAGCGTCGGCGTCGCTATCAATAGTCGAAACACATTTTGTGTAAAATACAATGGCAGATACAATTGGTTCGAAAGAAATATAGCTGACCCTTCGAAACAAATTACTAGAGGGTCTGTAATTATTTACCAAACTTGTATCGGGGCATAGCGCAAATAGGGCAGAGAGCTCGCGCAAAATGAAAGGTACTTTTTGTACACGAATTTAAAGGACAGTTTGGATGTCGTTGATTGAAGCAATTTCTCTTCTCAGAATTTCGGCCGAGCATTTTAAACTAGTTAGGTTCCAGCAAAGGTTTACGAATTGCGATTCTGAAAGGCTTGTAAACGAATCAAAATGCATGCTTTTACAATAGACCGAGTGTTTACTAAATGCTGTGCCTCGCTCGAGTCTCTTAAACTATCACCCCTTTATTGAAATAAATCAACAAATATACTAGGTTTCTATAACGTGGAGGAAACGGAAAAATCTAGTTAAGGATCCGAGAAAGTGTTGACATAGGCAGCCCGTTATTTGTCCGGGTTGTGAATTACGGTTATACTAAAAAGATTTTACTCTGTAGGTGTATTTTATTTAGAGACAGCTACAACCCATGAATGGCTTATATATTATACTCCTTAAGAGGAAACACAAGGGCCGTTTTCTCATAGAAACATAGTCCCCTGTTTTCTCCCTGTGGATAGTGGCAGTAGAGCAATTTTTTGTTCCATAAATCTATGGCTACTATTGACATGTTCCTATGTTTTCCTTTTTTTCATAAATTTATTATCAAAAGAGATATTAACCTTCAAAAACCTAAAAAAAATGCCAGATTATCCGCTGTGTTCAAAATTCAGAAAATAATTTTGATCATATTATAAAAAAAAAAGAAATCATAGGAACACGGCCAAAGCCTTTCTTTGATTTTTATTAATAGTTAAATAGGTCAAGTTTTGGAGAAGAAATCAGAGGGGGGTTTGGCGCGACAGCAATACATTTTACAAATACCTATTTCTCAATCATCTCGACCTTAGTGTTTCCTGTTAACTTATGTGTATGTGCAGGTAGCCTCTCATCTTACCCGTAAAGTGATATAGGAAAAATAAGGCAGAGGTGAGTATAGCTCCGCGCGCAGCTATCAGCACGTCTATCATGCGACGGCCGCGACATACTCTCGATTTGTCTCGCACTATATCTCTGGTTCTAAGTGTTCTAATAAGAAAGAGACGGTTAGTGCGAGAAAAATCGAGAGAGCTCGCACCCCGTCTCATGATAGCCATGCAGGCTCCGTATCATGGTCAGAATTATCACGCGATAATAACAAGATAGAGAGCGTCTCGTTCTATCGAACGGTATCAGCCAGTGACGGACAGTGACGGTATCTTGGCACTTATCGCGTGATAAGGCCGACCATGATACGTGGCCTAGTGTTCTATTTTTAGTTAAGGTACTCACCGTATGTTGCGTATCGTGCCAAGCAGGTGCGAAGTCGATATCGTTCTGTCGCACCTCCTCCACCGGATCAGGGTCCCGGACGGCCCACGGGCCGCCTGCCTTGTGGCCATCGAGGGGAACGTCGTCTTCTTGCGCGGGTGACTCTGTGCCGTAGAAAATGAGCTCCCACTGAGACAGCGGGCTCACTACAAACAGATTAATCAATTTAGAACTGTGTGGCAGCTGATGCTCGAGGTGGAATAAGGTGACGCTCGTAAGCCAAAATAGTACGGTAAACACAGAAATGTGTAAGTACCTATCTATCCCTTGTGATGTTATTGCGGTGGTCAGAAATATGTACGCAAAAATATCAACGATTGCAGGATATTTGCCGCTCGACTCGAAAGCAGATTAGATTAGGGAGACTCAAAATGTGATCTGGAGCTTTCTGTGTACGGCCCATGTGTGTGGATTCGTTTCCGTCTATATTAGAACCATGAAAAGTGGTTTACACGTGTAATCGGCGGTAATTGCCATGTCATAGGCAAGGGATATTTTAATAATTGTTGCAAAGAGATGGGAACGGCATGTGGCTATTCTAATCACTGAATTTGCGCGATTCTATAACCGTGTCTAACAATAGAGCATGGGCCCTTAATGTTGTCACACATTAAAAGGATTTCTAGGTGAGACTTTATGTTTATAGGTCCCTAAAAGGCTACATATGAGTGCTTGCTTAGGAAATTCAATTTCCGATGGCAATGTTTGCGTTCAATCGAGTCGCACACAAAGTGAACTCACGTGTCTAAAGACAAGTCTTGCAAAACGTAAAAGAAAACACGATTCAAAGTGCCGAAGGAGATCTTGAGTGATTTGTTATTCAATAATCATAGTTTGTACAGTCACCGAGTCAATCAGCGTTCAGAAATATTTAACACTCTCTTCTTTCTACAGATATGTTTAACCTGGCCTGATAGATAGTATTGCAAGTAACTCTATAAAATATTATTAGGAAGAAAAATGGCCTGTTTTTGATGGGAAGCCTAAGAACTAATCTGTAGATGCCATGAGCTCTAAATATTTCTAAAATGCTATGAAAGCTCTAAATTGACAATACAATAATGTACAAATTATTTCATTTAAAACAAACTACGAACTAAAACGACGCTGAAAACACATTTATGCAAATAATAAAGTCAACAACGTTAGCGTTTTTCTCGTCTACTATGTTAAGAACTAAAACACACTGAAACAAAACTAATCTATCAAACTTAACTTCCGCTACAAAAATATAAACAATACAAGCACGAGTCATGCAAAGGGCGCACTCCGGAACAAATGTAATTGACGTGCAGGCTCAAACTAGGCGGCGCCGGGGGCAAATAAAACGCGTTGGCAAAACGAATCAGCGGCACACATGCACGAAGTACCGTTGGCTTGCAGCGACGCCGGGTAAATCAGCTGGATTTTCGGATTTTGCTCGAACAGGCTCGTCATCTTGCGCCCTCGGGCGTCCGCCAGCGGATCCCCCAGGTCCCCTTGCAAATTTAAACTTAAGTCCGGAGCTGCGGACGTCGCCGCTCGCGCCGTCGAACTATCCACCGCCGCTTGCGTCGCTGGACGAATCTGTTTAGACTTCTGCGAATTCCTATTTGAATTTTTCGAATTCTTATTCTTTTTCCTCTTGCCCTTTACCATACCGACGGTGTATGTCGGCAACACGGGGACGGGTTTCCCTCTGTTGTTTTTGCGCCCCGTTTGCACCACGACGGGGCGCGTGGCGTTGGTCTTTTTGCGCACAACCGGATTCCGGAACGGTATTGGGTCGTTTTTGGCGGCGGGCAGACTCGTGCCGTATAATATTAATGACCAGTCTTGTAACGTTGCTCTGCCTGGGGTTCATAAATGTTACATGACCATGTTAATCACATGTGTATAAGTGCATAGTGAATTTATTGTTAGTCAAGTATGATAAGGTGCTTACCCATGTATCGTCCATCGTTGGAGACCTCAAGTTGCCAGACGCCGATAGGGTTTTCTCCCCACATGTGCACTGACATGAATGGCCACGAGGTGAAGCCGGCCCGGGAGGAATCGTGCGCCCTGCCGGAAAATAAACCCCCTAATTACCACGCTCGCAACAAAACTAACTTCGGGCTTTGTTCCTGCGTCTAAACCTATAAATACGACTGTCTAAACTCCCTCTAAAGTTTAGCTAGTGCAGCTAACTTTAAGCAACCATTTATACTGGTACGACGAATATTACTCTCGAAGTTCTATATATTTATCAAACTTAACACACAGGTGCCATTCATCGAATAAGTTTCAAAAGCCGATAAGAAGACGGAAATAATGTTTCAACAACCTTTTGTTTTTAGTTCTTTCTGACGCCAAATTAGAGTTTCGGCCGTGTCGATCGATGTTCTTTCACGAAGAACCATTTGTAATTGAGTTTCTTTGTAACGGAACCGGGGTAAAAACAAACATCAAGTTTCCGTTGGAAGTGGTCGACGACTAGCCCTTGCGGACTCGGTTCGTGCCTTGGGTACTGTTAATTGTCGGTTTTGACACTTTGATCCAGTTCGGCACGTTTTAGGGTTTGCAAACTTTCCAAATATGATTCCTTTGTACCCATTTTGACAGTCACACACATCTTCAAATACCATTAATAACAGAGTTTAATACCCTTAGGAACAGGGAATGGTAGTCGTATATTTCAAGAGTTCCAAAGGCCCGAAACCCTAAACAAAGCTAACTGTAATTGAAATTAATTAAGTCGCAAATTCCGAGCTTGAAACTTCAAAAATGTACATAGGCGTAATAATGGACGTTTTAACTCTATTTCTGCTCAGTAAACTGAACAACATTCGATTGAAGAAGTCTGTTGCATGATAAATGGAAGGACTAAGTTATCGTCCGAGCGTTCTTCATTTTAGCGGTGATTGAATTGATACTAATTTTTTTGTGAAACTTTTAAAAAAATATTTAACGACTTGTTAATGACAATCTTTACCAATAAAAAATACAATACAATAGTGACCCCTACCTACATCGAATGTATTCTAATATCATAACTGGGTTCTTACCTAGGTGCAAGCAAAGTAACCTCCGTCCCAGCGGGTGAAGTGAGAGTGATCTTAAGATCGCCTCTCCTGGCTGCCGAGAGGGACACCTTCGCTTGTACGTGTTCCAGGTAGTTGACTCCGGGACACGCGTTGACGTCCAACTGTGGACATAGAGAAATTTAACGTATCGAAGAGTAGATCTTCAAATATGTTCACTGACCGGGAGAAAAGATGATCGGGAGTTTATGGTTAGTGAACGTTTAATTTGTGTGCGCTAGCGATGCCTAGGCGGGCGGGAAAGTTCTAATCCTGGCTCGTACCAATTAGGTTTTAGGAACTATTGTATGGTGTTTATTTGATACTTTTTGTTTGCTCTGCAATAAACTATAGTCCATGACCGAATGTATGTAACAGTTTCCACAGATAAGTTTGGCCAATCAAAAGGCGCAACCCTTTCATCATCATCATCATTATCAGCCGAAAGACATCCACTGCTGGAGATAGGCGTCCCCCAAAGAGTGTCAAAGTGACCGATCCCGCGCCACCCGCATCCAGCGGTTTCCTGGAACTTTTACCAGGTCATTAGTCCACCTTGTCGGGGGCCTACCCACGCTGCGCCTTCCGGTACGTAGTCACCATTCGAGAACCTTACCGCCCCAACGGCCATCGGTTCTACGTGCTATGTGCCCCGCCCACTGCCACTTAAGTAATAGCGATCCGGAGGGCTATATCGGTTACCTTGGTTCTGCTGCGGATAGCCTCATTTCTGATGCGATCACGCAGAGAAACTCCCAACATGGCCCTCTCCATTGCCCTTTGGGTGACTTTGAGCCTTCTTATGAGGCCCATAGTAAGCGATCACGTGTCAGTGCCATAAGTCATCACTGGCAACACACACTGGTAAAAGAGTCTCGTCTTGAGACTGCGGAATACCAACCCTTTGCGTGCGTGGAATGCCGTCAAAAACTCAAGAAACGGTTGGCTGGCCTGTCTATATACGTCTGTGGGTTAATATAAGGTGATTTCTTACACTGACCTGCAATGTGACAGAAGATCGAGGTGGCACTGCCCGCTGCGACTTCGGCGCGACGAGTTCACATGTCCGTTGCGGCGGTACGGTCTTCCATGTCCGAGCCATACGGACCATCCCCACCGCGTCGAGGAGCCCGTAGCCGAACGAGTGGGACACGTTTCGGCCGACGCCGTTGACGCGCCACTCGCCGCCTGAGCTGAGACGCTCGGGGCGCGCAGTTCGGACCACTGGGGAGATGAATTATGGTTACTCAAATTTGTAGTGTTTAATTATCTACTCTTACGCTTAAGGCGCCGTAGGCTCATGGTCTTCTCTCCCTCTCACTGAGCTTAAGCGTGAGCGAGATGGAAGTGCGTGCTCGGAAGCGCGGAAATCATGTTTTTTAATTAATTTTTTTTTGGCGTTTAAATAAATAAAAAAGTAAACACTGATTTCTCTCAAACATGATATTGCCGATTTTTAGAAGCCATTTTAATATCTTTAGCTTTTGTGCATAAATTGTAAGACTTATTTTAAGTGTATTTTAGACCCTTTTAGACCTATGTTCGTGATTTTTTTTTCTATCGAGCGAGAATTGCTTAATCATGTTTCTAAACACTGATTTCCCTGCAGAAAAGCCTCAAGATTACTATTCGTATTTTTTTAAACCATATTATTATAAACAGACGCATTGTATTGTTTCAAAAACTCTGTTCGCTCAACTTCGCTGAACCTACGGGGCCTTAATGCTGGTCTAGTTGTAAGAAACTTGGATAGAGAGTGTATTTGTTTCATTGCTACTTAAATTGCTATAATGCTATGTCAATTAGTACGAGTCGTTTTAAGGTCGCTAGTGATGTCTGATTTGGCTCTAATTTTTGCTCTGATTACAGTTGGTCCCATATACAATGATCCTCTCTAAAAACTTGCATAGTAATAAAGGCGAGTGACCGATGAAAAGTTTTAATGTTAAATAGCAACATGGCGACCGTAACGACAGTTCTGTCAAAAGTAGCAAGGTTATTGGCGAATGGCAATCTGTAACATGTCAGCTATTTCAAGTGCACTGCTAGAAGCGTGATGTCGACATACTTGAGTAGATAAAAAATATGTTTATATACAATACTTCTTTACTTATCATTAAGGTACCGCTTCTTGGGGTATTTGATTGCCGTGCCATGAGGTGACTTGAAGACAGTTCAAGTAAAACCAGTCATTTTGTTAAAATAAAATCTAAATATCAGGTATACTACCTACGCTTCTACTTACAAAATATTATACAACTTATCAACAATATTGGCTAAATTAATACCATAGCAAAGCCTCTGTCTCTAAACAAAGCCCAATCGTCTAGACAGTTGGGTAAAATAAACAACCTCAGTGTACCGAATAACCTACAAATCCTACTTAAAATAAATATCTACAATACTACTGTGAGACCTGTTAGTTCGCACAAGTATTAAATAAACATTTTGACAGAGTTCGGGCTAGCATGGCTCCTATAGCCTCATCATTCTAGTGTTAGAGGCGAAACATCGTGCTTTTTTAGAAATTTTTTATCCTCTTGGGAGTATGGTAATTCTGTTTTCGAAAATATACCTGGTATTCAATGAAGTTGTTGCAATATTTCTCTATTAAGTATTTAAGTTTAATTTGTTTTTTTTATTAAATTTGTTTTTTTTACTATTCAGACTTCTTTATTTCGTAATTTATCGTCTGTTTATGTCTTTTATGCCTTGAGTGAGATTGATCAAATCGGTTACCTACACCCTTTTTTTTTTTGCCGGTGAGTAGGTATGACGGATACTACATACTCGTATGATCTAGCTCTTTATTATATACAAAATAACAACAAAAAGAAACTAAATTGAATTCAGCTCATAGTCAAAACTTCCGTCAAAACTTGGTTATCGATAATAAGACCACAGAGTCGCGCTGGTAACTTCCCTTAAACATAATTTGCTGCATATTTCGACACCTCATTAGTTTTGCGGTAACGTCTGCGACAGCAGTAAAGAAGGATATATAATATAGCTACCTAGTGATACAAAATATATAGACACGACTCTATTTATAAACAAATAAGGCTTCGGTAGATTTGATTAAGTTATTATTTTAGTTACTCTATTAATGACTGTATAAATAAATATACCTACATAAAATGATCCATTTAATTTGCTTGCACGCCCTTTATACATTTAAGACACTAATAAGGTATCGAAACATATTCCTAAGTACTAGTAAATGTAAACTCAAAATTACATTCCTATAATTATTAAATATATATGTAGGTACAATCATTTTATTGAAATCAACAGTTTTTTTAGTATGGTGGCGGCTAGTTGAAATCTGGTCAGTACATCATCATCATTAGTTAAGAGCTAGGCTCTTGTAGGTGCAGTAACCACCACTGATTTTTGTCCTCTGCCAGTCTTTTGATGTCTTTGTACGACTCGACGGCAACTTTCTCTTTTATTTGTCTGGTTTAAGTGGGTATGTCTAGACATACCTACTAGCCTACCCTACCAACCTAATAGGTAGGCCTTCCTGGCCTGGTTATGGTCAGTACATAAAAAGGTCCATAATGAGTTCCTAAAAGCAACAACATACACTCCTACAGGCCCAATCAAGCTCACAAAGCCCTGAACACTTTGTCCGTGTCGCTGCAATGTTTAAATTGCCATACGAAGTTATCAAATAGGTCAAAGCAACATGATATCAAGGTGTTTACTACTACTACTAGCTATTTATGTAAACTACCTACCTACCTGTACCTACTTGTTTAATACCAAAGTTTTATACCGATCTTCTTTTTTATTATTCTTATTACAAGCTTTTATTTAACTTGACCTGACCCCGTATCATGGTCGGCCTTATCGCGCCTCATGACAAGATAGAGCGTCCGTCACTGGCTCATACTGTTCGATAGAACGAGACTGACGCTCTATCTTGTCACTTATCGCGTGATAAGGCCGACCATGATACGGGGCCTTCGTTTGCTAGTGAGGGAAAAATCTTCGAAATGAATTTAGAACCAGTAAATCTCAACCGATTGAGCTGAAATTTGGTACTTATAAATATAGTTTGGATGACAATTCAATATTATGGTACCGTCGAGCTGATCTTATGATGAAGACAAAAGGTAGCCATGGCAATTCAGTACTTAACCGAAGTAACCTTGTTAAGTGTGGGCTCGTTAGAATCGTCTCAATGAGAAGTTGATGATGGTATACAGAAAAGCGTGTAGGTACCTAAATTATTTTCTTTGACAGAAACTTAGTATGATCAGAGATAACAAAGTTAGAGGTACTTAATAGTACATTACTGCAGAGGCCGTGAAGTAAGGGATTGCTGGATGAGCATTGGGGTAGACGGCCGAGTCGTAGACGAGGATGAGGAGGAATAATTCCGAGAATATATTCAATCTCAAAAATCTACGCTAAAATAGTAGGTTTTTTTTTTCTCTGAGATTGTTATTACTAACTAGAAACTTACAAAGCTACAACCTTGTGGGTAAAATAAATGTTTGTAGACACGTGTTCATAAAACTTTGCGTCTGACGCATGGTTTTTGGTCGTAATTCTTTCGATTTGTATAAACTTAGGCAATGTATAGCGAAACTTGCCGAAAGATGGTGCAAACTTTGTTTTCCTCTGCATTAGCATACAGGTAAATCATGAACACGTAAAGTTCACCTTATGTTGGATCCATCTTTCAGGCAAATTAATAATTCACTCGTAGATTTTGCATCTTGCTTGAGACGCAAGTTACTTTGAAGTAGGTCAAAGCATCAAGCATGAGCAAGTCATAGCGTACATACATACATACATACATATAATCACGCCTCTTTCCCAGAGGGGTAGGCAGAGATCACGGATCTCCATTTCACCAGTCATAGCGTGTAGTAGTAAAAATAATAAAAATATATATTATGGGTAAATCTTACACAAATCGACCTAGCCCCCTTGTGAGCTCAATGTGGCTTGTGTTATGGGTACTAGACGTCGATATCCATATCCATACTTCCATACTAATATTATAAATGGGAAAGTGTATGTGTGTGTTTGTTTGTTAGTTTGTCCGTCTTCCGCGGCAAAACGGAGCGACGAATTGACGTGATTTTTTAAGTGGAGATAGTTGAAGGGATGGAGAGTGACATAGGCTACTTCTTGCCTCTTTCTAACCCCCATCTACCCTAAAATGGGGGGTGGAAGTTTGTATGGAGCTGCGATATAAACGAGATCAACACGGACGGAGTAGCAGGCAGAAGCTAGTAATATATATATACTTAAACACATAAAAAACATCCAAGACTCAGAAACCTTCATGTTCATGACACAAATATTTGCCCTTACTTATTCGAATCCAGGACCTTCAGCTTCGTAGGCAGGTTCGCTACCCACCACGGCAAGATTGATTAGAAGATCTGATATTTGGTCATTCCTTTTTTGACTTCCCATTCATATTTTGATTTTAAGAGCCATTAATAACAGTAAAAAATAAACTAATACCTACTCAAAGTACACTTCACTTTTGGAGGACAATTCTCATTGCTTGCCAGACTTGCCGACATGCTGGATGTCACCCTACGACACGTCTATTTAATTTATTCTAGGTATTCCTCTCCCTCGTTTCCCCACCAGCTTCAACGCACACGTGCTTATTTTAGCCAGTCGGGCACGAGTGTTACACGACCACCAACTTAGTATTGCTTACCGATATGCTGCATGTCACGCCACGTCAGATCGCGGTTGGCTTGCAGCGCGAGTGCGCAGATGCCGGCCGCGAGCGGCGCTGACGCGGAGGTGCCCGTGTGGCCCGCAGTGCACGAGTGGTGAAGGTCCGTAGTCACCACCTGAAGCAAAGTGGACCGTTAGTGGAGTGCTACCACGCAGTGTTGAGAATACAACTGCTAGGCAAAAAGTGCCATTTATTTTTTTACAGTATATTATTATAAATATATATTATCATAGCTACGGTAGCCTAGTGGTTCAGGCATGCGGCTGCTAAGTGGCGGTCGCGGGTTCGAATCCCGGCTGGTACCAATGAGTTTTTCGGAACTTATGAATGGAATATTTACCGTTTGCTTTTCGGTTGAGGAAAACATCGTGAGGAAACCGGTCTAATCCCAATAAGGTCTAGTTTACTTTCTGGGTTGGAAGGTCAGATGGCAGTCGCTTTCGTAAAACTAGTGCCCATGCCGAATCTTGGGATTAGGTGTCAAAGCGGACCCCGGGCTCCTGTAAGGGCATAACCGGGAATAACGCTAGGAGGATGATGATATTATTATAAATATATAGCATAAACAAAACAATATATAGAATTATTTTGGGGCAGTCAAACACTAGATCTGAATTTAAATATATACTTAATTAATTAATATCTTCTATACTGCGTTAATGCTTTTAATTTTCGCATCGGAACTTTCAATTTAAAAACGTATTTTTTCATGATACAAATGACAGAAGATTATAGATAATACCTTGAAAAACGTAATCTATTGAAAAACATGAATAAAGCTTCTTTTGTTTTGCCTAACGCGATCCTCGCTATGAATTATTATTTAACCACTCGCTTGTGGCAACCACAGTTGCCAATTTCGCGAACCCCTACTGTAGTTGCCAAGCGAAGTATGGGCTTCTTTGATAAAGAAAAATTTAAGCGAATTCAGGCTAAAAAATAAATGAAAAACAAACAAAATTAAGAGGAAACAGTTTTTTTACTATAATTACTAGTATTCTTAATACAAATTTGTATCTACTTACCTAATTGGTCTGAAAGAATAACAAGTGAGTTCAATAAGTTTTACTTAAAGTTTCGTCTCAAGTGTTTCAGTTCCCTTTCTAATCATAAATTCAGCGGAATTTCCTAGAAGTCAAACTAATTAATGCCGAAAAGGCTGTTCCTAACTCATTGCTCATAATTTCGATGAATATTTACTGAGCCAAACGGAGATCACTTGCTGGAATCCTTTGATCAAATTTTAATACACATGAAGAACAGATATCCCGGGAAAATATTTTCATTATTCAAATTGTACAAAACTACGATATCGCAATAACAGAATTTTAAAATGCATTCCATACCACGTAATTCTTATATCGATAAGGTTGAAACTCGTGTGATTAGTTACAGGTGAGATGGTCGCGCGTGCTTACAATGCATTCCATTTAACCTTATTCCTCAAGTGATAAGGTTGATACTCGTGTGATTAGAGTGCCAGGTGAGATAGTCGCTTCGAACGGCTAGATCTTTTGTACCGGCGGAAGCGCTCTGCTGATTGCATCCTCCGGCCGTTTGTTACAGCCGGAATAACAGAAAAAAACCCGCACGTACATCGGGGCTATTCGACATTCGCGGGAGAGCCGCGCAAATACGAACTACTGTGGAATTAAATTAGTGCACATTTAAATACCCACCAAATTTAAAAAAGGGTACGGTGAGGACCGTTCGACTGACGGATGAAATGACCCATTTCACGGAAAGTTGTACACTCGACTTTTTTTTAATTTTGATATGTTTTTTCTACTCGAAATCAAAAGCATTTTCGAACCTAATAGGATAAAAAAACTGACCAATATGTTACATATAATTTTCGGTTTTCCATTCCGTTACCGCCATAGAAGCTTAGTATGTAGACGGCAACGGAATTGAATAACGCATCTTGGGACACATTTTTTCTCGTTTAACATTCGATTCTGAATAGAAAAAACCCGATTTTTCCGTAAAATGGCCCAAATAGGAGTAACTCACTTAGCCCCTAGTATTGCCCTAAACTGTCAATTTTTAAATGGAATTCTGTTCCTTTTCTCTTTATGTAGTTGTAGGTACATTAATATGCAAAAAAAATCCCATGGTTTTTAATAACTGGTTTTACCTACAGTGTACGAGATTTGTGACTGGTCTTTGGACAGTTCCAATATGATGTAAAGAGTGATGTGGCTAGAGTAAATCTATTGTCATAATATCCGATTACGATTGATGATGGCTAATAAAAGGTATCGATTGATTACTGTGTAATAATTATTTTTAGGAAATCAAATAGAGAGCCTATACACTATCGTCTGCTAACACAAGTGACCTGTAAGTAAAGAGAGAGACTGATAGTGCGAGAAAAATTGAGAGAGCTCTATCGCCGTGCAGAAATCAATGCCATATTTTCAAAGGCAACATTTTGCACAATCAAATATGTCGGTTTCGATCGATGTGATTTTATTTCGTATTATCGTAACAGTAATTAAATAATACATTGTTATTTTCCTATTCACAATTATTTGATTCATATCGATTTATTTCTAAATTGACAGACTCCAAACGATTAAAGCAGTATATCACTAAATTTAAAAATAAAAAGTCGTAGGACGTAATGGTTTGCATACCGAGTTTTCAATGCTAATTTCTATACAAATAAGCCGTAAAAAAATATGACAATAATTTTATAAGTGCTAAAAAGAGCGTGCATGGAGATTGAACTTTGTTTTGTAACTCGGAAGCGATTGAAACTTTTTTTATTATTTCGATGAGCAGTGCCAATTTACGTTATATGGGTGTCGCGATGTGTCAAAAAACCAGTTCCAAATCTCGAACACTGTACCTACTTATGAACTCCAATCCAATATATCTGCAAATCATGAGGATTCGGAATATGCTGTGCATCTATAGTATCCGCAAAGAAAACTGACCACTTGCGCCACAAAAGATGCGAGACACGCTCTATAAGACAATGCAAGTGCGAAAGGAATAGCATCATGACAGCAGTAACCAGGTTGTACTGTCAGCATCAAAAGTAACCAATCGAAGACGTCAAAAGCTCTTATTCCCTTTCAATAAAGACTTTTGACATCTTCGTGTACCACAATGATGTTAAAACTCGCTAAACTCTATTTCATTAAACATGTAAGTTGCGAGGCCATCATTCAAGCAGATACATTTTTGTGTCCTGTTATTCTGGATTTAATTTATAAAGTACTGCCTTTTGTTTAGTGTTATCTTCGGCTTTAATGGATGTTATTTATCGAGCTGGTGGTAACAGTTAGTCCATTCTGTGGTTGCATTCGCTTCTAGTATTACTTTTGTACAGGTTCAAGTCCAAGTACGAAGGCGTAAGGCGGAACGATTTGCCAATCTGACAACAATAGCGTTAAAAACATTTTTATACTCTTTCATTCATTTTCATTTTTCATTTATTTAATTCTTAATAATATACATTGTGTCGAATAGGTAGGTACAGTACAATTAATTACAAATTTATAGATGAAAAATTAGATAAACATGTCATGCATAACTTAACTTAAATAAGTAACTCACAAACAATATTAATAATTTTATAACAGTCGGAACAAAACAATTTAATAACTAGAAGTTAATATTATTAATATAATAATCAATAAACATGTCAAAATTTAGAAGCATAATAGTTTTACATTAGATTAGTAGAGTTACCATAATTCCTTTCCTTAAATTCCTCTATTGTATAAAAACACCCTTTTAGTAAAAATGCCTTCAACTTAGTTTTAAAAACATTAACATTTAAGATTTCCTTTAATTTAACGGGTAATCTATTGAAGAGTCCTATCGCCTGATAACCAGCAGAGTTCTTAACAATTTTCATTTTTGGTACAATTTTCTGAGGCAAGTTTTTCTCCGTGTGGCTAACCGCCGTTCCCTGTGTTCTGCTGTTTCTATTTCAAAGATGGACTTTATAAGGTCTACCAGAACAACGAGAATATATAGACTGGGAACATTGAGAATCTCATATTCCACAAAGTACTTTTTACAGGACGTTGTCTGTGGGATTCTAGCGATGGCTCGAATCGCCCGTTTTTGTGCGACGAAAGCTGTGTGTATATTGTATTTATAGCTGTTTCCCCAAATCTTAATGCTATACCGTAGTTTGGATTCAACTAATGCGTGGTATACCATTCTGAGTTGGGGCAGTATTATCTCCTCTCTCAGACTTCTGATCGCATAGCAAGCGCAACTTACAGAGTTAGCTATAGATTGTACTTCGTTCTTCCAATTTAGGTTACAATCGATATGAACTCCTAAAAATTTCACTGTTTCTCACTCGTCGACCTTAATGTTTGAATTAAGACTTCGTACACCAAACTTAAATCACATACTTTTTACTATGGAGCTACCAACTCAACATTTCATAACTGTTGAGAGAACTGTAATGAAATTGACCAATCACGTGGCGCCTTTACTGAACTATAATGGATTTGACCAATAGGACGCCGTCATGAGAAAGTCAAAAGGTAAATAGACATCAACGCACAAAAATGAAAAAGTCGTTGGTTGCACTTCGTTTTCAATAGATACCAAGTTTGTTTAATTAGTTCAGTTGACTCGTAGAAAAAGTATTGTTCACAATAGTGTCATAATCAAGTTTTTTAGTCTCGTACCTTACTAAGGCCACTCAGCAAGCTTCGTGGCCTAAACACGGTACTCGACTAAAAAGCTCTCTATTATAACACGATTGTGAAAAATACTATTATATGTGGCGTTCCATGCCTAAAGGGTCCTTATGGCCGTCTTTACTTGGGGGTGTGATTCTTTTTGTATTACATACCTCATTTAACGTAGAATTAGGATCTATGCTTAACTCAAAACCTGCCAAAAAGACCCTTTAGCCATGGAACGCCACATATATGCGACTCGCGCCGTTGATCAACAACGGGAAATTGTAGGCTGAAAATGATAGTGATGATGATAAAATATTTTTACTTACACAAATCGACCTAGTCCCAAACTAAGCAAAGCTTTTACAATATGTACTAGACGACGATAAACATACTTATATAGATATCATACATACTTAAACACATAGAATACATCCATGACTCAGGAACTAATATATTCGTGCTCATCGCACCAATAAATGACCTTACCGGGATGCGAACCCAGGATCTCTTGGTTCGTGGGCAGGATCACAACCAACTAGGCTTAAGCAGTCGTCTCATCTGAGTTCTAAAAGTAAGTTTTCGTCGTCTAGTAACCATAACACAAGCCTCATTGAGCTAAGTCAATTTTTATAAGGACTACCCGTGATTTAATATATCGATAATATTAATTAATAAATTTAATTCATGCAGTGTTTTCGTTTTTACCGGGTCGTTTTTTTCGTCCAATATTCCGCAGTGTTTCAAGATGAAAGTCTTTGCTCAGTGTATGTTGCCAGTGATGACATATGGCACTGAAACGTGGTCGCTAACTATGGGCCTCATAAGAAGGCTCAAAATCACCTAAAGGGCAATGGAGAGGGCCATGTTGGACGTTTCTCTGCGTGATCGCATCAGAAATGAGGCTATCCGCAGCAGAACCAAGGTAACCGATATAGCCCTCCGGATTGCTAAATTAAAGTGGCAGTGGGCGGGGCACATAGCACGTAGAACCGATGGCCGTTGGGGCGGAAAGGTTCTCGAGTAGAAACCACGTACCGAAAGGCGCAGCGTGGGTGCCTACCCGACAAGGTGGACTGATGACATGGTAAAGGTTGCGGGAGTCCGCTGGATGCGGGGGGCGCGGGATTGTTCACTTTGGCACTCTTTGGGGGAGGCCTATGTCCACCAGTGGACACCTTTCAACTGATATGATGATGATGATGATAATGATGATGATGATGATGATGATGATAATGATAAGTGTTTTATTTTTTTTATTGGTAGAATATAAATGTTGTGTACCTGTTTTTCATTGAGCGCCCCACTGCTGTACGTAGCAGCGAGCGTGGAGCTGCACATCTCCGAATACCACGGGACCTCGCCTCGCTCGGTTGCGGACGATATCGACAGCGTCCATATGGAGTTGGTGTAGCCATCGCAGTTACAGTTGTCGTGCTCACGCCCTCCGTTGCCGGAGGCCCAGACGAATATGGAGCCTTTGCCGTCACGTCCCTGTTAAACAGAAATAGATTAGAAATGTGTGAATCGTAAACGCACCAACTATTTGCTACACGATATATTTTCCAAAATCAATAATACACAAGTGTAGAAGACGCGGCAACAGAAAGATCTCCCAGGGACCTAAGTCTAATGAGAGTTGTTGTATGTTATATTTATGCGACTGATTTAAGAAACTTCTATAGCGCGATGCAGAACACGTCAGCCCCCTCCGTCGAGAGTGGATAGGTATATACTGATATGCATTATGCTCTGATAGATACATTCATATCCATAGCTCTAAAAGTACGCATGACGTGTTATAGCTTTAAAAGGTACACACGGGGAAAACACAATGGCCTCGTTTATGGACACTGGACAGGCGATGTTCTGTCTGGTGACTATGGAAACACTCGCGCCTGCCCCGCTTCACTTGTTCACCCACAAATATATCTTATTTTATTTATTTATTTATTGATCAAAAACAGATAAGTAAATACATCTGTCTTCTGTTTATTTAACAGCTAAGCTCTTGTCGGTGTAGCTCAAAGTAGGCCCTCCATCTACTCCGATCCCAGGCAACCTCTTTGACATCTGTATACGACCAAACGTTACCCATAATACATCAATATGCTAAAGAACTCAGATAAGCAGCTAAGATCGAGCTAAGACTCATATTTCATTGTAACAAGATTTACGAAATAAGTAGGTACCTACGCGACGCACGAAATAGGTTATAAAGAAAGCTTAATATATAATCAACGAATGAAAAATATGCTATAAAAATCCGCAAACTCCACACTTAATGCTTACACGACATTTTTAAAAATTTCGCAGATATAAAATTTATTCGCTCAACTCGAGCTCCGTGTTACAGCGTTTGCAAAATTTTCGTCCCTGTAGCTATCAAGACGTAAAGTAAAATTAAGTTTCCTTGCAATAAACTCGCGCGTTAGGCCTCGAGCAAGCGAAGATAATCAGGAAAAAGTACGACGGGGAGCGTTTAAACGAGGTTTCGGTGTAAACAAGGAAGCCCGAACGCCGCTTTAAGAGTTGAACAGCGAAACAACATTATGTAAATTTTACATCCAAGAACACTTGACCATATCGTGTCGCAGCAAACGGGAGAAAATAATTGCGTCATTACAGAAATTACACTCGCGGCTCACTGTACACCCTTCAAACTAACTTAGTTACGAAACCTGTGCGCCACCGTCAAAGTAAAACGTACTTTAAACTGTATTAAACAAGGATCAATACAGAGTGGGTGGTGTATAGTGACAAATTGCTGGAGCGAATTTAACACAGCTGCCGTTGTGACTTTTCATTACGCGTATGGCACCGTGAACTGAAAATATGAACGCTTAAAACGTAGCCTGAAAGGACTTTTTGTTCACTCTAGGACTAATGCTTTATTAATAAGAGCCACATAAAAGGGGACTTGAGGTGGGTCGGTGTTCGCTAATGGGAATTATGAAGTTTTTTATCGTTCAACTTTTTCGCGAAAATGTTTAACGGTTACTTGAGTATTCTTGCTTCGAAGCTGGTCACTGTTACGGAGCTTTAATTAAAATACACTAAATAAGGAAACGTAATTTAAATTCGGTTTAATTTGATTGGACTGACGCAATTCCTTTTCAATTAAGGACTTGCTTGAAAATGGGTAAACAACGTAACTGATTTCATCTTGGATTAAATATCTAAATGCTCAGTATATGTAACTCCATTTGAATGACATACTGATTGATATCTTTCGGAAGGAGGCGTTGGATCTAACGATAGGACATTATCATAATGATGCTAGAATGATTAGGTCACTTTTCTGATATTGCCGACATTCAATCAAAGTTTTCTATACGGTGTCCTGTTATTTCACGGACAAACGTCTCACTGCATGGTTAGAACGAATTTGCGTTTCATCGAATTTCTGTTACTCAGAAACCGTTAACTTTTTTAGGTACAGCTAAAAGGTCATTCTGTAGAACCCATTGGGTTAGGTAAGGTTTGTTTTATAACATTCCTAAAAAGTTTACTGATTCTGAAAAAAATGGTTTTCCATGTAATAAAAACTCTGCGAAACATAAATTAGTTAGATGGAATAATTGTCAAACGATATGATAAATAGATAAAAATCAGAGGTAAAAATAGGATCGGGGTAACTTCTTCGTTAAAAATAACACGAAACAAAAATATTTAATACAATTATTTGTTAATTTTAAATCAAAGGAGAAATTTAAAAATTTAATGCTCCGCGCCGTATTTGAACCGGCGACCACAGGCATTCATGGCCCATCGCTACTAGCCAACTGAGCTATCGGAACAATCCGGTTCGGGCACCAAATCCTTCAATCAGTTCCTTCATACAACGCCTTAATTTCCGTTAATTTTCGTAAAGTTCCGTTAGCAGCTTTACTGCTTTAAAAAAAACAAAACTTAAAATTACTTGTCATTTAAGAAGTGGCATATTTTTTTGTAAAACAAGTGTACAACCTTTCTATAGCCCACATGTCTATATATACTCTAGGAAAGAGACTAAATCGAACCTTTAAAAAAAAACAAAACTAAAAAGAGAGATAAAGGCACATTTGTATGATGTCCACTGGACTTTGTCATGGCACATTAGTGCTTACTGTAATATCCTATTTACAAGTCCATAATATAAGTGAACGAGAGAGCGAAAGGAATGAAGTTCTCCGTTTTAGCTTGAGAAAAACTTCTTTCGTATGTCCAGCATCTGTCTAACTGTTCTCATCTACACATGTCACAGTTCTCGTCAAATTGTAGAGAAATTTTGTGAGCAGGTTCAGTAATTATATCGTTTTTTTGACGATTCAGTTTCTCAAACAATAATGGAAAAATCTGGCTGGCCTGCGATGGATTGGGAAATGATTAGACAAAAAGAAGAAAGAAGAGGTAGGTCGTGTGTGTGAAACTTAATTTAGATTTTTGTATTTCATTGACTTAAACTGCCCGTGTGGTGTCGGGTTAGAAGTTCACCACCCCCTTTCTTCCCGTGGGTGTCGTAAAAGTCGACTTAAGTCGGGAGCAGGGTTGAAGTGTGTTGTGAGCGATGGGCTAGCAACCTATCACTGCAATAACACATTTTGTCGATATTTTATACCCACATTTACGCTAAAAAAGGCACTGGAACATAAGTTTCATGTGTTCTGCCTACCCCTTTTGGGAATAAAGGTATACATAATACAAACGTATATATAATTATGTATGTATGTATAGACTTAAACAATATTCCAAAAGTTACGATAAGTTTAAGGCATGTTATTAACGCACGGAATCATGTGGTTACAATACCAAAAGGTCACTCACAAGAGGTAGATCTGATTCAGCATAGTGTATACCAACGTGATAATCAAAAGTGTAGCGCGCACTCTCGCTGAGACTTTACCTTGGCACGCTGAAAAGCAAATGGCGCTTAACAAATAATATCACGTTGGTATATAATAAGTCGAGCCAGATTCACGTCGAATTTCTAAATAGCCCTGAATTAAATAGATTACCCCTGGAAGTTGCTACTAGCTGTTGCCTCCGGCTCCGCTCGCGTGAAACTCGTTAACTCGCATCATACACACCGCCAACGCCCTTTCGCCCTCAGGGATTTCCTGGTGTCCTTTCTCGGAACTCATACTATTTCCGTACCAAATGTCATCACAGTTGGCTCAGTGGTTTTAGCGTGATATGGTAAGGTAAGTGCAGAGATATAATATAATAGAAATATACACTGTGGAAACGATAAGTGATCACTCTCGAGTATTTCTAAACTAAGGATATCGAAAAACTGGTTACTGATCCTGAAAGTGCTCCACGAGCTCTATCAATCGGTGTTAATAATACATTACAGAATAAACTAGACCTATCCGAAAATTTAATGTTTCTAGCTTCCATACATTTAGCATTTCCATACAGCCACATGGCACTCATCTCTTGATAATACCATAGCAAGTAAAGCCATAAAGCCATGTGAAGTGGAAACACGTGTATATACTATGTATCGCAATTACATACACGCCTTTATTCCCAAAAGGAGTAGGCAGAGCACGTGAAACGTATGTTCCAGCGCCACTTTTAGCATAAACGTGGGTATAAAATATGGACTTGCAGTGACAGGTTGCTAGCCCATCGCCCACAACACACTTCAACCCTAGTCCCTTAGTCGACTTTTACGACACCCACGGGAAGAAAGGGGGTGGTGAAATTCTAACCCGACACCACACGGGTCTATCGCAATTATTGATACAAATCTAGTTATTAATAAGTGCATAATATCTTCTCAAGTAGGTACCTACTTAAATGATAAAATAGTATCTTTAATAGCATATCTTGTGGTTAAGGTTTGGTGCAACCCACCCATAGTCGCGCGATCAGCGTTGTCACTTTCAGTGTGACACGAAACGCGACAAACGTAACAACGACATGACATTATGACAAAAAGCACGTGCTAAGTGTTCGAGTGGAGTTGCGTTATTCGAGGTTTTTAGCTAAAAAATATAGGTTTTGTAAGACAGAATCTTCTGAACATAAAAGTACTCTCTATTATTTTCATAAAAATAAATGTTTTGATTTGATTTTCTGCACGAACTTCTTTTTTAATACAGTTATACTTGGTTACAAGTTAACCTATAAACAAGCTATCAGTTTTAAATAAACACCCATTATATATTTCATGTTAAAGCCCCATTTTTTGTGACACAACTCACTGGTCAGTGAGAGATGGGCTTGGTTAAATCGGCAGCTGCTAGCCACTTCTAGCACTGAATATTTAAAGTGTAAGCTTTGTCTATCTCCTTTGGGAACACAAGCGTGAATATCTGTATGTTTATGTAAGTGATGGTGTGAATACGAAATGTTGCTTAAAGATACAAAACAATACCTACAAATATTCATTACTGCTAACAAGAAAGCGTTTCAAACGCACTCGTTTCCCATACAAAAAGTGACATTTATATCTACCTGACGCGCTTAGAATGCGTTACGTGATCGACCAGCAGAGGTAAAGGTAGAGAGGTAACATAGTATTTATTCTAAAGCTTAATCATTAGATCATTCAAATAAGTGTCTGACAAAAAAATCATTTTTGGTACAAGCTTTTGTTGCTGATTGTACTTTTCTGTATACCATCATCAACTAATCATTGAGACGATTCAAACGAACCCAAACTCAACGGGGTTACGTCGGTTAAGTATTGAATTCCCATGGCCACCTTCAGATCAGTCTCCATCATCAGATCAGCTCGATGGTACCATAATATTGAATTGTCATCCAAACTATACTTATACTCAAAATTTCAGCTCAATCGGTCACCGGGAGGTGGGTCTAATTTAACTTGCAAGATTTGTCCCATACATACATACATACCTACATACTAACAGGGCAGGTTAATATAAAGCTTGTAACAAAAGCAATCATGATCGTCACTGACGCAATCAAAGTCAAACTGCCACAAATCGGATCATAGACATAGCAAGTGACTTTACAACTGCCACAAATCGGATCAAGTTCAGTCATCATTGATCCGACCCGTCAATCATCATTAAGCGCTGATAATCAACGACGAAACCCAATTAGCGCAAACAAAGCCGAATGGAGACAACGACTGCCGATTCCAAACAGTCGCGGCAACGCTAAATACATTAGGCCGGATCAACACAAGCTCACTGTACTTACATAGAACACCTATAACAGTAAATTGACTTCACATGGTCCAGTCTAAATATGTCAAAGACAGATATGATTAATTGAAGTTTATCGCCTTATTAAAGCGTCCTAAAAATAAATTTTATTAGAGTAACATAAGAATTTTAAAGGACCTATTCATCAACGAATTAGATTATCTGGGAATTCTAGGATATCAAAGGATAATATTGCATAAGTTTGTACTATAATATCATTTGCTAGAAACTCTACAGTCCGTCTTACACTTCCCAATTTTCTCATTTGACAACCCATTCGTGAACCTATATTTACTTAATTTCGATGTTACGGAAACTCGAGTAGTTGAACTTATTTTGATAATAATTTACTTAATATTACACTAATTGTGATATTAAGGCTCTTTTAATTTTCTGGTAAATATATCTGGCAGTGAATTTTTCTACATTGAATTTATGTCATAAAAAACAGCGGTGTCATTACGTAACCGACAATGAAGGTCTCACACGTCTAACATGGGACAGCCGCGACATACTCTCGATTTTTCTCGCACCTAATACCTCTATAATAAGAGAGAGACGGATAGTGACAGAAAAAGTGGAGAGAGCTCGCGCGCCGCGTGCGATAGCCGGGCTGGTCTCGGTCCTGCACTTTTTTTACGTACATAAGTTAATTTGTTAACCGAGTCAACGCAAATGAAAAACAGTGCCGGGCTAGCACGTGCCAAATGCATCATCGTGCCTAAATAATCGTTCTAAGGCATAGAGGCAAGTGTAGCATAAACATTGTAATTGCCTAAGCTTAGCCAAACCGGCACTGACTTACAATTCTTGCTCCAACAAACCCGGATAAATAAATAAATATTAGGGGACAATCTTATACAAATCGACCTAGTCCCAAACTAAGCAAAGCTTGTACTATGGGTACTAGACAACGATAAACATACTTAATATAGATAAATAAATACTTAAATACATAAGAAACGTACATGACTCAGGAACAAATATTTGTGCTCATCACACAAATAAATGCCGATGTATTAAGGGGATCCATTGGAAATTATCGCGTCCTTTAAAACGCCGTTCTGACAAGATTAAGAAACAATAAGGTCTGGTTTACATATACATGATACTTGACTATATTAACTTGCCTAAAATTTACTCGATAGAAAAACAACCAAAGTGAGGACTGCATTTTTGCATCTCTTTTTCTCGTGCGCGGAAAGGTTAAGCGTGGCTCTGTCAATGGGGCGTGGTCGACTCGAATCAACGCATCCCCTTAACGTCAGCTGTGGTAATATAAGCGCGATAACAACTATACCTCTTTGTGACCACAGTCATTGTACTGTGATATAATATTCCCTATGCGTCCAGTTTGAACAGCGGGCAAATCGCTGTCACACTAGTCGCTGACGATGACAGGTTTCAGTTTGTTGGTACCACAGTGAATGGATTAATATTCAAATTTGGGGACAGTGGACGCAATAATAATTATTTGTTTGGGATTCAATGGAAACGTGACGTGGACGGTTCTTGTATGGGTGGTAATATAATTAAACGACGTAATCATTATAGTTATACACGAGCAAACAATCAAGACACTGGTACAGTGAAATCTTTCCAACAAGGTAAGTGAGATGAAGTTGTAATATTATCTCAGATTTAAACCAGTTTCTAAAAAAAATGGAGTGTCCCTGGCATGTCATAGGGATGTCTCCACTTTTCTGCCTGTCTTCTCAAAATCAGAGGCAAAATTGTAGTCGAAATTTTTTAAGTCAAGGAATAAGGCCGAAAAAAGAATTATATTTTTTGCCGCTTTGTCGAAATACGGTTTGAAGGCTGAGAGATAAATGCCAATATTAATAAACATCACACTCACAAACAACCTAGTTTTGATGAAATTAGTTTATCTTATCCGCCACTTTAACCTTTGTGTTCGTGAGACAGCTTAGAAAGGAATAAAATATGTTTTAATTAACAGAGGGTTGTTGTTTTATGAATAACGGGGTTTACTGAAAAATGCTATCTGTGAGACCTGGATCTGGCTTTTTGGTTAATATTCATGTTAGTGATATGTTTTATATGTGTTGGTTCTCCTTAAAATAAATAATCGTTTTTGACAGACACGTATGTATTCTACAGACTGTAGACAGCTCAATTCACCCTGGCGGGTTTTAGAAGCGCATGCGCAAGTAACTGCTGTCCAGTAACGAAAACTGCCTTGGCACTGCCACACATCACACAATTAAAACCTGCACATTTAGACACACACATAGATACGCAAAGACGAGATTCACCTATCCGTATGTGCTACTAAATCATTTTTATTATTACTATTCGTACGAGCCTTAATCCCACTGCTGGGCAAAGGCCTCCCTCTTTTTCTGAGGGGTTCGATCAGTTCACCAAACGCGTTAGTTCCGCATAGCAGAGTTTCCATTCGCGTTTTTCCCCACTCGAATTTGTTTTCGTTCATGAATGTCACCATTGGCATAGTTCCCCAAACGCGTTAGTTCCGCTTAACACCATTTCCAGTCGCATTTTTCCCCACTTCTTATTTTTCTTAGTCGATTTAATTCATATACGCAATTCGTCTCTAAGGCAGGTCGGTGTAGGTACGACGACGAGCGAAGCGAGGAGGAGTGTTAGTTGTACCGCGACCCTAAGCGCGCGAGCCGAGCGAGCGAAGCGAGCGTGCCGCGGCAGCGGCCGGCGAAGCGCCAGAACCGAAAATGTGTTTTTTTACTTCCTCATATTAAATGTTCGTCATTGTCGTCGTACCGACACCGACCTGCCTTGGAGACGAATTGCGTATATGAATTAAATCGACTAAGAAAAATAAGAAGTGGGGAAAAATGCGACTGGAAATGGTGTTAAGCGGAACTAACGCGTTTGGGGAACTATGCCAATGGTGACATAAATGAACGAAAACAAACTCGAGTGGGGGCAAACGCGAATGGAAATTCTGCTACGCGGAACTAACGCGTTTGGGGAACTGATCTAATCACTCCTTTTTCTTCCACACATCCCTGTCCTGGGCAGACTCCCAACAGTCTTGGTCAAAGACGTCAAGCTGGTCTCGCCATCTCCATCATCTACCGAAACGCCATATTCGGTTCCGTGGGACCCACTTGGTGGTAATTGTAGCCCACAACGCTTCTGGCATGCGGCAGACGTGCCCGGGCCAGTCCCATTTGAGCTTTGGGGCTGTGTGGGCTACGTCAGCTATCTGAGTTTTGGAACGCAGTATTGCATTTTTACTAAATCATATACAGCGTGTATATAACCGCAAACTTTAGGGGGTCTTAATATAGGCACTAATAAATATATTTATCGTAAAATTATTTTAAAAAAGCGAACTTTTTTTTTTCATATAAAATAATTCAGCACGCAGTGGATCACTACTTTGTCTTACTGACGTGACGTCACAATAAATCGTCACATGTCACCCGATTCTTTCATGTGTCATCAGGTCACAGTGTACGCAATACATTGCCGTTCGATAAAATTTCAAAAACTAATTACTCTTTGGTAGTTAAGACTAACTTAATTTTTTCTTGCAATATCGGTTCATAGCCCTAACACGTACCTCTGGTTACCATTTGAGGCTATATAAAATATACACACTGTATAGTGCTAATATATCTACACTGGTTACCTTCGTGACTCCCTCCAGAAACGCCCGGTGCGCCAACTCTCCCGGTCCGTCAACAGTCTTCCCGTCATCGTCGGGCCCCCACGACGCGCTGTATATGTCCACATGCTGAGGATTCAGACTCAACGAGCGCGCCTCTACCGCGTCCGTCACGTCACCGTCTAACATCCGCACTCCTGCAGAAAAAAAACACACGTTACGCTTAGCGGGCAAGGATTCAATTAAATTAAATACGGGCGCCATTTGTAACACCAATATTTCACGGGAACGAGTTGCAACACTGATGTCCAGGGGTGCGTAACGATCGATATAAAAACTTTTGATATATTTTCACTGGATATAACGATTAAAGGATATAATGCACTTTTGATATAACAACATTTGATATATTCTCATGTAATATGAATATCAACAGATATAATGAACTTGTAATATAACAACTAGTGATCTAACAGTCATAACGTATAACATACATGGGATATAACTTTGTTCGATATAAAACTCAGTAGGTATAATGTACTATTGGCATAATCCATACTAATATTATAAATGCGAAAGTGTGTCCGTCTGTCTGTCTGTTACCTCTTCACGCTTAAACCACTGAACCGATTTGGATGAAATTTATTATAAATTTATGGGAAAGGACATATGATAGTTTTTTTTCGTGAATCATCCCCTAAGGGGGTGAAATGGGGGTGAAAGTTTGTATGGAGCTACGATATAACCGAGTTCCACGCGGACGGAGTCGCGGGCAGAAGCTAGTCTGGAACACTTACTACTTTTATTTCTTACCTATTTTACTCTAAGGCAGGTTGGTGTAGGTACTACGACGAGTAACCACTGACATAAAACAGTATACTAGCCACTGATACTTGCAACAATGGTGTTAATTGTACCATTGTAGGTTATTTTAGGGTTAGCTTGTGTCCCTTAGAGCGGAAATAGGCACCCCGCAAAGCGGGGTGACGTCGACACGCTGGCGATCAGGTTAGGTTTAGGTTAGGTTAAAATAATTAACGTGTGTGTAAAAAATGGAATTATATCTTACAAAACATTATACCACTAATACTTATATCCAATATACATTATATCCATTAAACGTTATATTAAAAATATATTATACTATTCAAACATTATACGCCTTGATGATTAGTCAGATCAGTATGATTATACTTATTGTTGTTATACCAAAAGTTTATTATGTCCTTTGAGTGATTGTATCCAATGAAATTATATTAAATGTTGTTATATCCAGTGAAAATATATCAAAAGCTGTTATACCATTCATTACACACCCGATCTCCAGATACACTCCCCGAGCGAGTACTGCATGTGAATTGCTACGATATTGAGTTCTACGAATTACTGTAGTAGCAACTTCGTAGCACACCGCAAGTCGTAGCACTTGAGAGTTCGTAGCGCTATTCTACGTACAATAACTTTAGAAGAGACGTATCTAAAGAAGTCACTTTAGTTTCGTAATCCTGAATGTTCCAGTTCCAACTGCGCACATAAATCTACCAAACGTCACAAGTTTCGGGAACAAATACGTGTAATTCCATGAATGTATCCAGTATATCGCTTGGAATAAAATTGCACTTCACTACAGTGGTAATTCAATTTAAAATTTTAGCTATTCGCTAGGACCGCATTAGGATTTGGTCTGGTTCGCAGAAAAGTTTGCGCACCTATACCAGCCGGCAACTTGGTCCCCGCAGTTTCCCAGTTTGCAACTTGCAATTTCTGCTTCGTACGGTTTTATTAAAAACTTATTATCAGGCCCCTACTTCACCAACTTGACAATTGTCACATGACAATGACATTTCTCCGTACATTGCTGGTTTCACAGGTAAACTAGAAACCCTAAGGGGGTTTCTAGTTTACCTGTGAAACCTTATAGAACAACACTTATAGAACAAGCAATGTTCGGCGAATTGTCAGTGTGACAATTGTCAAGCTGGTGAAATAGGGGCCTGGTGTAGGTTACTATTTGTACCGAGTTAAACTTCATTCGATTGTATGCAACGCTTGTTAACTCCCGTCGCCAACGAGGAGAGTTATGGTTTTAACATGTGTTAACCTGTCTGTCTCATGACAAGCTTTGGTAATAATGATACTACGACCGAGCGAGATGGTAGTATACAAATCTCAATAAGTGTAACGGAAAGGGATATAAGTAGAACTGTATAAAGTAGAACTGTTACAAGGAGAACGAATGCTCCTTGTATTCTACTTTCTTAGGATTCCGTACCATAAAAGGAAAAAACGGAACCCTTATACGATCACTTTATTGTCCACCTTTATGTCAAGACCCTTTCTCTATTTCCACACATGATGTATTTCTGTTGCCGCTATATCAACAAATATTAAAAAAACAGAAGAAAATAAATAATTAAGGGCGCTCCCATACAACAAACTTGATTTTTGGCCGTTTTCAAAGATAACGGTACGGAACCCTTTGTGTGCGAGTCCGACTCGCACTTGGCCGGTTTTTTTTAATCAATAGTATTGTCTGTCGAGGTGATTCATAGCTTTTTTTTTCTTACGTTTAATGTCCCCATATCATCCCCACGTCACGGTATCATAAGTTCACAATTTCCGTGACATGTCATTTGTACCATATTTATTTCAGTCGCTCTTAAATGGCCGGTTGTTGTCAAACTTCGTTACGGACCCCGGAGACGTGGTGTCCGGTAATTGAAATTCGATCGGAATTTCTAGTACAATTTAAATTAAAAATCGCTCAGTTTAAAAAAAAAGATCGGGTTGCACTCCGGGAGTGCCGGCAGAAATGAAAAATTGAATATTAACGTTGTGCATTTTTGATATTTTGGAATGGTTAGGGAATAATTTTGCACGAATTGCTTTAATTATCAGTATAAAAGTACTATCATTTATGTGGTATTTACCATTTATTGCGCTATCGTACTCAAACATGACAATTTAAATTACTTTAAAAAATGTAACACTTCAGAACTATTACAATTATTTAACATTAAAAATCAACTTCCATCTCACGTCTTACGAATCTGTCGGTCACGTGACCTGACGCGAGTTTAACATTTTTTCCCCGTCACAAAAAGTGCACAGCGCCACTAAAGAAGTTTTCACTTCAAAAATATGCAATGTTGATACTAAGCATTTACAAATTCAATTTAAAATTTGCTTACAGTTTAAAAAAAAAATGTGGTTGAGTTGTTCAGGTTTAAATTATGATTCTACCAAAAGATTATTCAGGGTTTATTGATCCCTAACCAACGCCAGTATCTCCTCCTCTAGGGACTATCTCCAAGCCAAGCTTGCTTAGCTTTAGTACTATAAACATCACATTCAGTACAGTTACATGCAGAACGCTTGAAAATATCTGTACTCGATCACCTTCATAGTGAAGTCAGGTTCAGATTTGATGTTGTAAACAATCGCTGGAAACGGTCATCGTAACACTCTTTGGGGGAGGCCAATGTCCAGCTGTGGACGTCTTTCGGCTGATATGATGATAATGATGATGATGAAACAATCCTAATTTTTATTTGTGTGTGAGCATAAAATATTTGATTCTGAGTCTTAGAAGTTTTCTATGTATTTCAATATTTATATGTTTTAAACATATCTTCGTTTAAATACGCTTAACACAAAGTTTTTGAGCTTACTGACTTACTAGGTCGATTTGGTTAAGATTGTCCCCTTATATGTATTACATAATGTTATCTTACCGATTTACTTACTTTCTACAATCCGTGTGCCAGTGGTATTTAAATGCTATTTATATTACTCGTACTAAGACCAGCATTTTTCTCCGAGAAGTAAAATTGAATTCAGCATTTTAATTTCACTTGTAAAATGATTTTTCAGCTAACACATTTAATATTATAATTAGTAATTACTAAATATTATAAAATCAGTGTTCAAACACCTTACCTATATTAATAAAATGCCTAACTAATTAGTCTCTTGGAGTCCAACAAAGGTTTAAAAAAAAACTGGTTGTCCCAAAACAGCTTCATTCTATTTCAGATTCAAGAATTCAGAGAGAGAAATGTACCTACTACAGAAATAAAGTAACTTATTTTGGTGGATAGGATTGGCTGTCCCAAAGCAAAACCTAGCAAGAGGCAAAATAAAAATGCGTTTTATCCGTTTTCTATTAACTTACAGTGCATGTACCTAAATAAAGGTATAGTTCGGATGACAATTCAATAAACCACGTATTTACACAATTCTTTCATTTTGGGTTTCCTGTAACGCTTACCTATCAGTCATCCGTCCTTACTTTTAACACATAATTTTTAGTCGTTTAAAGGAGTAGTAGCAAGGTCAGCGAGAACAATTTTGCGCTAGTTGTCGCTAGTTGTTTTTTGGCGCACAATTTAATATCTTACATCTAAACGGACGTCAACTTGTCATGCCTCCGCATTTACCTATCAATTAAAGCTATTATTATACTGACAATAAGTCAACAATGACAAACAACTTTTTAAAGCATTCAAGAGGCACACAAGAATTATTTTTTCAATATCATTTCTTAGGTTTTAGTTTGGGACAGCCGAGATAGTAAGAAGCAAAGAGTGGCTTTAGCTACCAGAGCGATAAGTAGAATCGCTCAGCCAGTCGGAGTCTTTGAACTACGTGTAGATTTTACTTATGTAGTGAAAGATTGATGTCAATCGTTCGCGCTAGATCGACTGCTATTTGGAACTAAAATAAATGTACATTGAGGAACGAGCTTAAAACGAGGTTATATACGTATGGGAGTCTTAAGAAACGATTGGGAGGGTGTGTTAAATTGAACTGTGAATTTAAACAAGTCTCAAACTTAACTTCTCTCTCTCTCTAACTTGATAACTCACGATTTCTCGGTTGTAAACGGCCAAAATTGGTGAACTTGGGTCCATTTTGCCTTTGGTGGATCACAGCCTGGAAAACTGTAGGTTGTACAATAAAATAGATCAGCCTGCACCGTTGTAAGTGTAACTGTGTCTAATTGTAATTATACTACACCTGATATTGACAAGCTTGGCTATAGCTAAGTGTTAGAAAGAGGAAAAGCAATATATCAGTCCTTCCGGTCGCAGCCTACGACGGCGACCCTGATTTCCTCCACGGAACACGCAGATACATATTTATGTCCTATCCAAAAGCGGACATGGTTTGAAATACCCAGTCGCACTGTGCACAAGTAATACTGGTCATTAAATGTATACGGTTCAGAGGGGCTTCTGGAAAAGGCTGTATAAAACATGTACATTTTAATTCGCGTACCATTCGATTGCCATTTTTGAACAGACGACCAGTAAAAGGGTTAGGGCGTTTCAATTTAATCAAATTTTCACCGAGTTTAAATCATTTCGATTAAGATTAGCTCAGTACATGCAAACCTGCTAATATCTTAATCAGAGCTGCGACTTTTTGCAGTGATCTATGGCTAGTGTCGCATGACAGTCGTGCGTTCGTGTAACGTTTGTATCGCTGCAAAAAATCGTGTAACGACTTCGAGCCCCGGTGGCAGTAGCAGCGGTTTTTCTAATTCATTGCGTGTGAAACCAACTAACCACTGTGTGTTGCGCGTCTCGCCCACGCATTGAGCAGACATAGCGCTTCCTGCGCCGCAATATTCACGCAATGACTAGGCCGGGCCGTTAGACTGCGACTATTTTCACATCGATGCCGATGTTTCGATCCTTTTTTTACACTAAAAACTACACGGGTGTCTTCACGCACTCCTCAATATCAGGTGATCTTAACATTCTTGCCACAACAGTTCGTTCTACCTCAACGGTGCGTTTTCTTTAATTTCTATTTCCTTTATTCGCCTTTTACGCCGAGTGGCTGATTACGTAAACCTACCGTGGCTTAGGGACGATGCAGCTATAATATTTACCATTATTTTGTGACCAAAATGTTGAAAAAACATAAAATAGTAACTACTTAAACTTTTTTACTTTAGTTTATGGGTAAGGCCGTTATTTCTTGTACCTGATTAAGCAGTTTAAAATGTCCACTTTTTAATCACTTCCAGTGTATAAAGAGTATAGAGATGTAGAGTGTGTAGAGTATGAGTATAATGGTAAGACCGTTATTTCTTGTTGTTGTATTATTTGGCGTAACACACTGGAATTACGACAAATAATACAACAACAAGAAATAACGGTCTTACCTTTATACTCATTTCAAAAAATAATGACGATTAGACGTCACTCCTGTCAAAAGTCAAAACTTAGGTAACTCTATGATAATATCTACGGACGTACCACGGACAAACAAATATGGCGAGTGACACACATGAGTGATGTCACAGGAACCGTATATCCGGTTAGGCGCGAAAGTTTAAATTGTCCGTTTGTCACAGGAATTATGGACTATAAATTATAGTATTTAATTTTTGTAATACTTTCGTGGTCTTATTCTACATATGATTCTTTCAAATGAAAGCAAAAATGAAAATATTGCATCTTCCCTATTTAGAATTTTAGGGCATGTTATATAATAACTAAGTAGTTCTAAAAGCAACGACGACAGCGCACACAATTCATTAACAAAACTTAGCGCTGAATTATTGCTACGGTATGATGATATCGAAACTAAAAATGAAGTCGTGCAAGTCTATTTGGAGTGTAGTACTAGAAGTATCTTCTTCTTCCATCGGAAAAAGCTAGCTGGAGATCGTCAGCGGAGCTTAAAAGCAGTGGAAAGTTGTAGGTAATTCAGACCCTATTCTAAAACAATCCGGGTAAAACAATCTAATAAAATATTTACCTATACATTTTATGAAAGTGAATGGAGTAATAAAAGTTTGTCATATAGCAAATGGACGACCGTGGTGAAGCCTACCTCTTCAGCAGGTTCGATAATATGTATGTAATAGTACATTACGTAACTAGGGCGGTGAATTCGTGAATGCCCCAGATCGCAGATGTTTGTGGCCCGAACCGAAGGTGAGGGCCATAAATATGCGCCCTGGGGCTTTACGAATTACCGCCCGTGTTGCATACAAAATTTTACGTCTTCACCTGGCCACAATGCGAGTTTTCCCGTACGCGCAGCGTGCAGTAAAACTCGCATTATGGCCAGGTGTGACGTAAAGATATTTACCTCCAACACTAGCCCCGAATGCGACGCCGACCGCGCAGAGCGAGTTGTTGGCGGTGGCGGCCACCTCGCCCGCGCAGCGTGTGCCGTGCCGGTTGGAGTCGATCATGTCGTATCGCGGCTGCGGGTCTGAGTCGTGAGAGTTCACGTCGTACGATGCCATTGGGTCCTGGGAAAACAAGCCGTTATTGTAACAAAGCTTTTAACTCCACTTGTATGGGTAATTGCGTAATATTTCGAACTAGCGACCCGCCCCGGGTTTGCTCGGGTACTATATTATACGTATAAACCTTCCTCAAGAATCACTCTATCTATTAAAAAAATCATCAAAATCCGTTGCTTAGTTTAGAAGATCTAAGCATACATAGGGGCAGACAGCGGGAAGCGACTTAGTTTTATATTATGTAGTGATGATGAGCGTAGGGCAACTCAGGTACCTAGTAGAAAACGTGACGCAATCAACCCGCAGATTCAACCTTAACGGTTATTCTGTTCCGTAAAAAATAAATTTAATGTAAATATTTATTCCAAAAACGTACTAATCGCAAATAAATTAAATAACATGAAATTACGACTTTTTATATATTAAATTACACCGAGGAAACCTTTGGACCATCGCGGGTCCCCGTCTACTACACTACCCCGTAGGTAGTGATTATATTGCATGTTGTGTGAGCTCTACATCGTACAATTCAATTCAATCTTTTATTCATAAAATAACAATTTTACATGTCAAAAACTTAACATACGATTGTTACATTAATATTATGTCCAGTTATAAGAATTATAAATATCATGTCGTACAATGTTTCCACAAGGAAACATTTCATTTTATTAGCAAAGCGCCTCAAATTTTGCGACTTTCAAGTTTCAACATGACAGCAGTCTACACAAAGTACAAACATTGGCGTCAAAACGTAAACATTTAACACACTAACTAGAGCGCCAATTTTATCGTTGTTTTTGAGCTAAAAATTGAATCAGCCCAGCTATTAAATGTTTCACCATTGTCACGTGTAAATTTAAGTCCAGAAATACGGCTATGTATGAAAATAATACACTGCGTTTGAGACTAAAGCTTGTTTCAAAAAATGAGTTTACAGTACATATGGAGCTACTTTCCCGCACTAGTGCATATGTCGAAACTTTACAGAGCCATATGTACACTAAAACGTTGTACGATACACGTGCGAATAGGTAATTCGCAACTCGTGTCGATTTAAAACACTCCCTTCGGTCGTGTTTTAATTTATCACCACTCGTTGCGAATTTCCTATTTTCGGCACTTGTATCGTAAATAACTATATCTATCATTATGTACGTAGGTTACAGCCCTTATTTTTAACCCCGGACGAAAATGTGAGACGAGGGGACGTGTGTCTGTGTAGCTCTCTGTGACATAGTAGCTCCCTAACCAACTTATATGAAAATGAACTAATATGGGTGTTTTTTAATCGAAATTCTTGTCTGCTATATAGTTCTTAGTTATAAATTTACATTGTATATGCATTTTAAGACTAGGTAGAAATGATGTAAGTAATACATAATGCGGTCCAAAAGAGGCACACTAAAATGGAGTCAATTCCACCAACTTGCTGCTTGCTATGCTGTCAGATTTGGTGGCCATTTTAAACAGGAAATTTCGTATAGACAACGTATCTACCTTTTTTTATTTATAACATCATTGCACGAACAAGGGTACGAGAGGGTTTTTCTAAAAAAACGATCGGAATTTATTACTTGAACTGAAACGTAACCTACCAACTTAATTTTCCTATTGCGACTCCACGACACTTTGGCCATTAAACAGCCATTCCAGCATCTGTTCCGAAGTGCAATCACAAACGATAGGTATACTTTACTTGTGCACAGTTTTAATGGATTGTCTTCCATCCGCGCGATGGAACAACAGACCAAAGCGACACTTCGCCTGCGGCACTTAAATTCCACACTTTTAACGCAAAGCTGTTTCGCACCACACCGCCACGTGATCCAATATCACGTTTTTCCGAACGAAAGGATTAAAACCGGGAGAGATGGATTGCGTAATTTGAATGCCGCTTTGTTCACACAAGTCGGTCGTTAGGGCATGTGTCCTACTTTCGGTTCTTGGTAAAATATGATTTCAAGGTAAACGAAGGCGCGAGTTGACTAATGGAAGCTGTTAGAATATAAGGCTTATCCGAGTTGGTTGAACTCGGGGCCATTTATCGTCGTGTTTACCCTTTATGTTAAGACAGAGACAGAGCACGGAGAACCCCTAATACATAATAATGGTGAATCGCGCGGGATATGGAAAGGAATTTCTTATTTTTCGCTTCATTCTCGCGGTATGGAAAGAAAATTGTATTATCGTTACATTCGACGTCTCCAAATGAAACCTCATTACGTGCAGGTTAGGTATGATTGAGATTATGTAATGTGGCCGATTTTGTATAAAACTGTCGTTGGAATTAGTATCTTGTACATTGGTCGATAGAGTTGCTTTTTTGAGTTGACTACTTTGACGGAATTCGGCAAACTCAAATAATCTTCAGTATACTCGTTAGGCACATATTTTGAGACTTCACGCGGTTGAATTGGAAATCATCTAACGAATAGGAATGAACCTTAATGTTTTATGTTACCTCAATGCGAATGTGTGGATTTTTTGGTTCAAATATTATATATGAGTACCTAAGGTTTCACAATTCATTTTGATTTTGAAATCTTATATTTTATTAATAAACAATTGAATTGAATTGAATTTATGATGATATGTTATTTATATTTTGGCTCCGCGCGGAAAAGGCCGTTTCTTTCGAATTATGAAATAGATAATCACGCCTAATTTTAAACAGTAGATACGTACCTACTATGTTTATTCTGCGGCGCTACCATACAAGTTATAATATCACTCGTCTGCCGGTGCGATATAAAACACGAACTTCCAATTTCAATTTTACGTTGTTATAACTCTGTGTTGTGAATTCTTATTTTACAACCACAACAACATTTCAATCACATGTCACCCAAGGATTGCAGGAGAGTTATTTGCTGCTCATTAACATTCTTTGATATAACAGTTCAAAGAGTACAGCTAGTACTCAGCAATGCAAAATAAATTCTATAAAAAAATGGAAACGGGACAGTCCGTTTGAAAATCGATACAGTCGAGGTCAGAAATCTGTTTACACTTTTGCACCTTACTTCAATTCCACAAGCTGCTGTACGCATTTTCATTCCTGTGAAAGATATCATGTGAAAACTTAATGTGACATTTGCTATTAAGATACTCACATAATTAGCTACTAAGTCTGGATGGTCAGTCTCCAACCCGTCGTCGAGGATCGTGACCACCACCCCTCGGCCCGTGATTCCTTCCCGCCACGCCGGAATCACGTTCATGTCTAGACCGCCGCCTCGATTCTAAAAACACAAATACATTACATTAAACAGCGAGAAGAAATTGAAACTTGGGGCTCTGAGTCGCCTCATATCTTGGGTCATATATAACTACAGGAATAAATACAACGTGTAACTCCTTAGATTAGTGCATTCTATATGATTCTATAAACTATAACACAAATGTTTGCGTTAGATGTCTGGTTAATTATTAAAACATTTATTAATTATAATCTTGGGTTGAAATGTAGAAGATAACATTTTGGTATCGAGCATAATTTGAAGGCATAACTTTTCCATTGCCTTTTACATTCAATTTAGTCTTTATTCAAAAGTTTTTCCAATTATATAAGTTCAACCTAAAAAGTTCCAATCTGAACTTTAAAAGTAGAATTGATAAAAGTAAACAAATGCTCCGAAAGAATACCTTATTATCTTACGGATTCGTTTTGCCCCAGTGAAAATCAAAGCAAATATTAAATGCTCACTACGGACCAAATGCGAAATTAACTCAATGTGTTTCTTTAACGACTTGGAAGTGAAGTTAAATTTTCTTCTTGTGTTCTTCTGATAATATTGACGGAGCCGCAACTTTGACTCTTATTGCTGCTACATTTAGCTCCCATTATTTACCGTTCTACTTAGTGAGAGTTTGAAATTACGTTAGATATATAGGCACTTGTGAGTTCAAAAAGAAAACCATACTTAATATTTATCTTATATAATATTCGCGTTTAACTGGAAGGCTACAAAATACTGTCTAGAAACGATGTAAGTAACGTTCAAAGGTCACGGGGGTAAATGTCTTAGCTTAGATAAATTTGCTTCATGTACTCTTATAATATTTGTTATGCATGATCAGCTAAGGTTAATTATCGTCTTAAACTTTTCGTTAAGTACTGAAACTAATAGAAACATTAGAATTTTAACGATAGTTTTTTTTTCTTCGTATAATTCAGTAATTACTTTTTTGTTTAAGTCATGAATGTTGTATTGATTGGGTAACATCCGTGACGTTTTGTTTATAAAACAATAGCAGTCGCTTTTAACTATGCCTAACGTATCCGTCTCAATAACAAATAAGATCATTGTGAGTCAGTAAGTACAGTTTTTCTACGTATTCTGCCATAAAACTTGCATTGCTAGAACCACAGATCAAATATCTTAACCATACTCGATAAGGTTAATTAACGAAATGTTTTCCATTTAAAAATCACAAAACCACGAGTCAAAAACCGATATTGTTTCCTGGCATGAAGCTGTTCTGGCATATATAATTGTAACCGACAATTTCGCTAACCAGTAACCACGACAATTCATTATGAGAGTGGCGTGACGGTCAGCTCAAAAATATGTCAACAATTTAGGACTTTATGGTAAGTGTATTTTAGGTAAGTGTTGATTGTACGTCAGAATGCAGTTATCAAACAATCTATCCATCCATACAAATTTTTCGCCGCGCCGCACGCACCGCTGATGCTGTACCGTGTATTATCAATTCGTTCTGAAATTGTGAAATAAATCTTTGGCTGGGTCCTTTTATGAAAACAATTTGAGACTTGATTTTTTCAAAGATAGCGTTTATTATTAGCGAGTTTACATTGAAACAATGCGAGTAATTCACAATGTATATGAACGCATAATAGCAATAATATGATAATATCCTTTTATTGCATCACCCAATGTATTCAACTAAGGAATTTATGGAAATTAGGTATATTAGCTTATTTTTTTAAATATTACTTTACTAACTGCTGCCCGCGACTCCGTCCGCGTGGAACTCGTTTATATCGCAGCTCGATACAAACTTTTACCCTCCCCATTTTACCGGGGGATTTTAGGGATAAAAACTCTCTATCCCTTCAACTATCTCGACTCAAAAAATCACGTCAATTCGTCGCTCCGTTTTGCCGTGAAAGACGGACAAACAAACAAACACATACACTTTCGCATTAATCATATTATAAAGTATATAAAGTATGGATTTCTGTTAATGTCATTTCCTATAGTTATGTTTGTTTGATGTTTTTTATAGGGATATAATTGTTAGTTTGACGTGTTTTAGGATTGATTGACATTTTCGTATATTATTATTTAGATTTAAAAATGAACTGTATTTTGCCGATCCCGATGTACAATTTAAATTCCGTTATTTTGAGACGATCGTGGAGTAAATTTTAAGAATTTTGAATAAATTGTAATTTATGTCATGGAATAAATGAATCTAATCTAATCTATGGTGTCTGTCGTATTTAGGTGAATATCCACCAGAGATGTGTGTTTGCATACAAGCGAATTAGCTGCAAGCTATCAAATATATGAAAACGCAGCCTAGGGCATCACTATTCGACATTCTCGCCCTTAGAATTCCTGTACCTACCTACACTAACTCTTCCTTCCATTGGATGTCAAAGTCAACTTTGGGGGTGGAATCTGTTATAGGTAAAATCTACGGAACGGAAGACCAGCGCTGGTTCTGCCATTTTTACGCCGCGTTGTGACCATTTCGTGGCAAATTGCGAAGTCTGTATATTGGCTTGTGTTTTGTCATGAAAAAGTGTATCTTTCTGTCTTTCTTTCTTTCTTCTTTCTATAACAACAATATCATATTTAATCCAACTTTGAACCATTAATTGCTAAACTAAGTGGCACTGAAAATTTCATTTCATGTGTTCCGAATACCCCTTTAGGTGGTGTGAGTTTATGTACGTAAACCAACGTATGTATCGGCTGATCGATTTGGTTATATAATCTCTTACACGTCACAATCGATTTCAACGTGTTGGTAGCTTGCACGTTATATGAAGGTGGTAGAATGCCAAATGGAATGTGAAATGTTACTATCCAAATGAATCGACGAACGATATTTTTTGTTTCTATTTAATTACTCTAATAATAGTAGCGTTACTTGAACTTGATATACATAGTTGCATGAATCTTGTTGGCTTTAACAATATTACTGCCATTACTTGGTTTAATGTTTCAGTTAACGAATTATCTAGCCACTAAATAATGGACTTCCGGCTACATGCAACAACGAAATTTGCATGTAAATGCGACCATCATAAATTTCAGGACCGATTACTGAGAATACGATTAAACTTATGAACATTTTGGAAGCCTGCGCTGTCTGAAGTAGGAAACATAAATAATACATTTACGGACATAATATTATGTACCTTGACTATATATGTTTATTTTGTTGTTTGATAAGAGCCAATACATTATTGCTTAAAAAGGACATCGCACACCTACAACGGAATAAAAAGTCTTGGCGAATTTTCGTGAAAAAATCGAATTTGTGTATTTATTAAAATCCAAACATGTGTCCTTATTTATAAATGATTTCCTAGCCTACTCCATACATATCTACAGTATTCAAAACATATTTATGCTACAGTTACAGTATTTTCCGCCAATAAAGATCTATAATAAAGCAGGGAATATCTATAAAACTTTTATATTTTTGATATGTGGAGATTGTTATCAATGTATATAAACGTGTCTCTTAAGCCCGTCACAGACGTAGCTATAATATATGAAGGGTCCACGGAAGAAACATGATGTCCCTTGGTGATATTGAAAAATTAAAAAAAAACTACTTAATGCAATCCTTTTCAAAATTGCTTTTTTGAGGTTAGATATGAGGATATCACGTATCATTTGTGGTATATTGAATTTTTTTTAAATCAGCCATATCGTGTCTGGAGGAGCCCAAACTTGGTATGTACATACATACATACATACATACATACAATCACGCCTCTTTCCCAGAGGGGTAGGCAGAGATCACGGATCTCCATTTGCTACGATCCTGGCAAATCACTTTCGCTTCACTCACTTTCATAATATTTCTCATACATGCTCGTCGGTTTAGGGTACTTTTGACCCGGCCTTTTGTTAAGATTTCTCCGATTTGATCGGAGAAAGTTCGCCTAGGTCTTCCCCTTCCAACTTACCCTTCCACTCTTTTTGTATACACTTTCTTCGTTAATCTTCTTTCATCCATCCTCTCTACATGCCCAAACCACCTTAACATACCTTTCTCAATTTTTGTGACTATATCTCCATCCATTCCACACTTATAACTTCTCTCTAACTATCTCTTATAACACTGTTTCTGACTCTATCACTCAATTTCACTCCACACATACTTCTCAACGCTCTCATTTCTACTGCATTCACTCGACTTTGATGTCTTTTCTGCCACACCCAACTTTCACTACCATACATAAGTGTGGGCACCAAAACTCCCCCATGCACAGCCATCCGTGCTTTTTGTAATATTTTCTGGCTGCCCATAAAGGCATTCAGTGCCCCATTCACTCGGTTCCCTGCATTCACTCTCCTTTCAATATCTTTCTCATGCTTTTCGTCTCCAGTAAATAACGTCCCCAAATACACAAACTCTTTTACTTGTTCCAGTCTTTCTTCACCAATCATTATTTTGCAGTCTGTCATAATTTCATCTCATCACTTGGTATGTTTCGAAAATTATTTTTGTTCAATTAAAAAAACATGGCTAAAATGTAATGATGTGGTATATTTTTAAAATCGCCTCAACAAGCCCTTTCATATGATATTACACACTATAGGTTTCTGAATTTTTTTTTTTTTTTCCCATACAAAAAGAAAAATGTTTCGGCACTCCCCCCCCTAAGGGAAATTTTTTTAGGAACTGCGGGTCAAAAATTTTGTTTTGCCCTATAGTATGTGTGTGCCAAACGGCTAAACTGTACATCGATTTGCGGTTTTTTTAAGCGTAGGGCTACCACTATGGTGGATTCTCAGTTACTCACCCCAGCCGGACAGAGCCGCGCGGCCAGCTATTGCGTAATAAAACTAAAATACTTACTAAATACCACATATGCGGCCATTTCGGGTCGTTCAGCTGAAACTTGGAGTCGGCGGCTCTCGGACGGTTCTTCACGCGCGTGGGTATCTCGCGCTTGTTCCCCGCCTCCCGCTTCGTTGCCGACGACGGAGATGGGGCGTACGGGGTCCCGACTGTGGAAAGAGGGTCTCGTTATTCGGCATGACCAAAATGAAAAAGTGACCAAAAATATGTGAACACGCCTTTATTATTAAATGCATCAGGTTGCTCCGATTGGGGATTGGGTGAAAGAGTTAACGAAAACTGTTAGAGTGCGTGACATTGTTAATCAAATTCACGCAAATCCGAGGTTTTATTGAGCGTTTAGTATTAGCCATTGAGTTTCCCTATCCACCTTCAAATCTGGCCCAATCATCAGATCAACTTCATCATAGTATCTAACTCTTGTTTAGTCATTATACATACTTGCAAAATTACAAGACGTGAAAATCGTCTCAACCTACTTACTTACAAGTCAAGTTCTAAGGCTCGTAATAAGAGGTTGAAAACAGCCGACAAACAAAATGATCTCAGCCAATTTAACAAGAAAGAAGAAAGTTTCAACGTTCGGTATCACATTTGCAAAGATTGCTTGCGCTCCACTAACCTGACCGTTGTTCAATGCTAAAGTTACTTAGACCTAAAAACTTCGCTATACTTATTATTTGTTTTTTTTATTTTGCCATAAAAACTTTCCTTTTCTTCAATAGGTTTGTTAATCTGATACTTAGGTATAATTTGACCAGACAACGAATGCTTAAAAAAAGGTATGGAAGGAAATGCTTGTAACACAATTATTGACTTCGTTACTTTGATTGGACGTGAACATATCGAACCATCATGGATGTAATTTCGCTACCAAGATGTGGTGAAAGTAATTAAGAGTCAGTCTCTTGGGATGAGAAGAAGGAATCCCTTATTTTCTTACGTCTAAGCTTGATGAACAAACTCGCATATCGCCCTCAAGTCGCTCGTGGTGAGCAGGCGAGAGCGAGAGCTTCGGGTGCCAAGATGTGGTGGAAGTAATAAAGCGTGTGTCGCTTCGCCGCTGTAGGATTCAGACTATAATTATTGTCATATTACCTGTGGAAGAGCTATTGAACACTATAAAGTCCATCTTCTTCCGGGACAGTGCCTTCTGCTGTTACGCCCAGCGCACTCGCATATCGCCCTCAAGTCGCTCGTGGTGAGTAGGCGAGAGCGAGAGCTTCGGCTGCCAAGATGCGGTGGAAATAATTAAGCGTGTGTCGCTTCGCCGCTGTAGGATTCAGACTATAATTATTGTCATATTACCTGTGGAAGAGCTATTGAACACTATAAAGTCCATCTTCTTCCGGGACAGTGCCTTCTGCTGTTACGCCCAGCGCACTCGCATATCGCCCTCAAGTCGCTCGTGGTGAGTAGGCGAGAGCGAGAGCTTCGGCTGCCAAGATGCGGTGGAAATAATTAAGCGTGTGTCGCTTCGCCGCTGTAGGGTTCAGACTATAATTATTGTCATATTACCTGTGGAAGAGCTATTGAACACTATAAAGTCCTAGCTTCTTCTTCCGGGACAGTGCCTTCTGCTGTTACGCCCAGCGCACTCGCATATCGCCCTCAAGTCGCTCGTGGTGAGTAGGCGAGAGCGAGAGCTTCGGCTGCCAAGATGCGGTGGAAGTAATTAAGCGTGTGTCGCTTCGCCGCTGTAGGGTTCAGACTATAATTATTGTCATATTACCTGTGGAAGAGCTATTGAACACTATAAAGTCCTTCTTCTTCCGGGATAGTGCCTTCTGCTGTCAGGCCCAGCGCACTCGCATATCGCCCTCAAGTCGCTCGTGGTGAGCAGGCGAGAGCGAGAGCTTCGGCTGCCAAGATGTGGTGGAGTAATTAAGCGTGAGTCGCTTCGCCGCTGTAGGTTACAAACTGTAATTATTGTCATATTACCTGTGGAAGAGCTATTGAACACTATAAAGTCCCTCTTCTTCCGAGACAGTGCCTTCTGCTGTCGCGCCCAGCGCACTCGCACATCGCCTTCAAGTCGCTCGTGGTGAGCAGGCGAGGGCGAGAGCGAGCGCTTCGCTACCGAGTGGTGGTGGAAGTGGTAGTGGTTGTCGAATATCTGAAACAAATGTATACTGATTGTAATACTCGTAAGTAGAGTATAGCACTATTGCTACGTAGGTAGTCGTATAAGCGCCCTTTAGAAAAGTAGTCGTCCTTTTCTTGACAGATAGTATGGAATAATTAACCAATTTGGATATAATTTATAATAGACGATTTTTCTGTGTAACGGATTCAATTATCATCATTTAAATGATAATTTATAGACAAATATCCAACAAAATATGAGACAACAAAAATAAATTAAGGTAATGAGCTCCTGAAAGTAGGAAAATAATGAATGAATGTTTAAATCTTTATTGTGGTCCATTTACATTTGCTCCATAATAGTAATTCAACATAAATCATTCAAAAAAGAGACAGTCAATACTAAATTTACCTGTAGCTATAAAATTACTTCCGTGTGTCATATTTGCAGAGTTCTTGAATAAAGCATCAAAGAATAACATTTAAAAACGACTGACACACAGAAAAAATATATTGTAAAATAATGTTGTTTAAAACCGGATTTTTCCTGTAGTGCCTAAAGGCTAAACTTAGCACGCTAACTTTGGGGATGGGGGGGGGGGACTGGAAATCATCTCTTGAGATTCAGAAAATATTAACCAAGCACAAACCAATTCCAGTAAAACACCTTTTAAAACATACATTAACGAGTTCAAACAACCGTAATCAAGTGTAAAACCGAAACAAAAATATTTCAGGGCAAGCATAATCCTAGCGCTATAACAGTCGAACCAGACACCAAACAACACTGCAACATAAAACAGAGTAGACATGAAAAAGGGAAATGAAACAGTAATTTACGCTAATCGAGTCCGCGACATCGCGTGGCAACGACTTTCATTTCACTAATTTGCGCTTTGGCCATCAAGAACTCCATTCAATACCTTGATTAGGTGTGTGGCAATCTTAATGTAAATCAGGTGGAATGTTTAAGGCGCGTTCGATCTGAATGGTTCAATTGGTTCCAATCCAATAGGGAAATATTAAGACTAATTCCTACGTAGTTCCCTAATGTTCAAGTACATCCTAGTTAAGGGATCAATGTTCTAGTGAGTGAATTATTCACTCAATTCTCGATTAAATTGAGATTGTTCGAAAATATGCAGCTGAGACTGCGTTTTGTGTTCGTAATTTGCATACTAACAAAGTTGGTGCGAATGTCTTTTGTTCAAATTATGACATTTATTTAAGTATCTATACATGTCGCTGATGTGTAAATAAATTCACTCAAATTAACTATAAAATAATTTACCTGTGCACCTTGGTAGATTTAATTACCAATTTACACCCAGCCACAGGCCCTTTCGAGGCTATGTGGTTAAGCGGTTTAAGCGTAGATAGGTAACAGACAGACAACCAGAAAGACAGACAGACAGACACACTTTCGCATGGGAGGGAGGCCTATGTCTAGCAGTGGACGTCTTTCGGGTGATAAGATGATGATGATGATGATGATGGATTAGTATGGATAGACATCGTGAGGAAACCGGTCTAATACCACTAAGGTCTAGTTTTCCCTCTGCCTCTGGGTTGGAAGGTCAGATGGTAGTCGCTTTCGTAAAACTAGTGCGTATGCCAAATCTCGGGATTAAGTGTCAAAAAGGACTGCGAGCTCCCTTTGGGCACAGCTAGGAATAACGCTAGGAGGATGATGAGTATGGACAGAAAGACAGCAACATTGATGACAGTTTCTGACTGAGTTATTTAAGGCCTGTCCCACTAGCCGTTTTGGTTAAATTTTTCTCTCGATGATCTTTGATCGGATGAATGTTACCTTCCGAGGTAAAAATTCATCCGATCGTAGTTGAAAGTACCACACTTGGTCATATTATTTTCCACAACAGTGGTACAATAAGGGCTTCAAACAATGACAAAGTTGTTCATTGTTCACAGCCAGTATTAATCCGAATTATGCTGATATGCCAACTGCTACCCGATCGTGCAGTAATCGTCATGCGACTTCAAAATTATTATGCTTGGAAAGTACTTAATGATCAAAATAAGTAAACATTTTATTATTTCCCTATATTAACCTCGATAAGCGAAAACACTTAGACGAATTTGTGCGTTAAAATTCTAATGTTATATGTGACAATATAAACAATATTTGCTACTATTCTCCGCTTCGTAGACCGCTCACCGTTGGTTCCAAATAATGTCACCCTCGTTCATCTAAATCTTCTCTTGTTCATGTACTGAGGAAATTTATCTTGCATTTCATATTTATCAAGCGTAAAAAGGGGGCTATTTCAGGCTAAGCCGCAAAACCGCGCTAAATGAACCTGCGGTTATCATTCAACAAAATAAACGCGATTATACACGACCGTTAAACCATTTGGCGACATTTTACTCGCTAAAATTTGAATTTTACAGGTATAATTTTATTTAGAATCTGACTCTATTTACTCAGCTGTTTGCAATTGTATTAAAAAGTTGAGCGGCCTAAAATCTGTTTATAACACGAGAATATCTAATATCTTTATCTTTACTGTACTACTAGATTTACCTACTCTGCACAGACAAGAGAAAAGATGAGTGGTAATTTGTCCATACAAATGTTCTAGACTATTTCTTCCCAGGTTTTTGGCCATAGTTATCTATGTCGGTGTGTTTTGCTTTTAATGCCATTCTTATTTTTATAAGTGGTAGGTTCCCTCCCTATGTAGCTTCAAAAAAAGGAATGAAGGCCCAAGATAAATAGGCCGCAAAAGATAGGCCTAATACAGATCCGTCCACAACGAACGCAGAAAAACAAGACAGTCACACATTTAATATTTCCTTCTTATTCAGTTTCCAAAATGCTGTTACGATTGGAAATTTTCAGAGGCGAAAACAGTCGAGACTGAAACCTCACATTTTGAGTTTTTCAGTTAAGAGTTTTAGTCAACAAAGCTCTCCTTGTCGCACTAGCACGCGGCCCCACCTACGTCAGCGCTTCAGAAATACTAATCTAGAATCCTTAAATCTGAAAAAAGGCCTCAGGTTCCCAATTCAGGGCCGATTTTACAAAGATGCCTTAATATCTGAATAAGTACCTAGATCAGTAGATTTTTTGACATTACTTACAGGCATAAGATCTAACGGATACTCATATTAATTTTTGTTTTTTTAAGCAGTAACGCTGCTAACGAAAATTATAAATTTTAAATGAAAGGAAAAATTGAAAAATTTAATGCTCCGAGCCGGATTCGAACCGGCGACCACAGGCATTCATGGCCCGTCGCTACTACCAACTGAGCTATCGGAACAATCTGGTTCGGGCACCAAATCCCTCAATCAGTTCCTTCATTGAACAACGCCTTAGGGAGACGTGTAGCGACATCTACCAGAAGACTTAGGCTTCTTTACGGCACCAACGTCTCAAATTATATTGAGAAATCGTCAGTAACGACGCGCTACCCCATACTAAATTAATTTTTGTTTTTTTAAGCAGTAACGCTGCCAACGAAAATTATAAATTTTAAATGAAAGGAAAAATTGAAAAATTTAATGCTCCGAGCCGGATTCGAACCGGCGACCACAGGCATTCATGGCCCGTCGCTACTACCAACTGAGCTATCGGAACAATCTGGTTCGGGCACCAAATCCCTCAATCAGTTCCTTCATTGAACAACGCCTTAGGGAGACGTGTAGCGACATCTACCAGAAGACTTAGGCTTCTTTACGGCACCAACGTCTCAAATTATATTGAGAAATCGTCAGTAACGACGCGCTACCCCATACTAAATTAATTTTTGTTTTTTTAAGCAGTAACGCTGCTAACGAAAATTATAAATTTTAAATGAAAGGAAAAATTGAAAAATTTAATGCTCCGAGCCGGATTCGAACCGGCGACCACAGGCATTCATGGCCCGTCGCTACTACCAACTGAGCTATCGGAACAATCTGGTTCGGGCACCAAATCTCTCAATCAGTTCCTTCATTGAACAACGCCTTAGGGAGACGTGTAGCGACATCTACCAGAAGACTTAGGCTTCTTTACGGCACCAACGTCTCAAATTATATTGAGAAATCGTCAGTAACGACGCGCTACCCCATACTAAATTAATTTTTGTTTTTTTAAGCAGTAACGCTGCTAACGAAAATTATAAATTTTAAATGAAAGGAAAAATTGAAAAAAAAACAATATAATTTGAGACGTTGGTGCCGTAAAGAAGCCTAAGTCTTCTGGTAGATGTCGCTACACGTCTCCCTAAGGCGTTGTTCAATGAAGGAACTGATTGAGGGATTTGGTGCCCGAACCAGATTGTTCCGATAGCTCAGTTGGTAGTAGCGACGGGCCATGAATGCCTGTGGTCGCCGGTTCGAATCCGGCTCGGAGCATTAAATTTTTCAATTTTTCCTTTCATTTAAAATTTATAATTTTCGTTAGCAGCGTTACTGCTTAAAAAAACAAAAATTAATTTAGTATGGGGTAGCGCGTCGTTACTGACGATTTCTCAATATAATTTGAGACGTTGGTGCCGTAAAGAAGCCTAAGTCTTCTGGTAGATGTCGCTACACGTCTCCCTAAGGCGTTGTTCAATGAAGGAACTGATTGAGGGATTTGGTGCCCGAACCAGATTGTTCCGATAGCTCAGTTGGTAGTAGCGACGGGCCATGAATGCCTGTGGTCGCCGGTTCGAATCCGGCTCGGAGCATTAAATTTTTCAATTTTTCCTTTCATTTAAAATTTATAATTTTCGTTAGCAGCGTTACTGCTTAAAAAAACAAAAATTAATTTAGTATGGGGTAGCGCGTCGTTACTGACGATTTCTCAATATAATTTGAGACGTTGGTGCCGTAAAGAAGCCTAAGTCTTCTGGTAGATGTCGCTACACGTCTCCCTAAGGCGTTGTTCAATGAAGGAACTGATTGAGGGATTTGGTGCCCGAACCAGATTGTTCCGATAGCTCAGTTGGTAGTAGCGACGGGCCATGAATGCCTGTGGTCGCCGGTTCGAATCCGGCTCGGAGCATTAAATTTTTCAATTTTTCCTTTCATTTAAAATTTATAATTTTCGTTAGCAGCATTACTGCTTAAAAAAACAAAAATTAATTTAGTATGGGGTAGCGCGTCGTTACTGACGATTTCTCAATATAATTTGAGACGTTGGTGCCGTAAAGAAGCCTAAGTCTTCTGGTAGATGTCGCTACACGTCTCCCTAAGGCGTTGTTCAATGAAGGAACTGATTGAGGGATTTGGTGCCCGAACCAGATTGTTCCGATAGCTCAGTTGGTAGTAGCGACGGGCCATGAATGCCTGTGGTCGCCGGTTCGAATCCGGCTCGGAGCATTAAATTTTTCAATTTTTCCTTTCATTTAAAATTTATAATTTTCGTTAGCAGCGTTACTGCTTAAAAAAACAAAAATTAATTTAGTATGGGGTAGCGCGTCGTTACTGACGATTTCTCAATATAATTTGAGACGTTGGTGCCGTAAAGAAGCCTAAGTCTTCTGGTAGATGTCGCTACACGTCTCCCTAAGGCGTTGTTCAATGAAGGAACTGATTGAGGGATTTGGTGCCCGAACCAGATTGTTCCGATAGCTCAGTTGGTAGTAGCGACGGGCCATGAATGCCTGTGGTCGCCGGTTCGAATCCGGCTCGGAGCATTAAATTTTTCAATTTTTCCTTTCATTTAAAATTTATAATTTTCGTTAGCAGCGTTACTGCTTAAAAAAACAAAAATTAATTTAGTATGGGGTAGCGCGTCGTTACTGACGATTTCTCAATATAATTTGAGACGTTGGTGCCGCAAAGAAGCCTAAGTCTTCTGGTAGATGTCGCTACACGTCTCCCTAAGGCGTTGTTCAATGAAGGAACTGATTGAGGGATTTGGTGCCCGAACCAGATTGTTCCGATAGCTCAGTTGGTAGTAGCGACGGGCCATGAATGCCTGTGGTCGCCGGTTCGAATCCGGCTCGGAGCATTAAATTTTTCAATTTTTCCTTTCATTTAAAATTTATAATTTTCGTTAGCAGCGTTACTGCTTAAAAAAACAAAAATTAATTTAGTATGGGGTAGCGCGTCGTTACTGACGATTTCTCAATATAATTTGAGACGTTGGTGCCGTAAAGAAGCCTAAGTCTTCTGGTAGATGTCGCTACACGTCTCCCTAAGGCGTTGTTCAATGAAGGAACTGATTGAGGGATTTGGTGCCCGAACCAGATTGTTCCGATAGCTCAGTTGGTAGTAGCGACGGGCCATGAATGCCTGTGGTCGCCGGTTCGAATCCGGCTCGGAGCATTAAATTTTTCAACTTTTCCTTTCATTTAAAATTTATAATTTTCGTTAGCAGCGTTACTGCTTAAAAAAACAAAAATTAATTTAGTATGGGGTAGCGCGTCGTTACTGACGATTTCTCAATATAATTTGAGACGTTGGTGCCGTAAAGAAGCCTAAGTCTTCTGGTAGATGTCGCTACACGTCTCCCTAAGGCGTTGTTCAATGAAGGAACTGATTGAGAGATTTGGTGCCCGAACCAGATTGTTCCGATAGCTCAGTTGGTAGTAGCGACGGGCCATGAATGCCTGTGGTCGCCGGTTCGAATCCGGCTCGGAGCATTAAATTTTTCAATTTTTCCTTTCATTTAAAATTTATAATTTTCGTTAGAAGCGTTACTGCTTAAAAAAACAAAAATTAATTTAGTATGGGGTAGCGCGTCGTTACTGACGATTTCTCAATATAATTTGAGACGTTGGTGCCGTAAAGAAGCCTAAGTCTTCTGGTAGATGTCGCTACACGTCTCCCTAAGGCGTTGTACAATGAAGGAACTGATTGAGGGATTTGGTGCCCGAACCAGATTGTTCCGATAGCTCAGTTGGTAGTAGCGACGGGCCATGAATGCCTGTGGTCGCCGGTTCGGATACTCATATCTTTGTTTAACAATACAACATATACAGATAAAGACAGACTTAATTTGATATTAGTAAAATCAACAACATCAATTATTTAATATATTTATCTGCTGACCCAGAATACGATGCCATTATTACAATTTGCGTTTTTATGTTGCACTAACCTAAAGTGTTAAAACCGCGGAATATATGAATTAGATGATATAACGGTAGTCTTATATTATCTCCCTAGAAATGTTCTTTCACCCCCAAGGTGACAGAGACATACTGGTTTAGACCGACTTATTAATTACATGTGTTATATATAGAGTAAATAATCATAATTGCCCATGAAATAAACATTGATTTCCAATCAATCTGATATAGAAAAGGGCTTATAAATCTCATAAAAAACCTGAGCCCGCTTGAACATCATATTCAAATGCCAACAGCCCACCGGGCCTGATATTTATTTCCAATAATACTTGAAAATAATTAACCAAGCTTGTAAAGACCACGTAGGTATGTATATCGGAAACTAGTACTAAATTCTGCTGTATTATACAATACATTATGGTTATCTGTGAATATATAGATACTATTTCTGTTCATTTATAAACCACCTTGTACTTTTATATGCCACTATCTCCCGCCCGTGACTTCGTCTACGTGGACCCGGGATAAGAACTATCCTATATTTTAATCTAGGCTATAAACTATCCTCGTGCGAATGTTTATGTTTTTAATCAACATGTTTGCATACACTATAAGGGTTTAACAGGACAATTTAGATTAAACTTAATCGAAGGAAAAGGAAACTGGCTTAGCTAATGCATGCGAATTTATAATATTGTATTATATATGTACCTAGTATAGGTAGGATTAGTGCGCCACGGGTTACTGTGCATTATATACGATTGTACGCTAAGTTTAAGTTGGGCTATAGATTTCTTTGTGTTAGTTTATTTCTATTAGTGAGATCCTGCTACTGGCTAATGCAGGAGTATTCAAAGTGGGGGGCGCGACCACATTTTAAGGGGGGCGTGGAGCCTCCGGAAATCCTTTCGCAAAAACTAGTGCCTCGCCGATCCTTGGGATTAGGTACTCAGCTGACCCTAGACTCCTAAGAGCCTTGGCACTAACGGCAACGCTAGGAAGATGATGATGATTTGGCTAGCTAACCCATTCACTTCCGTTTCCTTGCATCGAAGCGAAGGGGGGCGTGGGAACTTCGTTTTAGGTAGCAGGGGGGCGTGCCTAAAAAAAGTTTGGGAACCCCTGGGCTAATGATTTTACTGTTGTGTCTATGAATATGTTGTGCTGTTGGTTTACAATGTATTAATAAATAGATTTTAACCGTTTTTTTATCTGAAGTGTTTCATAGGAAATTCAACGTAGGTATTTAATTTGTTAATAGTCAAAAGTGTTAAAGAAGCGTGTTCAATCATTTTTGTAGTGACCTTTCATTTCGTCGACGAACGTTTCGTAAAATAATATGTTCGAAAATAAAGCCGTATTCCTTTCACAGAACTTTGAAAATACCATCATGTTCCGTAGGAAATTAATTTTCAGAAAACTATACGCCAATAAAACGAAAGTGAAAAGTAGAATGAGAATTCATCAATATTCTGCGAAATGGAACAAAATGCCATGATTTAGAAGTAAACTATAGGTTTGAATGAAAAACTTAGCACGCTGCAAAGCTGGTAATGAATTCTCAAAAACTAAAATCGTTCAGTTCAATTTTCTTTAATATTTATTTTGTGGAATGGAACATTCAATGTAATAACATGTGGCGTTCCATGGCTTAACACCCAGGTACTAAACTTCTTAGTACATTTCTGGCATGGAACGCCACAAATGTACTAAGAAGTTTAGTAGGTGTTCAAATCCTTGATTAAACCGCGCATTTTAACTTGGAAAACACACAGGTAATAAAGCTGCTATAATTTCATTAATACTGTGGGAGCGAAGCGGCCATATATTCCCGTAACAGTCTACCGACGCTAAGTTTACGGCCCCGGTAGCATCTTGCCGCGCAGTGCGTCGCTAGAATTACACGTATATTTCAATAAAGTCTGAAGACAACTGGGATGGAGAGTATTTTTTAAGGCTGCGATAGCAAGGGTACTTGAAATGGAAATACCATGTTGGCAACTGTCGTGTGATGCAAGGACTTGTCGTACGACTAACCTTCACTCCACTCGCATCAGCACAAAATGTTTAAAAAGCTTCTTCAAATACACGCAAAATGTAAAAAAGCAAATAGCACGGCGCAAAATTAACATAACGTTTAAATATTTTGCGCGTGTGTCATTTTGCGTGTGTGTCACTTTGCGCATGTGTCAGTTTGTGTGTGTGTCAGTTAGCGTGTATGTCATTTTGCGTACCTAGTTCAAATATGTAAATGTTCAAATATGTTATGCGTGTAATTGTAAATGTACACTAAGATCAAATAGCAAAATGCGCGATACGCACGCACAATGTATATTCAAATAGTCCAGCCTACTAAATGTACAGAAGCGTGAGGTATTTACTGTTGTGTGTAAGTAGTTACTGGAGTACCTTGTAGGTACCTCTTAATTGACTCTTAATTGACTCTTAATTGACTCTGTCACTACAGGATAAGATTAAACATATCCGCACTATTTGTACTATTTACTTTTAGTACTTTTCGTGCGTATACCTTGCCAATTTTTGCGTGTAGTGTTTTAGTACATTCTGCATTTTGCGATGAAGCGCTCCCACTGTTTTTACTAAACAGAAATAGTTAACAGAAAACTTAGTAGTGCGATGATTTTATAGGAATATGGAATATTTCAGCGGCGCCAATATTTTACTTTGGAATATCGTTAAATTTAATTGGGTAACTGGATACTCACTCGTACTACCTACGGTGTTTTTTTATTTTCAATAAATTCTGCGATTTTTCGGGTCCATAACAGCACAGTGAGTATAAAAACTTGTTATCAAATGGTTTATTTTATTTTTTTACAAAAAAGTACAATGTATTTGTTGATACTGCATAGCTGGACATTGTGAAAGGAAGTTTCGATTGTTTGGGAAGGAAGTTTTCTTTTGATATTTAATATTATTTTAAATGAATTTTATTGTGAAATTGTACTTATGTAGCGGTATTTTTATATTTATTTACATAAAGCAAATACATATTTACAACAAGTATATAAAAAAACCGGCCAAGTACGAGTCAGACTCGCGCACCGAGGGTTCCGTACTACAAATCTATAACAAGCAAAAGTTGTTGTATGTTTATTACTAAATGATAAATGAAAATGGAATCCGTAACATTACAATGTGGAAAGCTGAGGGAGCATAAATTTAAACAGGGTCACTTTATCAATTTAGTAATCATCCTTTAGGCCTTGATTTATTCCTTGCGAGTAGTTGCGAACGCCAAAATAAGCGGATTACTTATATTGCTGTTTCTTTTTATTGCGTTGATATAAAACTGAGTTCACGGGAAAGTACCTTTAGGTTTTGATACCCTTACGTATACCTACGCTGGCCCAGTGCGGGTTGGAGACTTCACATACACCTTTTTCAGTTTTAAATTATGCGACTTATATTGCTATTTCTTATGATTGCGTTGACATAAAAGTTTGGTTTTGCTACATCTAAAAGGTCTTATAGCCCTGAGTATTTGACATGAATTTCAATTCAATTTCTCCACACGTTTACGAGGAAAAAGGTGTTAAGTTTAAAATTTAAAAAAGCATTTTTTTGTATGATTTTACTAAAAATGTCTACATTTCGTAATTTTTCCTTTGTCTGTGATATATGACGTTGCTTCATGCCAAATTTCAAGTTTCTGAGTTCACGGGAAGTACCCCGTAGGTTTTGTGAGTGTCGAAAAACTCAAAAATTTGCAGCGTAAACGATTGTATCTTTTGATTGCGTTGGCTTTTAAGTTTGATTTTTTCACAGCTTCAAGGGACAATAGTCTTGAGTATTTTATATAAATTTCAGCTTGATACCTCCACTCGTTCTTGAGAAAAAGGGTCTTGACAGACAGACAGACAGACAGACAGACAGACAGACAGACGGACAACAAAGTGATCCTATAAGGGTTCCGTTTTTTCCTTTTGAGGTACGGAACCCTAAAAAGGAATGGACAGTTGTATGTAGAAAGGAATGAGGGGCGATGTTGGGGTTCAATAGTTACTTAGTTGTACAAATTGCATTAAAATAGAGTCAGAGTAAGTATGCTAATTTCCTATTAATAATAATATATACAAGATTTAATGTGTATTACTTAATCACGCATACACGACTGACTCGATTAAGGTAAACATTGTTATACTACAAATTGCATTAAAAGTTTTAAGTCAGAGCAGTTATGCTACTTTCCTTTTAATATTAATATACAAGTTTTGATATATGTAGTTAATCAGGCATTGTGCACCCGGGTAAAAGTATTTCTATACTAATACAAAGGTGAGGTAAGGATTTTCAGAGCTTTATTAGAGGGTAACCTCCGGAACTACTCATCAGATTCCAAAAATCTTTCACTATATAGAATGGACCTTCAGAGTGGACATCCATATACTAATATCATAAATGTGAAAGTGTATGTGTTTGTTTGTATGTCCGTCTTTCACGGCAAAACGGAGCGACGAATTGACGTGATTTTTTAAGAGGATATAGTTGAAGGGATGGAGAGTGACATAGGGTAGTTTTTATCCCCGAAATCATCACCTAAGGGGGTGAAATGGGGGGTAAAGCTTTGTATGGAGCTGCGATATAAAAGAGTTCGACGCAGACGGAGTCGCGGGCAGAAGCTAGTAAGTTATATTTCGTCCCGCGCAGGTCCCGCGGCTCTACATGGGTTCTTTGTAATATTTTTACACTTCACGAGGTAAAATCAAAATAGAAGAGCGTAATGATGCATACACTTAAATATAACGTAACAGCACCTTCGTATTACCCACCTGACACGTATCTCGTTTTGTTACGATATGTGGATACTAACATTATTCTGTTCGGTCGTGTCTTGAAATATATTGGCGAACCCATTCGATGGACGATGACATATAAAGACGTCGTATTTTACTACACTGAAAACAAGTAAAATTTGCAATATTATCTGGAGTTTAAAACAAAAATGGACATGTAATAGTATACAATCATTTAGCATAATAAATCTACATAACCTTAATAAGAAATCAGTGTTACAGACTTAACACAGATGTGCAATTGAGTAAATAAAAACCGTTTACAGATATTTATGTTACTGAGTACCTATTTCTACAAAGTTTGTGTTTGTTCAATTAAGCCGTACTTTGATTTACCTGTTTTTCACCATTTGTTGTAGTTATTTATATAAAATAGTATAATAGTAGGTATCTTAAAAAAAATTAACAACAGAGGAAAATGAAACTTAAACTAGTATTCTTTAATGAAGTAATTAATTGGTAAAATATTATAGGGGCGGTCGATAACAGAGTGCAAATTTTCACCATAGGTTTATCTATTTTAAATAGATTAAAAACATCCACTTCAACATACTTAGGTTAGGGGAAATGTGTTTGGAGTTAAAAGAAAACAAAATCCATTGCTTTTAGAGTTTTTATACTAAAATACTTGTCTTCACTCAGAAAACGAAGTTGTAAGCAATATATTAATCAAGTAATTATCGATGTAACTATAACACATTACATTGCTTTAGTACATGTCATAGTTCGAATGTTTGTTTTTAAAGCATGCAATAAACAACTACAGGGATGGTGAATGGATGGAGGTGAATTAGAAAAACCGGGATAAAAAATACAGATTACATTTATCCCTTAAAACATCCGATAAGGATGAAACTGGGGATGGAAATTGATAGGAGGAATCACGCAAATATGTCACGCACGGGCAAATGCGAGTCATGTCGTGTTATGTATGGATTTTCTCCTTCAATTTTACCACAACAAATGAGTCCTGTCATACCTGTTGCTTGCACGTAGGTACTGCAATTCCATTATGGAACACGTCAAAAAGTGATTCTCTCCAAACCTATTCCAGTTTCGTGTTTTTCCGCATAAAAGCGGTTGCAGCTACGAAAAATGTGTCGATGGGGTAGAGCCAGAAGAGTTTTTCGTGAGACGACAAATCATTATTTGGGTCATGGATCATGGAATACTCTTTTTCTATAGGAACAAAATATCTTTAGACGAATAACATAAACAATGAAAGTAATTTCAAGAATGTTCACATTAATTGTTTCTAGGCAATTACTCGTATGTATTAACGTGAAAGTTCGGATGTTTGGATGTAGGTATTGTTACGAAAATCACGCTTAAACTTCTTAACCTATTTGGATGAAATTTTGCATGAAGATAATTTATAGCCTGGATTAAAATATGGAATAGTTTTTATCCGGGATCCATGCAGACGAAGTCGAGGGCGGAAGCAAGTATTGAATAAAGAAAATATTGGTTATTCTTGCCATGAGAATACTTTCTTAACTCAAAACACTATTGATCGGAAGAGTGAACCTTACTGACACAGGCTCACTATACCCAAAAGGAGGACGCAACCACAATGTATTTACCAACTAAGGTTTTTATGTCAATAAATTATTATCATTATATGTGCTAGTTTCACGGGAATGTATTTCCAGTAGCTAACTATTTACCAAGTGATACATAACAAGTATAACAACCCTCGTTATAATAAAAACATGACCCATCTTAACTTCTCAAATCATCCAACCGTGGCCAATTTATAAAACGCACACGAGTATGAAAGCTTTCAATTCGCTCACGTGGCGACGTAGGCCGCATCCTCTACCGCAATTCAAAAAGGGCCTACATCTGTTGAAGTATAAAGGTACTAACACCGTTTCAGTTACCAAGTCAGCATTGAGCGCGGGTCCTTGCGCCTCGGGCGCATGACCCGGAAACCAGTTCCCCGCCAAAAGGTTGTATGTGCTCCTCAATTCTCAAGACACGTGTCATTTCAGGTTTGCACCGCGGAAGAACTCGCGCGGAAAAAGGGACTTCGTGCAACCAAACCTTTCACACATGCAACGTATCTCTTGACCCGCTCTAGTGTAATACAGCTGGGATTTTCTATAGATATTTTGCGCTTGATTGTGCATAGTGGACTAGATAGGGTAGCGTTTTCCGGGAAAGAATTTCGGTGATACAGCTGGCTAGTTGATTCAAAGAGCGCTATACTCTGTCCGTACAATTTGCAATTAGTTTGATGGAGCTGTTCTAGTACTAATCAGTTGATTGCGCATACGGTTGTGTCGTTCGTTTTAGTGTCGATGTCGTTTTCTAACTAATGTATTTAAATGTTTTTTTTGTGCTGTTTTAGCGAGGAGGATTTGCCAATATCAGTGTAAGGTTATTGACATATTTACCGAGATAATGTTCTGTATGATTTTGAAGGTTTTTGGGGAAGGATCAGTGCGGACACGTAAATTAAACAAAAATTATCGACATCACACACAATCACATGACATTTACAAACGTTATGAAAAAAGAGCGGGAGAGTGGATGACAGAGTGTGCCAACATGACGGATACAGCGGGAAATGTATCGTTAGAAATATATGAAATAGAAGTAGAAATAACATGCACAAAGTCTAATATTGTGTACATACTTCAATATATTATTTATTAAGAGTCAACAGTTTTGCATGTTTGTTTATAAATATGATTCACCAGATGCTACAATCACCGTAGCCTATGAATGCTTGCAAATTTACGCGTTACAGGCCCTTTGCAGACCTGAAGTTTGCAGACTTTTTTAGCAAACTAATGAGGGGTAGTCCCTCGGGAAAACCTCAACAGGAAAATCTTAGCAACGGGAAATTCGTCTGAAACTGTAACCGTGCGTGACCATTTTAGGCACCAAGGTGCGAGAATTAACGCTCCGCCTCCGGACGGTGCGGTGATAGAAGGCATCCGTGGGCTTCAAACAATTCATTACACAACCCCATTAGGTACAACCGCTAGCACACACAAGAACGCGAAGTTTATTAATGTTCTTGAAAGACAAAAGCCTGTTTAACCTAAAGTCAAGTGCACAAAGCGGTATTTTACACCGGGCAGGGGTAACAGCCGGCGGGCGCCTGGCCTAGACATGGGGTTATCACTGAGACTTTAAACCAAATGCAGTTGAGAATATTCCTGATTGTAACATCGGAAGACTAACTAATACGTTCATATTGCATGACGCCTTTGTGATGAATCCATAAAAACATTTTGGTATTTTTAAAATCGAGCAAAATTTTTTGAAGTTTAAAACTACGTTGCTTAATCATTTTACGCAATAAATAGCAGTTGCCTGTGTAAATGCTTATTTATTAATATGAACAGTGCAAGTTAGTACAATTGAACCTTTTGTGGTTTGTAGGTAAGTATATTTCTTCAGAATTGTTGGAAAGTATATCCGCTTTCTTTACATAATCTTTCCTCGCCGCGCATTGTGCCTGCTCAAGAACTGATAGAAAAAGGATTACTTAGAGATTTATACCTTTACGCTTTTAACATTACCATCCTACTCTGTTTTCCTTTTAGGATTACAATTTTCCATTGTTTCCCTCTTCGGGACAACTCTTTTATATTATCTCAATCGGCTTTTGCTTTTAACCAATGCTAAAAGGAATCAGAAATGCCTATAACAATAATATTTACTCAAAATAAGGAAAAAGTTGGCATTGATCTCCATTTAGGTATAGATAAATGGTAGCCCCCCCCCCCCCCCCTAGCTTTCTTAAGAGGACAGTAAACTAGTCCCTCCCATACAAAACTGGAAATTTTGATGGAATATAATGTCTGTCCGTGTCGTTTATTCTTTATGAGGGACGTCCAGTAAACTGCAGTAAAATTACTTTCTCCAATATGCTCAGAAATGTGCGCCTTACTGTTGCAAAAGCAGTACGTGAAGTGAAGTTCCTCGTTACTGACGAGCGCAAATTTAAAAAGTTAAAAGTCATTACTGTACAGTTTTAGCGGCCAGGAAAATGTATGAAATTCCTTTACTGCATACTTTTTTACAAAAACTATATGCTTTGATCTTTGATTAAGACAAATCACTACAAACAGCCAAGTGCGCGTACGTTTACAGACCTTGCAATTAGTCATAACAACTTGCTATAATTAGATTAGTTAGTAGTGTATGGCTGTCTCTTTCCAACTTTGCAAGTTGCTGTTACAAATTACGCCTGTTTGTAGCCTGCAATCGAGAGAGCTCGCGCGCCGTCGCGTGGTAACCGTGCTGCTTAAAAGTTTCTCGAGCTTTCTTTTGTTTTATGGTCATAGACAAAAAGCGTAATTTTCAAATTGATCGAAGTGTCATTTTTAAAACCGTGTTAAATAGTTTTAATGAAGAAACAAAAATATTTATCGAAAAACCCACAACAAACTGAAATGCATTTTGATTGCAATTCTGTTTGAAATTTTAATAATTTTAGTTGCATAAAACATTTACAATTGTGATTGATTCTACTGGTGAATTTTTTTATGTATGCCAATTGAAACTGGCACTACGAGTCATGCCGTGTGCCGTGTACATACCTAATTTAAAAAATAAGTTGGGCGGGAACTTGATAGGTTATTCACATACTCGCTATTTTAAGATTATTGAAAATATTATTTATTTCCTCACATTTATGGAGAAAAGCAGCTACAGGCCTTGGCGGGTACGGCAATTCGTAGATTAGTCTCTATTGTCGGATTCAGCTTTGCTTCATCCGACAAAATCTACTCATCCACGAATTGCTACTTCCCGGCCACTGCAATAATGTACTATTTCTTAAAACTTAACCCGTGAATTAGAAAATCAAAGAAAAATTAAGCCTAAATAGAAGAAAACAAAAGTAGGTTCGGGATTCTATAAAAATCTATGTATAGGAGTAGTCTACGAGACGCGTGACGGGTTAATACATTTCAATAACCATAAAAAAGAGAGACACATACAAACTGTGATATTCGATGAAAAACAGTTTAAAATGTTTAAATAGGTTATGGGACCTCAAAAATTGTTTTTTTTTTTACAAACGACGTTTGGTTTCCTCTTAAGAAGCATCCGTTTACCGCATCAATCTGTGTCTCGTGCACGCCTATCGCGTCAATCTGACTTGGCACTCCCATCAATCGATAATGGGCCTTATGCAAACGACACAAAACACACACTGATTACCACGATTCTTCACCTCAAAATCCTTTCGCTTTCATTCGATCGTTTCCCTGGGGCACGTTCGTATTTCGCGAACAACATTTCTATTTTTCTTTTTATGACTTTGTTTTGAAATGGAGGTACCTTTTTAGTGTAACCTTCATTTATTTACCAGCCCAGCTCTGTATTTAAAATGGTTTTACGACGAAGTGTACATATTTATTTTTAAAGCTTTTAGTCTTTATTGTGAAGGGGCCGTGGATAGTAATAATTTATCAAAAGATTTCGCGTTAGAGAATAATATAAAACCTGCCTAGAGGTAGATTATTCTTGTTTTGAATTCATATTTCTTTTTATCTCCCTTTAATCAATTTCATCTCCTTGCTTGAATCCGGAACCAAGCCGACGACCTCTGTAGCCTCTAGGCTTCTATGTATTAAAGTATTTATATACTCTAGTATATAAATAAATGCTTAAACACATAGAAAACATCCATTACTCACGAACTAATATTTGTGCTTATCAAACAAATGAATGTCCTTAGCGTTATTCGAACCCGGGACCTCCGGCTTCGTAGGCAGGGTCACTTCCGACTGGGTTAAAGAGGTCGTCAATGCCGATACAGGTGATAAGACTAGTGACGCAGCGCGACAGGCACTCGTTTGTACTCGTATCGCTGCAAAAATCGTCGTCAGTAAGTATCCAACTGCTTTCAAGCAACCAAAAATATGATGCGATACGATAACCATTCCTTAGCTAAAACCTCATACGTGATATTAAGGTAAATTGGTTATTCACGAGGCAGACACCGCGTAGCATCTAATCAGATCTGTAGGCGTGCTACGTGTGTCGCGTAGCAGTCTCGTAGACGTTAGTTCAAGGTAACAATAGTTATATTATGTAAACCTTGAGGACTATTTTTGTTCGTCACTTTGTTATTTATATTTCAATGTGTTTTGCTGTTCATGTAGAAAGAACTCAGAAGAGATAAACTAAATTATTATATCTGCTTATTTAAAGTGCAGCTAGAAAACCGCCAATTATGTTTCCAAAAATTATAACTGAAATAAACTGAAAAGAGTAACTTTACGGAGAATAATCATAATGAGGGTGATGCAGAGATTGAAATGTGGACATTTCCAAAGTTCATCATCATCATGTGCCCTAAAGGAGCCCGGGGTCCGCTTTGACACATAAACCCAAGATTTGTCATAGGCACTAGTTTAGCAAAAGCGACTGCCATCTGACCTGCCAAACCAGAGGGAAAACTAGACCTTATTAGAATAAGACAGGTTTCCTCACGATGTTTTCCTTCACCGACTAGCCATTGCTAAAGTTATAACTAAAGCCAAATGTTTAGTCGTACTCCGCATAACCATGTAAGTTAAATCAAACAAGCTCACCTAAGTCTACTGTACTGACCATAAATCAACTTTTGTTTTTTGACTTCGGAGTGACTCTGTATGGCCGATGAAAAAAAATGCCGTGTACATTTTGGTCACTGGCCGAGAGTATAAGAATGAGTATCAAGTAAAGTTAGTTCATGTATGATACCGTAGACACAGTATAAAGGTAATTTTCCATAACAAAGAACACTTTTCTCTCCACGCTATTAAGAACGCTTTCATTTTCCGAAGGACCCATTCAAAACTTATACAGTGGGCCAAAACATTGAGATGTTGTAGCAAAATAGGCTCTATTGCAACGTAAATAGGGTCCATGGACGGGGTGATATGTCGTGCGTTGTATCGACGGAGGGTGAATATTTACTGTTATGGTGCAAGGAAATGACAAGGTAGACAGGTAAGGATGTTGCCAGGTATGAAAAAGATTTTTAAAGATAATATTGCATAATATGAAGAGATATATGGTGATCATCCAATTATCTACTACGGGCTGGTCTTTTTGGGGCACCTGATACGACATGACAATTACATAAAAACTATAATTGAAGGAAAGGTAGAAGGAAGGAGAGGCAGGGGCAGACCAAGACGTGCGTTTATGGACCAAGCTAAAGAGAAAGTTAATGTAATGTCGTATCAAGAGCTCGAAACAGGGGCAGAGAGAAAAACAGAGTGGCGATTACTCCACCGACAAGAGCCCGGCTCTTAAGTTTATGATGTTGATCCAATTATTAGGATCACTTACCCCGCACTTTTCAAATACGGCAAATAATCTCATTTATATTGAATTTTACTCATGCGGTACGTTCATAGGGCTCCAACACTTCCAGATCAAATCATGAGAATTGATAAACTATGCGCGTGGACCTTTCCTGAACTCAAAACTATGGGCATACGAACTTTCATCTTAATCAGTGCACATTAATCAAATGTCAAAAGGTAGCAGGCAGACGCTTACCATCCCTTCAACTATCTCCACTTAAAAAATCACGTCAATACGTCGCTCCGTTTTGCCGTGAAAGACGGACAAACAAACAAACACATACACTTTCCCATTTATAATATCAGTATGGATATGTTAACTTACAACAGAAAAATCACGTGCCAAGTAAGATTTAACCCCGATTACAATTAAAAAAAATTTACTAACAGAAAAGTTTAAAGTAGCCTAATTTATTACCTACCTTATTCTTGTATATTCCGCGTATTAGGTATTGCGCGATTGGTTACTGTGCGTAATGTACGCTAAGTTTAAGTTTGGCTATAGATTTCTTTGTTAGTTTATTTCTATAAGTGAGAACCTGTAGTTGGCTGTATGGTTTTATTATTGTATCTATAAATATGTTGCGCTGTTGGTTTTCCATGTATCAATAAAAAAATAAATAAAAACACCATACACACTAAAAGAATCAAGCACCTAAATAACCATTACTTTTCTGCTGTCGATTATGCCACTAAAAGTTCCACCAGACTGTAAAAAAATGCACACAAAAGTACCAGGAAAATGCCGACTACTCGTCGATATTTCGATTTCGGATGCTGGCAACCCGGCGACCCCGCCCGCTGGTTGCCAGGCAACCAGACCGCGTGGCACGGATCGTTAAGCGAACTAACTTTGGCGCAACTTTTTGCTTTTTACGTGCCGCACAACTTTGGGTTTTGGCGAATATTCGACATGGTTGAGTACATATGCCTCTTTAGCAGAAATGAAGGTGTTTTTTATTAGAATGCGCTCGGAAATCCTCGCTGTCAAAAATGTTTCATCTAAATAAAAAAAATAAAAAAAAACCTATATCCGCGCGGGCAGATAGTACCTAACGTTAAACGGGTTGAAAATTTAAATCTGACGAACCAATTAATTCTGCGAGGGTCACAAAGTAAACCTTCTGACTGGTCAAATTAAAATACTTTTCAAGTAACCCAACGTCATCTCATTTGTCGAAAACCGTCAAACGGTTTAGGCTGCAGGGCATGCCAAAGAATATGACATACACACTCGAAAAAAAAAGTTTTAAGTTACAGATTGGGCACAGAATACATTTTTACGGAATTCTCTAGTTGGGCATTTTCAAATAGGTAATTATGTATATCAAAACAAAATCAAATCAAAAATCAAAATAGTTTATTGGGTATCTTAAGTTAGGTTTTACAATTGTATGTGGCTGACCCCTCCAGGTAAGTATGACAATACCTGTGTTAGGAGAAGCCGCTCCTCCCATCCGGAGTTATGCGTAATTTGATACACAGTATATGTCCCCATTAGGGTGAGTCGTCAAACAAAAATTAACTAAGTGCCAGTTTTGTGACTGCAATTTGTAAATGAGAATGCATATAAACACGTTCCTTAAACGTGAATCTAGTTAATTTTCACATAATTTATATATTTAATTATCTTAAAACTAACACCGAGTTAATTTTTGTTTGATAATAACTTAATGCCTCTGATAAATAAAATTCCTCGTGTGAAAACTTATTTCCCTTTCTCACGAACACAAAATATCGACGTAAAAGATAAAAACAAACTAATAACTACGAGTATATGCCAGAATAAAGAACAAACACAGAAAGAGATGACAAAATTTTCATCTACCCTCCAAAACTGCTACATTCTCTGCGAAACATTTTTTTTATAACATTGGCCTCCATATTACAGCATTCCTCAATAACCAGGTATTTCATAAAATTGGGATAGCGAAGGTATTCCAATATAGAATCTACGTTTAGGCGTGCCGAAGAAGTGAAATGCGAACTAAAATTCATTGGAAATAAGTTGGAGGCAAACGCAATGTAGCGAAAACGTGCGCGATTGTCGAGCGGAGGGCTTCTACGGCTGCTGTTCTCCTACTACTAAAACTACAGTATGCCAGCAAAATGATATCGACAAATTCCGTTTTTTTTTTTGCAAAATTAAAATGATTCAAGTTTTTACTTCTGCCGGAGTGCAACCAGGTCTTTTTTTATTGATTTATTTACACTATCGTGAGAAAACCGGTGTAATCCCAATAAAGTCTAGTTTTCCCTCTGGGTTGTAAGTTCACATGACAGTTGATTTGGCAACATTAACATTATTTCCTGTGTAAGATTATTTGAGCCTAAACTGGGAACACTCTCTTATGTACATATCTTATATATCTATAGTTAATCGACATATTTACAGTTTAATTGCAGAAAACCACTCCCTAACAGCAGTCACGTACACAAAACTGGTGCCTTTGCCAAATCTTGGGATTGTGCGTTTCGTAGTTTTTAATAAGTTTTTTTTTATGTGATAGGAGGCAAACGAGCAGACGGATCACCTGATGGTAAGCGATTACCGCCGCCCATGGACACCTGCAACACCAGTTTATATTGATATGTATATTAGTCTTTACGGTATTTGTAATATGGGCCTTGTTGCCTGATTTAAATAAATAAATAAAATAAAAAAGTGGACCTTGGCATCCTTTAGGAGCAGATACGAGAATAAAAGGATGCTGAAATGTTCTATTTACGAGTAACAATAAATTTCGAGATCATAAATCGTTTACATTCATGTTTTAGAGGAGAAAATAGCATCTGAGGGCCCATTTTAGACTTTAGAGCGCTCGACAATTAAATAAAAGTAAATATGATTGTAGTTAACTTTATTATCCCTTCAGCTGTGTTCATCCCTCTGTGGGCTTCATATTTTTTCCTGCAGGTCGGTGGAGCGCCCCTCGGAGGGGCGCAATGGCTTTGCTTACTTTCTTAGAAATAAAACCGGCATTCGTGTATCGATCTCGCTTTAATCCATTGAAACGTATAGCCAATTCAGTGAGACAGCTAGCAAGCGAAAACTTCAATGGCCAATGGAGGAAAAAATCAATTTAGTCGTTAGTCTAAAATAGTCAGTGGCACGTTTGACACGGTCGGTGTTCGCGAGTGAAAATTAGTGGGTTTAGTGCTGAATTGTAGTGCCAGAAGGACAGTTTTTGTAGACATGTAAGTAATCTTTAGAATTACATAGAAACAAGTGTTATTTCAACGGGTTACTGTAATAAAACCATAACTAATATGACATAGCTACTCATGGTCAAAATTTGGCAACACGTTTTTTAGCGCTTTTCTAATAATTTAATATTACTATTAGCTATTAAAATTACCGTTAGTTATCATACATTTGTTTCAAATGAACTTAAATCGATTAACAATGGCCCGAAAGTAAATAAATCGATTGAAGTTGGTAACGATCACAACAAACCCCTCAGAGGGGGACCTAACCGACCGGGAATTTCCCTCCGAGGGATGCCCACATGATACCTCGTGACGTCACTACGATCCGCACTCCATACTAATCGTGACCTTGATTTATACTGTTTTCAAATCAAGTTTTGATGTGATTTTTGTTTAACTGATGGTTATTTTATAGTTTAAACTAAAAGTATACTTAATGGGAATTTTAAGAAACCTAATTTGTTTGGTTCAAACCATATAGTTGCTGTGATAATTGCACTCGCTTGGAAGAGGTTATTTTGTATGAAATTTGACATACTTTTTTCATTTTACTCTCAGATAAAACCTGCTGCACTTACAATAAAAAAAGCAACTAGGTGTAACCTAGTTGATGACCCATATTTATTGTTCAGGCATGAATTTGATTACATACAGTATACAACACTTCAGATATAAGCATGTAAATCGAAGCCCACACGAGCAACTTCTGAGTGTAGGCATTATTTAGGTAGAATATTTCAAATGGTCTAGTGTAAAAAAATACTCATGAGCCTGCCATTTTATGTTTTTCGAATAAGTATAACACAAATTTCTTCAAATTAAGCCCATTTAACACCCCAAAAAACTAATTGATTATATTTAAAATAACCAAAATACGTCGTAAACTTCGGTGAGGTGGTGACGAGGTCAGCTAGATAGCCTTAATACGACTTTAATGTAACGATGATATATCGTTGCAGTTAGATAATTTAATAAATATTGAGTTTCATCCAAAATCCTGACTGTGATTATGTAAAAAACTAAAGAAAACTTTATTTTACCAAATCACTTCACTCCACAAACCTTGTTAGTGGAGCGCCCCTCAGAGGGTGCTACAGACATGGGTAAGCGGCCATGTTTTTTCGTCACAGCTGAAGGGTTATGCTATTCTTACTTACCACCAAAAGTTTAAAAAAAGTAATTTATTTGGTTGGGAAGGTATCACGATAAAATAAAGGAAAGTAGCAGATTCTTATAACTGCTGCAAATAGATTAAATAACAATTCACCTCGAATTTGGATTTATAAGCCCCCGCCTTACCGAATGTAATCAAGGGTGCAACCCTACTGGTTTTAAAGCATTGTGCGGACTGCTTTCACTCGAGATACTTAAGTATCGAGCGTAGCGTAGGCTACGATACTTATGTCGACTTTTGAGTGCAGCTTATTACGATCGATAAAATCGGATAGGGATGGGATATTTAGTAAGTATATTTTGTCAAAGTTATGTTGAAGTGTGTCCAGTGTGTGTGAGTGGCCATGGGTTAGCACCATATCACTGCGATACCCGTGTGGTGTCGGGTTAGAATTTCACCACCCCCTTTCTTCCCGTGGGTGTCGTAAAAGTCGACTAAGGGACCAGGGTTGAAGTGTGTTGTGGGCGATGTGCTAGCAACCTATCACTGCAATATCACATTTAGTCGATCTTTTATACCCACATTTATGCTAAAAGTGGCGCTGGAACATACGTTTTATGTGCTCTGCCTACACCTTTTGGGAATAAAGGCGTGAATGTGAATGTATGTTTATACCCACTTGTAAGCTATAAATGGCATTAAAACATACTTTTCATGTGCTCTCAAGGTGTAGGCCTTTTGGGAATAAAGGCGTGTATGTATGTGCCTGGGCCTCTCACTTCGACTGAATTCGGTTTTCAGTTTTCACCTCCGAGGTGTAGAGTGGTTGACACTATTGACAGTGACAGTCAGCGGACATAAGTGCGATAGGCCATATTTATAAGTAAGTTCTATGCACCCATATTTTTACACTTGACAGGACCTTGAAGATGTAAAGTAAATTGGGAACCTATATTCTATCTGTCAAACATCGGTTTTTTTACTAAGGAAAAATAAAAAATCTTCCAAGTCCCAGAGACAGGGCGTCGTTAGTTGATATATATTTAATAAAAAGAGAAACGTAAAAGATAAAAATAGATAACCTTATACCACATCACACGGTCAGAGGCAATTAGAACTTTTAGTCCTATCCTACTTGTTAGTGCTTTGCTAATAGAAAATGGCCGAAAAGGTTTTTCCATTGCGTACCCTTCGGTCCACATTTAGTATATTGTTGTACTATTTGTGTACCTAACTAAATAATAATGTTATAGGTATGGTTTTAAATGGAACACTTAGGTTTGATGCCGTAGTTAACGAAATTGCATCTCGCAATTGATATTGACATTAAACGAGTGCTTCCTGACGTTTGGAAGCAGGGCTTTTTTTTTTGGGCGAAATGAAGCACCGGGTAGACTTAAGGCCTCCACCCACCGGACGCGTGTGCTGCGCGGCGCGTGTGCTCCGCGGCACACGTGCAAGTTGTAAAGCATTGACACTTCAAACACACATCGAACGCGGCACACGCGCAGCTGCAGCGCAGCACACGCGTTGCACCCGCGCAGCACACGCGTTGCACCCGCGCAGCTGCAGCGCAGCACACGCGCAAGTTGTAAAGCATTGAAACTACACTTCAAACACACATCGAACGCGGCACACGCGCAGCACCCGCGCAGCACCCGCGCAGCACCCGCGCAGCTGCAGCGCAGCACACGCGCAGCACACGCGCAGCAGACGCGCAGCACACGCGCAGCAGACGCGCAGAACACGCGCAGCGCACGCGCAGCACACGCGCAGCACACGCGCAGCACACGCGCAGCACACGCGCAGCACACGCGCAGCACACGCGTCCGGTGGGTCTTTACGGCCCGGCCACGACATAGCGCGAATTGCGGCGCGGCAAGCGTTTTATCTGTTCATTGCGCGGTCGAGACGCGCAACGCACTGTGATTAGACGGTATCACACCGCTGCCGCCGCCGCGCCAGTTCTTGGCCGGGCTGTTCGCCACTCACTGAAATTACATCTCCTCCTCTTTAAAACGTATTAAATTTCTGCTTTGAGAAAGCCAGTTGTAACACGGCTATTTCAGTTTAGTTTGCATTTCCGTAATTCGATTGGGCCGGCGAAGCAATATATAAATGGATTGGACGCTCTATGGCACGGCGCCGACGAATTTGGCTCGAATTCGGCGGTGATATTGAAACTTATGTATTTATGTATGTACATAATCTATTATTGTACACAAGACACGGGTAAAATATAAGCAGAATAGGTTAAATCGGTACAAAAGAGAACTTATCTCTGAAAGGGATCTCTTCCAGTTAACCTTTGAGCAATTGAGAGGAGATCAGGGACCAAAAGATCACCAAACACATGTACAGAGATGTATATTACCTTAAATATTATTAAAAAACTTTATTTTGCTTTTATTATTATTTTAGTATTTAATTTTAAATATCGTTTTTTCAATGCGTGCCGGAGCAGGTCGATTGCATAATGCTTCGGACGTTAGGCATTTTGTTGTTTTCTCTACCTTTGGTTACCTACTCAATAAGTAAGTAATCAGCAAAGATAATTAGTTGGCTATAATTGCGATAAGTGTTCCTATTTTTTACCGACTACAAAAAAAGAAGGAGGTTCTCAATTCGGGTGTCTTTTTAGGGTTCCGTAGCCAAATGGCAAAAAACGGAACCCTTATAGATTCGTCATGTCTGTCTGTCTGTCTGTCCGTCAGTATGTCACAGGCATTTTACTCTGAAACCATAAGGTTTATTTGGATAAAAAATTGAGGATGGGTGTATTTTGTTAACCGCTACATAGTTTTGTAATGAAATTACTAAAAAAGATTTTTTTTAGGGGTGCACCCCATACATAAAACTGAAAGTCAAAAATTATTTTTTCATTGCAAGCCCACTTGTGGTACATCAATCGACAGGCCTTTCAAAATAAATATAAGGTTTCTAAGCAATTTTTTGGATTAAGTGAATAGAGTCGGAGATAATCGCCCCGAAAGTGACTAAAATTGTGTCCCCCCCCCTCTAATTTTTGAACCGTGTATTTTAAAAATATGAAAAAAATCATGCTCATAGGGATTATAAAATTCTATCAGCGAAATTTGTTTTCAACAAGATCGATTCAAAGGTTTTCGAGATATTTATAAAAAACTGCGTTGCTTAAAGACAAGGAAGTAAGTGCCATAAGTTTTCAGTAACGATATGACCTTTTTCATGTCAGACCCATCATACCCCCTAGCAATACCCCTGGGTGTAGGGTGGGACTGAACCATACCACCGTAGTGCTATGCACTATATTATGCTTTATAATATCTATCCCAAAAGTCCTATTACCGTTATCAGTATCACGCAGTGTAGTTGAAAAAGTTAGACTACCGTTATCTGTACGAGTAGGTAACCTTTGATTTAGTATATAGAACTAGATACACAATGTCAAACAAATATGCCAAGAAATGTGCCCCAGAACATGAACGAAGAATACTCTGGACAGGCTATGGTAATAATAATACCACGTGCGAGCGAGCTGGTAGCATACAAATCTCTATAAGTGTGACAGAAAGGGGAATATCATTCATTGTCCTTGTCATAGTTCCACTTTTTTTTTATTTGCCACAACTAATTTAGCATGAAGTTGTGCCACACAAACCATTACCCGTCCCGTAGTAAGTTGTTTATGACAAGTCATCAGCCATTTTAGAACCGGTTCTTAATTTAGCTGCATAAGAGCTTTTCCGTCCCTCACCGTGGCAACACGTGTAGCCCGTCCATAGTATTCTAGGTTCATGGCCCCAGAGTGACAGCTCTAGCTACATTTCAGTAGTTGCTAATAGGGCTAACTTATAACCTGCATCAAGATATATGTTTCATAAAAAAAGAACTCAGTGTTTTAGACCTTAAGCACCATATTAGCAAACCAACATCAAAAGATTAAATACTTTTTAGTTTATTGTGACATATAATGCGACTTGACTGCTCACGTCAAAACTTTCGCGTTTAGCGTTTAGCGAATGAATGGTCGCGTTATAAAATTTATTTATTTCAACAGAAAGCACAAATACCTACATCTGGTTTCTTTATTTTACAAGTGGGGAATAAACAGTTTCAAATATTTGTACAAATATAATATACAAAACAATTGTTGAGATTTCCGTAAGTACATATAGTACAGCTGACAGAGTCCATAAAAAGAAATCATTTTAGTTTCCTTGAAATAGATTCAGTTTGTTAAATAATTGTATTTTCGACCTGCCTTTACTTTAATGTAATATAAGCGTACAGTCAAGTAGCGATCAGCTGTCGATTTTATTAAAACGGTCCTGGGTTTTGAACGTCACTCTCATGATCATCCGACCACAGTATAGAAGAGGCCGTTTAGGAGCGTTTGTTACCTACTGCGCAGGGCTGTGTCACGTTTGTGGCTTGCCTATAATACAAATTTTGTTTGTATGCAAAGTATTTCTGTTACACTGTTCTGTTCTGTTAGACAATATTGTATACACATAGTAATCATATTATAGATAGTTAGGTATATGTTTTTAGTTTCCCACTTCATCGAATATTTTAATACCACTAATACTATACCTAAAATATTTCCTTGTGTATAATAGTTGCTAACTGCACTAGGTTGGTAGGTGCTTAGTTACAAGCCTATTCGGCTCCTTTGACTTGCGGCACGTGCTGCGCGGCGGCAATGGCGGCATTCGGTAAAATTAAACTTAACAATTGTTTTTACGTTTCATTGTGATTTAAATGAATACACTAAGTTCTAAAAGTTCTAAAAGTAACTTACTTCTGATGGTATTTGGAAAAAAGGTAGCTCCGGATTTGTCCCAGTGTTATTAAGGCACCCAAAAGGCACCCATATACACAACAGTACACACGTTTCCGAAAGGACGACGACGACGACATGGTAGCGAGTGAGAGCGAGCGAACACGGCAACGGCGCGGCGGCCCCGAATGAATCATTCTCCATCATTCCCGAAGGCTATGTGTGCGTGCGTACCGAACACGCGCGCATGTGTGCATCCGTGCGATGTACCTTTGTTCGATGTTTAATTACTGTCTTCTATACTGTGACCCGACATCTATAAAACGAGTATTACGAGATATAAGGTCAAAAATGAATGATGATGAAAATTGGCAACAATTAGCGCATTTCCAAATGATGTGTTGGGATTGTATTATAGAATTTTATTATAGTTCATTAATGCTATTTTTTACCTTTTGCAAGGTCATGTCTGTCTGTTTGTCTGTCTCTCCGGCCGTATGTCACAAGCATTTTACTCGAAAACTATAGGGTGTATTTGAATAAAATTTTGAGGATAGGTGTATTTTGTTAACCGCTACATAGTTATGTAATGAAATTACAAAAGTTTTTTTTTAGGCGTGCACACATATAATTGAAACTCCAAAAAAAATTGCATGCCCACGTATGGCACATCAATCGATAGGCCCTCCAAAATAAATATAAGGTTTCTCAGCAAATTTTTTGATTAAGTGAATAGAGTGGGAGATAATCGCCCCGAAAGTCACTAAAATTGTGTCCCCCTCCCCTCTAACTTTTGAACCGTGTATTTCAAAAATATGAAAAAAAAACATGCAAATTGTTTTGAACAAGATCTCAAAGGTTTTCGAGATATTTGTAAAAAACCGCCTTATTTAAAGAAAAGGATGTAAGTGCCATATGATTTCAGTAAGGATACGACCTTTTTAATAGGCACGGAACCCTTGTTGTGCGTGGTCCGACACGCACTTGGCCGCTTTTATTTAAGTTACAAAATCAGGGTGACGAAAATAAGATCTCTACCTGCTAAAAATCGAATTGGGTATCTAATCTTCACCAAATTGTTTTTATAATACGACAGTGGTAAACAAGCACATGTTCAGCCTGATGGTAAACACTAATCAGACGACTCAGTGTCCAGAGATTCACAAAGAATCACAAGCGCGTTGCCCACTCTTTATTGATTGCGAGATTCGGGGATTTGAGGATTTTGCATTTAACAGTGTTCATATGTAAGAATGTCCACAATATAGATTGAATAGGGGACTAAAGGAGACATTCTTAATAAAGCTGTGTATTTTTTCAATCCCAAATAAAATAACCATTCTCAACTCCAATAATCATTACAGAGCGGCCGCCAACTTTTCTATGATTAAAAGTAGGCCTAGACGGAGGTTATATTTGTATAATCTGGCGCAAATTTCAACAGTCATTCATCGTTAATGAAAACGAGGTAAACACCATTAACTCTTCCGAGCTGCTTTGCGATTCTGTGCAGCAATTTAATGCCGACATTATCTCACATCTGCAAACGGCCGGCCTGTGAGCGCATTTCGACCACACAATCTCAACCTCACATCTGCCCGTAACCATGCTTTCAAATATCAACCTTATGAACTTGAAGCAAGCTTGGTTTTCTTGTGTAACTAGCGTCTGAGATAGGCGGTTGCGAGATAAACCGGTCAATTTTCGCCTGTCCGCGATAAAACCGCTTAGGTACGTAAATGCACACTTCGTGTTGCGAGTACCCCATACAGCCCCTTTAAAATATTTTAGGAGCTTTACATCATGACCTGTTTAATTTTGCTTAGCTTAGAATAACCGTAATGCATACAAATAGACATAATACGGTCACATCTATTCTAAAATTGCTGTTCCGAAAAAGAGCGTCATTCTTATCCGGACGTACGAGTACGTCTGGCTTGTTCATTCGGTACGTGTGAAAGCAAGCAGGTACAACATATTGATATTGAGTAATCAACTTTTTTGTGGCCACCCCGTTTCTACTGTTTGCTGTTTAAAAAGAGACTACAAGAATATGCGATTTCTGATGTTGTTAATTTTTATTGCATTCCTTACTCAATTATTTATAGCGTGAAGCTACATGACAACTGTATTAAAAACATATTCTGTCCTCAATTACATCGGCTGCCCAGCGGACGTAAAATGTTCGATTTGTATGACAGTTTAGTGTTTTTTCCTCTGGACAACCATGTTTACGGCTAGGAAAGGTTTGTTTGTGAGATGCAACATATATGTTCAAATAGACTGTTTAAAAACTTAGACTTTATCAAATTTACATATTGTGGTAACTGATAAAAACTTAGGGACAAGTAAAAGTTAATTGACATTACTTTGCGATACGAACTCGCTTAACAAATTTTACTCCACGGGTCTTCAAGTTTCAAGACACGGGTCAAGGACCACTCAATATTATCTGAACGCCTGGGTTTTCAGTTTAGACAAGTAAAATTGTTTCATGTAGCTTAACTTTTCGGAAGAGCGTTAGATCAAATCAACTGTCATTTTCCTGGACAAAAAATTACAGTGATATCTACTACCTACTTAACGTGCGTAGCGAAGTGTTACAGCAGTTAGTTAACAGCAGGAGACCCAGTTAGAGATGAAAATGCAACCTCCCCGACACATCGTAAGGATATCCCCTGTTTTATGTCTCTGATTTTGAAACAAAGTGAAAGGTATCAATCAAGAAAAAAGAAAAAGAAAAAAAGTGAAAGGTCCGATTTTAATCAGTATGTTCAGCCCCTAGTTGTAAAATAAGCCTCATACTAATATATAACTTAACGAACCTTGATTACTTAAAAATGTGTTTTGTCCTTATCAATACATAGACTTTACTTTCCTTTATCTCACAAACCTAAATGTAAAACTGTTGTAAGAACAAAAAAAATTTAACGGTATGTCAACTAAAATAGATAGCATGGACGTTTACAAACTAATCAATGTGTATTTGTGTAGAAACGTCGACTGAAAGTAATACCAGTGAAATGACAACCTTATAGCGAGGGGTAGGAAAAATCTAGCAGCGCTTGCGTAAAGCATATCTAGTGGCTGCTTCTATTTCTAAGGTAAAAGCACATTTTCCTCGCGGCTGTGTGGGCACTTTGGTACTTGTATATCGCGTTTCCATATTTACCGTCGTTGCCTACCGCTTAGCAACTTACTCGTCATATATAGTAAAACGAACCGAAAGTGCCAGTCGGACTCACCCGCCGAGGGCTGCGTACTTAATTACAATTGTAAAAATTTTTCAGATTTTTCCTTGTACTTTTAATATAAGACGGTATTATTTGCCAAATTTCATAATTCTACCTTTACCGCCGTACCTTTTTTACGTTAACTGAGAAGTTTGATTTTTCCACAACTTTAAGGGACTGTAGAATGTGGTTTAAAATAATTAATTAATTTAATTATTATTTAATTTGTTAACACGGCCTGACAACAAACCAATAAACCGACAAACCAGATTAATGTCAACTTGATACCTCCTCCACGCGTTCTAGCGATAAAGGGTCTTGGCAGACAGACAGACCGACAACAAAGTGATCCTATAAGGGTTCCGTTTTTTCCGTTTGAGCTACGGAACTCTAAGTCAGGCAGAATTAAATCTCATGTTACATTAAGACTTTGATAAAGCGAACCTTATAGCACTCAAACTTTAGGAATTTGGCTCGAAATATCGATCCAAATTCCTATAGATCCTTATGCTTTAAGTAAAACACTATTGATCGAAAACACATGCTTCGAGTATAAAGTCAAATCAGCTATTATATAAAACGTCAACGTGATTTAAAGCTTTTTTTTGTATATTTTCTAAATCACATTTTAATAAATATTTTGAATTGTCACTGTAAGTAAGCGGTTCATTATTATGCATTAATCAATGAAGCACAAATATTTGGATTTAGTACATTATAAAATAAAAGTCACACTTTATTCCGACAGCGAATTACTAAATCTCTTTCTAAATTACTAATATTCAATCAATTCGAATTAAAATGTGCTTATACTTTAAAATACTAACCGTAATAAGGTCTCTTTCGATGTTCAGGTATGTATTCTAAATAAACAAGCCCAGCTGTAAAAGGAAATCCATTTATTTTAAACTTGTTTCCCTGCTTCAAACCATTCTATTTGACACCCACATAAAGTCACGTCTTTGATCTTAAGATCAAGTGATATAATTAGATCCCCAAATGTATTCACGTCTAAACATAGCAAGCTATTTTATTCAAATACTATCTCCTGCCCGCGACTCCGTCCGCGTGGAACTCGTTTATATCGCAGCTCCATACTAACTTTTACCCCCTATTTCACCCCCTTAGGGGATGATTTCAGGGATAAAAACTATCCTGTCACTCTCCATCCCTCCATCTGTCACCACTTAAAAAAATACGTTAATTTGTCGCTCCGTTTTGCCGTGAATGACGGACAAACAAACACATACTTTCCTATTTATAATATTAGTATGGATTTAACATTCAATCTACAAAATAACGTGTTCACGTTCACACGCAGTAAAACAAATCATTCATTTAACGAGCGAGCGAAGCGGACGAAGATCTCCGTTTCAGCTTGGGCCAAAAAAATCGTATGCTGTCTGACTGTCCGTCTGCCCGGCTGTTTGCCTCCACCGGTCGCATTTCTAAACCGATTCTCGTGAAATTTTGAGAGCAGGTCCAATAATTATATAGCTTTTTTGCCGGTTCAGTTATTGAAAATTATTCAAAAACAAAAAGCTACTTGAAACCTTCCAAAACAAAAGACTACTCATATGTCTGGCATTGTAGACCTACAATCAGCAAACAAATACGTCCTTTCTGGCCTCGTGTACTATTATGTAGCAACATTTATACAAGTACTCGTGCCGTGGAAATATCTAAATAGTTTTCCAGACATTTTCCACCTCGAATAGCAACGTCAAAGAACAAAATTCACTGGACGAGACTATTTGCCGTACACTTCGAGCATTATTTGCGTTGAAAAGTCCATTTAAATTTGTCTTTATCGCAATTTTTGAAACAAATGGTGGCTACTTTTGAAGATTTCATATTGCGGCGAAAACAACTCTGTTTTAGAGGAAAGTTATTCAGCACTTTAAATTGTTAAGCTGAAAAGAATTGGAATTTCTTCTACATTTTTGCATATACCACTGTACAATTATGTTGACGATGTGATTCTGTTTTAGAGGAAAGTTAACCAGCACTTTAAATTGTTGAGCTGAAAAGCAATGGTATTTCTTCCACATTTTTGCTTATTTGCATAATTATGTCGACGATGTCTGTTTTTCACAATAACTATTTACATTTAGTAGTATAAATCATAATATCAGTAATGCCTACAACACCTAATATTAATAAATCACTGGCGGCGAAACACAATTTTCGATGGGTAATCCGGAACAAAAAAAGTTATGAAGGGTTTAGAGGATATAACTATAGGCATGACTAAAAATAAAATTTAGGCAATCCGGTGGGAATCGGTGCTTAGCCACTCACTTGCTTGTGGCAACCACAGTTGCCAATTTTGCAGACCCCTAAACTGACCCCTAAATCGAAGTATGGGCTGCCTTGGTAATGAAAAATTTTAAGCAGTTAAGGCTTCCTTTTTTAAAATCCGGATTCAAGTGAGCGGGTATGGGCGCTTCGCCAGTGCGTATCCCAATCCATACCAATCCTACTAATATTATAAATGCGAAAATTTGGATGTTTTGCACGAAGCTAAGCAAAGTATACCTTGGATTAAAATAAAAAGTAGTTTTATTCCGGATCCACGCAGACGAAGTTGCGGGCGGAAGGTAGCATCACAAATTTTCCACGACGAATGTGTTTTAAGGTTCTAATAAGAGGGGTTACACACGGTGAGTGTTTGCAGCGCTAGAAACGCAATATTAGTATCGATACAGGAGCTACGGTAGCCTAGTGGTTCAGGCATGCGGCTGTCAAGCGGCGATTGTGGGTTCGAATCCCGGCTCGTACCAATGAGTTTTTCGGAACTTATGTACGGAATATTTACCGTTAGCTCTTCGGTGAAGGAAAACATCGTGAGGAAACCGGTCTAATCCCAATAAGGTCTAGTTTTCCCTCTGGGTTGGAAGGTCAAGTGGCAGTCGCTTTCGTAAAACTAGTGCCTATGCCAAATCTTGGGATTAGGTGTCAAAGCGGACCCTGGGCTCCTTTAGGCGCACAACCGGGAATAACGCTAGGAGAATGATGATGAAATGATGACAGGTGATGGTGATGGTGTATGGCTAGTATCGCGACAATTACCTGTTTGAACCGCGCGTTTGTACCGCTGCAAAAGGCCCTCGTGTGTCATATACTCCTTGCGTTTTCCCGGTAGTAAGCAAACGACCCGGGGTCCGCTTTGGCGCCTAATCCCAAGGTTTGGCGTAGGCACTAGATTTCCAAAACGACTCCCATCTGACCTCCCAAACCCAGAAGGAAAAACTAGACCTTATTGGGATTAGACCGGTTTCCTGAAGTGGCTTTGCTTTACCGTAAACCCAAATATCAAATGAAATTACAAACAAAAGTTTTTTTGAAAAAACCCAGTAAGGTCTACCAGGGTTAATGCGTCTTTTGAAGATATCTTCGAAACGCAACATTTTAAAACGATTATAACCCTCGATGTTCAAAGTATGGTTACCAAACTTTCAATTTAGACGATTGTAATAGTTCTAAAATGTTCAGTTCGCAGATATCATCAAGAGACGCATTTACCCCATTGACGCATTTGCCTCGGTTGACCTTAGTACAAAAGTCACCGTGTGTAACCAGTCTAAAATATATGGCAAATATTACGCATCACTTCCAGTATTGAAAGGTGCTTGACCCTGCAAGTGAGGAATTATTACATTTAACACCTCGCCAGCCGACGGACGGGACTCGCTTGTTAGGAGTAATTCCGCAGTACATGCTAAAACCTAGCGGGAATTTACGGGGCCATATTTCACCGCTACAGAATAACCTTTACTTCACGCTGTTTAATTTATACAGAGACATGTTTTTTGGTAATTTTCACTTGCCTTTGACCCGAAATGGATAATTGACCGCGTAATTTGATTAAAGTACTTGGATTTAAGTATAAAATTACATTTAATGGGATTGAATTTATGGTATGGTAATGAAAATGAATAAGTATAAGCAGTAAGTGTCAAAGATCCAAACAAAATCAAATGATGATATCAAGGATGAACCTACTCAGAGCAATTATTGAACCTATAGTGTAAAAAGTTTACATAATAATGTAATGAATTTAATATAACGTGTAAGGTAGTCATATTTTAAATATTCCTCTGCGACATATACAGGGTGTATCAAATATAGGCTGTGAACCGATCAAGGGCATGTTCGGTAGAGTATTGCGATTCCAAAAATGCATTTGTTTATTTGTTTTAATGTTTGATGTGTTTTTGTTTACATTGAAATGTTTGTTTTTGTTTAGATTACAGTCTTTGTTTTTGTTAACGTAGCTTGTGTGTGACATCAAAGAAGTAAAAGCTGTCACCTGCGTGTCAAAAAACCATACACAAAACATTTGTTCTCATAACACAGCAGTGCGCGCAGCGGTTGAAAATGAAATAAACCCCAACCTTTACCCTAGCGGGGGAAATTTGTCTCACACGAGCAATGTCAACGAAAACAAAGACTAAACAAAATTATAAATGTCAACAAACAAATAAAAAACCACTACTTATATTTTCAGTTAGAAAGTTTGTATCATAATAGGTACCTAATAATTTAACCACGCGAAAATAATGTAATTATTATATTAAGTTCCTGATAAAATTACATTACATTCTTCTTCTTCAACTTAAGAGCTCTGCTCTTGTCGGTGGAGTAACCGCCATTCAGCTCTACGCTCTGCCACTGCTTTGAGCTCCTGGTACGACACTACATTGGCCTTCTCCTTGACCTGGTCTACTGACGTTATTCTTTCACACTTTGTGTCCCATGTATGTACGAGTATACTTAATGAAAATTCAACAAATACTATATTTTCTCATTTCGCAACATAAACTTTCATCTATTAGGCGTTATAGCCCATATTACGGGTTTGCGCCCAAGAAATGAAAACCGTAAAGTACAATACACATTAACATATTAGCCTGACGCCTGTGCAACATAGGTACCTTAATGCTCTGAATTTACGTAGGAATTAGCATACTACCGAGAATGACAGCCACTGAAATTAACATCTGAACTTGATAATTCCGTTATGGCCGCGGTAACAAATGGACGGATATGGTGCGACATGACAGATGAGTTATGTGACGAATATCAGGCCACTTAGCAAATCTGACAAGTGTATTGACCGAGTTGTACATTTGTCGCAAAGCAGTTGAATAAACTAACGAAAGAACTGAATATTGACATAAGAGCAGGGAGGAGTTTAAACAAAGTTGTAGTTAATTTAGATACAGACATATTTTGTGATAGCATACAAGTAATAAAATCTAAAACGACAAGATTCTTCATGTGTGATACTTCAGGTGTAGAGGCTCGGATTACTAGAGTTTATAATATCCTAATTTATCAACTACCTTGTAGGTAGGTACTTGTATATTCCCAATGCCATGCTTGCTATTAGTGCGCGATTGGTTACTGTTTGGCTAAAGATTCCTTTCTGTTAGTTTACTTCTATAAGTGAGAAACTTTATTCCCTGGCTAGATTCTATGGTTACTGTTGTTCTTGTTGTGTTGTGGTCCTAAGGCAACCCAGGGGTGCACAGGGCCTTCATAAGCTCACGCCACGCTTATTATAAAAAAATAATTTGGGAATTGGGTTCACATTTGCCAGCGTCCAACTTCAATATCAAACGAACATGATACGAAATTATTTCCAAACAAGATTAAGTTACGATAGGCATTAGAATATCATTTTTCTCAACGTTTATTAATAATAGTTCACCATTCTTATTTGTCTCCCAACTAACCTGAGGTTTCTCTTGATTTACTAATAAACGTGATACCTTATTTCAAATAAAGTGTGATATTTATAATTTACAGTATTAACTTCACATTTTATATTATCGGAATGGAATTGGTATGAACATTTTAAAAGAAACAAAGAAACATTCATTCATGGCAATAAGAACACAAAAATATAATTAACGCGCCATGAAATGGTACCGTTTCAGCATGGTGCCGCCTAATTGGCCAGCGCTGGTCTATTTTAATGAGAATGACGTCAAATTTACGATAGGTACTTGTCTTTTTACCATAGATCAGTTTATTATCAGCTTCGTTATTTCGGATTGAGTTCATTATAAAAGTCAAAGTATATTAAACATTAAAGATATAGGACACATTATACCGTTAAGCGAAAACTGTATAACGCGTGATTTCATTAAAATATTCGTCATAACCTAAAGCCAATTTTTGTCGCTTAAACTTTTATGGTTCTGTTCAATTATTGTCACAAAATTTTTGTTTTTCTGTCAATTGCTTATTTACTTCTCAGTATTTTCATCTTTGTCTCATTTCCTACCAAATCCTTATAAAGCTAAAAATGTCCCACTATTTTTACATATTCCTTTCTAAGCTGGTTTTACTGAAGCAATGCAACAAATCCTTAAAGCTTGTGTAAAGGAAACCAGAAGTTTAATGGATTTTCTCTGAGTACCGTCTTTTAACTTTGAGTTTTTCACCGGACTAGCGATTTTATTTTATCTGATAACTTACTCAATAACGGGTCATAATCAAGGATCCTTTGGAAAAACATTGAATAGATGAAACTAACTATGTGCATCCCACTATCTAGCTCGCGGTTTTCATGTCGAAGTTTATACATAACTTTAACCGTGCAGTTTCTATTCCCATGTTTGTTAGAAACTGGAGGTCATATGCGGGTAACTTCCAACTAAACGTGAATAGCAAGTAGAGTAAAACCTATTTTAAAATGAGCGCTCCTTCGCTAATCGATATGCTAGAGAGTATGAGAGAAAACTTCGTGATTGCATGCAGTTGCAGTATAAGTATATTGACTTTCACACATACACTTTCTAGTGTTATAATATTAATTATATTATATTTATTTATTCTTTATTGAAAAACAACTTAACGTACAAAAGGCGGACTTAATGCCGTAAGCATTCTCTACCAGTCAACCTTTGAGGAAAGCAGACAAATTGTGTGACAATATTCACCCGACTCCGGCAGAGTATTATTGTGTGTTAGCGTTTAGATTCTGAACCGATTTTGATAAATGAGGCGTCAATCTATTCAAAAGTATGCTCTGGGGTCATCTAGATTTATTTTTCATGCAGAAGGTCTTTTGTATGAACAATAATCTTTTTTTTTAGATTTCCGTAGTCGGGTAAAAGTATTTTATAACTTTTTTTGCTTGTAATTACTCTCACAATTTGAAACATGCCGATTAGAGGAGGGTATTATTTTTAAGATTGGATCTACTCCACATAAATACTTAACATTTTATACCGAATCCTATCCTAATAAATATGATTATAATTAGTCGTATATTTACCTAAGTTTAGGACGCGACTCCGTCCGCGTGGAACCCGTTTGTATCGTAGCTCCAGACAAACTTTCACCCTCTTAGGGGATGACTTCGGGGGTAAAAACTATCCTATATCCTTCCCCGAGACCAAAACTATCTCTGTACCTTTCATCACAATCGGTCCCGCGGTGTAAGCGTAAAGAGGTACCAAACAGACAGACAGACACACTTGTGTATAATTTATTTAGACTATTAGTATGGTTAGTAGGATACATACACGTACATACATTCTCGCCTTTATCCCCAAAAGGGGTAGGCAGCACATGAAACGTATGTTCGAGCGCCACTTTTAGTTTTAGCATAAATGTGGGTATAAAATATCGACTAAATGTGATATTGCAGTGATAGGTTGCTAGCCTATCGGCCACAACACACTTCAACCCTGGTCCCTTAGTCGACTTTTACGACACCCACGGGAAGAAAGGGGGTGGTGAAATTCTAACCCGACACCACACGGGTAAGTTTAGTATGGATACTAAAACAAGTACGCATTGTATCGAAGTGGATAGGTAAATTTCAATTTTCATATGATTTTATTAAAGTGATTTTAGTACCTTTAATTGCCTTTTTGTGGAGGACTGAGCATATGAATACCTAGAAAAACCTCGTCAGTTTTCTTTCTTTCTCACAATTTTCTTTGGCTTCTCCGATAAAAACAATACTAGAAACATACTAACTAAATACAGCCTTTTTTAAACTGTAAATGATATTCGAAGCTTAACGTGGAATGCTAAAAATATCCAAAGTAAGGAAAGCAAAATAACAATTGTAATTAACTTCGTATAATTTTCCTTGAGCAGGGTCTGGAATAATTGCACGAAAAGTCACGTATATTCTGGAATAGACATAACAGTTGCTGAAGCTTCACCAACTCAGACTTGTTAGTTCATGTGCAATTGAAATAGCATTGGGTATGCAATTATGTACCCTAATGTGTTTTAGTTTATTTGGGGCAGCAAATGAAATACAGTATACGAAAATACAAAACTTGAAAGACATAGTAGTCAATAGCAGCTGTCCACAATAGTTATTTACGATACAAGTGCTGAAAATAGGAAAATCGCAACGAGTGGTGATAAATTAAAACACGACCGAAGGGAGTGTTTTAAATCGACACGAGTTGCGAATCATCTATTCGCACGTGTATCGTACAACGTTTTATTGTACATATGGCTCTTAAAAGTTTTGTTATGCACGGAAAGTTCTCTTTTCCGCACTACTATGTACTGTAAAGATACAAACAATAAAACCAACTTTTGTGGTGTGTGAGTATGTGTGCGTGCGTAACAGAGAGAGAGAAACAATATACCAATGCGATGCAAAAATTAACATATTTTCAAACAAAAAATTATATTAATACATTGTAGTTCAAAAAGTATACAAGAGCTTACACTTTGACGTAGGTATAATGGTAGTTACATACAATAAATTTTATTTTTATAGTCCTATATTAACTAGCACTAAGCTAAGCAAGCTAAGCGAAAACGTAGCCGATTAGGTGAAAAATCTAGATATTAATTTGTAATTTTGTAAAAGCGAACATTTATTTTTATTTATTTATTTATTTAAACTTTATTGCACAAATACAGTAATAAAGGTACAATTGGCGGACTTAATGCCTTAAGGCATTGTAGACCAGTCAACCATTGGGCTAAACAGAAACTTTAGTGGTGCAGGATCCTAAATACTGAGAATCGAATGGAAACACAAATCAATTAATTACATTAAAATATGCATACATATATAATGCATACTATAAACTTACTTATACCTACATACACGAGGATCATCAATCTTTAATAGTTAATAAGAGATGCTTACGCAACTTGCGTTTAAAGGAGAATTTGCTCTGACCTTGCCTGACGGCAAGAGGGAGATCATTCCACAGACGAATAGCCTGAACTGTATGAATTGTATGCCATACGGCTAAATAAATAAAGCTAGCACTCTAGCGTCCCCGTAGCTATCAAATTCTAGTCCTACACCCTGGAAAATTAAATTGATTCAGAAACACTTAATATATTAGCCACGTATTCTTTATTCTAGTACTTTCAGGAAACTATAGGTCTATCTTTCTGTTCATTATCTTACTCAAGATATATGTATGACTGTTTGTTTTCTTAATAAAATAAAAAAAGAGACATTGTAGCAATTGGTGCCTTTATAAATATGTAAATGGAATGATTGGCTACCAACTAGCGGTGGCGGGGCAGGATCATTTTACAAAGTGTACAATAAAAATTTAAATGATTTCGGTTATTGCTGTAAAGTTCAAAGGAATAACGAGTAATGATGGTTAAAATGACAAACTACCAAGCAGGTTTTCACAAAAGAAATGATATGAAACTCTTAAATATATTTAATATTTATTCCTGTTCGAATAAATTGTTTTCCAAATATTAATTTAATTAATATTTCTCAGCCCAATAAACTTACACGTTTACGATAAATATATTTAATACCCATATAGAGATGAAAGAAAATTTTAAAATTTATAAAGATGAAAGAATTTTTAATAATTTAGGAAATACGAATGGCAAATTGCAGGTCAATCGGGTACCGGCCAGTGGTTGAGAATGGGTTGATTTTTTTAAGACATCTGACATATTTACCTATTTAGAATAAATGAGCCTTTTTTTACAATTTAATCACCCAATTAGAGTGAGTTGTTAAATAAAACACCAATGCGAGACACAACAAGGGTTCCGTACCATTATTTATAAAAACAGCATAAATATCACGTTTTAACTATTTGTTTTAATCTGTTTTTTTAGTATTTTTTGTTATAGCGGCAACAGAAATACATCATCAGTGATTTTTTTTACTGTCTAACTATCACGGTTCATGAGATACACCCTGGTGACAGGCGGACAGACAAACAGAGGGACGGACAGCAGAGTCTTGGTAATAGGGTCCACTTTTCCCCTTTGGGTACGGAACCCTAAAAAATAACTAAGTGACAGTTTGGTGACACCCTGCAAGTTCACGAGAATCGGTTAAGAAATGCGACCTGTAGAGGAGAACAGCCGGACATCCGGACTTACGAAAGAATTTTGGCTCAAGCTGAACCGGAGAACTACCTTCGCTTCGCTCGTTCGCTCAATAATCTTTTCTAAACGTGTTCAACGGCAATGTGAATAAGTAGTTGCTGTGATTTCTGATCCGTTCGAGTGGTTTGCACGCTTCCATCTACTATCGCGTATCGTTAGAGAAGGCAGGTTTCCTAACGGTTCTATCACTATCAGCCGGAATCCGCTTTTCCCGTTTAATCCAATACTATCAGCCTCGGTTGCAGCATGCTATCGAAAACGTGCCGTTACGTTTACCACCCCTGGATGCAGACTCGTTTACACTGGCGAAGTACTTGACGTTAAGTAAAATAATGATACAAGTAGATATAGATACTAAGTACACATATTATAATACAATAAGTATTACGATTCATATTATTTTGGACATTTTGTCTTATTAACCAATGAGAAAATGGGTTCCCCTCCGTTAGCCCTAATAATTTCATACCTAATTTCACTAGCCCTAATGTCGTTAACCCTAAAATCACAAACCCGAATTTTCAATGTTCCTAATTATTTATTAGCCCTTATTTCAGTATCCCGAATTTTCATAATGTCTAATTTGTCATGACCGAATTCTTACTAAGACTATTTTTTTAACCGATTTTTTCCTAGGCCTAATATTGCAGACCCTAATAATGACTACACCTAATTATCTATGTCTCTAAAATCACTTCCGAATATTCATTTTGCCTAAGTATTTTAGCCCTAATTTCACTATCCCGAATTGTCAGTAGTACTAATTTTATTTCACCGGGTTTTGCTTTTTTCGTATTATGTCGATTCTGGCGCTTTGCGCCGCGCTCTGGCGCTCGCTTTGCTCGCTCGGCTCGCGCGCTGTAGAGTCGCTGTTCTAACTAACACTCCTCCTCGCTTCGCTCATCGTCGTACCTACACTGACCTGCCATAAGATAAGAGATGCTGCTAATGATAAGAGAAGAATAGGTAGGTAATACGATGTCTATCCGTCTCTCTCTTATTATAAAACTTAAAAAGAGAAGTATAGTGCGAGAAAAGTCGAGAGAGCTCGCGCGCTGCCTAGTGATAGCCCTACAACAAGTCGACGCCACCCCGCTGCGCGGGGTGTCTATTTCTAGTCTGAGGGACACAAGTGAATCCTAACCTAACCGACATAAGACAGAGTTTGCTTATGATAAGCCATTTTTGTCCGCCTTGATAATGCAGGACCCAATAATCCGCGTCCACAAAAGCTGGACACGGAATATCGGGCCGTGCATTATTGGCTCCCATTTTGACGAAAAGTTCACTGTTTCGAAGAAATATGCATTAATTAGGTCTAGTGAAACATTAGAGCAAAAGTTAATAGGTCAAGTGACAGATAGGTGTGACGAAATTAGGTGTAGTGAACATTAAACATAGTAAACATTAGGCACAATAGTCATTACGCTTAGTAGTCATTAGGAAAAATCATTATTAGTTTTAAATATATTAGCACACTTGATGTTTAGTACTAGTAAAGATTAGGACGTATGAAATTAGGCCCAGCAAATAATTATGCCATATAAGATTAGTTATCCGAATATTAGGGCTAATGAAAATTATATCGAACGTTGGTAGGTGTAATGAAAATAGCACTAACGATATTAGGTTAAGTGGGGGTGACCCGAGAAAATGAGTACATATGAGTATTTTTACAATAGTCTGATCAGCGGTGTTAATAAGTACGGTATGCCCCTAATACATAGACATTACTATAATTTTTATAGAGTGTCTACTCTATAAAATAATAGTTATTTGACTGGACAGGACTGGGTTATCGGACATCGCGCGCACGTAGCGCACGCGACAAGTCTATAATTGTTATGAAACCAATACGTGTAGAAAATTCGTCGGAATTCTAAATTATAATTAAATAATGCACTTATATCAATACCAAAATATAAAACCAAAATTACATATGTACACCAAACCGATACCTACATAACTATCTACTTAAATGCTATTGTAAAAATAGAGAATATCTCTTCACTCTATTGCATCAAGACGGTTATGTAGGTCAAAGTGAAAAGACCGTAGTAACTTCTTATGAGGCACTAGCCATTAACACTTTTACTGCCCGGAACCCACCTAGCGGGCACCTACGCCGTATTCCGTTACATACGAAGAAAACCACGGGATCGGCTACGAGCGTAGCACGTAGCGATTCTTGGCAGTCAATGTGTTAAGTATCACAATAAATACACGAACCAAACGAAGCACCAAGCACATGTAAAATAAGATAAAAAATGTATTCCTCGGTAAAATGTACATTTACCTCAATATTCAGCAATCTACATGTAATATAGGGAATTCCCCTCCGGTCGGACTGCGGCTTGAAGCCGCCTGCACCTGCTTCATTAAATATTGCTGTTTCATCATCGAGAATGCATTTTAAAAATAAAATTGTTAAACATTTCTTATTATTACAACGAGCTCGCTTGTTTTACTGGTAATAATTTTGCATGATAAGTAACTACAGGAATAAATAGTGCCTGTGGTCAATTTTTAATGATTTGGTGCCGGGTGGGGTGGTACCGGGAAAACTCTTAAGTGTGCATTCATAATGTGTATGTATGTAATGTGTATTACACATATTTTACGAACAACCTACTATGTGAAAACGGTCTTGTAGAGGCTTTAAGACTTTTCAAGGGTAAGCAATGCAGTGGATTGTAGCGTCGTGCCAGGAACGACTATAGGCGTTATGGTGTCTGTTATCAAACTTCTTCTGTTCTTTAAGTGATGTATAATGGCCCTATTGTAACAATTATTTCGATAATAAATGATGGATGCCATTAAAATTTAGATTATATAGTAAGTAATATATTATTTCAGTAAGCGACTTGCCATACGATTAAATAAATAAATTGTAACAATGACGTTAGGGTACGTCGGTGAAATTTGTGTAACTATTTCACCAATAAGTAATTGACAAAATGTTAAACATTGGTTAACCGTGCGCTCAAAATATCTGACACTTTTCAACGACATACAACAAAAATAAAAGTACTTTTGATAATACTCACAAATAATGGATCTTGTTATCTGAGGTAATAAATTAATAGAATTGATAATAGGATTGAGAAAGATTTCTTTCACAATATTTTCTTATCAAATATTACAGAGAAGGTTTCTCTGTACCAAGTTACTTGCAGCAGCGGAGCGAGCGCCCATATAAGCCCATTCCCATCGGTTTACCCAACATTTATGTTTAAGCAAGCCTATAGTTATCTACTCTAATCTCTTTCACAATTTTTTTGCTGCGGGTTGTGCATCGAAAATTGTCACGCGCCGCCACTGGTACCTTGTACCTGTAAATAGTCAGTGCCATTACTGGTATAGAAACATTTTGGTCGAGGTATCAGCGAAAACGTAGCTACATTTTACTGAAATAATCCCTTCGATGTCTCTGAGAGGACACAGCAAGTGAGAATTCGCAGTTCGCGCATCGTGTGCAAAGTAGCGTGCACTTTTAATGATACAACCCTGACAACCCTCGACGCCACCTGTATATTGACTTATTTTTACGCATGGCTTTATTAAAAATAAATGTACATTTTCCATTTATTCGGATGAATAATGTAATACATAAGAAGCCTAAACTTTATCTTAAATGACGACTTCGACGACGAGCTGGAAGCGCCAAACACGCTAACGTCCTTTCTCCCTGAGAACGCCGCATTTTTTGAAATACCTACCTAGGTCTTAAGTTTGTTAGGCACCGAACGTGTCACCTGAAGAAACAAAGATGTCGCTCAATTATCGTGGTCCATGATAAATAAACAAAATGTGATAGTTATTTTCCATTTCTTAATATTCTATCAATGAAAACTCCTGTTTTACGTAATTATTTAAGGCATGTTTAACGGACCACCAGATATAGTAAAATATAACGCCAAAAAAATACTTTTTACTGCCAAAAAGACTAAATGATCACCAAAATTTTATCTCCATTTTAATGTGAAATGTAACCCAAATTATAACGTCTTACTACCCTATTAAAGAAAATGCTATCCAAATAAATCATTGCTAATCCAAAAATAGTTAAGTGATCACCAAATTTTTATCTCCTATTAATGTGAAATAATAACCCAAATAATAACATCTTACTATCCTATTAAAAAAAACCCTATCCTAAAAAATCATTGCTAACCCAAATACCTATAGTAAGTGATCACCAAAATTGTATCTCCTATTAATTTGAAAACATAACCCAAATTATAACATCTTACTATCCTATTAAAGAAAATGATATCGTAATAAATCGTTGCTAAATTAGAAATAGTAAAATAGTTTCCTAAATTCGACGCATCCCCGCTTTCGTTTCTAGGACTCAGTCTCCCGCCGTCCGCCCGGGCTCCCGCCAGAAACTCCAGCTTCTGGCTCCGCGAACTTTTATATATGTCGGCGGCCGATCGTAAAATCCGCCAGATCATGAAATTCCTAGGCATATCGTGAAACGCCGCCCTTTCATGATTTGGCTGAGTGACATACGCCATATCGTTCAAAATTCACCATTTAACGATTTGCCTATAGACGTTTAGGCCGATCATGAACTTCCTAGGCATATCATGAAACGCGGGCATTTCATGATTTGGCTAAGCCAGTGACGTTTAGGCTGATCATGAAATTCCTAGGCATATCATGAAACGCCGCCATATCGTTCAATACTCACCGTTATACGTAAGTAGGGTGTCCAAAATTGAAGTAGATAATGAAAAAATAAGGAGTCCGGACTGATAATCTCCAGCGAGTAGACGCCACCCCGCTATGCGGGGTGTCTATTTCTGGTTCGAGGGGCACAAGTGAACCCTAACCTAACCGACCTAATACAAAGTTCGCTTATGACAAGCCATTTTTGTCCGCCCTGATTATTGGCTCCCAATAAACACGGCCGCCATCGCATACGCAGCGCCACCAGTGGCCAGGAAAGAAACTATTTTACAATGTGCCCGGTATAGAGCTAGGAATATCGACGAATGCGTTGCTCTAATCGATCTGCCGTATTGTTTATCAGGCGCATCGTGATAAGCCTGGCCAACTTTTAGGCATATCATGAAATGGCAGCGTTTTACGATATGCCTAGGAATTTCGTGATCTGGCGGATTTTACGATCGGCCGACGACATATACACTCCAGGGGTAGGACAGACAAGTCCACGTGGAAGTAGCGTGTGCTGATTCGGGTTTTGGTATCACTTGTTTTGGCATCATTATACTTTATTTGGTAATACTCATATATTTTATGGCAATCATAGTGGGTTATTTAGGTAGAAGTATTGTATTAATTTGGTCGCAAAGATTTGGTGATCATATAGTCAATTTGGTGTTCGAATAAATTTTAATGTGCACTTTTTATGAAAACGGGTAGTACTATTGTAATGGTAGAATTATTATTTTTGGTGTTCAGTATATTTATTTGGTAAAAGATCTTAGGGTATCAAAGCATTTTTTGGTGGACATTATATTTGATGCCATTATTTAATATGCTTATCCCTATCACTCGGCTTCCTCCTCAGCCTAAAGTATGGCTGCTTCCCTCTCGAGGGTGACCAGAAATGGAAGGATAATTAAATAAAGTTGCTAAAAACCATATAAAGGATTTATTTTTGTGAGAATACTGCGAGTAATGAATAACTCTATAAGCAGTTTATTTTATCAAGACGAATTGCGTTGAATACGCCACACCGCTTAACATTATATGTATATAACTTTTTTTGACATGCGTTCGGCTCGAAAATTATTATTATTTTGCACCCAAGTGTATTAATGCGTAGTTACTAACGTACGTTTCCAAAACTTACGTAATAACCATGGAGATTGGATATATTGATTGAGGACTTAGTATTTCTTTCCAATCACTGTCATGATAAAAGGCAGCCAATCGTCAAAGCCGCTTATACTTCGGTTTCTTATTAGAGTATAGTATATCTTATTACAAATACTTATATACAGATATAAGTATTTGTAATAAGAAACCCTTGTCATACAAGTTACAACAAATAAGAACGAAAAAGTTCATACAAATACAAATACAAAATAATTATTGTTTGAATGTGAGTGGTTATAAATGGTGATAGGGTTAGTATATGGTTACATCACAATCAGCCAGAGTGTGGCGTACAATAATTTGAATCTCAATATGCATGTCATTGAAATTATATTACTATTATCTATTGTTTTATTAATGTGAAATAAAAGTGTAGCAATGTCAGACTAAAGATTAATATTGAGAAGAATAAAAAAATATACAAAAACAATAATAATAAATCAATGTCATGCAATTAGGAAAATGGTCAGAGAAAATAATCAAAATGGTTACAAAGTGATCATTAACGGAGTATCTCAGTCAAGTCCTCGTAAATGTATGTTAGTTTAAGTCGGTGTGTTCGTCCCAAAACAGCAAATAAAGTCCGGTGCTTAATTCACACGCTATGTTAAAGTGTAAGTTTGGTATAAATTATAAAACAGTTTCGCTCGCTGGCACATGCCAACGGTGCACTTGACCCAGTTTATTTTGAGATGTATCGCTTTCCGAGTCGAGAGTTCTTTCGCTGGCGCTACTTTGGTTGCAATTTGGCAAGGAACGGTGCAACATGCAATGTGTTATGTGACTGATGTTGCCCGAGTATGGGGGAAATAACTTGGAAGCGAGTTTGCGGCGAGTAAGAGGCCCTATGAGTTCACTTTCAGAATGTTACATTGTTCAATATTTCAACCGGAGATGGAATTGAGTCAGTCCACCATCTGTTTGTGAATTATATTATGTTCGTTTAGATTTTGTAAGTATGGGTGTGGCTATCGCCACCAATCAGGATAGACTTACTATCAAGTTGAGGCTCTCATGATCGGTTCAATAATACTCGACCCTAGGACTAATTCCGCCTACTTATTATATTTACAAGTTTCGCCTCCCGTAGGGCGAATGTAGAACATACTATATTCACATTCCTGTAAATCGAGGCAGTATTTACACCATTCATCATCATTATCATTTCAACCGAAACACGTCCACTGCTGGACATAGGCGTCCCCCAAAGGGTGCCACAATGCTCGATTCTGCGCCACCAACATCCACAAGATTCCCGCGACCTTTGCCAGGTCATCAGTCCACCTTGTGGGCGGTCTACCCACGCTGCGCCTTCCCGTACGTGGTCGCCACTCGAGAATCTTGCCGTCCCAACGGCCATCGGTTCTATGTGCAATGTGCTTCGCCCACAGCCCCTTAAGTTTAGAGATTTGGAGGGCTATGGGTACCTTGGGTCTGCTGCGGATCACTCAAATGCGATCACGCAGAGAAACTCCCAGCATAGCCCTTGGTCTTTGGTCTTTGAGCCTTCTTATAAGGCTCATAATCAGAGACCACGTTATGCCATACGTCGTCACTGGCAACACACATTGGTCAAAGACTCTAGTCTTAAGACACGGCGGAATATTAGACGAAAAGATGTGCCGTAGTTTCCCGAACGCCGCCCAGCCGATACCATTATTTCTATTAAATGTACAGTTCAAACAACTTCAGTCATCCACATACCTTCAGCCCAGTGGGCCACGTAATATAATAATCGTTCGAATAACGGGCTGGCCATGTTAGATAACAAATAGCGCAGAGACGACGTCTAAGCTGCCCCTTGAGATGAGAAGAGCTGACTTGAGTGGTCCCACACAAAGGTCCCAGCGAGTGAATAATTGTAGAGAGTCTAGTATACTCAGCGGCGTCATTTTAGCGTTGTTGATGTTCAGTTTTTCTTTAACCATCTTTGAAGAAATATTTGGAAATAAATAGCCGCTCTAGTCTATTCTGAGGACTTGGAAGTTTATTGTGTCACCTTTCATCTATAACGGATGAGCAGTTTGAGCGCGATACGATTATAAACTACTTTTAAAACAATGTTTTAACCGACTTTTATTCCGTACTTCGCCTTATTTAAAAAGTTGCCTATTTTATTACATCCTATTATGACTATGGGACCCATTAACACAAAAAAAAGATTTTTCAAATCGGTCCAGAGGCGTCATTTCATACAATCTTTTCATAAAAAACGTTACACAAATATTCATTTTACAATGTTTGGCAAACTAACGATTAAAAAATGAGTCGTTTCATCAAATATTGTTTTACAAAGAGTTCATTAGACAAATCATTTAATTGAAAAAACATCATGTTATATATCATTATTTGACATATTATTCATTAATCATTCGTGACAATTGGATACCTTATTTCATAAATCATTGATCGTCTTGATAAAGTTTTAAACCACAAGTTTTATAATTCTATATAGGCAATGTATAAGTCTGTATGAGCACACGGATAAGTCTAAAAGTGTTTAGGAAGTAAGTTATCATTCCTAGCCTAAAAAACAACTTTTAGGTCTTAAAATGTACTGACATAACACGTGGATTACCTGTCTATTCTACTTAAAGGCAGGTCAGTTTAGGTACGACGACGAGCGAGTTTTAGGAAAAATCGCTTACCGATTTATGTTTAAATAATAAGTAGTATACTTTTTATGAATTTACTACAGGAATGTTTCTTGGCCAGTCCGCTTGATACAGTGATATGACAGATATTTACTATTATAAAACAATCATTTATCAATCGACGATTTGTAAAATGACCTATTTTATAAACCTAATTTCTATTCTCCCAGTTTTGTCAAAGATCATTGAACATTATGTTAATCGTCGTCTCCTTTCTCATCTTAACAGAAATTCTTTGTTTAATCCTTTCCAATCCGGATTCCGCCCCGGGCATAGCACGGTCACCGCTTTAGTTAACGTCACCGATGACATTCGTCTCAATATCGAGTCCAAAAAGCTCACTGTCCTTGTTCTTCTTGATTTTAGCAGTGCTTTTAATACGGTAGATTTTGATATTCTGCTAGGTATTCTCCGCTCTCTTAACATTTATGAAACTCCCTTATCCTGGTTTCGCAGCTACCTCTTTGGCAGGCGCCAGCGCGTTACGTTCGATGACAAGATGTCCGAGTGGTGCGAACTCTCCGCTGGCGTTCCACAGGGCGGGGTGCTTTCTCCATTATTGTTCTCTGTTTTTATAAATAGTATCACCGAATCCCTAACTACATCATATCACCTTTACGCAGATGACCTACAGATTTATGCAGCGGCTACTGTGGATGATGTCTCCGCATTAATTTCGGAAGTCAATCGAAACCTAGAATCTATACGCTGCTGGGCGTGTAAGTATGGTTTACAAATTAATGCGAAGAAATCGCAAGCGATTGTTATTGGTAGTCCTTACTATGTAGATAAGCTCTCAAAGGTGGTGGTGCCTGACATTATTTTTGATGGAATTTCTATTCCTCTTTCCTCTACTGTCAGGAATTTGGGTATCACCATGGACCAGACGCTTTCTTGGTCACCCCATATAGCTGAGGTGAGTCAGAGGATCTTTAGATCCCTTCACTCCCTAAGACGTCTCCAGAATTTCCTTCCTCTTCGTACCAAGTTGACCCTTACTCAATCTCTTTTGCTTCCTCTTCTGGACTATGGCGATATTGCGTTTCTGGACCTCAACGAGGAGCTACTTGATAAGCTGGAGCGTCTACAAAATGTATGTATCAGATATGTATTTGGTCTACGCAAGTATGATCATATCTCTGAATTCCGCTCTAAGCTTCGATGGTTACCGATTCGCCGGCGCAGGGATGTGCATATCCTGTCATTACTTTTCAATACACTGTTCAGCCCTACTTCCCCTCCTTACCTTTCTGAGCGGTTTAGTTATATGGCAGACGGCAGTGGCCACCGCTTGCGGTCGAGTACTAACCTTACTCTTGCTGTACCGTCTAGAAAGACGCGAACATACTCCAGATCTTTTACTGCGCGCGCTGTTAAATTGTGGAATGAGTTGCCTTTGTCGCTGAGACAGTCGCAGTCTGTTGCGTTACTTAAGATGAATTTGAAGAAGTTGTGGCTTTCCAATGACTTGTGAATTGGTTGAATATAGTATTTATTTATTTATTGTATATTTGCGATATATATGTAACATATGTTAGTGTGTATTATATTTTATATTGTATATTTATATATGTATTGGCATGTTTTTATTTGTCTAGAATTAATACTAATTAGGATTTGCTTTATTTTCTCTGTTTTTGTACACGGTATAAGTTTGCCTATCTCGTTCTACCTACCTTCCTCTCAATTGCTCAAAGGTTAGCTGGAAGAGATCCCTTATAGGGATAAGTTCGCCTTTGTACTTTGATCTATTGTGTGACATGTATATTCCTTAACCTGTTATTGTGTACAATAAAGTGCTTACATACATACATACATACATAAACGATTTATTTGGTAAATGTTTTTTTTTTAATGACAACTTAACAATAAATGTTTTTTTAATACAGTTGCTCAAAAAGTGGTACTTTTTGTGGCTGCGTAGCGTACGAGAAGCTCAATTTCTCGAACTAGTGCTTTTTACTTTTTAGTTGCGACCGCGGCGCGACCGTCGCGGGTGCGCGGCCTGTGCGCGGCGGGTTGCTGGCGGGGCGCGACCTGTTTGACCGCGCTAGCGGGCAGTAGGCAAGCATATTTTATCGCAATGATATATTAATTTATTATTTTTCGCAATTGTATTAAAAAACGTCGTTTACAACACGTGTGAAATGTCTTTTACCACTCGTACCGAGTCTTGCCACTCGCTTTCAGCTCGTGGCAAGATACCTCGGTACTAGTGGTAAAAAGACATTCTTTTCACACTAGTTGTAAAATGTACTATTATAAAGTGTAACATAATATTTGCGAAATGAATATTTGTCAAATAATTATTTATATTATCAGCATTTTGAGGAATGATAGGTTTGTGAAATGAATAGTTTGTAAATGGTTGTTTAAAAAATGATCATTTATGAAAGGTGTTTTATGAAATTATGGTAAAACAGTAATAACAGAATGAGTTAAATTAGCATAACTAGTACATTGTTCGTAACTGGATTTCGAGTCCATATAATAAAATATTAATGGCAATTGATGTCGAACTGAGCTTTTGAGGTCAGTTCCAAATAAATCTTGCCCTAAACGAAAGTAATTCACCGATGCGAAAAATCCGTCATGATACTGTTCATGACAGGGCTAACTTAGTCGAATCTCGTAAAGTGCTCCACAAACCATAATTAACCCATTCGGCGCTAATGTTATCACGATACACGTGCCTCAAAGAGCTAGAGAGGGGCGCTTATCGCCACATATGAAGTTTAGCACATTCATTGCCAAGAATCACTACGCGCTACTTTCGTAGCCGATCCCGTAGTATATTTCCTCATATGTGGCGGAGAGCGACTACGGCGTAGGCGCCCGCGAGTGTTAAGCCTTAGGGACTACGGTGCGGCGTAGCGCTCCGAGCGTAGATTGCGCTGACTAAGAGAGACCAAAGTATACGTAGGATCAGGACAGGTAATTTATTTAGCTTCATTTCCAAAGTCACAGTATTCTCAGTTTGTCTCCATAATGTTCGGTATCTAACTTAAGAATACACTTGAAAGTCCTGAGCATTCGTGCAGAAATCTTAATGATCCTGTATTTCAATTAAGTGTCTGATTCAGTAGGTCGAAGCGCCATTTTCGCTGTTTAAAATGCAATGTTTAAGTAGTATTATAGCTCAACTGTTGCATTTGGAAAATACATTTTCGTTAATGTGTTTGTAATGACTCCGTTTTGATATGAAATGCTTTCTTTGTATGGCACATAATTAATCCGAATACGGATAATCATAAGGAAAGTTGCAGCGCACCAATTTGGTAACAATCCATACTAATATTATAATTGCGAAAGTGTGTCTGTTTGTCTGTCTGTTATCTCTTCACGCTTAAACCGCAGAACCGATTTAAGTGAAAGGGCATTGGGTAACATTGTATGAGAAAAATTGTCAATTTTTTTTTGCAGCGGCCAAGGATGTTTGTGTAAAAATATTTTAGAGGACCTCCTAATACGCATATATATATAAAATTAAACGCGTTAAACAATATCGGAGCCGAGATGTTTTTGTTTGGTTTATAACTTTTCAATATGACCTGTGGAAATATATATTGCAAATATCTCGGCTCCGACGCATTTTAGAGTATTACATTTCATAACAAAATATGTTTGTTTAAAATAGATCTATCATAATATACCACTATAACGAGTGGCCGCTCATTTAAAAAATATGACAACACATTTACCCAAACCCCTTTGGTACAGAGATTTGGAATTCCCTCTCATACATGAGAGGAGGCCTGTGCCCAGCAGTGGGACGTATATAGGCTGATGATGTGATGTGGTACAGAGATAATTTGAGTCCCGGGAAGGACGTAGGATAGTTTTCATCCCCGAAATCATCCCCTAAGGGGGTGAAATGGGGGGGGGCGGGTGAAAGTTTGTATGGCGCTACGATATAAAAGAGTTCCATACGGACGGAGTCGCGGGCAGAAGCTAGTCTCAATTTAAATGTAGCAGCGTGTCCCAAGATAGAGTCCCTGTGTCAACGACACACGCCATATAACACATTTGAAAAATGCTATAATATTAAAGAAGCTCATTTTTCTCGATTTACGAAGTACGGGAAATATAAATGGAAAAGTATCATAAGTGATTTACGACTAAAGGCAGCGTTGAGTTGAAACAGAATTCATTCATCATTCATTCATTCGGTCCCTCAATGGTGACGAGGAACGAGACCGCTATGTCACTGTCGGGGAATGCAGTTGGCTCGCCAATGGCTCCAGGGTTGCGCTGCATGAAACACCTGGTGTTCTGGTAGATCGGTGAACTTAGTGACTTGATCACTCCATGTGGCTGGCGGTCTGCCACGAGCTCGTCTACCCTCCACTTATCCCGTCAGCATGACTCAATCATGGCTACTGGGACGACGCGCTATATGTCATAAAATGGTAGTATACGTTGCTGTCGTAGGCGTGTGGGGATTTGGAGTTCGTCTATTATCGACACATTGGTTATCATGGCGGTCCAAAGAATAAGGAAGAGCCGGCGCCAACGCCACATCTCAAAGGCGTCTGTCCTGCTCAGCAAATTTTCTTTTATGGTTCAGGATTCTGAGCCGTACTGGAAGATGGAGGAAACCTGAGTCTAAACCAATCTGGTTTTTGTTTTCCTTTGGATAGAACGGTTCTTCCAGATCTAATCCAAAACAAAATAAAAAAATAAGTAAATAAAAATTGTTTGGAGACAATCTTACACAAATCGACCTAATACCAAATTAAGCAAAGCTTGTAGTATGGGTAGATGACGATCTACGTACTTACATAGATAAATTAATACTTAAATACATAGAAAACATCCATGACTCAGTAACAAATATTCGTGCTCGTCACACAAATAAATGCCCTTACCGGGATTCGAACCCGGGACCTCCGGCTTCGTAGGCAGGGACCAACTAGGCTACTGAGGTCGTCAATTGCGAAATTCAATGCGATAGGCAATGCGATGCGAAATGATTAACCCGTGGGTTAATCAGATACTAAACTGCCGGAATTTAAACTGATAAAATTTTCGCGTGCACTTTCTAATATGAGATCATCACGTCGTCGATCGTCAGAGCTCCCGAGGCTGCGGTGTGTTAATGCATATGTTTCTTTCTGTCATCAACGAATACTCTAATAAAAAAAGCGCGCTTGATTCTTCTGGTGTCGCAAGCGTCCATAGGCGCCAGTGTCTGCTTACCAAAGGCAAGCTGTGTGCCTGTTTGCCATGGATATTCAAAGTAGATGCGAAAAGTATTCCGCCGGATGACCCCCGTTGGAACACGCTGTTGATGTAAACGCGCTAATCAATTTATCAACTCGAAGAAAACTCATTCCGTCTCTAAATTCAAAATAGCCGAAAGGAAGATTCTGTGCCGTAATCAAAGTTTCATTATTCCGGAATTTGAAATATAACGCTGTCTAACGTAAAGATTAATTCTAAAAGTCAGCCGTACGGTAACGGGCACAATTGGGAAACTTTTTGACAAGTAAAGCGCTCAAAATTAACGTTCTGAAAAGTTTAGCCAATTGTTTGCGCTCCTGGAGGCTTTAAACAGTAGGATCTTCAGACGTATGAGTGACTACGTTTAAATAAATGAGCCTACAGAGCGACTTATTTCTTTCGAGTTATGCCTGCGTTTTATGATGGAGGCTCTGGGATTCAAAATGATTAAAAGTATAATTATAAATAAATAAATTAGCCTTTATACGTCACCTGCACAGCAGTGTGCACAGGCCTCCTCTCATGGATGAGAGGGAACGGGCAGTAGTCCCCACGCTTGCTCGGTGCGGGTTTGGGACTTCACATACACCTTTGAATTTCTTCGTGGATGTATGCAGGTTTCCTCACTACGTTTTTCCTCCACCGAAAAGTTAATGGTAAATATCAAATGATATTCCGTAAGTACATAAGTTTAGAAAAACTTATTGGTACGAGCCGGGATTCGAACCCCCGACCGCCGCATGCCTGAACCGCTAGGCTACCGTAGCTATAATATGTGCTTAAAATTGCCTTGCAATTGTTTTCGATTCGACTGGTCTTTGAATCACTTGGGTTCAATTCACCTCATTCCAGATAACATTAGAATTTTAACGGACCAATTCGTCTACGAGTCTTCGTTTCGTTTCTTCGATATCAAAGGGAAATGTGGTACTAGTTTGACTTATTTCGATCATTCTTGTGCTTTTTAAACATAGCAATACATTTTTTTGCGGTTGAAGTCGGTTTTCCTTGAAATAGCATGACGAGTGACACGATTTTTTTTACTGGTGACAAAATATGTCGTCGAACGATCGGCTGACTTTTATGTAATCGTGTAATCATTACGTAGTTTTACTAGGTTAAGTCTTATCCACAGCGATACTCATATCTATTAATTTATTTATAATGCACAAATCTGCCGCCTCAAGGAGAAAAACTATAGATAAGTCACAGAAAGTATGTTTGGAGATAGATCCATAAAACTTTACACTTCCGTTAAATTGGTTTTTATTTAAAGCACCAAGGTGAAACTTGTGTTTATAATTAAAAATAAATTATGGAATTTTAATTGTGCGAAAGAATTGAAATGCCTCAAATGTTTCTTCGACTGTCGCACTAACGTGCATCTAACTTTTCGCCGTCGACTACTAATTTGTCGCAGCCAAGTGCTTTCGAACTAACATTTGTCGCGTTAAATTTCGGTCGCACTAACGTTCATCGCAGATTAATTTTTCGCAATTCAGTTGCGGAGCCCGATTCATGATGATGAGTACATTCATTTTAAGAATTCTGAAACAAAGTACCATAATTATCAATTCGGCCCCATGATCGTTCTGAAACGATTTTCAAAACTATTGTTTGCTTTACCGTTGTACTACAATATCTACGAACTGTCAAATGGCCACCTTAATTAATGCACTCGTAGTTTATGAGCTAATCATAACTATGCAAATACAATTAATTTCACAGATTCGCTAAGTTCGCCCGCAGTCTAGTTAATTGTTCGCCAACAAACTTAGTTCACTAGGCATAACAAGCTTGTAAAATCACACCGCAATGTCTGCATCAGACGTAAGTTAATTTAAATTAATTGAAATAAAATGAATACAAATGTTTTTTAATCACATACACAACCCTTGGTTTTACAATATTTTCCAAGCCAAACTGCAGGACAGTTTGTTTAGCAGTATCTTAATTTTGGAATTTACGATTTGGATTCGGTTTAACAAAGATTGATGCACAATTTGTATCAATACATTTTATTATTAGTTGGCCAAAATGATCAAAGCACTCTATACAAAAATCAAGTCTATTATCTAAGGAATATGATTCCAATTTCAAAAACAGTTTTATAAAACGTCGGCAACAATAAATCTCACGCACGATTTAAACGTCGATAAAATTCATCATTCGAAAGGAATTCCTATCCTCGTATGACGCTTATCCCAAAAGTACAAATATAGTGCCACTCATAAACGTTCATCGAACTTATATTAGCAAAATGCCGTCATATATTTCAATGTCTTTATCTGTCATTTTGACATTTAAATTTGTGAGAAAGGGACAAACACATTTGTGTTATTAACAGATGTTTTGCCAAGTTTTATGAATAAGGGGGCAGGAGTCCAATCCTGCGACCTGATTTGGGCGAAACACTGTTCTTTCTACTTTTACACAGGTACAAAAACGTATGTCATCAATACCGAAATGTTCATTCTATCATTTATAATAGGGACTTACTGAAAATACGAGTATCTCTCAGTAAATAAACAACGGTGACTTGCCGGTAAAATATACGCATGAAATGTTCACTGGCAACGAATACTCTTCCAATACTGCCGGAGGTTTTAACTCCTTCCTAGCATAACAATGCATCGGCATTGGTTTTCATTGTAAAGGACTTACAACGCAACTGGGTTATGAACTCGGCTCGATGTTATTGACTGTTTGCTATTTAATATTCACTCACGTGCCGCATAAAATAGCATTATTAATTCGTCTGGTGACCCTTTACTTTACTCCACAATAGGTCACTTGGTCAACTTGGTGCTTAATTATTTACTAATCAATAAAGGTGCTTGTACTAAATGCCTCAAAATATGATGAAAATTCAGGATAAGCAAAAATGGTTGACAAAAATTATAGTACTTGTATGTAAAATAACATACGTATTAAGGCATCGGCGCAATCCGCGACCATCAGTAAGCAATCATATTAATGTAAACGCACAGTAAAGAATCAGTACGGACTAGACTGACAGCTTACTTATATCGTACTGACTCCACATAACCAAATGGGGAGGTATTCTTACTGGGCTTCATTAGAAATATGGTTCGTAGAATTTCACTATTTTTATACCACCAACTATGTGCTGTGGACCATTCTCAGGCATATACCTTAAAACAATGTCTGCATCGGTTTTTTTGTATTGTAAGATGTATTTTTTTTCCTCTCCATAACTGCAAGTGTGGTTACCTGGAACAAGAAATAACTTATTTAATACTGATTGCTTAGAACATCAAATACATACGAGTATATGTAAGGTAAGCCAACTAGACAATAAGAATTATCATGTCCTAATTCCACTGAGTATCATCGTCATCATATCAACCGAAAGACGGCTACACACATACATGTCTGCATGACATAGGATCCCCAAAGAGTGCCACAACGACCGGCACTGCGCCACCCGTATCCAGCGGACCCTCGAGACCTTAAAACGCGAAACAAAGTATAAAAGTTCCTAATATGCCACATTTTTTTCTGATATAAATACGCGCCGATAATCACCTTACTGAGCCCTATCGATTAAACTGACCTGATCTGATAAACCGCGTTTTGCGGGCAGCCCATCTCTACGTCACATGACGCCCCGGCCAACTTTTGCCGTGATGTGTATTTTTTATTTATTTTAGTCAGGCAACAAGGCCCGGCCCATATTTACAAATACCTTAGAGACTAACATATATAACAATATACAAAACTTATAACATAACACAAATACACGTTAAGACGGCGACGCGCGACGCAAGTTCTGGGTGTCAAATAGCCGGCCTCGAAATCGCCGGAAAACTACACCTTCTCCTTCTCATCAGGTTGACAGCTTGTTAGTTGGTACTCTCACCACAAATTAATTGAAACTCGCTTTGTGGCGGGACTCCAACCTCTCAACCCTCAGGATATTACTTTTGATAATTAACTATAATGAGAACCTGACCGTTTTCAACCAACTTTAGCAGCCGATAGAGGTGATTTCCGGAACTGTATACAATTTATAAAAAAAAAACATTATATGGACCGGACCTTCGGAATGGATATAGGCTATATATTATACCGCGGTTGCGCCTGCATTTTTATATTACGAGGGACCACGCTAGTCCTACTATAATTATATTAAAAAGGCAATCTTTTTAATGTTTGTATGTTTGTTCCTCAATCACGCTTAAACGGCTCCTCTGATTTAGAAGAAAATTTTCAAGAAGATTGTATCCCGGCTTAAAATATAGGATGGTTTTAATCACGGGTCCTATTATTGTTATCATCAACAGAACCGGAACCAACAAATCATACCCAGTGTAAACCAATACCTTCATGGCCTTTTTATCGCTGGGAAACAGCGAACTAAACCAACCCCGATTTGCAGATCCTCACAAAATTGCAAAGAAACTTGATATATGACACAGCTAACAACTTTAATACGAGTCAACAAGGCACGTTTACTCCCACTTTAAATCTCTACTCTAAAGAAGTTAAATGCTAGGAGTACTTTGGATCAAATTTCGTTCCAATGAGTGATGCATACTCCAGGAACTCGGCATCAAGCGGCGTCTATCCTTTTTTTATTTTTATTTATTTGGCTAAAATATTATAAGGAACAATAGTGGTACAGCATTTCACACCAGCGGAAACCTCAGTGGGTTTATATGCTGGTGAGTAGTTCGCATAGCTACTATATTATATTAAATTTACTTAACTAATGACAATTACAATACGCTCGTGTTCGGTTCAGCTAACGTGAGATATCTTTTAATGGACGGTATCGACTTGTAGCTATTTAAATATCTATGCTGAAGTTCTTTAGGTAGTTGATTTATTATATGAGGAAGTAGATATCTGACGTTTCCTTTACCGTGCACATTAACAAACTTAGGTTGCTTGAACATAGCTAGCTGCGGTATATTTTGTCTAAGATTATTTTGTCGTACATTTTTTTCTTGTTGGTCTATATAAGCATATTCTTCTTTTAAGATACAAAACTTTACTTTATTATATACAGACATTATTTTGCAACTATTAAACAGCTGTTCATAGTTTGGGGAATTTTTTCCCTTAATATCCTTCCTATAAATGCGAAAGATTGGATGTTTGTTACTCGACCACGCTTAAACGGCTCAACCGATCTGAATAAAATTTTGCAGAGAGATATTTTGTAGCCTGGTTTAAAATATAGGATAGTTATCCCGGGTCCCCAGAAGATTTTCGGGCGCATATGTCGTCAAGGAGACATAGCTATCGAGCGACATGTGGTCCAGGGCAAGGTCGAGGGCACCAGACCGCGAGGAAGGCCACCAATGAGATGAACAGACCAGATTAAAGCTGCAGTAGATGCATACACGCAAGCATAAGGAAGGCGTCTGTCTCATCATCATCATCATATCAGCCGAAAGACGTCCACTGCTGGACATAGGCCTCCCCCAAAGAATGCCAAAGTGACCGGTCCTGCGCCACCCGCGTCCAGTGGACTCCCGCAACCTTTACCAGGTCATCAGTCCACCTTGTGGGGGGCCTACCTACGCCGCGCCTTCCGGTACGCGGTCGCCACTCGAGAACCTTTCCGCCCCAACGGCCATCGGTTCAACGTGCTATGTGCCCTGCCCACTGCCACTTAAGTTTAGCGATTCGGAGGGCTATATCGGTTACCTTGGTTTTGCTGCGGATAGCCTCATTTCTGATGCGATCACGCAGAGAAACTCCCAACATGACCCTCTCCATTGCCCTTTGGGTGACTTTGAGCTTTCTTATCAGGCCCATAGTAAGCGACCACGTTTCAGTGCCATATCACTGGCAACACACACTGGTCAAAGACTCTCGTCTTGAGACACTGCGGAATATTGGACGAAAAGATGTGCCGTAGCTTCCCGAACGCTGCCCAGCCGAGTCGGATTCGACGATTGACCTCTTTCTCGAAGTTGGACCTACCTAACTGGATAGTCTGTCCTAGGTATACATAATCGTCTACAACTTCGAGCGTAAAGTGTCCGATTGTAATGGGAGTTGGTACGACATGGGCATTTGACATGATCTTCGTCTTATCCATGTTCATTCTTAGACCAACTCGCTCGGAAGCTTTACTGAGGTCATCGAGCATCGAAGTCCTGCACTCGCCGTTGATGTTGATGCCTAGCCTTCTCCAGTCAAGAGTCTTGAAAACGTCCTCCAGTGCAGCGGTGAACAGTTTTGGAGAAATAACATCTCCTTGCCTGACTCCCCGCTGCAGCGGAATAGGTTTCGAGTTCTGGTCCTGGAGTCGGACTGACATAGTGGCGTTTTCGTACAAACACTTCAGCACTTCGATAAAGCGATAGTCAACTTGGCGCCGCTGGAGAGACTGTAGTAGTCAACTTGGCACCGCTGGAGAGACTATAGTACAGCCCAGGTTTCGATCGAATCGAAGGCTTTCTCGTAGTCCACGAACGCCAAGCAGAGGGCAGGTTATACGCGGGGCAGGCGTCTGTCTGTCTGTGAGGAATGGCGTCGTGGTAACCACGACTACTCTGTCAAAAGTGAAATCGACGAAGAAGAATGAAAAGTAGCACTACGAAATACTTTGTGATATTACTGACCGGAACTGTGTCCACACTACACACTGCATAACTAAATTAGCTCTCATTGTCGTCGCCGGTTTTGTCATTCGACAAGCCTGCCAATTTAAAAAGTTTCCGTCTGACACGTACATGGTCCCAATTGATCGTCAATTTAGTGACGGTCAAAATCTTTTTTTGGTCTTAGACGTTTTTCCAGTTCAGTGACACTAAAACGTGAATTAAAACGACGAAGGGATAACGAAAGCATTGTAATTTAATGGAATAAAAAACCGACATGTTCACAAACCTGAATACATAACGCTTCTTTTTTCGCAGTCGCATAAGTAACGTGTCCTTGACCACATTATCTAACATGGACCTATGATACTCAGGACAGGCTATACGTGATGCCACGAAGGACGGATAATCTCCTATGCAGCTAAATTAAGAAGTGGTCTTAAAATAACATAAACATAAACATAAACATAATTTATTGATAAAACATAAGTAGATCAGTTTTACTATAGACTAAAAGCTTACAATTAGAGGCGAGTAGCACGTGCCTGAGCAGTGATTCAGGCAAGAAAGAACTAACAATTAAAATCAACTTATTCATAATATAATACAATACAATAGCATTCTTATTGACTAGTACAACATATTTAGAAAGTTATTTAACTTAGGCGCTAACTATAAAGATAGAATAATATTATTTTAAAACGATAAATAACTTCTCTGTGTCATCATAGGACATATTTTGTAGGGCTTCTCGTAGCGTTGTTTTACATTTCATGTAGTTTAAGGGATATAAACCTAGCCGCGCATTAAGTCTATTGTAAAGAAGTGGACCTAGGAAAATAAAAAATCTAGAAGAGAAAGCGTGTCGTTTTTGCGTATATTTAGGACAAACAAAATCTTTACGCCTTTTACTGGCATGATCAGTGTTGTAAGGGGTTTCAGTGTGCTGTTTTAGAACTGTGTGCAATATAAACAATTGTCGAACTGTTAGAACTTCAGATGATTTATACAGAAGGTTTGTGGGGAATTGATAGGGGCGGAAAGTAGAAACCTTAAGTATTGCTCTCTGGGCTCTTTCTAGGTTTAGTAATGTGGTTTTAGCCAAACCACCCCATGAAGTGATGCAGTAAGTTAATACAGATTGACATAACGCATAGTAAACTTGTTTGATTAAGTGCGAGTCTGCAATCGTACGTAATTTTTTGAAAATAAATATTAACTTACGAACTCTAGTGCACAACGCTTCCACATGAGGTCGGAACGAGAGGGACTCATCAATTATGATTCCTAAATACTTTATTTTGCTTGTGGTAGCAATACCCGGACATGCACACTGGTTATTTGTGGGATCTTTACAATTGTGAGCATAGAGGTTAGGGTTAGTCCGAACTAGTTTCGATTTGCGCATGGAGAATTTAATAACAATAGTTTTTTCCGAGTTCAGGGTTAGTAGGTGATGTAGAAGCCAGCTACTTACAATATTAAAGCCTCGCTGTGCATATTCATAAACTTGCTCTACTGAGTTTGCAGAAAAAAGTAGGACAGTGTCATCAGCGTATGAAATTATTTTTCCAGAGTCGTTTTTAAGATTGCAAAGATCATTTATATAAATTAAAAACAGCGTTGGACCTACAATACTTCCCTGTGGGACCCCAAAAAAGGCATTATTAAGGTCAGAGCTCATGATATTGTCTATTTTTGTGCATTGCGTGCGGCCATCTAAGTAGTCTGCAAATAACTTGAGCTGCGTACCTCTAATTCCTAATAATTCAAGCTTGTGAAGCAGGATGGGAACGGAGACGGTATCGAAGGCTTTGGCAAGGTCTAGGAAGATTCCCAATGTCTGATTACCTTTGTCTAGTTCTTGCACTAAGTAGTCGGTCAATTCGTGTACGGCGTCGGCAGTTGATAGTTTCGACCTAAATCCAAACTGACTTGTAGACAAAATACCGTGGCTCTCTAAATATTGGACAAGCCTATTATTGATGATTTTTTCTAATATTTTTGACGTCGAAGGTAGAATAGAGATAGGTCTATAATTTGACACCTGATCTTTACTACCAGATTTGTGTACAGGAACTACAATAGCTTTTTTCAGACATTTAGGGAATATACCTTCCGAAAGGCATTTTTGAAAAATGAAAGTAAGGGGAGGAACCAGGATGTGTCTGAATTGCTTGAGTATTTTATTAGATATACCATCCCAACCCGTTGCCGACTCATTTTTTAAGCACATAATTGTCCGTTCCACCTCTCGTTCATCAGTATTTAACAGCACAAATGAGTTTAATGTACTATTGTTGTTTGAAAAACTATTAGGGAGGGGTAAAGGCAGGTTTCGCTGGATTTTTACAGCTAAATTTCTTCCTATGTTTACAAAAAAGTCATTTGCGCAATTAGCAGATGTTAAAGGTGATGAGCAAACTCGTGACAAACTTGAACATGATTCACGTTGTTTTGTTGTGTATGTAACGTTTTTAATATACTTCCAGACTAGTTTACTGTTTGTTCCGGCCAATTCGAGTTGTTTTTTGTCGTAGTTAGATTTAACTTTTTTGAGCAAGTCATTACAAAAATTACGATATCTTTTGTACGATAATTGTAGTACAAAATTGTCCGGATTTGATTTAGCTTTAAGATGTAGTTTGTCTCTGTGTTTCATGCAACGGATAAGACCGGGTGTAATCCACGGTTTAATATTAAAATATTTCCTACTAACACGTAGGTTTACGGTATTACTCAATATTGCTTGCTGGACTTTTTGGATCAGGTATGACATGCTAGTGTTTACGTCAGCGGAATTGTAAACTGGGCCAAATTCAATGTTGTATAAATCACGTTCAAGTTTATTTACATTTAATTTAGACATTACAGGCGTGCGTGCTGTATATGGTAATTTACGAAATAATGAAAGTAGGGCAGCCCTATGATCTGTAATAGAGGAATTAGTAACCAAAGCTAGTGCTGGGAGATTAGATTTAAGCATGATATGGTCTAAACAGGAGCCGCTTTGGTGAGTGGGAAGCGTGTGCGCGGGAAGCAAGCCGTGAAACGAGCATAGGTTGAGGTAGCTCTGAGCTGCGGGGTCAGTGTTTTCTGGAAGAATGTTGATATTGATATCACCTATTAGAATACGATTTTTAAATGATGATAAATTTCGTAACGTCACGTCTAAAGAGTCAATAAATGTATTAATATTTCTAAAACAAGGCGGTCTATACAATGCCAGTATGGCAAAGTCTGTTCCGATTTTAATTAATAGTAGATTGCACTCTGATATGTTTGGCTCCTCAACACTAATTTCCAAATTACTTCTAGCATAAACAACTAGTCCATCGTTTTGGTTGTGGTTCAACTTGGTCACGTACATATCATAACCGGGCATGTTTGGCAAGTTGCATTGTTTATTTAACCAACACTCTGTCAGAACAATGACATCGCAGCTCATTCCAAGTCTTTGTAAAAAGACATTAAGGTTATCAAAATTTTTAAATATACTTCTTATATTTTGCGTAAGTATGGTTAGCGGATGACGGGAATAATCAATGTATTGCTTGCACTGTTCAACCTCGCAAAGAAAATAATCAGATACAGAGAAGTTATCTAGGTCAGAAATTAAATTATTACTCATAAGATCTAGACTAATAAGATTAAAAGGTCTACGAACGATTTAATGTAAGGTGGCGCTCTTAGGCGCCTTCATAATCTATAGAGTTAAGGTACCTCTTTTCGGCTATTTTCCTAGCTGGGCATTCGGCATTGCCAGTCTCATGGTCGCACGGCTTTTTAAAGTGCATACATGTTGCACATTTTGGTGAGTCGGCTACTTTAGTGCATTCCTTTATTGAGTGACCTACAACGCCGCAATGCCCACAGATGTTGACGTCCATCTTGCATGACTTCGCTGCATGACCGTACTGCTGACATTTGAAGCACCTCGTCACTAGGGTAAAGTCCCTGACGGGGCACGACGACCAGTTTACGAATACTCTATCGTTTGTGATTAGGGCCTTACGAATGGGTGCAGATACTTCAATTATATAGTTGCAGGTATCAGAGTTCTTCTTTCCCGATTTATGGCTCAACTTAGTAGAGGACAGAAATTTTTCCAGTGGCGTATCACGCATTTTATCGGCCAGGTTTTGGTGGTAAATGCACTTGAACACCTCCGCTTCCTCCATAGTTGCAGGGACACCGATGACTACAATTCTGGGCTTGCGTTTTTGCGGCTCATCCACCGTGAGGCCAGATGTTGTTAACTGCGTCGACTGTTTCAGTTTCAGGACGTCGTCTTTGGAGTCCGTGCTTATGACCACTCCGCCGTTCTTAACTTTGCGCAATCCTCTTACGTGCAGCTTCATTTCCTCAGGTCTGATTAACTGCTGGACAAGTGATTTAGTCTCCTCGCTCGATTTTTGCTTGTCAGTAGGATATATTGCCACCGAGCTAATGTTAGAGGGCTGAACGAATCTGGTATTTTTCTTAAGCAGGTCGGCAAAGGTAACAGGTTCCGGGGAAGGCTTTGTGGATTCCTCTATACACTGTTTAAGTTCCTGGATGCGCTGGGAAAGATCGTGTTTTTCCTGGAGAAAGCTGTACGAATGGTAGTTCTGGATAGCTTTCTGTTTCAGAGCCTGGTATTAGACAGCTAATTGGGATGTGAAATGACCCACTTTGCGGCATAAGGAATTCACTCTGTTTTTTTGATCCGAGTTTAACTTCCCTTCAGAGGAGATAGTGCACACTTCGTGCAGATGCTGCTCAATTGACTTCATCCAGGCCTGGAGGTCCCCTGTAGATATCATCTTCAGAGGAGCTTCTTCCTGTATTGAGGGCGCGGGCGCGGGCGCGAGCTGCGGAGTTGGCGTGGACGGAGGGCTACGGCACGTTAGCCCGCTCCGATTACTAAAAGGGCTGTTTTCATGAGACATCTTCCTTAGGTTTTAAAATAATTAGCACCACTTAACATTATTAGAGTTCACTAGTCAATTATAATTATTGCTACTTAATGGCTGATGACTTGCCATAAACAACCTACTCAATTTCGACGGGTAATGGTTTATGTGCCACAACTTCATACTAAATCAGTTGTGGCAAATAAATAAAAGTGGGACTATGACAAGGACAACGAATGATATTTCCCTTTCTGTCACACTTATCGAGATTTGTATGCTAGGTACCAGCTCGCGAGCTTGTGGTATTGTTATTACTATAGCTTGTCCTGAGTATCATAGGTCCACGCTATCTAATAATATGATGCCATATTGTTTTCACAACAACCCCCTCTTTGACTGGGCTACAGCGTGAACATGTGACTTTGGCCGGTTTCCAGCCAGACCAATTGACCGCGGGGAAACGACTGCTATCACGGAAATAATATTAAACTTCGACGCGCCCGAACAACGCCTCTTACCCCCTCGCAATAAGAGTAATATTCGCTTGACTTATTTTCAAATCTTGAAGTAACGTTTGAAAATGATACTCTCTCTTACTAATATTTGTCGAAGTCTCAGATATCTTAAAGTTATTAACGTTCTAATGGATATATTTCATTGGAATCGATTCTATCGTTAAATGATTTCGAAGACGTAAAGATTTACAGATATAATATCTTAATACCAAGGACAAAGCGCAAATGAAAAGTTGAACGTGCACACTAGCGAAGCAGACCGGGAATCGAACCTAGTGTATATGGAGTACCGGTCCATAGCGTATTCCTTTCCACCACCGCTGCGCTAGTACAATTATGGTGTATTTTCCACATTCAAAGTAACGAAACATAACAATGTTTCAAAGATTCACACCTTTATTCCTACTTTCAGCTTAAATGTGGGTCAAAAAAAAACGAAAATATGTTATATCACAGTCAAAGGTTGCTAGCCATCGCCCACAACACACTTCAACCCTATTCCCTTAGCTTAGTCTAGTCTTACGACATCCACAGGAAGAAAGGGTGTGGTGCTATTCTAACCTGACACCACATGGGGAAAAGTAATTTCTTTGAATGAAAATATAAAATTCCATTCAATTTCCTCCAGGTATGTTATGTGTGTGGTGTCTTGTTAGAAACTATACAACCGGAAATTGCGTATTAGACTACAAGGTAGGAAACAAGTTCTCGAGGACTTGGTTAGAGAAAACTCCGCATTGCTACACAAGTGCATATACTATATTAGGTATTCGTAGATTCTGAAACTCGTAAATGATTTTTGAACTGACGTACATACTAACTAATTGTAAGTAATGGTCTGAAATAACTTCTGCTTTGTCTCAAACTGGCAAAGTTTGGCAGTCTATAGACAACTTTTAAAGTATAATGGTTACAGTTACACTGTTGTAGTTAGTGTTCAGAAAAAACTCAACAATTAGTTAAAACCTGTGTTATAAATTAATTAACGTCGAAATATGATACCATCTTCATCATCATCATCATCATATCAGCCGAAAGACGTGCACTGCTGGACATAGGCCTCCCCCAAAGAGTGCCAAAGTAACTGGTCCTGCGCCACCTACATCCAGTGGACTCCCGCGACCTTTACCAGGTCATCCGTCCACCTTGTGGGGGAGGCCTACCCACGCCGCGTCTTCCGGTAAGAGGTCGCCTCTCGAGAAACTTTGGCAGGGCACATAGCACGTAGAACCGATGGCCGTTGGGAAGGAAAGGTTCTCGAAACATGATATACCTAAATTAAGTATTGATAACGCCGTCTAGTACCCTTAGTTTTGGACTAGGTTGATTTGTGTAAGATCCTCGTCAATTATTCATTTATTATTTGTTTAATTTGGTTACGCGTCTTGGGCCGTAACTAATGAGTTTGCTGTAAAACAGATAAATTGAGTAAGCTCCGGTAGCCTAGTGGTTCCGGCAATGCGGCTGTCAAGCGGCGGCCGTGGGTTCGAATCCCGACTAGTACCAATGAGTTTTTCGGAACGTATGCACGGAATATTTACCGTTAGCTTTGCGGTGAAGGAAAACATCGTGAGGTCCTACCGATCTAATCACAATAAGGTCTTTTCCCTCTGGAAGGTCAGATGGCAGTCGCTTTCGTAAAATTAGTGCCTACGTCAAATCTTTGAATCAATTTGGGTCAAGTACTATAATACAACATGGCTACAACACTCTATGCCGAAACGTCATGGATAAAAGCTAGTGTTTTACAAAGAAACATTCTAGCCTCTTAGCTTCTCCAGGTCAATCTGACACAACAAATTGTATACCATTATGTGTTGCAGACATTTGTTATGTCATATCAACTATCAAACGCTTATGTTACTCCTTTGGAGTTGCATGCGTCTATAGGCTGCGGTGTCCACTTACCATCAGGCGGGCCGTACGCTTGTTTGCCACCGTCGTATAAAAAAACGAATGTTCCGATGTGGTCATAAATCGCTAGAGTTTCGGAACTGTCGCTAGCACTCGCATTTTCTCCCTCGGACTTAAGTGTCCTCAGCACCGTCAACTGAAGCCAGCTCTTCTTACAAACGTACTTTGATTCTCATTTTAAAACGGCATACAGGATTAACATGAAACTTTTTATACGCAATGAGATTCGTCGTATTTAGGTAGGAAACTAGGTTTTGCTGTTATGTATAGGAGGACTAAAAAGGAAATAATATATAATTGGAATTGAAACATTAAAATTGTTAATTAATGAAGTTAAGCATGAATTGTAATTTTATTAAATGATAGTAATGTATAGTAAAAGTCATATTGTAACTAACCTAAATAATGTAAAATGACATGTACAATTATTTATAATTTTATCAATAGATATCTCAATCTCTCTCTCAAAAGATAATTTAAAAAATTGAACGATCAGAGACTGTATGTAAGCTCTTTTTTTTCTTTTTTGATTTCTATTAACAGAAACTAGCTTCCGAGCTAGATATGGCGGACCCTAACGTGTTTATAAAGATTCATGTTATTCTAGGATGTCATTGTGAAATGAGAACCAAACTACGTTTGTATGGAGAGCCGAGCGTCCTGGTGTTCCTTAATATTCGCATCACCAAAGTACGAGCGAGAGACAGCGAGTGCGACCGTGAAAAAGTGACAGCGAGCGAGCGGTCAGTCCTAGTCCCATCGACACGGTCAGTTTGGCCGGTCAGCTAGCGGTAAAAATTGGTATGCTATATCATCATCATTATCATCAGCTGCTGGGCATAGGCCTACCCCAAAGAGTGCCACAATGTCCAGTCCTGTCTACTTAAGATGCGCCTGCCGATACGGTAAAATATTTTCGCCCCAACGGCCATAGGTTCTGCCCCGCACATTGAAGTTTAGATTCGGAGAGCTATATTGGTTACCTTGGTTATGATGCGATCTCGCTGAGACACTCCCCGCATAGCCCTCTCCATTGCCCTTTAGGTGACTTGGAGTGTATGCTATATGTCGTGTCACATTTGCCCCCAGTTATAGACTGCTGGCGACAGTCCAACAACCGTCCAAACACATATCGACCGCTCGCCTACAACCTAACTATACTGCAATGAAAATCAGAGAGAAACTCAATTAGCAAGCCCAGGCACAACGCTTGCGTAAAGATTTTATGTGCCCTATATTTGCTTAATTCATTTGTCAGTCTTTGCGCCAAAATTTAGTGTCTTAATTGTGGTTTAACTAGTTGTGTGTATAAGAGTAATAATTTTAGTTCGTAGTTGTGTTCCAAATAGATTTTTAGTTTACATGGCTATCCGCAGCAGAACCAAGGTAACCGATATAGCCCTCCGGATCGCTAAACTTAAGTGGCAGTGGGCGGGGCACATAGCACGTAGAACCGATGGACGTTGGGACGGAAAGATTCTCGAGTGGCAACCACGTGCCGGAAGGCGCGGCGTGGGTAGGCCCCCCACAAAGTGGACTGATGACCTGGTAAAGGTTGCTGGAGTCCGCTGGATGCGGGTGGCGCAGGACCGGTCACATTGGCACTCTTTGGGGGAGGCCTACGTCCAGCAGTGGACGTCTTTCGGCTGATATGATGATGATGATGAACCATGCTTACAAAGGTAAAGTGAACTAGAATGTAGAGAGTACTGAGTGGTGAGCTGTTAACGTTCAAACGGGGCAGTGAAGGAAAATCTGAAAGTATAAAATGTACCGAATTTTTTTTCTTAGGAGTCATGAGGCCACAACACGGATTCGTATAGGGCACTACCGGGAAAATCTAGGAAGTGAAAATGTAACTGTTAAACTTTTTTGTAGGTATGGCCGAGTTGCATGAAAGTAGTTTTATTTTTCAAAGCAACTCGACAGTAGTCTAGTCAACAGCAAAGGTAGATGATCATAGTACATTAGTACCTTGTCACCCTCATTACTTTGACGCATCCCAGCTGTCGCAGTATTGTCGGTAAATGCGACAAAGTACTTAAATGATCGTCTATATTTTCTGTTGACTGTACTGGAATCCAATTTCAATGTCAGTTTAATAGAAAGTTGGCCACATTACATAATCTCAACCATACTAAGTACCTAGTCCTCTCCCGCTGACCCATATGTGGGTCAGTATTTAATATGGACTTGCGAACAAAAAAAAATAGCCCGGGAGAGGAGGGATTTCAATACAAAATATAGGCAAAATGATCGGACTCTTAATACGGCACGACAGCTTTTTAAACATCTTCGAGGCTAGATCTAAGTAAAGGGAGACAGAGGAAGGTCCAGATATACTTAAACCAGCCAAATAAAAGAGGCAGTTGCAGTCAAGTCGTAGGAAAAGGTAAAGAGGCTGGCAAAGGACAAAAATCAGTGGCAGTTACTAAACCGATAAGGGCCTAGCTCTTAAAGAATTACGATGACAAAGTAGTTAAGCATTGAATTATTAAAATCTGCATCCCGTTAGCCGATCTAGTCATAAAACCAGCCGAACACATGTAGCGCGCTATTAAAAAGGTCGTAAAATAGTTAGTAACAATTCCCATTTAAACGTGTTTGCCGCTGTATAACCCTTTATAATCCTTTATATGGGTGGTCCTTAAGTAGAAACAATTGAAAACGGTATTGAAACAGTATCACAATTAAGATATTTTTTAGACCTGCTATTCAGGAACGAGTCATTGTTGCCTGCAAATGAAGGATCTATGTTGTACTTTTCTACCCTACTCCTGATTCAGAAAATAGTCACAACCGTTGTCACTCGGCAGCAAAATTATGCCCATCTTGGCCGTGACCAAATACTTGAACGCGTCAAAATTCTACTTTCGCTTCACTGAGAATTCTATATACCGCCCTCGCCCTAAGTATACAATTTTGTTCCCTTGAGACACAATCTACTATCCATCCATACTAATATTATAAATCCGAAAGTGTGTCTGTCTGTCTGTTACCTCTTCACGCTTAAACCGCTGAACCGATTTAGGTGACATTTGGTATAGAGTTACGAGTAGTTTGAGTCCCGGGACCTTATCCTATGTCCTTACATAGGATAGTTTTTATCCCCGAAATCATCCTTTAAGGGGGTGTAATGGGGGGGTGAAAGTTTGTATGGAGCTGCGATATAAACAAGTTCCTTATTTATTAATTTAAATCGAGCATAACATCATTTATATTATTAATTTTATCAAGATGCGTCGTTAAATAAATTAATAAATGAAATAGTAGGCCGTAATGGCCCTTGTACAAATCAAAATTCTACCAGGATTTCTGAAAAAGAAGACCACTGTTAAGAAGAAACGCCGAAACAAACTAAACAGGCAGGTTACTTGTTAGGTGTTGTATTGTGCATGTTCATTTTAATATCATTCATCATTTGTATACGATGGTGGTTCTGATATATATGATTTACGGAATTTTACAATGAAAGAAAGAAAAAGAAAGATACATTATACAATGATAAATAATTCAATATTTACTTATTTGACAGCATGCGAACATTTTTCAGAGACTCAAAAGTTCAAGTCACTCGTGAGTTTTGCGTTCGAGAAACGAAAGTAACCTGCCAATTGCAGATAATAGCATGAGCGTTTCTAAGAAACCAATATGTGATAGGACGTGTCATGAGTTCATTCGTAAGTATCTCTTCTAAGTACAAGACTTTCCTCTTATACTGAGAAATATGTTCAAGGTGAACGCATTTCTCCGATCGCAATCTACTTCTCCTAGTTCTCCTTATCCTGTTCCAATTATCTGAGGTCGGCTTTCCTTGTCTGTTTCTTCCAGATGTTGTCATTTCTCAGATTGCAATGTATGTATTAGTGTAAGAACTTGACTTCAGAAATAAAAGGTTATTTAAAGAGAGATATAGTAACCGACAACATAATTAGCTATGTATGTTAGAGTTTCAATTGTAAATATACGAGTACAAGGGATACGGGTAAGTTAGTGCAAAGTGTAGAGGGCAAGACAAGTTCGACTGTTGCTACTGAGGTAAATAAAAAAAACGGATTACTAATGAATTCATATGCCAAACCTACATTACTTGCCCTAATTCGTTTTTCCCAGAAAATATCAGCTTTTATTGAAATTTACAAAAAAAAAACTAAAATAACAACCTACAGGATCTATACAAAGTTTTTATGCTAAGTGAAAATGGTTATGGTAACGGTTTCAGAGAAAAACACTTTTATGGCAAACACTAATGCTATGGCAAATGAAATCATGGCTATCGAAGATATTAAAAAAATAAAAGCAATCATACGAGTAAGAATTGATATCAGAATGAGTAAGAAAGAAGCACACTTGTCAGTGTTTTCCACATATTAAACGAAATTGCTCCATGTACTTATCACACAACTTTTTGTTATTTTGCTTTGCATTTCTAATGCCGGAATGTCTCATAGAAAAAAAGTGTTGATACTGTTAAAAATCTTTTTTTAACGATGTCAACCCAAATTAAAGTTCTTCTAGTGAAAAGATGAATGTTATAATTTATGACAATCTATCTATAACATACAGCCCTTACCGACGGCCAAGCTGTTGCAAAAGAAACGTATTCGTCGAAAAGCGATGATGAAGTGAACCATTAGCAAACGATTACTTTACGAACTCAAATTGAATCGAGAAACAATAGTATTCCAAAAGACAGGCAGTAGTGATGGTCATTATTACGCGATAACTCCGTCGACGGGTCATCTCCGGACTCGAACAAAGAATCCCTGCGGTTAAAGTTTACTTTATGTGCTAAAAGTAATAAACGATGATAACGCAAATACTATGCGCTTTTATTGTAAGTGTGCTCTTGTATGACAAGGGTCTAAAGTAAGCCATATAACCACGAGATGAATAATTTCCCGAACGAAGTGAGGGGAAATAGTTCGACGGGTAATATAGCTTTTAGACCAGAGTTATACACTCTACTTTTCACTTCGACTGCGAGAAAATAGTAAAAACAAAGATTATCCATCCACAATCATCAATTATACCAACGCGAAAAGATTGTTCAATTTGACTCCATTCTTTTACATAAACTGCTTTGACACAGTTTGTTTGAATTAAATTCGGTTTCATGATTGGTCGATTTTAACGTTTAGATGTATTCTGTTTCTTTAAAGAGTTGTGATAGGTAGATGTAATATAGAACTGTTGTGATTGGTCAAATTAAAATGTTTTATACATCATAAATATGTATACATATTTTCCCTAGGGGCTAAATGTCCCCGCTTGCCAAGTGTAATATGACGCACTTCTTGAGCATGAGAAGTGAAAAAGTAGTTTATTCACTGCGATTGTTGTAATAGGACCAACACAGTCTATGCCACCGGAATAGAAAGTATTAAAGCAAACATTGTCTTATCTAAGGAGCAATTAAAATCACAAATCAAATTAAAATACGTATTTATTAATTTTCATAAAGAATGCAGTCATCAAGAATGACTAAGAACCAACCAGAAAAGCCATTGGTGGTCGCCGATGCCTAAAAGGACATTGGATCAAAAAAATATACAGAAAAGTAATACAATACTGTTCGTAAAAGTCTATATGGCTTCGTTATAAAAACTGCCTTCGTTTTTAGAATTTAATGCTTTATTTATTGAACAAAACATCAAAGGCCGTTCCCATATTTCATGTTATACTGGTCAAGGCTGGTTCGTTAAAATATAGTATTTTGAACTTGTTTTCCATTTTGTTGATTCCAATCACATTTGCATATCCCACAGAAAATTATATGGGTTTAAGTAAATTGGATTATTCGAAGTTATTTCATGTCGCAGGGCGGACTTTTACATTTAGCATTTTTCAAATACCGCTCTCACCTTAAGCAGACGAATATGTGGTTTAACGTTTTAACCTTAGAGTGCATATTTGAGCAATCAAGTTGACGGATGACAAGGTAAGCCGGGAGTAAGTGACCTGGAAGCTTTTAAATTACGCCGGCTGAATATTTTATTTGGCACAGACCGTTTGGATATTTCCGTGCCCCTGTAATGCAAGAGATTTTTCTCTATTCATCCGGATTCCGGGATTAAAATTATAATTGTTCCATTTCGAATATCAATCCCTAAAATCTTTTCGTGAATACATAAGCCCGGCATTTGAATGGTCGAATGATTACAGTGTCACCGCAGTGGGTTTAAAGCTTATTAGAATTGAACGATTTGCAAACTGGTGTGTTCGAATTTTGAATCTACCATTTGAAAATAACGATCTAATATAAAACACCGGAAGTAACTATAACGTAGATACTTAAATAAAAAAAAAATTAAATACAAAAGACGATCTTATAACACTTTCCTAAGCAGAATTATATCTAGCCTTATTTAAATTGGAAAAGGATTGGATAGATACATATTTTCGCACTTGACTGTACGCCACGTAGTAGCGGCAACACACTTAGCTGACTATTGGTGGACTTTAAACCGTTGTAATAGGGTCCACAAATGAACGGTTTAGTGTGATGTCGATGGTACACTGCGTTCAATATCAATACTCGTAAAGCTGTTAATGTAGATTATTTAGTATTTAGTAAATAGGTAGGTATAGCACAACCATGTTTAAAATGAAGAAAAGAGCGCACATTCGCCGACAAACTGTCCTCAGTTTGGCGATGAGCAAATGTATACTTACCACTAAGATGTTTTTCTTAATAAATAAATAAAAATATATATATACTTTTCTACAGATTTAGTATTTTACTGTACTTTATTATAGTACTTTTCTAAATACCGTCATCAAGTACTCGTATAGTTGATTCTAACGAGTCCAAACTCAACCAGTTTACGTTCTGTCTCCATTATCAGATTAGATCGATGGTACCATAATATTGAAATGTCATCCAAACTATTTTTCAGCTCAATCGGTTGAAGATATCTGTTTTTAAATGGGGTGGCAAGATTCCACCCGAACAAACACAGTTACATACAATGCATGTAAAATAAAAGCTTGTTATAATAGAAACGGTATACTTTTGGATCAATTTCAAAACAAATGTACATTTTCATGATGTCATACATAATACATAAAGTAAACAATGTGGTTGAGGCGGTAATAATGCCCTTCATATACTCCTACATGCAAACGTTCATTAAAATCCATTAGCATGTAATGCAAGGCATTGGCCGTTGCGGTGTTCTTTATAAGCCGCCTAAACTGAAAATAAGTTTTGTTCTGAGTCGTCTCTGATTGGTGATTACACAAATAAAAAAAATAACTACAGCATCAAAGATTTTTTTCAGCTACCGTCATCAAAAAGGCACCCTTGCCAGGGCAGGGTAGGCAGGGTTCTTAGTAGTAAGTTTAAGAGAATAATACAACGTGTTTTTTTAACCGTCTTAGAGCCGAAGCCCACTCTAAATATCCAAAACGTAGTAATCATTCGTGGAAGAAAAAAAATAGTTCAGTTTTTAGTGATAAAAGGTAATTAAGTTTGAAAAATCCTGTATGGCGCGCGGTGCGAAGTTCATTCACCCGGTTAGAGTTCGTACTTATCTACTTAAGATGGCGGCTAGCGGTCACTGCGGTCACACGGCTGGATGGTTAATAATTAATAAAAAAACAATATGGATACATTAAAAGAAAAACAAAAAAAAACCGCTTTTGAGTTCTTTGTAATGTTTACATTAATTAACTGGGCTTCGGCTCTAGACGGTTAAATAAACACCGTGTACGAGTATATTCATTATCTTAACGCACAGTCAAGGAATTTGATTCGCATTCCATCTTAAGTTAAAATTTCTGTTTACAATACTAAGGGTTATCTTTCTTTGCAACGCTAACATGACGTTTGTGTCATACTGAGATGTTTTTACCGAGTTTTTCCGAGCTCATGTCACCGTTCGAAATCTTTCGGAAAGTTCGCATGGCACATGGCAGCGACCCAGTAGCATTTCTTTATTACCACAATCAATTATAGCCGACTTTGTCCGATTAGCTGTTAGTAACCAGCAACAGATGAACAGGTTGACAATGACAAATGTTATCGGCTGTTGCTATGGGTGATATGAAAATATTAGCCGTTAAGCGTGTTACACACTTACCGTACCTGCGTAGTTTGTAGCACGCTTTACCCTAGGTAACTTTTGCTTTTAATAACGTCAACAATTTCGGAATAGCCTTATAAAAGCAGAACTATTAGAAATGAAAAAGATTTAATCGCGAGTAAACAGCAAGATAGAATATACTAATATATTCGCTGTCACAGTTCACCCACAAGTAAGGATAATAGTTTCGGAGAAAAACCTATTTGATAAAGGTCCACCCGAATCAGAGTAACCTAATATTTGAATTAGGATATCACTTATTTTATGAGTAAACATAATATACATCCTTAAATAACCTATCAGGGTAAGGCCGTTGTTTCTTGTGCCTGATTAAGTAGTTAAAAATGTCTACTTTTTAATCAATTCCAGTGTTTTACGCCAATTAGCCATATATTTATATGGCTGGAATTGATTAAAAAGTGGACATTTTTAACTGCTTAATCATCAGGTACAAGAAATAACGGCCTTACCCATTGGTTCTTGGTAAAGGTATATAAACCGGAGGTATCCTAAAAATACGGATGCAAGAATACAAAATTCCGCAGCATTTATTTGCTGAAATATGATATTCCTGGAAAGGAAAGCTTCATGTGTTTCGTTTACTGTCAGACAAAGAGCAGTATTGATATTCAGTTTGAGAATTGTTTTTGGTTTGTTATTTATGCTATAAAACATTACAGTTGACAACCGGTTTAACCTAGTCGGTGGATACCTTGCTTTCGAAGCTGTTGGTTCTGGGTTCAAAATTCTGGTATATACGCAGCATGAATATTTGTTTCAGTCTTAGATACCCATTTTCTATGAATTTAAATATATGTATAAACTAAATACATCGTCGTCTCATACCAACAGATCGTATTGAACTCTATTGGAGCGCTTTTAACCTACTCCGCCTACTCGTATCTACTTCTTTCTTACATTACACCATTGGTCAATACCATATCAATACGCTTTCAGTAAATTATTTTCGCATAAATATTCATGTGAATATTCTGTGTCGTTATGTGTGCTCGTTATACATGTAAACATATAATAAAGGGTCCAAAGACTATCTCACGCGTACACACATACAGGTTTATCATTATTTTGGAGCAAAAATATATATGTAACATTCAAATAAATATGTGAGTGCACACCGCAGAGGGATATACATATGACATGTAAAGGTTGATGAAGTAATAAAATAATGGATGGCGAATGAATGACTACACAACATAAAGTTCTTATATAAAAAATAAATAACTAAATGTTAACCATGATAAATACAATTAAAACGTAACTGTTGAATTACATAAATGACTACGTTCCCGTCATACTATTATGACGGGAACACCCAAATACTCCGAATTATTTAATTCCGAATTTGCTATTTCCGATTTTCAAAACTCCGAATTTCATAATTCCTAAGACTTATAATTACGATGACTAAAAAACACGAATTTCATTTTACCGAATATTATAATGTCGATAGTTTGTTTTTCCGATTTTTATAACTCCGAACAATCAAAAGCGCGAAGTGTCAATGGCCCGAAAAACAGTACTCCGATTATCAAATTTCCGAAATTTCATTACTAATTCGGAAATCTGATATTCGGGATTATGAACTTCGTGTTTTCAATAATCGGAATTTTATTTATTAGGAATTATGAAGTTCGGATTTTTGAAACTACACGGGGAATAAAAAATCCGAAAATTACGATTCTTATTTCCCGTAGAGAATAGGGTTTTGCCTTTTCTCCGAAGCCCCCGCAGTAAAAAAACAATGTCGTCGTAACAATGGTATTATTAGTAGGTTAGGTTAGGGTTAGCTTGTGTCCCTTAGAGCGGAAATAGGCACCCCGCGAAGCGGGTTAGGTTAGGTTAGCGGTTAGGTTAAAATAATTGGCGTGTGTCCCTGGCTCCCTAGTATAGGTATACATATAATCCTAAGGCCGAAATCGCATTATTGCATTAAGTATGCCTTTAAACGCCCAACATTCTATTTTTATTTATAATCTGTTATTCTTAATCTTCTTTTTATTATATATTTACGAGGATAATGTGTTGTACACAATTTGCTCACAATATTCTGTATAGGAAATGCTTGTAATTCGTTTTCCATCTACCCATCTTCCTATAAATAGTTAACTTGTTCCTTATGAATGATGTCGATTAATTGTGTATTCATGTGATTTGCTATTCAGTTTCTCCACTCCAGGCGTTTAAAATGCGGATCTTAGCACCTACCTACCTAACCCCTTACCTATACCTAAGTACTTAATTCGTGTGTGTTAGTAACAGAAATATGTAATTCTGATTTTTCGGATTTTTGAAAATCGGTATTTTAATAATCGGGATTCGGATTTTTGATATTTCGGAATGTTATTCCGTCGGACTTCTTATTATTCGGGGTATTGAAATTCGGAATTTTGATAATCGCAGTTGTAACCTTTAGACCTTTTGAAATTTAGGATTTATTAAAATCGGATTTATGAAGAATATTAGGAGTTTTAAAACATTCGGAATTATGATAATCGGTACTATGAAATTCGTGATTTCGAGTATCGGAATTTAGTTTTTCGTATTTATGTAGTGTACCCTAGTATGAAACCTCATCATCATCGTATCCGCCGAAAGACGTCCACTGCTGGACATGGGCCTCCCCCAAAGAGTGCCAAAGTGACCAGTTCATATGAAACTTATCGGCTACAACGCTACCTGATTTAGTCACGAGACTTTTATAAAAATACTATAACATTATTGACCTTGATCACAGAATTTCACGAGAACAGGTTGAGAAATGCGACCTGAAGAGAACATCCGGCCAGCTGGAACTTCGGGACATACGAAAGATTTTTGGCCCAAGCTTAAACAAAAAACTTCGTTCGCTTTGCTCGGTCGTTCAATATCTTACCAATACTGAGTGAAAATCTGCCAATATCTGTAGAACCGTACCTGCAATAAAGTGAAATACGTTAAATTTTTCAAATAATCGCGAGGGAATCTTTTATTATATATTTTTTGTTTATATACTTGTAATCTGGGCCGACTAAAAAAACTATTTGATTATATATAGCCGCCTCACAAAGTTTCACGAGAATCGGTTGAGACTAGAGAAGCGAACTATAGAGGAGAACAGCTTGGACAAACGGACATACGAAAGATTTTTGGCCCTGGAACAGAGAACTTCGTTTGCTTCGCTCCCTCGTTCAATAAGATTTTAGATTATATTATAATTGTATAACATAATGGTTTATTACCAAGAAACTTCAAGAAGAACGTAAAGCAACGATGGAAAGAAATTTAAATTACTTCTGGGGAGAATGGATGAATTTGCTGACAAATGGTTTTACAAATCGACTCTGGCTCTTTTCAATTTCTCAAAATAATTAAGAGGAAATTGTTTCACGCCAATTATTTCAAAAGAGGGAAAATGTTGTACGTGAATTACGTACTATATTTTTAAAGGGCGTGAAAGGAAATATGTTAGGTGGATTACTTTTCTTAAAATAACACCTTACTAGCTTCTGCCCACGACTCCGTCCGCGTGGAATTCGTTTATATCGCAGCACCATAGAAAGTTTTACCCTCCCATTTCACCCCCTTAGGAGATGATCTCAGGGATAAAAACTATCCTATGTTACTCTCCATCCCTTAACTATCTCCACTTAAAAAAACACGTCAATTCGTCGCTCCGTTTTGCCGTGAAAGACGGGCAAACAAACAAACACACACACTTTCCCATTTATAATATTAGTATGGATTTCCAACGAAAGGCAACATGTGTGTAAGTAATGTGATAGACAAGTTAAACACTTAATTAGCCAAAATATAGCATAATTGATATGAAACTTTGTTGATTATATACGGTAATTCGCATGAATCTCTTTAAATAAGGTTGAGCAAACTACAGTAAATTGCTATTAGTATTTCTCGTGTATTGTAATATTTTAATTTTAACACAGCGTCGGAACGAGTAATTAACCCCTTTTATGGCCGAGCCACACCGAATGCGTGTGCAGCACGTCTGCGTGTGCAGCACGTACATCGCTGCGTTGTAATGTATTAATCCTCATACGACATGACACACCGGATGCGTCTGCGTAGACGTGCTGCACACGCAGTCGGTGTGGCTCGGCCTTTATGCTTAGGTTCGGATCCGTAGTTTTGAAGGTATTGTTTTATATCTCAAAGTCATTAATTTGATTGTTTTTTTTTACTATGATAACAATGATGTCACACATAATACAATATTATAGTATATTTATCGTCAAATGTATAAAGAGCAAGCGTATGTGTGACTGTGTGTGACATAAGAAGATTGACAAGCGCCCCGAGTGTGCTCGGCTCGTAGTAAAGTACTTATGCAGAGTAAGTCATAATGACACTATCTACACCATTTTTTTATTTTAAAGGATGTGTTGACTTCCATGTCTAAAGAAATAAAACAATATCCCGTTGATATTAATTATAGCAAATACGACGACAGCAGCTTAGCGCTTAATTATAGCAGATACGACGAATTTAACGACCGCTTCAGCTTAGTTGGTAGTGACCCTGCCTACGAAGCAAGAGGTCCTGGGTTCGAATCCCGGTAAGGGCATTTATTTGTGTGATGAGCATGAATATTTGTTCCTGAGTCATGGATGTTTTCTATGTATTTAAGAATTTATTTATCTATATAAGTTTGTTTATCGTCGTCTAGTAACCATAGTACAAGCTTTGTCAAGGGGCGGACACTCCGCGATTTACGTTCATCGCTACAAGTAGATGCCGGTGCCCCAACGTTGGGGAACCGGCATGTACTTGTAGCGATGAATGTCGACGTCGTCGTCGACGACTTCAGAGGGCCATAAATGTTTTGGCTGAGAAAAAAGCGCCTGTTGTACTATTATCTATTCTGTGCCTTTGCTTAGTTTGGGACTAGGTCGATTTGTGTCAGATAGTCCCCAAATATTTATTTTTTATATTTATTTATTTTTTAAATACATAAGCTACGATTTTTAAATGTTCGAATGTGTTAATTGCACAAAAACAACTTAATCGATATTGATACCATTTAACTGAAGACAATTTTTACGTATATACCGGAAATCATTAAGGAAATGCAATGGGAGATAAAAGTTGATGAGACTTGGGAATATACACGGACAAAGTCGCGGGCATAAGCTAGTAACATAACAATAATGACTTACTGGCCAGTCACTGTCACTGCACAACATATTCGATCATTAATCACCGTAATGGCTTTCATAGTTACGGGATTTCTTTTTATAAGGGATCATCTTGCTATCCTTTGAAAGGGTTATCTATCACGTTTTCATTGTAGAAAGGGTAGTAGACTTACACGGCAGATGGCGCTGTATCGTCTACAGCGACTATTGCAGCGACTAATTGTTCGCGCTATTAAGGTTTTTCCGAAAATAATAAATGCCAGTGCTTTGGTATAATACATTTTTTTCTCAAACATGCTCGAAAAGCGCCGGAGCGTCGGAAGGACTAGCCACGGTAGCCTAGTGGTTCAGGCATGCGGCTGTCAAGCGACGGTCGTGGGTTCGAATTCCGGCTCGTACCAATGAGTTTTTCGGAACTTATGTACGGAATATTTAATGTTAGCTTTTCGGTGAAGGAAAACATCGTGAGGAAACCGGTCTAATCCCAATAAGGTCTAGTTTTCCCTCTGGGTTGGACGGTCAGATGGCAGTCGCTTTCGTAAAACTAGTGCCTATGCCAAATCTTGGGATTAGGTGTCAAAGCGGACCCTGGGCTCCTTTAGGGGCACAACCGAGAATAACGCTAGGAGAATGAGAATGATGCTCGGAAAGCGCCGCATTTTGTTAAAAAAACGAACACGCGATGTGTTTAATTTTCATCCGCCAACATTTAAAAAGTTAAGTCTTCCCAGCCTAGTACAAAAACGTTAAACTTTTTAAAATCCTGGTAGCGCCATACTAAATCGATACGCCCCGCGGTTTCCATGGTGATTTTTTTTTTTATTTTTGTTTTCGCTAACTGATTATGGTTAGAAAAAATTGGAATTAAAAAGTATCAAACCGTAAGTAAATTCATTTATTTGAGATAAGTGAAACATGAAATTAATTAAATGTGTTATACTTAATTACTTGAAACACCGCATTGAGTGTAAAATATAGTGTGAAGTGAATACCGTCTCATATAAATCATAGTACAAGTATCACCGCATTCATAAGTATGTCACACACATATATGTATTTTGAACTCTCTCCTCTTTGTATTATTTCCTCACATGTTTGAGAAAAGCACTATATTGCCTGACTCGTCTCTTGGCAGGGCTCGGCAAGCCTCGGCCTGCCAACCACCTCATCAGGCAACCCCTTTCTTTCCGCGCCTCGGCAATAATGTACTATAGTTTAAAGAGTCAAGTGGTTTTATTTTGGACCTCTGAACACTCATGTTGACGTCTGGCATGTTCTAATCTGTACCTCTAGCCATGAACAATCTCAGTTGCATCCTAGAAAATGGAAACAAGTACCTAAGGTGAATTATATACACGAACTTGAAATTTGAATTGTTATTCCTACTGAAAATATTGTATTATGGTTGTTTACTTATCCACTCCATTTCAATTGTATCTGCAGAAAAACACAACTGTCTGGAGGTTTTCTGACACCGCCACATTCGTTAAAATACGATTTTCTGATGAAAATTTTATAAACACCTGCGTAAAACTCCATATGAGTAACAACTCCAAGAGTGTGCACCTTGATACTCGACTCATTAAAAAACCATACGCACGATCCTTTCAGTACCGCAAAGAATTGTTACTCATTTTAAAAAGGCCGTACCCAAGCTGGGGTGTAATAATTCCCAATGCAATATTACAAGCCAAAGCTACCGGGACGGAAAAAAGGATAAACCAGATCCATTCTGGAACCATTGGGGACCTAAAACGTAATAACATCGGATTCCCTTCTCCCTAAAGAATTGACGCTTCCCTATTTATTTCAAGGTTCTACTTAAAAAATACAAGTCTATTGTTTTAGTAGTGACCATTGGAGCTTCGGTGAACAAATAAAAGAAATATTACTATCGAATTTAAACTTCCGTGAGACATGTCTACGGTTAAACTCACGTTTATTGTAATTGTAATGTTACTACAGGGACGTGTTTTGAACACTTCGGGAGTTCATCTTCAGGATGGGTGTGTTCACGAATAGTGATATATGCACTTTTTATCCTGAAATTCATCCCTCACAGGGATGAAATCGTGAGTGGAAATGATAGGGAAGTACACGCAAACAAAGTTGCGGATAAAAGGTAGAAAAAGAAATGGATCTATAAACTGTCGAGGAAGTGTCAAAAATTAAGATACACCGAAGCATTTTTTTGAATTGGGAGTAATTTGTAAATTATACGATAGTACATTACGTAACTAGGGCGGTGAATTCGTGAATGCCCCAGATCGCAGTTGTTTGTGGCGTTATAAATATGCGCTCTGGGGCTTTACGAATTACCGCACGTGTTGAGTACAAAATTTTACGTCTTCAGCTGGCCACAATGCGAGTTTTCCCGTACGTCCAGCGTGCAGTAAAACTCGCATTGTGATACAAGTGAGGTATGTTGATAATTACATCAGAGGCGAAATTGTTCACGCGAACCGCAGGTGAGCGTGATAAGGAAGCCGAGGATGTAATTATCAAAGCTCACGCGTATCATACGACGTTTTTCAACACATTTTGCGAGGAAAAAAACATTTTCATACGATGAAAATGTTATAGGCCCGCCAAATTATTTTCTTTACATTAAGTAAAGCATTCGATGACAACAGGTTTTTATTCACAATTGCACATCGCCAAGAAATTCCATTGGCGTCCATTCTATTTATCACTTTTTCTACTCCTGTACTTTTATCTGTCATTTACATAGTCCCGAACACTAATATAAAGACATACAAAATAAGTCTACAGAAAAGTCTATACTCTATTCCCCATAACAGTACGGCACGCACAACCGTGCTGTTTTGTCGCCAAAACGATACGCTTAGCAGCCATACGCTTCTAAACCTGGGTAGTGCTACATTGTGCCACGGCCTACTAGACACGATCGAGTAGGCCGCGACGCGACTAATCTAGAGGGCCATGCCGAAACATAAAATACATTAGGTACTACCAACTTAACAAACCACTGAATGTATTTACTTCAAATAAATTATTGTACTAACGGCATTGCTGCCAACTTAAGAAAAACCTTGGTCTTAATATGACAGAACTGGCAAGTTGAATTAAGAACAAAACAGAACATAAACAAGAGGTGTCAATGTGTCATGTTTCCAATTTCCCACCAAAGTTCCAGTTCAAAATTAAAAGACGAAATATGTCAAATATGATAACTATTCGTTATTAATAACTTCTTAAGATTTGATTCGTGTTTGTGAAGTGAAGAAAAATGTGTACGTTCCTTTTAAAATGGACGAAGAAGAAAATAACTGCACCGCTGATGAAATTGCGTGAGTAGTAATAGAACTAACGGAAAACTTACTGCCTGAAAAGTCAAATTATGCTATTTGTTTAAAATAGTCGTAGAAAAAATATTGTATGCAACGGTGTATAACTTGGTCTTAAAACGCTCGTGGCGTCTTTAATTGCGATGCTCGCCAAGGCTCGCATCGCAACTCACGACACTCGCGTTTTAAGACCCTACTTATACAACAGTTGCATAAAATACTATTTCTAGTCACCACGAGTCAACACTTTTGATAATAACCAAACACGAATAAACAAATTTTACAGTTATTTGTGAAATAACCTATAACAACAGTTTTTTTTTCGTGAAGTTTGCGCAGTGCGGGCACAGAAATCCCTAAACAACCAATACAAAATAAAATAATATTTTCGTTTTAAAATGTTTACTGTATTAATTCATATAAAATGTTATCAAAAGTGAATAGTTTTACTAAATTAAACGTTTCTATATCATATACAAAAAGGAATATTCAATTTATTAACAAAAGAGGATTTAATTTGTTTAGTCGAGTAAGAATCCATTTGCCGAGAATTAAAAAAAAAGCTGCACATTCTGTACAATTCGGTTAATTTAAGAATGCACCGTGTTCATGCTTATATCTTGCTGCAAGGTGCCAACGTGACTTAATCGGGATATAACCATAACACACAAGTGTTGTAATGTTATAAAACACGCGTGTTTAATGTCCAGGATTATGAGCCTAAAAGCGACACAATAAGAGGTACGTTACGAGCAATTGTGTTGAAATAGTACATTACGAAACTAGGGCGGTGAATTCGTGAATGCCCCAGATCGCAGGTGTTTGTGGCCCGAACCGAAGGTGAGGGCCATAAATATGCGCTCTGGGGCTTTACGAATTACCGCCCGTGTTGAGTACAAAATTTTACGTCTTCACCTGGCCACAATGCGAGTTTTCCCGTACGCGCAGCGTGCAGTAAAACTCGCATTATGGCCAGGTGTGACTTAAAGGAACTTTACATCTTTGTATAATTTACAACACTACCAATGGAACCACTTGTTTCATAAATTATTTCACCTGTGTATAGAATAGCGAACGAAAAAACATCTGCAGCGCCGCAAAATGGCCCTGCAGAATGGGTGCCATGCTATTATGCGGGGTTGGGGGCGGGGTGTCAAAACGATGCCAGGCAGCCGTTTAGTTTAAACATGCGCAAACCGGGTTTTAGGCACGTTTTTGAGGACAAATTGGTGGAGCTCGCATTCTATATTTTTTTCGTTTGCTGATATAGAATTAACTTTAAAAATGGGCCAAGACTATATTACCATGCGGGTTTGCCTGCATCCTTTGCAATACGCGAGCGTAGCCACGAAGGCAATTAATGTAAAATAAAATAGCTCAACAAATTATTAATAAAGTGTCTAATAAGCTAGTACCGTAAATTGTTTCTTCAATAAACTCAGCTTTGTAAGAGTTTCACAAAGTCATCCATATTAATCAAGCCTTCAGCTATAAAGCGGGGTTTCTCGACCGATTATTATTTATTAAGGAAGTTGCATCTTTAAGACTGTGTTCAAGTTCCTCTGGCAGCGACCTGACCGTTATTGACTGACAAGTAGCACTTTGCAAGATAACATTCAGTCCGGAGACATACTAGGTAAATTGGTGACAAAACCGCTTTAAGTACTTAGGTACATTATTTGTAGCGTGATGCTGAGTCAAAAAAATGCGCAGTTAGTCTGTCATCATGATCATATCATCCAAAAGACGTCCACTGCTGGACAAAGGTCTCCCCCAAAGAGTGCCACGTTGGGGATATAAGCCATAATCGCCACGCTTGGCATACTCTTGACTGTCTACAGCTAAATAAAAAACCGGCCAAGTGCGAGTCGGACTCGCGCACAAAGGGTTCCGTACCATTATCCGTTGAATGAAAGAATGTGAAATTGCGGTTAAGGATTTATGACGTACCTATTAAAGGCCTCCACCCACCGGACGCGTGTGCCGCGCGTGTGCTGCGCGTGTCGGGCGCGTATGAAGCGGTATATTCACACCGGAAGCGGGCGGCGTATAGCAACACGTGTGCAGCGCAGCTGCTGCGCGTGTGCTGCGCGTGTGCCGCGCGTGTGCTGCGCGTGTGCTGCGCGTGTGCCGCGCGTGTGCTGCGCGTGTGCTGCGCGTGTGCCGCGCGTCATATCTCTCTCACTACCAACACATTTAATATGTATCTTACTATCTCCATCACGCTGCCGCGCGTGTGACGCGCGTGTGCAGCGCGGCTGCTGCGCGGGTGCTGCGCGTGTGCTGCGCGTGTGCTGCGCGTGTGCCGCGCGGGTCCGCGCGGGCCCGCGCGTCATATCTCTCTCACTACCAACATATTTAATATGTATCTTACTATCTCTATCATACTTAGCAGCGAGGGCCCGCGCGGGCCCGCGCAGCTTACGCGACGCGCACGACACGTGGCCGCGCTGCCGAGTTGTATCTTTAGCGCCGCGCGGGCCCGCCTTCGAAACGCGTTCGATGTGTGTTTGAATTGTAGTTTCAATGCTTTACAACTTGCGCGTTTGCCGCGCAGCACACGCGCCGCGCACGACACGCGTCCGGTGGGTGGCGGCCTTAAAAATAAACTACTCACTAGATCTCGTTCAGACCAATTTTCGGTGGAAGTTTTCATGGTAATGTACATCATATTTTATGTTTTAGTTTTACCATTCTCTTATTTTACAAGTTACAGGCCACACGTGTTTCTATATTGTATGAAAATCTTAATGCGGTTCACAGAATACATCTACTTACCAAGTTTCAACAGTATAGTTCTCATAGTTTCGGAAAAAAGTGGCTGTGACATACGGACGGACAGACAGACAGACAGACATGACGAATCCATAAGGGTTCCGTTTTTTGCCATTTGGCTACGGAACCCTAAAAATGCGTTCATACTAATATAATACATGCGAATGTGTGTCAGTCTGTCTGTATGTTACCTCTTCACGATTAAACCGCTGAACCGATTTAGAGGAAATTTGGTATGGAGACATTTTGAGTAACCGGAAAGGACAAAGTAGGTAGAGTTTTTATCCCGGAAAACATCCCCTAAGGGGGTGAAAGTTTGTATAGAGCCATGATATGAAACGAGTTCCACGCGAACAGAGTCGCGGGCAGAAGCCAGTATACGAATATACCTAACTTTAAACACGTCATCTTCATTTATTCGGCTTTCGCTTACTTTGGAACTGCTGAAATCTGTAAACGCGGAACTTACGAGTAGAACGCTTATCTAAGCACTGTTTAATGCCGCCAGTTCCTCCGTTCTCTTAGCAAAACAAGGGCACATATCAAGTGAGCGACACAGTGAGTTAGGACTATGTTAAACTAAACAAAGTAATTTCAGTTCTTAAGCATAAATGAGATGTATGTGAATAAGGTTTCCAAGACTTGTACGTCCTTGTAAATATGGAACCTTGCGAGGTAATACTTACTTTGTCACAATTCTAGCACTTTCCATATTAGCTTCAAGCCGTTGATCTAATTGATTTTAAATTGAAGGCAAAACGAAGATAAGATGAACTTGGATTATAATCAGATTCCCTTGCAGTTACAAATAAGTTAGGAATAAATTCTAACTGTAAATAGATCACTAAAATAACTTTCTAAAACTACAAACAGGACTCAAATGTGTTTCTCGCACTCGTTGTGACTCGAAACTGCAAGGTGCAAGGTTCTCATGACAATGGGGTTAAACATTTAATCAAAGTCTGTGAAAAAGGATTGTGTAATTATTTTGCCATGAAGTTGGATACAAAGTAATTACGTAGTAAGTAATCACTGGTAAACTAACTTCATTAAAGTGTTACATATTTAAACAAAATGTTGGAACCTTCCCCGCAAGCTAGACCGAATTAATTTGACAAACAACCTCAAAATATAATTAAAAGACCCTACCTTGTTTCTCGTAAACCACGCCCCGTGGAAGAGACACGTGTATGTCTACCGCGCACGTAATAAAGATAAGCAGAAACTCAATGTACCTTAGTGTAAATAAATACAGAGTAAAATATCATCATTCATTACCAATATCTTGGTTAATTTTGTATTAGGCAAAAAGCAGTAACGCTGCTTACGAAATTAATTTAAATTAAAGGAAACATTGAAAAATTGAATGCTCCGAGCCGGATTCGGACCGGCGACCACAGGCATTCATGGCCCATCGCTACTAACCAACTGAGCTATCGTAACAATCTGTGTCGGCCACTATATTTTTCAATCAGTTCCTTCTTACAACGCCTTAGGGAGGCGTGTAGCAACATGTACCAAAAGACTTAGGCTTATTAACGGCACTAATTAAACATATATTCAGAAATCGTCAGTAATCAATATCTTTATTATGACATTCAATAATGCTGTATTGCATTGTGATCCAGGGAAAGGTCGAGGGCACCAGACTACGACGCAGGTCACCAATGAGATGGACAGATCGGATAAAAGCTGCAGAAGATGCATCCTTACACGTAAGCATAAGAAAGGCGACTGTCAGAGAGGAATGGCGGCGTGTTGTGAAACTTGCTACCAACACCTGAAATGATGACCACGACCCACGACGAAGAAAAACAAGAGTATTGTATTCGACTGACTGAGGTGAAAAAGATAAGGGTCCAATTTCGGGTCTATAGACATTTTTAGCAATCGTGGTAATATCTTCTATATACCAAATTAAAGATACATTGAATCTGAAAATTGATTATCCTCGTTTCCTAGACCTGGCCTTTGAAAAATCTTATTTTTCTGCCCCTTTGGTACTTACACAGTTATTTCCTTTTACCAATGACTCTGGATAATGTAATGGAAAAATCATATTTCATTCTCATTTATTTTATTACCGATTGCTATTTTCGCAACTCGAATATTTTCAAGCAATAAACCTCGCAATTTATTACTCAAAGTGTAGCGTCTGCGGAAATCGTGAATATTTACTCAAACTGTTGCTATAAAATCATCAACTTAAATGATGTAATTATATTAAGGAAAGTCGTATAATTAGTAAGGCCCCCGTGTGGTGTCGGTTTAGAATAGCACCACCCCCTTTCTTCCTGTGGGTGTCGTAAGAGTCGACTAAGGGAACAGGGTTGAAGTGTGTTGTGGGCGATGGGCTAGCGAACTGTCACTGCGATATCACATTTTGTCGATCTTTTATACCCGCAATTATGCTAAAAGTAGTACTGGAACCCAAGTTTCATGTGCTCTGCCTACCCCTTTAAGGAACAAAGGCGTGAATGTATGTATGTATGTATAGTAAGGAAACTGAGCCTTGATTCCATTGACAGAAGCTGACACCGCAGTAGATATATGGCTACTAACAGCGAAAGAAAAACCATAGAAATCTAAGTAGCGCCACAAAATGCCCCACAGAATGGGCGCCATTGCCATATGGTGTCAAAACGCTGCTTGCGTTTAGTTCAAACATGCGCATACCGGGTTCTATTTAGACACGTGTTTGGGTAGAAGTTTGTAAGAAACTCGCATTCTACGGTCTTTTCATCCGCTGGCTACAAACAGTAAAACAAACCCGTAGACACGCGTCAACACAGTAAACTTAATGCTAGCCATACACGAAGCGATTTACTTGCGCCAGTTTAGACTTGCACAAATACAAGTTTTTTGTGTGTGACCACAGACTGCTCAAGTACGCTTGTACAAACATCATTTCTGACCGAGCGTTGGTGTGTTGTGTGCGGCATGGATGACGCTTTGGCATTAGTTGGCTTTATTTATCCAACAAAAAAAATATAAAAATCACAAAAGAGAACGAACTATATGGAGTAAAGACTGGTTAAGAAAAAGAGAGCACTATTGTAGTATGGCAATTGGCCGCATTTAGTGTTTAGCAGTAACACAATAGTTTACTGCTACATAAACGCATATTGCTTGTATCAGCGATAACTTGTATGTATAAAATAGGCTACACAGTTAAATAAAGGGTTCTTTTTACGGTATTTACTTAACCTATACTGGTGTATTACTTCGCTCCTCGTCACCAGTCAGCCCCAGACACCATCCCCATCATAAATTATCTCATGGCGACCTTCCAGTAAAGAATCAAGGAACTTCAAACGCAGTCAGAACGGGCCCGCTCCGTGCGCCTGCCGGAACGGGCCCCACCCAAGCTCCACCCCAGCCCCACATCAGCAAGAAGAAGAACAAGAAAAATAATAACGAAGATTTTGAAGATTTTAGTAACACCCTTTGAAGAAAAAATATCCGAAATGAAGAAGACTCGAGTAAATAAAGAAGATACAAGAAAAAATACAAAGAAGAATTAGAAATAAGAAGAGCGTTGTCCAGGGTTTCCCGGCTCGCACATCAAGAGGTGTCCAGGGTTTTCCCGGCCCATGAACGAGAGCTGCAGCCACATCGAGCCACATGCAGCCACATCGAGTTCCACCCAGCCACTTCACGATGGCGCACCAGGGACGAAACGCTGCCACCAGGAAACCGACAGGTCACGCAAATGAAGTTTAGAAGTATTTTTTTTATATTTTACTATAGTTATTTTTTGATTAATTAGTATAAAAAGGTTGTCGCTGAAAACGTAGCATCCAAGTCTTATATTTTTCAATTTTTTCATGATTTTAAAGGCATACAATTTCTAATTCTAGTGTCACTATCATTAAATTAGTCCAAAATCATTTTTTTTAAGTTTCGCAATATAACGCACTTGAGGCATCCGGTGCCGACGCGACACATTCCGCGCGTCAGCGAAATTGCATGTAGGTCGCGCGTGTACGCCGACTTGTAGTAACTTTTAAATAACTTTGAATGAAATTCGATACTCACACTTATAAAATTTTATACCAAGTACCAATTATACTTTAGCTAATTATTGGATTGATCACCTGATAATTAGTCAGAGTTCAATTGATAACTGGTATTTATCTTTCCTTCTCTGCAGGGAGGCTAAGATTATTTAGACAAATGTAACAAATTAGTGAGACATAAGTAATATAAAAACAAATACGGATTCATTCACAAGTTTTTTTTTAGTAAAGATACAGTTTTTTTTTAAATAGAGTCAAGTATATTCATATGGTACGTGAGTTAAGTGGAAGTTAAGTTAGAGCACTAGTCCTTAGATTTGATCATGGTGTCTGGACTACCGTGCCCTCCGTGAAAATTTTTGGAGACCATTGTTGTCTTAATGTAGATGTGACTCTAAGTACAGGCGACCGAAAGTGAGGCCTGATATGCCATTATTGTTGATAGGGTGACCATGCCCTTGGGTAACCATTCCCATTTTTATTGACAGAATTTGAGGCATGCACGGAAGCATAGCCAAGTTAATGTCCTTGATCATAGTCGACCTTCACAGGTGTCCGTGAAAGGCTTAACACTTATATTATTAGGAGCTGAGGACTCCGACGGCATTAGATTTTTAGAATATTGAGTACCGATACCGCAAAGAGTAATGAATGATATATAAAAGATTGAGAATTTTAAATATAAACATATAGTAAAAGAAGTTATTAAGTTGTCGTAACAATGAAATATGAAATGAATAATAATTACTTTTTAAATAGCTACAATATAATAATTTAAATATTTTCAACAGTGACACTAGGAAATATTTCGTACAGGGAACCAACTTCTTTTATTGACTTTTTTAATGAAATGTTTAAACTTAATATACGTAATATAAATTAATATAATCTTCAAGTGGTCCCTTAATAAAAAAATTTCAACAATATTGTAAGCAAGTAACATGCGTTTAATTTTTTTTTCTGCCACCCCGGGGGTGAAGGGAACTTTCGGGGGAGGTGTAGTATGGCAATTGGCCGCATTTAGTGTTTAGCAGTGCAACACAATAGTTTACTGCTACATAAACGCATATTGCTTGTATCAGCGATAACTTGTATGTATAAAATAGGCTACACAGTTAAATAAAGGGTTCTTTTTAAGGTATTTACTTAACCTATACTGGTGTATTACTTCGCTCCTCGTCACCAGTCAGCCCCAGACACCATCCCCATCATAAATTATCTCACTATTCGCATATCAATTTATAATATTAATTGAGATTTACACTGAAAACAAACAATTAAAATTATAACCCATGCCCTTTTAACAGACTTCGAAAAATAAGGAGGAGGTTCTTCTCAATTCCGTTTTATTTTGATTGTATTTTGTTTTTAAACGTTTTTTACCCCAGAACTTCTTCATTTATGAGCCGATTCGCCGATTCCAGGTTGGTCCCATTTTTTTTTCAAAAATCCAGTTGAATGATGAGATCCATGAGGAATTGAGCATTCGTGTAGTAATTTTGGTATTTTCTATTATAACTCTTGTATTTACACCCTAAAATCTTAAATTTGGTGGAGTGGAATTGATGATGAAGACCACAGATGACTTATGGAATTACTCATATATGAATTTAAAAGAACGTCACAGATTCTGAAAAGATCAGAACTTGTACGCACACTGCCACACACGTTACAGTAAACTTGCGCAAACGCAAGTTTGTACAAGTTGGGAATCTAAATTTGCAACTTTTTTAAAACTTGTACAAGTCAGGTATTTGCGCAAGTATCTTCCAATACACGTTACAGTATACTTGTGCAAGTCTAAACTGGCGCAAGGAAATCGCTTCGTGTATGGCTAGCATAAGTGCAAGTTAGAGTAGTTAGCTGTGCATCAGCCCACGTGCCGCCCGTGCGCCTCATAGAACTGGTTTTAAATTGAGCGCAGGTGTAGAAAGGTCTCAAGTGATGCTAGTTGAGATACTGCTTGAGCAAATAAAATATTATTTCACACCTTTCATTCGGAAAAGTAAGTTTTGCTCCACGACGAGAGGGACCAAAACGCTACTTTTCTGTTCAAGCTACTTTTTTAATTTATACATTGGCATTGGAGCATTTGCATGCAATGTGCCAATTGAACACAGATGTTAATAAAATAATCGATTGTAATTTCATCGTAGTCGATTCAAAACGAACATATTTCAAGTTTTAACTCTAACAACGTTGTATAAAAATTTATTAATATTTCGTAATATTTAAAAATTAGTAATAAAAATTAAGATAAGTTAGATATATTTTAACAACAGCTTTTTTTAAATTTCCTCATAGACGGTGTGAAAAATAGTATGTGTCACTCGGTAGCAAAATTATTTTCGTCTCGGGCGTAAACACTTGTATCCCTCACTACGCTCAGGATTCAATACACCGCCCTCGCCGTAAATAGACTATTTTGCTCCCTTGTGACACAAATAACTATTTATTTACAGTAAGAATCACTTTTCTAATAGGGATTGCAATCTTGTATGATTTTCAATCCGGCCGGATCCGGCCGGATTGGTATTACGTTACTGCGTACACTAAAAATTAAATATGTTGTCAAGTTTGATGGCATAAAAAGAGGGCTGGTGTAAATAATATAGGTTTGTTTTAAAAATACTAATAAACCAATCATTGAAAATGTAAAAAAAACTACTTTATTCAAAATTAACAATTACTAGGTACAACTATTGATTACTCTTTCAAAAGTAAATGTTACAAATATTGCAATAATCAGCCTTAGTAATATAAATATTTATGTTACCCAACAAATATGGATGTTGTTTAAAATAAAGTCTGCTATGCTTATTTTACTACTTTTAAAAGTGTAGTGAAACAACTCATTTGAGACGAAATCATCCTTTTAGATTTCAGATCAAATCAAAACTGCATAGGTACAAGCGCTCGCACACATACAGCCGCGCAAAGATGATTTGAACTGCCAAAATGTTATTGAAATTATATAAAAAATAATCAACATAGCACAACATAAATAATAAACTAATTAACAAAATAAACTTTTTATTTGAGATCAAGACTATCGAGATTCAAGGAATCTATCACGATTATCACGAAATGTAGGATAACATCACAGAATATTATTCTTTTTATAATTAACTAAAATAGATTGTTTTTTGAGATCATCTGGAATGTCTGGATTTGTACATTACTAAAATAATATAATCAGTTAATCACCGTAAACACAACGATCAAACAAAATTAACTTCTAGTTAAGTCGAGATTCAAAGAAACTATCATGAAATTGGGGTTGGGAATAATATTTGTAAAGCAAGATTAATTGAATTGCTGCGTTTTAGCAATCTTTTTGAGCCTACCGGATCCGGTCCGGATCTGGTGAAATATTACCGGATCCGGTGGCTATCAAAATTTACCGGATCCGGCCGGATTACCGAATCCGCCGGACCGGATTGCAATCCCTAAAGGCCTCCACCCACCGGACGCGTGTCGTGCGCGGCGCGTGACGTGCGCCGCGTGCGTCGGGCGCGGTTGAATCGGTATATGCACACCGCAAGCGGGTGGCGAATAGCAACGCTGGGGTACGCGGCTGCGACGCGTTACCAAAGCGTGTGCCGAGCGGCTGCGGCGCAGCAGCAATCTTTCTCACTTCCAACACATTTAATATGTATCTCACTATCTCTATCAAGCTTGGCGACGCGTTAGCAACGCGTGGGCAGCGCGGGCCCGCGCGGGCCCGCGCTACTGAGTGTGATAAAGATAACGTGATACGCATTAAATGTGTTAGTAGTGAGAGAGATATGACGCGCGGGCCCGCGCGGGCCCTCGCGGCACACGCGCTGCACACGCACTAAACACACGCTGCACACGTATCATATCTCTCTCACTACCAACGCATTTAATATGTATCTCGCTATCTTTATCACACTCAGCAGCGGGGGCCCGCGCGGGCCCGCGCAGCTCACGCGACGCGCACGACACGCGGCCGCGCTGCCGATTTGTAACTTTAGCGCCGCGGGCCCGCGCGGGCCCGCGTTCGAATCGCGTTCGATGTGTGTTTGAAGTGTAGTTTCAATGCTTTACAACTTGCGCGTGTGCCGCGCAGCACACGCGCCGCGCACGACACGTGTCCGGTGGGTGGAGGCCTTAAGACCAACCCATCGGTCCAACAAAACTCATTGTTTAGGCCACAAATAATTCTAAATTAAGACACCATGTTTGATAAATACTTTACTCGAATAGTGACTCTCTTGAGTCTCTTTTAGCAAGGTTCAAATTAAACGAAAGATATATCGGTACTAACAACTTATTATTAATAGTTAACGCATACTTAGTACAACTTGAACGGTTACACTTAACAATGAAAGACAACGGCTTTGTCTTCTCTTTGTGCCTATAGACAAATCCATACAGTGCCCTAGGATATCGCTTTTGTTTATTGACTCTTTCGTTCTGAATTGCACATAAGATCGTTATTTTGTGAGCACATTGTGTAAACTGGAGTATATTTCCCGTAGATTGGGTCTCCTTGTCGCATAACCCTACCTTCGATCCTGCCCCAGTCAATTTAATTAAATTGGCTTGATTTATGTCCTCTCACCAAATACCTACAAGCTGGCATTGTTCCAACCCTTTACTAAAATGAGGGTAATTTTGTGGTAAATGTCATGTTCTTGGAAGGTTAATTATATTTACATCTCGTTCACGCACATAAACAGCGTGTATTTTTATTATTACCTCAAATCGAACCGTTATTATAAATATACATAATTGAACCGCTATTGCAGAATTTTAACTATGTACCAACTTTCTTGTCCATTTCAATAATACAGCACGCAAAGGATCACTACTTTGTCTTATTGACGTGACGTCACTACTGTTTGTCACAGGGTCACTTGTGATCATCTCCATGTTTCAAATGAGTGTACGCATTACATTGCTGCTCGATAAATTTTCAAAAATTAATTACGCTTTGGTGGTTGTAGAGAACCAACGAGAAAGAGTAACATAAACCGTTCCTGCAATATCGGTTCATAGTCTTAACACCTATCTCTGGTTACAATTTGAGGTAATATTAAAAATACACGCAATATATGTAGTTGGGATATTTGCCTAAAATCGAAAAGTCGGAAAGCATATCAATAAATGTTTTTATCTATATTTTGATTCACTTGTATTTGCTATAAAATATTCAATTATAAATCATGCATAAAAATACAATAAGCGCCTCCTGTAACCTATAAAATGGCTTCCTTCAGTTTGAAGGATTCTTGAATCAAGGATTTTAAAAGAACGTTTTAAAATTAAATAAATAACGAATATAACAAATTTATTTAAAAGAATGTAATGTTTCGTAAAACATGTTTAGACTACTTTGTAGTACAAACAAGTATGTTGTACTAGTTAAGTAAGTACCTACGCCAATTACTCGTAAGTCATGCTTTTAATTTTTTTCGCCCAAAAGCTACTTAAATACAAGCACACCTACACAACACACGAGCAGTAAAAAATAGCAGTTAAGCACTTTATTGAGGCAGCTATTGATCCTTCCAGACTTCCACCTTTTGCGAGAAGTAGGTATGGAGCGAAACATTCTAGGTAAAAAGAGAAGACAAAGCCATAGTCTTTTCATTCCCACCGAACGGGCCGGGCCGGGTCGCAACAGATGCGCGAGCACCCGACAGAGCCGGTCAGATGCGACGACAGCCGACCACAGCCGTCCACGTCCGCGAGGAGCCGACCGGCCGCAAGTACCTACATTCAAATATCAAATTTAACGCCTACATTTAAGCTTTAAACTCCTATGGCAACTTACAAAAAAAAATCAGGCGCGCTCCGGACCGTCCCGGTCGGTGAGATTCGTACATAATAGTTAAGTGTAAGTAACCGCAACTTGTTTACGTTGTAGTAAGTATGCTGCAAATACTAATAAAAAGTTGTTAATACCGTTTGTTTTAATTTGAACCTTGCTACTTTACAATAGAGTCGAGTAAATCATTTACTAAACATGGCCTAGTCATTTCGAATCGTTTGTGGCACGTGTCTACACAATGGCGCCAAGAATTGTTGTGTTGTTTTGTATTGTTGTACCGATGGGTCTTAAGATAAGATCCGTTCTACAAACGGATTTCAAACTATACTATGAACTCTATGAAGCGTTATTAAGTTAGCTCAGACATAACGAAACAATATACAATCTTCAGCAAGTCCTTGGGTAAAGCCTCGTAATGTTTAAATGCCAAATAAGCTTCTATATCAAATTTCCATACAAATGGCTGTCGTGACTACACTGCAGAACTCCCAAATGGTGTCAATTACTTACACAGTAAAATAACTCAATGTAAGAAATAGCTGTCTCAGTATTATATTTGTGGGCAAGGCTGCTATGATTGGAACACTTAACTTCGCTGCCCTGTAATCTACACATTTTAATTCAGAAAATTAAGGAAGGTTGATAAGTTTTAACTCTTAAAATATATTTATTGATTACCTTATACACAATGGAAAAGTATAATAATTTTAGAGAAAAATCTTGAAAAGAGTTTCCCGGGCTGTTCCCTTCTCTGGATCAGAGTCACCTTGTTTGGACCACTGAGTCGCCATAAATGGACTTAGGAAATGTAAACCGATGGTCCAATCAAGGAAACTTATGGAAATCGAGAAAAAATGACATTTTCTTGTAATAAATTTATTTAATCAAATGAATTCAATTTTAATCTTTTTATTTTAACTTATTTACAGCATATATTATGTTATAGGTACCACGCCTATGGGTGAAGAATTAAAAATCTAAAAAAAATTGCCATGATTGGACCGGTCTGATGATAGAATACACATGTGGTCCATTGAAAGCAGTACATGAGTCGCTTCCAAATTCAAATTAATAAGCATCCTAGACCAGCTAAGCATAAATTCGAAGTACTTCCACCAGATAACTGTAAAACTTCTTTCTTTAAACGATCTATTTACACAATGGCTCCAAAATTGTATAATAAATTACCAGAGTCTATCAAAGATGAAAAACTTTCAACATTTAAGATAAAATTATATAATCTACTAAAAGAGAAATGTTATTATAATTTAAATGAATTTTTATTTGTCAATTTTACAATGTAGGTACCAGTATAATGTGAGAATTGTATTATTTACTGATTGACATTTTTTTATTTTATATATTTATTTTGTTTTTTTATTCATGAGACTGACATTTCTACTGTAGTATAATTTGACATCAATGTATGTGATTGTTTGACATAAGTAATAGATTATATAATTATTGTTATTTTTAATTTTTGCATGAAATAGTTAATTATTATGATTATTAAATTATTGTACGTCGTAAGACATGTCACAGAGAACTGACCTATTTGTAAAATCTGTATTGAACTACCTGTGATACACAATAAATGACATTCTGATTCTGATTCTGATAGCAACTAGGCATCAAATCACAAACAAAAAAATATTAAAAAATGAAGAAAACAAATGATTAAAACAGTTGTTATAAATTTGATCATTAATAAATGTCTAACCATTATACATCAGCACACTTAAACAATTGCAAATGAAATGATACTCTCGTGATTTTTTTCCTCCACGTAATTTAACACCAACAGGGCTCGAAACATACTCGCTCAGGTTGCGGGGGGGGGGGGGGGGGGGGGGGGCAGCCGGGCCCGCCCAAGGACACTTAGTACCTTGTTTGGCTCTGTCTAGAGCGTGCAGATTTTAAAATATTTAGGTGGTCCAATCAAAGCGCCGGTCCAATGATAGCAACCTTCCCCTATATTTTACTTTCTAAAGGAAGGCTTATGTATGTATAAATATACTTTAATTGAACAAGTTTTCATAGGTCGTTACTCAACTAAATCTATCCACATATTCGTTTATCTGTCCCTCCATCCAATTTCAATTAGGATGTCTGACCTCAGAGGCATTCCGAATCTTTTTTTTCAGAAGTGAGATGAATTCTCTTCTCACGTCAGTTTTTATTTGCAAATTATACATAAAATTCCAGTAAAACCGATTCATTACTTCATTATGATTTATTTCTACCGTAATATTTGCTTCACCACCGTATATCTCGTGTCCCGGGAAGATTTCATATAATTTTAACAGTGTATTCCTATGGCCCGGAAGACTTAAAAAAATACATATAAAGTACCTAAGCAGAGTTCGGCTCCCTTTTTTTATTTTCATATACAACTCGTCAAGCAAAACATTGCAACATAGGTATTGTACCTAAATAATAAAATGTGAGCCGAACTCAGCTCTCTTACACGATTTTACTCCCTAGGGCCTCACAAATACACATTTAAGATTATTTGGAATCCTCGCGGAACACCGTGTACATAATATAACAGTTATTCAAGCAATAAGTACCTGTTGTATCCTCTATCCATATCGATTCAACACAACTCTAGCGTTACGTTCCTTACATACACGTCACACACGCACACACGCAAGTTACGAGTACACTAACGTGTCTCCGCTGGGAGTCAAACCCACGAAGCCTAACCACAAGGAAGCGGTTTTGGTTACCTGCACGTGTAAGACTCGTAAGAGTAATAGTTAATGCATTCTGAGGTCGAAGTACCGGAGGGATTTCCTCGTACTTTAGCGTACATTAATAATGAAAACGTATGGCCTCATGGATAAATGCTCAAACCTATCTTAACTAAAATACCTAGTATTTACATTCAATTTAATAATGATGACATATAATATTCGTGATATATAAAATAAATGTATTTTGACTAACCCTTAAAATCTGTTTGTTTATCCATGGATTTTCCATGTGTTTGTAATAAAGGGACAAAACAAATTTTAGTTAAGAAGATCGGTGTTTCTGCAAATTAGGCGGCTAATGTATACGTTGCTTTTGGTCTTAATTTGCTGGAGCAAATAGTAGATTTACCAAACGATAGGACATTCTTACAGTTGGCAACGGCAGGTTTTCGGGCAGCGTATACACACCTTTGAGCACGTCTATAGAGACTACTGACCATCGGTTTACAACATAAACTTTCTAGCTGGTCGCCGAGCACGCACAACAACGAACAATGAAAATAGAACATTTAAATTGAATACATTTGTATGTTCAACAACTGACAAGGCATTTTAAAGGCCGCTTGGAGGGCTAGAGGATATGAAATGAAGCTTGTTCTAATTTCCTCAAAATCGAACTAGGTACGCTTGTTCGAGGACAACATTTATGCAAATTCACAATCTAAACTAACCTAATGAGGGTGCTGAAGCGCCGGCAAACGTCGAGATGGGAAAACTTAAATAGATCGGCACATAGCTGTAAGCTGTTTATAGGGACAAGTCCGGTGAAAGTTTTAAATTGAGGCAATTATCTAAGTTTTCCGGAAGCAACGTTTCTTCAGGCGGGTTATCAGAACTGCGTGAAATAACAGTAAAGGTGTGGTAAGATATTTTTTTATTAACGTAGGTAGCAATGGTAAAGTTTGTATATATCTTTAGAACCTCGTGGCAATGATCATTAAAATTTGGAATATTTAGCACCTCTCAGACGGGCGCAAAAGATTTTGATGATTATCGAAGTAAAGGTTTGTTGAGAATTATTGTATACATTATTGTGGCTATATTAGAATTGGTATCGTGGGGACAATCTTTTATTAATTGAATACCCCTTGTGTTATGCGATGCTTGTGTTATTTATAAAGAGGAGATCTAAGACTTAGAATAGCCCGAATTGGTAGTATATTGTTTAAGGAACTCCATGGATTCCTTTTAAATTCAATTATCAAATCACAATTAGATATCTCGTTGGATCTTAAATAATCAGCTTAAATGAAACGATTTTACGGTTTTGAGCAACTACATTAGACAATTAAATCGGTATTAAAAAGGACGGACTTTAGAGTTAGGCACCTACATATCCTGAACAAGATTCAAATGCTCTTCCTTATTTCGGAAAGTCTTCCAGGGCTATGAACAGCTATGAACAGCTACTTCTCCACATAAGCGCTAACTTTTACACCGACATTTTCGATCTCCTGCGTTACTTTTTTAGAACTGTGTAAAATACACCAATTAAAATTAGCGCCCCGCAGAACGGTTGGCGTAAACCGTCTATATAAACAATTTAAAGTCTGGTTTATATAAGTTATGAGAGGCAATAAGTAACTAAGCTCTGCCGATTTTTAGGAAAACAGCTTTAGTGGAAAAACAGTATACTAAAGGAGAACAGCGGGACAGACACTGGACACTGGAAGCTGGCCGGACAGACAAACGATTTTCGGCTGAAGCAAAGAACTGCGTTCGCTTCGGTCGCTCGTTCGAAAAGACAGACGGCAACACAGTCGCATCCTAAGAATTTATTTATAATATTTCTTTCGAAAACCTCTGGCGAACAATAAACCGCAGGGTTAATACTGCTGTCGACAGATTAAATAATATATATTCTCGTTGCGTTCTGAGATCGGGGTTTAAGAGTCGGTAGGGAGCTATTAATTATTCAGCTTAGTTCGGCTCCGCTAGCTGTGACCCAATTTAGGTGTCCTGCAACTATTCACAACCGGTCACCACTCGCTCCACACTCACCCCTTGTTTTTCCGATGCGCAGCAACTGCTCGCAAATGGAGTTCAGAGTTACACTGGTTCACCTATGGAAAGTCGGTGAGAATTGTGAATGCCTGCTGTGAACAGCTGCAAGGCCGACTTTATCTGTCTGCACTCAGGACTGTTCCTTGATGCACCGGCATTGGCTATGAAGCAAGCATGCAAAGGAATTAGATTTGGACGCAGATGGGAAAGCGGTTTAGAAACGGGTAGTGAAGTAGGTGAATTAATTAAATCCTTCACTAGCAAGTAGATAACTGTGAGAGGGACGAATGCTTTGTACCGTAAAGAAATAAAACCCATGTAAGATTGTGTAAGATTGTTCCCAATGTTTACCTTAATGAAGGTTTTAAGAGGTTTTGCATTCATTGAAAGTTGATACAACACAACAATTATTTTTACTTTCAGCATCAATAAGATGATCGTCACTATCTTTTCCGGATATTTTTCAATGCAAATCGAAACCACCATTCAGTATACTTATCACACATAATTGAACCAGCGAGTGAAACGAACGAAGTTCTCCGTTTTCATTTAGGCCAAAATTCTTTCGTATGTCCGATGTCTGTCCGTCTGTTCTCTATAGGTAACTTTTCTGAACCGATACTCGTGATTTTTTTGTGAGCAGATTCAGCAATACATTTTCCTTGTTGAGTCAGTTTCTGTTTTTTTTTAATACTGCCTCACAGAGTCATTAGTAATAAATTGGGTCAATTTCAGTTATTTCTTTATTTATTATTCAGAAAACCAAAAGCTACAATAAAGACAATTACAGGTTCTCACCAGCTTTATGACACGGCATGTTCGGTCAATTTTTTTATATAATTGTTACTGTATCACGATAGCATTTTCGACTTTGATTCAAGGCTGACGCAAGAAAATTTGTTTTATGCAATCACTGCATACTACGGTCCACTATCTACCCTAGACTAAACTGCTAAGTCCGGCGCCGAGGACCATAAATCCCGATGGGACGATTTACTGCGCGGTAATGGAAGCGGAGACGGCCAACGTTGGAACGAATCAGCTCTGACGGTCTTGAATGGCAAATGCCGTGCATATATGGAAAACATATTGCCGACCACAAATTGAAGTCGTTGGGAAACCTTGATGCACTTATTCGTAATGGTGTTATTATTATAGTTACGGATTAAATAAGCATATGTCACGTGATGTTACGAACAGAGCTATCATGTCTGTTACTTTCCCATACGGGTGTCGTAGCAATGCCACTTCAATATCTGGTGGGGCGGAATCGCAGAGCATAAACAAAAATGAATAAATAAATATAATAACCAATTTACTGACTTATGATTTCTTTAATTGAATTTTATGTGTCCTACCGATTTTTTTTAATCATTACTAATATTATCTCAAGTACTTACTAAGAACAATGATCCAAGTTGATCCTTAACAAACTAATTTATTGTTATTACTAATGTAGCAGAGGATTAAATAACTTGACGGTGTACTGTCAGTGTTACATTTGCGCACTTTTATATTCTTGTTGTTGTTCCAAAATAAATTTATTATATTCTATTCTATTCTATCATGTTGCGCGGAAGCCGGGCAAACGTTTACCCCATTACAATACATAAATATCTACACAAAACTGCGATATAATACTATAAAACAAGGCCCAAATAGGTACTGCGGTTTGCATTTTTTTAAGGTCTTTACACCTTTTTCGTCTCCATTAACTGGAATATCAAGTCGTGTAAATTGACCAAGCGTAATTTATATTGTATTTTGATACTATGATATAAAGAAATATAGATGTAGAAATCTAAATATAGTATAAAAACCTATCTACCCTATTTGTAAGCAATATTTTAAAAAGTCAACCCGGAGTATCGTTATCGTTCTCATCAACATCAAAGCAAGACAGAATAATTACCTGTTTACCAAAGGTAACACAAGTAAACACTGAAAGTGAAATACCAATATTACATTTCAGCGGTGTGACGTGATTAAGTCAGTATAAATATAGCTTCTGAATCTAATTACAGTGACATAAGTGGAGAAAATTATCTCCTTGGTGAGATGAGATTGTGCTTGTGGAGATGATAAAAAGTGCGATTACAATAGCTTGCAGATCTGTGGTATTTGCGCGATTTTCTGTCGAGCCAACTTTGTGTAATCTTTGTAACCATTTAGAACTTTTGGCAATCAGACTAAAAATTACTAAATAGTTACAAAATACTGTGAAAATCACTGCATTTTTATATTGTAACTTATAGTATGTATAATATAATATTTTTATTCTCATCTATTTGCGTTGCAAACAAGGCTAGACTCTCAATTTTTTTTATTTGCCAAAAAAGGGTTAAAGGGATGTAGATTTCCGATCAAATCTTACGAAAGTATCTCTTCAGCGCATCTTAGTGGGTAGGTAAGTCAGAAAAAGCATTAAGCATTTTAGAGGGCGATCTTAAAATAATTACCTGCGATAATATGCACAGTAAACTCTTCAAAGCAAACTTCTTCAGATAATAGAGTCCTGTACAGATTTTTATGTCCCTTTTTATGTGCGTATTAATACTTTTTTTTATTACCCTTGACTGTACATAATTAATCACTTTTCAACAATTTACCTACTCATAATGAACGCAGGTGTATGGATTTAAAGTTCTTGCATAGACCTCTCATTTGTTGAAGGCTTAGAGAACACGTTCCGTCAATGGCATAAGGGTATCTAATATTCCACGGCAGTGGCTTTCAACACGTCGGGAGCAGCGGAGGGTGGAGAGGGTATCAACAGCCGCCGAATTTGAACCGGGCGCAAGAGTCGAGTCCGACCCGATTTTCTTAAATAGGGCCTCCTTTTAATTGAATTATAAAATTTACATTGTTAAGACCACTTTGTTGGCGTTTCAAAAGACAGGGTCCGCAAGTTGTCGAAGACCCGAATTCGTCACGCCATGGTACTTTAGGATACTTGAGTTTGTTTGATAGAATTTTGAATCGATAGACGAATTCATCGTGTCTTGTTTAAAATACATGATTATCATAATTTTAATTAATTTAATTATTCCATTCCAAACTATATGTCCCATGATAAAACATGATAAGTATATTATTATATATTTATTTATTTTAATTCTTAAGGCTGTTACACTACCCAAATGAAATCTAAAATCGAGCCCCTCCACACGCCACCCGTCCCGCCCCTCGACACAGTGACGATACAACAGCGCCACGTAAGAAGTGACGACTTAATGAACTAACAGGACACTGATTTGTAAAACGTAGTACTAAAGAGCGAAAAAAAGCATAGTGGTTGTTATAGATGGCGTTAAAGTTAAATTGGAATAATAAAATAAAACCAAGTGTATAAAATTATATAATTATATTTTTTTATTGAAAACAACTCTTATTTCAAGAATATTAAAGTTTTTAAAGGGTAAATAATAACAAAAATGAAACTTCTATAAGTTGGTACAGTTTTCATTTAAACAAATCGGCAAGGTTTATATAATATCATTATTAGGTACACCTAATAATAATATAAAAACTATAGGTAACCTCTGCAGGTATATCGTCGATATTTATAAAAAGTTCATCAGTGGGCATCAATAAAATCTAGTATTTTTTACGGTTCCTAAGGATCGTAGGATCACTTTGTTGTCTGTCTATTTGTCGGTTCAAATAACACAGTTAATTACATTCTACTTATTTAATGTGGCCCTTCCAACGAAGTGTAATATCAGGTAAATATTGAGTTTTGATATGTTGATATGTATGTTTTGATAAATATGAGTTCTTAATATCTCGTATTATTTAATTTCGTTTTGTTATAAAGGAGATTCTGTTAATAATTCAACATAATTTGTCAAAAATATTAGCTTTTTAAGCATAAATGCACATTAATATCGATATCTCGGGATTGGCAATCAATATCGGAAATCAATCTCGGGATTGAGAAATGTCCTATCCTTGCTTGCCCTGCCCATGTTTTAACCTAACAACAAATAATAAATCCCGGGATTTGATGATGTGTGATTTTAATTTATATTTATTTTTTTATATACCTTGAAAAAATATCAAATGTTGTTACAGCGAATGAAATTATAAGTACTATTTATTTTTCAAGTCAAGAAAGCGCAAGCCGCGAAAGACTCAGTGTGGTACAGCCATAGATATAGGAAATTTAGTATTTTATGTTCTGAGGGTACCTACAGCAGAGCCAGTTGGTTCTGGTCAGCGGGTTGCCACACCTAGTACTCTTCGCGCCTGCATTACTTCGCCACGGCTGACGACATGGTGGAGTATATTTACCAGAAGACTGGCTACTCGCTGGGGGTTTTCCAGCTGCATTTGCGCCACTACGTGCACTTCACCTCGTTTGTGGTGCGCGTGCCGCGGCCGCTGCAGGAGACCATCGCGTGCGCTGACTTCTGGCCGAAGGGTGTCGTGTATCGGCGATTCCGGGGTAACCTACCTAATTTTACACCGGACTTGACGGAGCTACGCTGTGTCGTCGCCTAAATAGTTAGTTTTTACATGTTCCTATTGTATGTGTGACGCTTTAAGGCTGCTTCCACGTGCACACTAGCACCACTGGATGTGTTAGAGTTAGAGCATGCAATATCGGAGTATTCTCAATCCCGGGATTGAAATCCAATATGAGATTTCAATCCCGGGATTTGGATATTGAAGATTTTTCATTAAAAAACCACTTTTCTCTAGAAAATATGACATTGATATTTATTTATATCATAATTTACATTCGAATCCCGGCTCGTACCAATGAGTTTTTCGGAACGTATGTACGGAATATTTACTGTTAGCTTTTCGGTGAAGGAAAACATCGTCAGGAAACCGGTCTAATCCCAATAAGGTCTAGTTTTCCCTCCTGGTTGGAAGGTCAGATGGCAGTCGCTTGCGTAAAAACTAGTGCCTATGCCAAATCTTGGGATTAGGTGTCAAAGCGGACCCCGTGCTCCTACAGGGGCATTACCGGGAATAACGCTAAGAGGTAAATCTATAGGAATTATTACTATGATCGTCATAATTGATAATAAAAAATAAAATCATACAAATTAATAGCACTGCATGACTTCTCAGCCTTACGGCTTCATGAATTCGTCCATGCAATATATTGTTATGATGATACCTGCCGCACCATTACCGGATGCCTCAAGCCTTCTCCACTCAACAAGCTGTACCCACTCGAGGGCATCCCCCCCCCCCTGAAATCCGTAGAGAGTAGGCAAGTGCCGTGGAAAAGGGGAAACAGGAGACTGACAGGCGACCACTGTGCGGTTATAATGGACTCGATGCCCACCGCCCGACGTCTACGTGCTAGCTTCGGAACAACTGCCACCCGGCCACAAGGAGCCATGGCCCATCTGGAGGGCGCTAAATAGGCTCAGATCGCATGTAGGCCGCTATAAGGAAGACATGGCCAGATGGGGACTGCATCGTGGCCAATCAAGGGCGCAAACCATGGTGCACCTGATGGCGTGCCCCACATGCCCACACTCCTGCTTGGAACACGACCTGAGAGACGCGACTGGCAGAGCTGTCCACACCGCTGGGCACTCTTATTTGAGGAACCTCGACACGAAGAAGAAGAATATATTGTACTTTCCAAAAGTTTTTTTTTATTGGGACTGGAATTCCGAGACACAAGCCCCGTCTTTCAATCCCTTCAGTAGTTTTTCATATAGGGTAGGCGTAGGCCCCATCACATATGTTCAATAATCAACAGAATTTCCTTTCTAATTAAAGTAATGTCCCCATGACCCATCTTTTTCATTTTGATGGTGCTAGCCAACTGACAATATCTTCATAAAAAGAAATGCCGAATTTCTCTAGGTGATCTCTTAATTCTGTTATAAGTAGTAGTAATATCCTTAAAATGACGAAAATGAACTACAAGTACCTAAGGGATTATTGACACTGGGTTATCTTTTCAGTTGGGATCAGTTTTATTTTATTGTTAAAATAGAATACTAGTCAACACTCTCAAGAAAAGGAAATCCTTCACTTTTGTGTAGGGTATAATAATATATAAACTACCTATCAGTTTATAAAAAATGACGATAGTATGGATATAAGGTAAGTCCCGGGATTTTATTTCCGGGACTTACACAGGCAACCCTATTGCATTTTATCAGTGTACATTTACCTCTTCAATAATCTTGGTCAATATGAAATGACTGATGAGGGGCCTTTATTCCTTATAATGTAGGTAGGTATCTCGTATGATATCATTGATGACATTTTATTTCGTTTCGGCAATCATTTACTAAGTAGGTGTACTTGTAGCAATTTAAGAAAATAAGTACAAAATATGCCCAAATATTTGAGAAGATCAATTCGAAGTTCGAAACATAAAGAAATAAGCATCCGCGCCGATGGAAAATCATTTAGGTATGTAACCAAGCTTCGTACGGCGCGCCGCCGCTATGGGTAGGGAGGTATATATATTTATCACAACGCACGAAGTTACGCGCGACATAGGCAGGAATTTTTATATTTATAAAGATAAATAAAGTCTATTTGAACTTATTCGTTACCTACTTTAAGTGTCAGCGGTTGATAAAATCGGAGATTCCATTTGCAGTCTGTACCTAAATAAAGATAAATTGTATTGTTTTACGTAGGTAGGGGTAAAAGAGCATATAAATCAAATAATTATACTCACTCGATGTAGTCCGAAGAATAAAAAATACAAAAAGTATAAACTTGCTGAGATTCGAACTCTCGGCACAATTGAAGGTCGCCTTTATTCCTATCGCTGAAACCATTGCGCTGCCAATGCTTAACTTAGGCGGGTGAAATTCACAAGTATATGCGTATTGAGGATTGTAATGTTTATGCTTAGTAATTATGAAGCTAACCAAATACTCTTTTCACTGTTTAGTAAACATAAATTTTTATTTACGTTAGAACCATTGCTTTTTGGAATCTAATAAATATCTTAAATTACATTTTTTTGGGAAAAAGTAGTACAGGTCCGTCTGGCACGGCCGCTCAGCGATCACTGTCACATTTCGAAAGAGTGACGGAGAAAGACATTGGAGGCCGTAAGTCGATATCTTTATACGATTGAATTTTACGATGTTTATGTATTATAAAAATATTGCCTCAAATTATTGAAATTCGGAAGCTGTCAAATTATTATTTTGATTATGACTGATTATGTTCCTTGTTTTGTTTCATAGTGTCACGTAGTAAATAAACAAGTAAAGTTGAAATAAACTTGCAAATTGGAGGTTACTTTGGGAAAGAATTGTATCGAGCGAAGTGTTACGAATCGAATATCGAAAGCTGTGCTATTGAAGATAATATAATCAAGAATGATATATATTTTTCACAGATTTAGAAACATCATCGTTTCGTAGAAAAATAGCATAATTCTTGGGGTATTTTCGCATACCTGGCTCTATGAGCGGCCTTAAGAAAAATATACAGCATAAACAAATACAGTGTCCCGAAAAACCGTTATATAGGTAGGTATGTACGTATAATAGGTGATTAAAATATAAAACAATAAGGAGACATTCTTGGGCGATTCTCCGAGCGTTTGAAACGCTCGGTTTTAACGTCATTGTCGTCTCAAGATTATTTCATGAGTGGTTTGTAAAACGTACTACAGAACCTTTAATCAAAAAGATTCAGTACTGGTATTGGCTAACATCTTCGGGTAAGTAACACGAGGTATAACAACTTATCATATAACGGTCATAATATATACGCTCACTGTGTATAAGTTTGTTTAGTATAACGTTCATTGCACATAACGAACGAAAGGTATAATGTCACAATATATAATTTCGTAAAGTATAACGTACTTTAGATATAATATCAATTGATATTATAAAGCGTATAATATTCATAACAGCTAAGGTTTATAATATATATTATTCAATTTATCCAACATCAAACAGTATAATGCTCGTATAGTAGGTATAATCGCCTTCAGTTATTTTAATTCAGCTATTTTAATGTCCTGTGGGTAAGTATTAATTATTAATAATAAACATTTGGGGACAATCTTACACAACTCGATCTAGTCCCAAACTAAGCAAAGCTTTTACTATGGGTACTAGACGACGATATACATACTTAAATAGATAAATAAATACTTAAATACATAGAAAACATCCATGACTCAGGAACAAATATTCATGCTCAACACACAAATAAATGCCTTTACCGGGATTCGAACCCGGGACCTCCGGCTTTGTAGGCAGGGTCACTGCCAACTAGGCCACAGAGGTCGTCAATATTATTAAAACAACGTTGTGGGTTGTGGTATAAACGTAATATGATTTAGTGGTCATCTTAGTCGGTTGACACAATTGATTTTTACTGTTGTATGTGTTGTGTATTAAATCGTAAATAACGCGTTCAAATGTGCAAAAGTGCAAAAGGAGCAATTAAATTGTGCGAGAATGGTTACAGTTTTTGTAAAAAAAAAACAGACATGTAAATAACAAATTCTATTGGATTTGCGAGTTAAGCCGGCGAAAAGACTGCAACTGCATTAAACGTTTGTAAGATTGAAATTAAATTTATTTTGATATCAAACACTTACCTAACCGCCAGCGTGTCGACGCCACCCCGCTTCGCGGGGTGTCTATTTCCGCACTATGGGACACAAGGCAACCCTAACCTAACCTACAAGTAATACCATTGTTAAGAGTATTTGTTGTTTTTTTACTACCAGGGGCTTCGCCCACTGAACCCCTTTGTAGGTGGCTCCCCCCCCCCCCCCGTCCCCCTCCCCGTTCCTGGCTGCCCTAACCTAATTTTCTGTATTATAATCCCTATACGAAAATATACTATGCGTTATGATCGTTATACGAAATTAAATTAGTCGATTTGAGAATAATAGAAAAAAATGTTATATTATATGATTATTATGGCATTTGACCGTTATTTCTTATAAAAGTATTGGTATTGTTATTATAGCTAACGTTCATTATATCTTGTGAACGTTATTAATATGAAATTATATATATTGTTGTTATATCTCGTGGGACGCACCCAACATCTTCACCAAAAGTACACTCTGATACTTGTACCTTTTAATAGTATTTGCTGTCTCCGACAATGACGAAAAAAAACGCCTTATAAACGCTGAATATTCGCCCTCTTGTAGGTACAAATTGAACTAGCACTATACTAAACTCACGGCGACGAGATTAAATATCTATATGCCCTTAGAAAACGTTAATTAATACGTATAATGTTAACTTGTACATATTTACTACCAATAAATAATGAGTATGAGTATGGGTATCCCGCAGCTCCGCCTGGTTTCTTTGTAATAGTGGAAAGCTAGTATCAGATAAATAGTCAGGCGCGTGAATGTGTACGGTGAGTATACCTTAATTAACGGGCTGCTTATTAATACACGTGCTTATAATTTGCTGAATTTCATAAGCAGCAAGTATAAACAGAGATAATCGTGGGATGTTCAAAGAGCCTCTTTCACTAATTAACCATTAGTACCTCGAAACTCGTTAATGACTAATTATATTTCGAAGCTTCATTCTTCAGATATAACACACATGTAGTCCTTTAATCTACCAGGCAACATTTCGCAAGTTTAAAGTACGCAGTAAAAACCATAGCTCAAACAGTTTTATCCCCACCTTTACCCCTACCCTACTTGGGGACCTCGGCTTGCCACCATTTCTCATTCTTTATTCTTGCGAGGCAACGAACGCACGAACTAATTCTATTAAAAAATAATTCAAAATATTTAATCATGCCTAAACGCAGTGCACAGGAAAAAATAGAGTATTATTCTGCTAATATACGGAAATTGCAACAAAGAACTATAAACGAGTTATGACAGTGCGGTGCTATCTGATTCATCAGGTTCCGAAGATAAATCAGGTAAGTGCAATTAGTTTCAATAAATAGTTCTACATTGTGGTGCCTCTAATAAATGCATATAATACCGCACGGGCCGTGAGCCCAGGCCTAGTAATTCTAAACCTGGGGGGCGACCGAGAGTCGTCACGAAGGTATCTCATGCTTGGGGGTTGTCCGTGAGTCAACACGATAGCTATTTCTAACAATATTAATCGCTAAGAAATGCATTCATACCGCGCGGGCCGTGAGCCCACGCCTGGTAATTCTAAACCTGGGGGGCGACCGAGAGTCGTCACGAAGGTATCTCATGCTTGGGGGTTGTCCGTGAGTCAACACGATAGCAATTTCTAACAATATTAATCGCTAAGAAATGCATTTCATACCGCGCGGGCCGTGAGCCCACGCCTGGTAATTCTAAACCTGGGGGGCGACCGAGAGTCGTCACGAAGGTATCTCATGCTTGGGGGTTGACCGTGAGTCAACACGATAGCAATTTCTAACAATATTAATCGCAAGCCCATGCCTTGTAACTAAACCTGGGGGGCGACCGAGAGTCGTGACGAAAGTATCTCATGCTTGAAGGTTGACCGTGAGTCAACACGATAGCAATTTCTAACAATATTAATCGCTAATAAATGCATTTAATACCGCGCGGGCCGTGAGCCCACGTCTTGTAACTAAACCTGGGAGGCGACCGAGAGTCGTCACGAAGGTATCTCGTGCTTGGCGGTTGACCGTGAGTCAACACGATAGCAATTTCTATAACCATTAATCGAGATTAGTATATCCCGTGTTCGAGATGCGGGGCATTAGATACATATATGCATTAAAATTCCTGACGAGTGGTTTTACAATGCATTTCATATCTACCCTCAATTAGAAAAATCAAAATATTATATTTTAATTTATAAACCACGAACAAGTGTATGAGGCAGTGGAAACTTCACTCCCACGTTCAAATGAAGAAAATGCACCTCCCGTGGAGGCCTGTGATGACAAAACGACCCCTGTAATAGATGCCGAGTTACTAACCGCTCTAGGGGACGCCACTGATGATGTCCCAAAATATGGGGAGAAAATTCATCCCAATTTAGCGCAAAGGTGGCTACCTATATTACACAAAGGTATTGATAAGAAGAGTAAAGATAAACTCTTATAAGAGTACCTGTAAATTGCAAATTATTATGGGCGCCGTCCTTAAACGCCGTAATTTCGGCGGCAGTTACAGACATCCAAAGAGGCCGTGACAAGAAAATCGAATCATCTCAACAGCAATTGGGAGTAACGATAAAAATCCTATCTAATTGAAGTCGGATTTTAGATAAAACTAGTCATTCCTGGACTAGACGAAGTATTCCTTAAGTCATACAATACGTTGAGAGAGATGATACTCTCTTTGGAAGCAAACTCTCAGAGAAAATTAAAGCTTCCAAATCTACTGAAAAGTAGGCCGACAGCGTCGACCATCATACAGCCGCGAGCAGCCTACAACAAGCCACTTGCGACGCCGCGGCAGTAACGCAGGTACATGCCGGTCGCCTTAAAGCTTTTTATAAGTGTTGGCTTAATGTAACGAATAATCGTACTTTATTTATTAGACTTTATACAGAATGGCTTTCCAATTCCTTTTTAGGACATGTTACGCAATCTGTCAAACCTGTAAATACTTTCACATGCCAAGAGCATGATGAAACGAGCTTAGCTGTACAGAACTTAATTAACCTAGGCATTCAGTGAAAGCATCACTGGATGCCAACAGACTAATGATCAGTTTCTATCAAAGATTTTCTGACTCCTAAATCGAATGGTGGCTATAGATTCATACTGAATCTGAAAGGGCTCAATAAATTTGTAACTAAGTCCCATTTTAAAATGGAAGACTAGAACTGCTTCTAAATTAATCCCTAAAAACGGGTTTATGGCTACCATTGACAAGATTCGAGCATAACAATGTTACTTACGAGTTTTGTTCCCTATTAGTCTATGGACTTTCCGTGGCGCCTAGAACCTTCACCAAAATTATGAAAGAAGTCGTAACTTACCTAAAAACAAGGCCTAACTTCTATTATATACCGGGGTGGCATTTTGTGTATTGGAAGGGACCTTAACGAATGTAAACATAATGGGAGGGAGACTCTCCGGTTTCTCGAGTGCCTACGATTTGTGGTAAACTATACCAAAAGCTCGATACAATCCCAAAATTACCAACAATGCTGTAAATTCTTAGGTTTTGTTTACAATTCAATTATCATGTCTATATCCCTTCTTATGCAGGGTATGCGCACTTTTTAAGAGTTCTTACCACTGCATGCCAGACAGCTAGATACAGCTGGTTGTACACGAAGTTGTTAGAAAGATATAAATTCCGAGCTATTCAGGAATACGATGTCTATGATCAAAAGTAAAACTTCCTCGCGAAATTTTACCTGACTTATTTTGGTGGACTAATAATATTATTTGTAACGTCTTGTCATTTTGGAATCACGAAATTCGATGCAGAAATATCTATAGATCCGTCCCGATCAGGATGAGGTACAGTTTGTGACGGAGTGTGTGCAAACGGAGCATGGGAAGAGCAAGAATTAGCATTCCATATTAATTACTTGGAGCTTGCTCGCTCTTAGGATTAAAATGTTTTGCGCGAAATAAATCAAACTGTGCTCTGTTGTTCCGCATCGACAACACTACCGCGATAAGCTATATTAATCGAATGGGAGACATCCAGTTTCCCCACTTAAATAGCTTACCTAGATCTATTTGGCAGTGGTGTGAAGAACGAGACATATGGTTATTCGATTCGTTCATTAACACTAAGAATAATGTAGAAGCAGACAGAGAATCCAGAAGGCTAAATCCTGATATTTAATGAAATTTAAGTATTGCAGCCTTTGAAAGAATAAGTAAACACTTTGGTGTGCCCGAAATTGACCTCTTTGCTTCTCGTACCTCTGCCAAATGTGAAATATATATTTCGTGGAAGCCAGACTCGGACGCTCTTACCGTCGTCGCATTCACTATTAGCTGGTATTTATAATAAATATTTTTAAGCGTTTCCACCACTCGCACTCGTACTAAAGTGTTTACATAAGATTATAAATGACAACGCCACAGGAATAGTAGTATTTCCCTAATGGCCATCCCAACCGTGGTTTCCGCTTTTGTTGAGATTAGTAAAAGTATCTAATCTCATGTTAGCGTCAATTTCAAACAACACTTTACAACAGTACAACGTGTGTTAAATACAAGTTGTGCTGGAAATTTAGCATAGATAATATAGATATTCAATTTCTATAAGGGCTTTATTTCTGCTGTTATTTTATTTCTAACGCACGAATTTAATAAAGGATCGTCGTATGGCTCATTAAATAATCATAGGTCAGCACCCTCGCTCCTACGGGGGAGTAGTATCAGCTCAGATGACCAAAGTAAAGGATTACCGAAAGGTGTTTACAAATTAAAGCCCGTAACTCCTAAATATAGCCATACCTGGGATCCTCAAGTGGTATTAAATCATATAACAACATGGTACCCTAATAGAGAAATTTCATTGGAAAAACTAACAAAGAATCTGGCGATTTTGTTAGCAATATGTCCTGCCCACAGGGTACAAACGCTGTCACTTATTAAGTGGAATAATATTAAGTCATGCCCAAATTGTATTAAAGTAATTTTTGATGATATAGTTAAGACTTCAGGTGTAGGTCGTCTACAACCGATTTTGTGCCTTCCATATTTTGAAGATACCTAATAGAAATATTTGCCCGGTGACTGTTATAATGATGTTTTAGGACTGAAAAAGCTCACAACATATTTTGTTGACTTTCAAAAGTCCCCATAAAAATGCATCTGCTCAATCCATTAGCCGGGGTGCATTACGCGAGTGCTTGGCGAAAGCGGTAAAGACATGGCGGCGTTCAGCGCTCACAGCACGCGCCACGCCGCCACGTCAGCTGCACACCGGTCAGGCATTTCTTTAGATGCTATCCGGAAGGCAGCAGGCTGGTCGAGAACATCGAAAACTTTGGCTCGTTTCTACCATCGTCAATTAATCGACGAAGGTCATTGTGCCAGATCAATCTGCCTTTTGTATAGGTAGAATTATGTGAAGTTACAATTGTACTCTTTGATTAATAATTGGGAGTATCTAAGATTGTTGTCAAAACATAATTATTGCATTTCATGATTATGATGTTTTACAATTACAAAGGGCAGCAAAACTTTCAACTCTAAACATCTACATGTGTGTTATATCTGAAGAATGAAGCTTCGAAATATAATAGAAGATCAAACGAGCTTCGCAAGCGAAGTTCGATCGATATTATATGAGTAAGCTTCATTCGAAGATATAACTTCCCGCCCGCCCCTATACCCCTAGGAAAGTTTTGTCTCTAAAAAGAATGAGAAATGGTGGCAAGCCGAGGTCCCCAAGTAGGGTAGGGGTAAAGGTGGGGATAAAACTGTTTGAGCTATGGTTTTTACTGCGTACTTTAAACTTGCGAAATGTTGCCTGGTAGATTAAAGGACTACATGTGTGTTATATCTTCGAATGAAGCTTACTCATATAATATCGATCGAACTTCGCTTGCGAAGCTCGTTTGATCTTCTATAATTAGGAATTAGCACTGACCTATTTCTTATTAATTGCTTTGAATGCAAGATCGCAGTGTATATGTGTAATCTATCAAAGGTATTCCCAAGGCTCCTAATATTGGATTATAATTTAGACGATTGTCGATCTTATGGTAGTGGTAATATGAGTGCTTATGTGTCTTTATTAGGGTTTTGATAAATCTCGGTCAATCCAAGCTGACCTTTTGAACCAGGTGTTCCCTAGAGTAAAACCTTTGTTTTTCATTATCAATATCAATTATAATTAGAAATGTACCAGGATAATGTATTACACGCATCGCTTATACTTTTGAATGTTATAATGAAATGTATTGAATACTGTTTTTTCAGGGGTCCCTTTGTTTCCCATAAACTTATTGTTCCGAATTTCGATAGTCAGAAATTGATATCCATATAATTTATAGACATAAACATCAGTAGTCATAATCTTTGTTAAGTATAATGTTTTGTAGTTCTAACATTAATGACCCATAATATTAAGTATTATAATCACAAAAGTCAGAAATTTATGTCCATAACGATCAAAGGTCTATCGATAATTATTCATAAATATTCTAAAGCATATATTTCAACGTACTAATGATTGCTATTCATACCGTTTTAATGCCTAAAGTGAATTACGTCTAAGAGCCCAAATCTATAACATCCAAAGTCATATAGATAATTACTCAGAAACATTTCTATACATACATTTGCAAGGGGTACTAGGTACTACTGCGCGAATACATTTAAATAAGCATGTTTTATTAGAAACTTTTTCTCTGAAAATAAAAATGGCCAAGATTCAAAACTTCCAAGGCAGGTCGGTGTAGGTACGACGACGAGCGAAGCGAGGAGGAGTGTTAGTTGTACCGTGACCCTAAGCGCGCGAGCCGAGCGAGCGAAGCGAGCGTGCCGCGGCAGCGGCCGGCGAAGCGCTAGAACCAATAATGATACAACATTCATCGAAATGTTGAGAAGTACATATTTTTCCTAACTTTCGGGTCAAATATTTCAGCCATTTTTGATTTCAGAGAAAAAGGTTTCAAAACAAAACACACTTATTTTAACGTATTCTGACCACTAAACAAAACAGTGAGCGGCATAAATATCTTTCAATCGCATCACTCTTTATTTTTGCCAAAGTACCCACATTAATAATAATTAATGTATTAAGGTATGTTATAAAGCAGTCTTGAAGAACGCGTTCAGTAACGTTCGTTAGTAAAAAAAACATGTATTTTATCATTTTTCTGGGAGTGTGTTTATGGACTTTAACATTATGAAGAGTGACACCACCGTGAAATTGAATGATATGACTAACTAATCAGATGACTACCAATCATTATGACTTGCGAAAAAATACCTTACAATAATTATTACAAACTAGATTATTGCCTGTAACATTATGTAATTGCATACCACCGAGACATTGAACGTTATGGTTAACCAATTTTATGACTAACAAAAATTATGACCTGCAAAAATCGGAACTCCAATGTATATTGTTAAATTTTATGACTTTCGACAATATGACTAGAAAAAATTATGGTGGAAAACGTTATGGACTGAAAAAATCGGATGTTAAATTTTATGGGAAACAATAGAGACCCGTTTTTTCATCTTTTTTAGGGTTCCGTACCCAAAGGGTAAAAACGGGACCCTATATATTACTAAGACTTCGCTGTCTGTCCAGGCTGTATCTCAGGAGGAGCGGGGTTTCCTGATACAGGTATTGCATACTTAATAGGAAGCCCCAACCTTGTAATCTGCATATCACTGTGTTCCTACGAAAATCTGTTATACTTTGTTCTGTGGTTTACTTGGAGTTATTAAGTTTTAATAGTGCTTTAGATTCTGAATCCATTCTGAGGTGAGGTGATTTTTCTATATAGACTTCCATGTTCTTTTCTTTCGCTGCGTACGAAATATAATCGCCCACGTATGACACAAAACGCGAGCGAAACCGCGGGAGAAAATATAAATAGCCTATGTACAGGCAGCAGTAACTGCGCAAACGAAGACGTAAAACTTACAATCTCCCCTGGACGAACTTACTATGTATTATTAAGGAGGATGCCCGTCCTCCTTAATAATACATTGTAAGTTCGTAAGTAAAGACCAGTATAGTAGTTTCTGGTTTCTGCCATGCACCTCCAAGTGTCAAAATAGGACGCTGTGGTATATGTGCGAACTCACACGCAACAAATGTATTATACTATACATCATTGTTGTATCTCCTGACTGAGAACCCAACATAAATTGAACTACCTTGGTATTTTCAGTAATAGATCTCCAATCCTTAAAATCACTAGCAAGGTAGTTGTAATTACTTGTAACTTTAGAGTCTTCTGTTATTTCGAAACGTCCTTTTTCCAAACTTTCTTAAGTCTTTTCGGTTCGTCATGGAACCAAAAGTTGCGTAATTACCAATGTAGCAGCTTGTGAAGACCTCATTCCTCATGTTATATTGAGAGAAGTTTTCAATACACCAATTGACAAGAGGGCCCGGTTAATAATGCTGCGCATAGACAAACGAGTGCGACCCCGGTTACGAGCTCCGAATACACAAAACGTCTTTGTTTGTAATGTAGACAACTTTAACATGCGGCATATGGATCAATTATAATTCAAACACGTGGACGGGATTTGAGGGGAAGCTTTGTTGTTCTTAGAAACAGAGAAACAGCAAACCCTTGAGTTTAAGGAAGAACTAAAACCTCGCTTTGGGCATCTTTATCGGTAAATCAACCATTTATATATACTAAGGATTTTTAGAATTAACATACTTTAATTTTGGATAACCTTAATTTTGGATACACATTACTAATTATCTATCCAGATTTATAGCTTTGAACCCATAGCTAGTTTCTTGATTCGATAAAATCACTCATTATTGAGCAAAGTTCCGACACACGTATCGGCTAGCCGAGCTAAGGGATATTCCGTGCCTAGGACCTGATCATACTTAAACTGACTTCACGGAATAACTCTTAAATAAAATAAATGCCGAAAAAGATGCATGTCATCTAGTAATTCCGAGGGGTTCAGACAGCGAACAAAAAAAACCATAGAGTGCGAGCTCCTAACAAATTTCTACCCAGACACGTGGCTAAAACTCGGTTTACGCATGTTTCGAACTAAACGGCTACCTGCAAAACGGCAATGGCACCCATTCTGTTGGACGATTTTGCTGCGCTACTTGGATTTCTTTGGTTTTTTCGTTCGCTGGGTTCGGAACGATCACGCGAATCACGCCGTCAGTCTACACACAACTTAATGCTAAAGAGTGGAAACTTTATGCACAGTCTTAGGTCTGGAACGGCGAAGTTGATAATTGAGCATTCCTTAGTACCATTGGGGAAAGTTTGGTGCAATGTTTCAAGAAAACCGATAAATGAACGCGATGTAATTTATATAGAAGTTTTACGTTGCAAGCAAATATGAGCAGCGGAGCATTTCAACTTTTTAATGGATATCGAATAGCACAACTTAACATTTTACTGGCGAGTTTGCCACATTGTATTTGTTTCTGATTCTTGGATGTTTTCTATATATTGAAATTTTATATCTATTGAATATATCGTCGTCTAGTACCCATTACACAAGCCTTATTGAGCTTACTGTGGGACTACTTCGATTTGTGAAAGATTGTCCCTAATATTCATTTATTTGTTTATTGATATTTTCCATAACAACGACGCATATATTCGCACTGCAGGTTCAACGCCAACGACTGACTGATATACGCGTCAGGGACCCCAGCGCGATAGGAACCTTCTTGCATTAACATAAGGTTTAACACCACATTACATTTTATTATTTTATTTTATTTGTTTAATAAGTACAATTTTATGATACAAAAGATTAAAACATAGCCCCACAAAACTGTAGTAACAGTTTGACTATGGGAACGGCAGTGTCTAAGTTAGACATACATTAATATACAAATCAGTGTAATATACTGTCCTTAAATCAGTTATACATACTCAACCTTCAAGAGTTACATAAGTACATCCAGGTAATGTGTTTTAATAGTCTTTTGAATTTGCTCTTATTTGTTTCAAGTCTAATGACTTCAGGCAAACTATTTAGTAGGTACGGGATACGCTTTTTGAGACTTCTGTCTCCATAGTAATTATTTATCATAGGAACGAATAGTTTACCAGTCGCCATAGCCTTGGTGTTATAGGTATGATCAATGGGTTTTAATGATGAATACTCAGAGTTATGCTCTAGGCAGCCGTGGTTATTAGTAGCAAGTAGATATTTATGTTTCATGCTTACCGGTAATATTCTACAGATTTTAAAGAGTTGATGATAGTTACCTTTACATCGAATATGCATGGCTTCTAATTTATCGATATTGGACTTCACACTCAACACACACTCTTCGGGAATGGCTTATGAATTACTATGATATCTTGTAGTGTAAAGCTTGTTGCTCCGGTAAAAAAGGCAAATGAAGACCCAACTAGGTTCGTTTTTAAGACTGACATATCAGAACAAGCACACACGAATTGGGTTTTATAGTCGAAATCGTTTCTCCATAGGTTGACAAAAAAAACGAGAACGACTTCTCTATAAGTGTTCAAATTTACACGCTATATTGTTCCTTTACTTTCAAATAATGTAATTTTGAAGGCTTTTTCGATGACTAAATTATAGCGTCACTGCGCTCGTATAAAGTGGCTAGTAAAGTGCACTACTAATGCACCACTTTGCCGCTTCATAACGGCGAGGTGAGGCCGGCGATATATTGTATTGTCATGGGAAATACGCGGCCAGTAAATTTAGGAACTATAGCGGGCATGAACAGGGGCAGTTATACACCGGCTAGGTTTTGTTTGAATAAGGCTCATACAGCTTTCCTTATATCGGTAATTTTCTGTGTGTATATTACCCGACTTGAACCGATTCAAGTTAGTTTTTCACGATACATACTGGGGAAGGTTTTATTTCTTTAAAAAGATATGGGATTGGGTATTGCAAAATTTCGAATAATCGTAGAATTAGCAAACGGGTTCTATAGTCACATTTCAGCCTCGAGTCCCTTTATTCTGGCATATATTGGAAAGGGGCTATTCATAAATTACGTCATCGTTTAATGTCGATTTATTCCTTGAAATGGACCCTCCTGCCTAAAAAAATTACTATCGCCAGATGTCCGCCGATCATCCAATGGCCAGACCACCCCCCCCTCATTTTAAAATGACGTAATTTATGAATAGCCCCAGAAGCAGCCCCGAAAGTAGCGGATCAAAAAAAAATGGAACGCTCCATTTCAAGCAGCATTGTAACTCCAGACAAATTCCTAGGAGGTCGACTCTAAAACTGTAGACTCGGTATTATGTACATTATACATTCTATAAGAGCATAATATTATTATATTCCATTAGAGTCAGTAAATAGACTATTCAAAGTCATGGCGCTTCAGACTCCGCCGATGAGACCCAAGAGTGCACTGCCTGCATCTTTAATACCGTACCGTAATAGGGAATTTTCCGGACCAATGAAATATTCAAAACAAAGGCGGCTGGCTTTCCGGTTGAGATAATTAAAAAAGGTTAAATGTGGGGTATTTCAAATGTTTTTTGATACTGGCACTTTGTGCCCCCTTCTAAGGTAGGGTGGGCACAGGATGGATGGAATTTTCGGGTCCATTTACTTTAGAGTGAACTTAATGTAACTATTAGGTAGTTTATTCACTAGTTTGGAACAGGGATGTTGTAGATTCATCATTCACTCATTCACATCCGCATCCGCCTGAATCGATGCGGATGTATTTGAATTCACGACAAGATAAAAGCCCAAACGGTGCTGCGCAAGTATTCGATATTTTCGACATAAATAAAAAAAACTACTTATCGTTTCTGTGACCAAGAGATGACACGTTTATTGATTTGTTCGCTATGATTATAATTTAGTATCATCGTGTTTGATGATTGCGTGATATCATAACTGGACGTTGTTTATTTACGTTTTTGAGTGTTTGACGACATCAGCATCCGCATCCGCGGATGTGCGTCCCTAAAAAATTGCATCCGCGGTAGCCCTGGTTTGAAACATCAACTTTAGCAAATTTTATGTAAGCGTGTAAAAATTACATCGAATTCTAGTTAGCTGTACGCAGATAAGTAACCTTTGTTGATGTTGTTAATATGTAAATATTGATTATTTTATAATTTTAGAAGCAGTGATAAATTACACTTATTCGCAAAACATGAATAATGTACCTACACCTGTCCAAACTTACAGTAGGTACCCCTGTACCTACCCGTTTAAATAAACTCGCCTACATTTATCTTCCTTAAAGGCATTAATAGTAACAATCAAGTACGCTCCATGTACCTACAATTTCTCCCGAGATCCAATAACGTTTAAATTGCATCGCACCCTACGTAGGGTCCATACAAACATTTATTTTGGCGAGACGCTACCGAAACAATATTACGGCCGTACGAAACAAGTGTTGCCAGTTGAACATTTTCTTTTTTTCGAAATTGAAGAAAATTTCGCGGAAAATGCGAGTCTAAATACAACATGAATGCATCATGATTTTGATATAAATTAGACATACAACGTTGGTGGAGTAGGTCCAATGCATACATAAAAAACCTTAACTTTTTACCACATAACATATTGTGCGATGATGTCAATATAAATAAATATATAAATATTCAGGTAAAATTATACACAAGGCGACATTGCGAATGGGCTTTACTGAGCTCAATAAGGCTCGTCTGTTGTTTGGGTTCTACTACTACACAACCATTGTGTTTAATAAATACTACAGAAATATTTGTACTTACCGGGACTTGAACCTTTGACCGTCAGTTTCACAGGCAGGGTCGACTAGGCTAAACTGATGGTCAACATTATCATTAGTCGAACAGAAGTTTTGTAAGATTAAACTTTTTTTAAGATAGCTAACATACTTTTTGGAGATCAGACAACACTTTCAAGGATGGAATGTCAAAGAATACGAGGGTACAGCGGTAATGAAAATTTTCACCCTAAAACTTGCACCTCGCGTAGATTTCAAAAACATTTCTTAAATTTGTTCGCGCGGGATAACAAGGGTGCTTTAACGATGCTAACTTATCTTGTAATATGCCTTTACGATATTATATTGCATTTTTCCCAGTATTCGTGTCGAAGACCAATTCTCGCGATGGGTCATCGAGGCACAGAAGGAAGATATTTTTAAATCGTTTTTCCAGTTTTTTTTATATTAGAACTTTAGTCAAGCCTCACAATTTACTAGTCAATTTTAATAATAATTTTATATAGAACTGAGATCCCATTTAGGAATAAAGGCGTGAATGTATGTATCTATAAAACTGAAACTTCCAGAAAAGACTACTGGCGGCGTCATTTTAACTGTTTTTAGTTTACCTGTGTGTTTGTTCTATGAGTTTCCCGTCGCCAAATGCATACATACACGTGACTATTACTCCAAACCAGCGTACAGCTAAGGAACAAGGAACATTTGGCAGCGTTTATTCTAGCAAAATGTACTTGAATGAAATATAGTCCCGTCATATTCACGCGTAATCACATTAGCCACATTCTTAATGCTATTCGCTTTCGGTTGTTGACCAGGAGATCAATTGGGTTCGGTTCGCTATTTCGCTTAGGAATAATATGATATCCCCTGACGAATGCAATATGTAAAATGTCGAACCAAATTAACCTTAGTAGAACAGAGAAATAAATTATATAATTATATGACGTTTCCGTGAGTCACTAACGGTGCTGGCTGAAAATCAGCAATGTAGGTGTTTCAAACCTCAGCATTATGCTGAGCTAGTGTCTGGTTCACCGCCGCAAAGACGCACTTGTTTCGTGTTTTATGTGTTTTTGATTTAAAATGTGAACCAAACTACGTTTGTATGCGGTGCGGTGCGGTTGATGCCCGCGATCTATTAATACTGCCACAGTGACAATTTGACCATATCGTATATCAAAGCTCTGGACATTTTTCACCAACTCAGCACGGCTGTCGCAGGACGGCCCGCGAGCTATGTCGCGGAGACATAGACTATGCGTCTCTTTTTAATTAAAACGCTTAGAAATAGACGGATAGTCTATGTTATAGTTTATGCTATAGGCAATGCACCGAACAGTGCCAACATTATGTGCTTTGATATCGTAAATATGATGCGCACGTAGCCGCATCAATACGAATCATTTTATTTACATATACCTAGTACAGGAAAAATAGCATATTTTGGAGGTAATATATGTGCATCAATGCAACTTGGTTTATAACTTTATCCTGGCACTAGAAATGATCAGAGGATGCCCAGTCCTACCAAAATTTAGGGGTCCTACCCCCATCGGGGGATATTGTTGCATAAACCCATAATTGGTCGAGTTGAAAGATAAATATTTTCTTCAAGCGACCTTCAATAGCAACATGTTAATGTGACATTTGGGAAGGACTAGGTACCCTATTTTGGTAGGACTCGGTAGATTTTCAAAATCATGATATAAACAAAGTTTCATTGATGTAAGTACATATTTAATTTACCTCCAAACTTCCTTACTTTACCTGTATTCATATTTAATCGTGATAGACCTCATTTCCATCAGTTGCCACATTTTACATATACATTCCTACATTTGATAGGAACATGGTTCATAAAATATTCCTCATTCTCTCGTAACATTTCAAATTCTCCTTTAAAACCGTATTCCTATCTTGAGTTCGCACTTCGTTCCCTCTTGCCCATCCACGTGTTTCTCCAGGTAACCCGAAATCCACTCTTAGCCCTTTGAGCATGAAGTCCAAGTTTCAATAACTCCACGCAAGCTCCCAAAATGCTAACAGCTGAAAACTTGAGAAAGTACTTATTTACATCTTGAAGGAGTTTTGAAAGTAATCCTTGTCTATGAAAGTTTAAAGTTCATTTTACAAGTGGAGTAATTGAGTATATAGGCGATATCGAAAGTAACGCTGAGCTTTTACCTTTTACGGGGGGGGATAGTTGGATTTATTATCAAATAACGGTAGGGGAGTCCCTGAGGACCCGCTAACCTAAATTGAACCAACTACTAGGTCGCAATTAGCATTTGGATTACTCGAACTATATAGTCTGAGAGCGGTGCTAGGTTTAGTAAGTAGTACCTTTTCAAGTTGAGACTAAGCATCACTATCCACGACGCGTAATTTGTAGCAGTGAACCGTCAAATGTTGGTGCCATTAGACTGACCCAAAAAAAATTGATGACTACGGCGTGACTGTTGGTAAAAGCAAATTGTAACTAAGGATTAGGACGCAATTTCAGAGAAATCACAAGTCAGTGCACACCGCTACCACATAAATAAAAAAACAGATGGGCAATCCCCTGGGCGCATGGGTGGTTCGAGAACTTGCTGTTTACTGCGTACCAGTGCGTCGATCAAACACTTTCATTTCGCATTCCAACTCGATACCAATGTGTTTCGCTAGCTCACTGTTACGCGCGCCGTCCGCTCCGCACGTGCACCATAACACACTCACTGCCAAGAACCCGCCTAGCGGGCGCTCTGGTCGTAGGCATTTTCCTCTACTTAGTGGGAAAACCACGGCATCAGTTACGAGCGTAGTGCTACGAATTCGTTGGCAGTGAATGTAATAAGGGCGGTTGTCCAGCAACGAATCGATTACAGCTCGCATAGCAGACCAAACAGGGACAAACGCCGAATTAACATGTCGGAAAGAGCATTGGAAAAATGATGTCAAACATAAGTGTCTCATCAACCCTCTGGTTCATTAATGCTTTACGGTATTACAAAGGAAATAACATAGGATAGGATTACGTTAAAGCTGACTTAGTTTGTGTGGCTCAATCAAAACCGCATGGTAATCGGCTCAGTTGGAGCACATTATGGATATTATGATTTAGTAAATATTTTACGGGAACGCCCGGCTTATAACTGTAAGCTAAACGGATCGCTTAGTGCTATTTTGGTTAAACGGTGGTAATATAAGATATTTACAAGTTGTACCTTCAATAAACAACATCCTCTCACGCCTAAAAATCTTGTTCAATCAAATATTATTGCCCGACTTTCGTATGATGGGTAATGTTATTCGAAGGTATTTATATTTATTGTTAACACACTAAGGGCCTGTTTCACAATCGCCGGATAAAGTCATCTGCCAGTTAAAATTATTGCTATCCTTTTCTCCAGTCATATAAAAGAAAAGTGACAGCCAACATTTATCTGACGGATATGTTTTAACTGGAGATTGTGAAACAGGCCTTTAGCGGCCTAAATTATTGAATAAGTAACTATAACTCAATTGACGATGATTGTACACACTCATCATCATAAATAACAAGTATACAAGATTTGGATACTTTTCTGAGCTTCAACCATATTGAACACAGCTACAATAGCAAGGAAAGTGACACAAAACTGTTCACCCGAATCTCAGAACAAAAAAATATACAGACGGAGCGTTACGAACAGTCTAGTGAAGCCCACCGGTTTTCAACCAAGCCCCATAAGTTTAGCACACGCTAAACAAATTAAATCGCAAAAAACTCGAAATAAATGATCTTGACAGCATTGCGACACGTGCTGAAGAGTTTTGTGGAATTTTGTTTGTATATGTGTGCGTGAGCGTGTGCTAAACTTGATGTAGCTTGGTTTTGTTTGTATGTGGTTTGGCTTCACTTGACTGTTCGTAACGTTTTATTTTTTTAAATTTATTGATTAAGACAAAACAATGAATTATCATTACTAATTACTATGCCCATTTATCTAATTTATAGTTAAATTTAAAACTAAGTACTATAAGTAGGTTAGTTACACAACTTATTTTACAGAATACAGGCTACATTATTACATTTTAAAAAGTGCATCTTTAATATTTTTCTTATTTTACAGCCTTTCACATATAAGTTTTGTACGTGTTCTGGTAATTGATTTATTATTTTAGGCAGTAAGTATGAGTATTTTCGAGCTCCGTATATGTTATTATATTTAGGTAAACAAAATTGGTTATGGGATGATAACTTTCTTAATCTAATACATCTTTTCTTAACTTTGAGTTTTGTAACATTGTGATATTCTTCAATCAAGACAGCTAGTTTCATTTTTTTTGTACAGGAAGTAGATTACAGTATTTAAATAGTTGTGAATAGTCGGCTACATAATGCTTTTTAATATTTTTTGGTACAATAGTTTTGAGTATTCTAATTTGTAAGTTGTATATTCTTTCCATATATGTCTTAAAGGTTCTACCGTACGTACCCAGGGCGTATCCGATCACAGAGTCAGCGAGGGCTAGGTATAGCAGACGTAGGGTTCTGTACGGTACTTTATGCTTTAGAATGTATAATCTACTCAAGATAGCTCTCAGCTTATCGCACACGTAACTAACATGCGGTCCCCAGTTGAGCCTGTGATCTATTATAAGTCCAAGGTACATGTGTTCCTTTACCACTTCAATTTTTTCACAGTTACACGTAACTGTGCAGCTGTGTTGGTGTAGGCAATTGTGTTGATGGAAAACTACAGAAACTTCGTGTGCAATTTTGTTATGAGCCGAACGAATGCATTATTTTTGTTGTTTTGCGCGTTAATAACAAGTCCGACGTTGTGAGCGACGTCCGCTCTTGGCGGCGTCGGCTGGGCGAGTGAGCGCGCGCGCTACCGGCCGCGGCAATGCTCGCCCCTCACAGTCACCTAAGAATGACCTAGTGCCGAGACACAAGTCGGCGACGGACGAGCTCCGCCCCTATGTGCTCGGACAGTGCGTCGACCACGCTCCGTGACACAAGTCGGCGACGGACGAGCTCCGCCCCTATGTGTACGGACAGCGCGTACTACCACTCGGCGCCCGAATGGTGTGTTTGGGCTTCGCCCGTGTCCTCAGACACTTTGGGTAATCGATGTTACCAAAATAAAAGAAGGAATAACGAGAAATAGACTTTTTATTTACTTTTCCCTAACTGCCCTATCACTGCCCTAAGTGACTTGATTTCAAGTCCCTAACTTCCTATTACTTTGTAGTTTTCTTCTTCTTCTTGTTGTGACTTCCAGGAGGCTCCGTTTGACACACACTGATTTGCTCCGGGCCGTACCTGCTATTTATACCTGCTAGTGGGCGAGCAAGACGTGCTGAGTGAGACAATAAAAGTTACGCCCACTTTGACTTGACTAATTTACATTGCAAGATGTTATTGGGATGTTATACATATTAATGGGCGGAAGTCTAAGCTGATTTACAAAGTTCTAATATGGCTTGAGATCTTATAAGTACAGTAGGGTTCGTAAATATTTTCTTATCTGAATAATCGTACATGGAAATCGGGCAAACCGTAATTCGGTCCCTTTCTTAACACTTATTCATCATTTGCGCTGAACCTACTGAGTTTACTTATTTGTAAGTTTAAACATTTAATAGAACTTTTAATAAGCTTTCTAACAATATATAAATCATTCTGATACGATGAGCCGTTGTAAAGGTATAAACGTAAACATATTAATTGTAAAGTGAAAATGCGCCGTACTAAATTCTAATTCAGGCTCGGTGGCCGCGGCTCTCGTTACGGTCATGTTGGCGTGATACACCCCTCCCCTCCATGGCGGCCAGTCTGCGGATTTGCCACGCAGCGCTAACCGAGTTCGGACGCCACATCTCCACACATCGCGCATTCTCTGCCTTATTGTATAATAAGTTCGGACAATACAGCGGCCCGACTTTTAGTCGGAGGGGACCACATCAAGAAGAGCAACATCACTACCGGTTGCTACTGCAACCGCATATCCTGGAGGCGGAGGCCAAGAAGGAATGCGGTTGTAGTTCATCAGGTAGTGACTAGCGTCACTCGCCCTACGTCGTCCCAAATATGGGAAAGAAGCGAAATGTGAAACCGGAGGGTAGACCGAAGATGCAAGTCAACGATCTACCCGCCACCGTTCGCGCGGAATTAGAACGCGCTCGCAACCTGCCGCCGAATGTGCCGCAGCCGCCGCCGCCGAAGCTCACCATGATCCTCGGCGCCGACACGTGGCGCATCAAGGTGCCCACGATTGAGGAGGAGGAGGAGTCGAGGGACTCCGACGCCAGCGATCTTTATGTGGGGGAAGATTTGCTGGACTCGGACGACGACGACGACGACTACGAGGACGCCGGCGAAGCCCTCGCCGCCTGCTCCCCTGCAACGATGCCGCAGCCCACGGACGCCTCCGGCGCCCAACCACCGCTGCCACACCCGACTGCGCGGCCTTTCTCGCCCGTATCGCCCGTGCAAGAGGCCTCCCCAATGGACCAACTGCGATCTGACACGATCGTAGTTGGCCATATTATGGAGGCGGGCCTCCCATCACCGGGCCTAAAGGCGTGGATGGCCGCCTACATACGAATAACGAGCCACCAGATGGGCCTCGAGGTGGACTTGCATCCAGACGACGGTCCATTCCTGGAGTTCCTGCGGACGCACCCGACAGCCCTCAGGTCGGTGAAGCGCCCATGGCCGAGCCCGCCCACACAAGTCGAAGAGGAGAAGAGGAAGCGCGCTTGCCGCCTTCCGACGCCGCCCAGCACCACCGCCGAGACCGCGCCGGCTACGAAGCCCGCGCCTACCACTCCATCCCCCTCACACCCGCAGACGGAGTGGGACGCCAAACAGCCGGAGATCCCCTGGATCGCACCCTTACCGCCGAACATGCAAGTGGTCGGCGGAAAGAGGATTGTTGCGCGGCACCTATTCCCGCAACAATCTGCGATCCAGGCGGTCGCCAAAGAAAAGGAGGTCGCCGCCGAGGCCAGGCGCGCCGCCTTCCTCCCTGCCACCGTCAAGCCAGCGCCCGCCGCCGCCGTCGCACCAGCCGCTGCCGCCGCCTCTATGCCCGACCTAGAGCCGAGGCCCGCCGCCGCGGGGCCCGCCCCCCCGCCCGCTGCCGCCCCCCCGCCCGCCGCCGCCCCCCCGCCCGTCGCTACACGACCGGCGCCCGACGCGGCGAAAAAGGCCACCTTCGCCGCCGCCGCCGCCGCCGCTCCCAAGCCCGCCCCACGGGCGAGCCCAGGAACGACCGCCCAGCCGCAACAACAACAACCGAAGCAACCCCGCTACCCCACGATCGTGGCCCCAGTGCTGCCTAACTGGGTCAAGGTCGTGGCGGCCATCGCAGAGGAGCTGGGGGAGGCCCCCTGCACTAAGGCGATGGGTAGCGGCCTCCGCTTCACCCCGCGGAGCGACAAAGAGTTCCGTGCGGTGCACCTAGATGACCTCGAGAAAGCTGGTGAGGCCGTGGAGTGGCACATCTACCAGCTGCAGGAAGACAAGAAGATGAAGGTGGCACTCCGCGGCCTCCCGGCCGACACGCCCACCGACGACATCGCCGCCGCCTGCCTGACACTCGGCTACCCAGTCGAGTACGTCAGGCAGATAAACGCCAGAGGGGGGAGGGGAGGGTGCACATACTTCCTCCAACTGGCGGGCCCGCCACGCGAAAACACCGGGATCTACGGGCTGAGGCAGCTCCTGTTGGGTCCGGACGTCCACATTGAAGCCTGGCGGGGCAAGAAGGGCCCCGCCCAATGCCACAGGTGCCAGGGATTCCGGCACCACTCCCAGGGCTGCCACCGCCCGCTTAAATGCGTGCGATGCGCGGGCCCGCATGCGGCCAAGGCGTGCGAGCGCCCAAGAAGCGAGCCGGCGACCTGCGCCAATTGCAGCGGGCCGCACACGGCCAATGACACGAAGTGCCCTGTCTTCCGGAGGGAAGCCAGGAATAAAAAGGCGGGGACAGCGGCCCACACAGTCCCCCAACGACGCGGGCCAGCGACGAGGGCATCGGTGCAGGAGCCATCGGTGGACGAGTCGGCACCGGCGTCACTCATGGCGCCGGCCAACGCCCCCACTCAAAGGGGCGCGGCGACCGCACCGAAACCCCCGTCCAAAAAGAAAAACAAGAAAAAGAAGACGCCACGAGAGGCCCCTCCTCCCGCAGCACCCGCAGCCGGAGGGAGCAAAGCCCAGGACGGCGAGCAAGACCTTGCGTCGATGATCGCCGCCCTACTCACCGCAGCAGCACACCAGGGCCCCCAGGCGGTCCAGGAGGCCTTACGAAAAGCGTGTCCACAAGCTCAAATTTAATAAAGCCAAGAAGGCAAGATTACCGGCCCATTGTTATGAGGCTGCGAACAAAATACAGACTATAAGTGAAAAGACACTGAAAAGTCCCCCCCACCCTCCTGCGCTCGCGCGCAGGAGAGTGTGAGAAGAGCACGCGCGCGCGGCCAGTCTGCGCTGCGCTCGCGCATAGGCAACATCTCCTCTCTCTTTCTAATACAATTTGTACTGGGATTACTTTAATGTTTACAATATCAAATGAATGCTATGAGAGGGTGTTTTATGTAAATAATTACTATGGGGATTCTAACTACTGGGTTCTTTATTTACTCTAAACAATCTAAGTCTTTATAAATAATCACATATTTCTCTTACGTATAATCTTCGTATGACGCGATGCGTAGCTCTGCCGTCGCGTGTTGATGTTGTCGTCCATAATTCTCCCCCTTTAGTGTGAGGCGAAGCCTCGCACTATTGGTTGCAACGGTGTTATCACTTAGTCACTTTCACTGATTCACATAATCACTGCCACTGGTTGCTCTTTTAACGTGGCCTACTTTCATATTGTTATAATTATTGTTGTTTTTCTTTTTTCACTAATTGTCTTTAACACTAGGTATGTACCATGACGTAGGCCGGCGGGTCGGCGATGACCTGGCGATCGCCGATTTTAATTTTCACTTTCTTCCGGCGATAATAGACGGGCCCTCTAGGCGCCGTATTGTCTGGAGGCTCCGGCGGCTCCGGTGGTGGCTTGAAGATGCCGGCAAGCTGTGCCGGCTGTGGGTTCCCGCTGCTCTTTTTGACGTTTTTAGTCGCGGCCTCTCGCGACGTATGTGTTGGTCGGAGGGCCGATGGGTCGGCGAGGCGCCGTTCGCGCCGTCGCACCGACGATGTCACGCCGCTTGTAGTGACGGCAGTGGCGGCAGACTCGCTGCCAGTGGCGCTCTCGGGCGCTGTGCATGAATGGCCGGCAGATGGTGCCGGTCGCTGGCTCCTGCAGTGAGTTATGTAGGCGACACGCTTAGTCGCCGCCTCTCGCGACACGTCCAGTGGTCGGAGGGCCGGTGGGTAGTCGAGGCGCCGCTTGCGCCCTCGAGTTGATTGGATGATGGGCGTTCTAGCCCCTGCAGGCTCGGAGACCGCGGCGTATTCAGGCGCCGCGGATAAGATTAACCTCTCTGGTCTGGAGGTCAATGTGGGCGTACTGGCCCTTGCAGGCTCGTTGCGTGCGGAGTTTTCTTTAGCTGTAGTCAAATTCGACCCCGCTGGTCCGGGGGTCGGTGTGGGCTTGCTAGCCCTTGCGGAATTGGTGACCGCAGTGCGTAACGGTGCGGCGGATAAAATTGACCCCTCTGATCCGAGGGTCAATGTGGGCACTCTAGCCCTGGCAGGAGTGGTTCCCTCCGGGTCGGAGGGCATAGTGACGCCAGCGTACTTGGGCGCTGTATTTGTGATCGACCCCGCTGGTCCGGGGGTCGATATCTTGACCGGCGTAACCGACCGCGGGCGACCGCGGGTCGGTATATCTGCAGTGGTGTCCGCGGCGTACTCAGGCGCCGCGGTAGTAAAGTCCTCCTCTGGGATGGAAGGTAATGTGGCGCCGGCGTATTTCGGTGCTTTAGTTTTGCGGCGCCACGGGCGACGGCGGGTCGGCTTAGTGGCGTTGATGACCGCAATTAACCACGGGCGGTCGTTGGCTGGTTCATTGATGAGGTGGGCCATGGCGTCCCTGGACGTTATGGTCGTTGACATGGTGATGTCTTCGGTGCTGCTCGGCACCGTGGGCGTCGAATTTGCGCGCGTGTCGACGAGTTCCGTTGATGCGGCACCGCAACCTGCGGTCTGTAGGTGACTATGTGACTGGCCGTTATCAAAATTGGCCTCCCTTTGCTGAGGCCTCGTAATTTTGCTTGTGCTAGAGTGTTTATTCTGTTCAGATTCTATCCGTTTTGCTACGGTGCCGCCGCTTGAACGTTCGTCCCTTATTAAACACTCGGACTCTTCTCGGAACCTTTTTGCCAAGGCACGCTGTCTATTGAGTTCCTTTCGCATATCATATAGTTTATATTGTAGTTTGAATTCTACTTGCTTCCTGAATTCCGCCTCCAATACCTCGGCCAATTCTTCACTCTCTATATCACATAGTTTCTGTTGTAGTTCGAACTCTGCTCGTTTCCTGTATTCCGCCTCCAATACCTCGGCTAAATATTCACTCTTTTCGAAATCTAGAAGGGCTTCGAAATATCTCGCAGTCACTTTTGTTGATGGCTCGTTGAACCCTTCTCGCCGTGTGTCGGCGTAGTTGCCCCACGCGCGTGCTTGCGCGGCGGCTGCCTCCGCATTACATAATTTCCTCCTTTTGCGGCTGTCACGGCCCGATGTCGCGTTGAGTGTGGGCCTCCTCCTGGATTCCGACATCGGGGTATATTTATTCCACATATTACTCTCATATGCCGTACTCATGGCGGCTATCTCGTACATAGTTCACAACAATTCTTCTAATAATTCACACGAATTTTCAAACACATGCGCTCTGACTTGCGCGAATGCCTCCTAGGCGGTACAAATGGGCCCGTAACCTGGTGCCCTGAAAACTTCTGACGTCCCGTTGGTACGTCAAACACAATCTGGATCCAGCGGATCCGGCTCGAAGGACCAAAACGACTGTGAGCGACGTCCGCTCTCGGCGGCGTCGGCTGGGCGAGTGAGCGCGCGCGCTACCGGCCGCGGCAATGCTCGCCCCTCACAGTCACCTAAGAATGACCTAGTGCCGAGACACAAGTCGGCGACGGACGAGCTCCGCCCCTATGTGCTCGGACAGTGCGTCGACCACGCTCCGTGACACAAGTCGGCGACGGACGAGCTCCGCCCCTATGTGTACGGACAGCGCGTACTACCACTCGGCGCCCGAATGGTGTGTTTGGGCTTCGCCCGGGTCCTCAGACACTTTGGGTAATCGATGTTACCAAAATAAAAGAAGGAATAACGAGAAATAGACTTTTTATTTACTTTTCCCTAACTGCCCTATCACTGCCCTAAGTGACTTGATTTCAAGTCCCTAACTTCCTATTACTTTGTAGTTTTCTTCTTCTTCTTGTTGTGACTTCCAGGAGGCTCCGTTTGACACACACTGATTTGCTCCGGGCCGTACCTGCTATTTATACCTGCTAGTGGGCGAGCAAGACGTGCTGAGTGAGACAATAAAAGTTACGCCCACTTTGACTTGACTAATTTACATTGCAAGATGTTATTGGGATGTTATACATATTAATGGGCGGAAGTCTAAGCTGATTTACAAAGTTCTAATATGGCTTGAGATCTTATAAGTACAGTAGGGTTCGTAAATATTTTCTTATCTGAATAATCGTACATGGAAATCGGGCAAACCGTAATTCGGTCCCTTTCTTAACACTTATTCATCATTTGCGCTGAACCTACTGAGTTTACTTATTTGTAAGTTTAAACATTTAATAGAACTTTTAATAAGCTTTCTAACAATATATAAATCATTCTGATACGATGAGCCGTTGTAAAGGTATAAACGTAAACATATTAATTGTAAAGTGAAAATGCGCCGTACTAAATTCTAATTCAGGCTCGGTGGCCGCGGCTCTCGTTACGGTCATGTTGGCGTGATACACCCCTCCCCTCCATGGCGGCCAGTCTGCGCTGCGCTCGCGCATAGGCAACATCTCCTCTCTCTTTCTAATACAATTTGTACTGGGATTACTTTAATGTTTACAATATCAAATGAATGCTATGAGAGGGTGTTTTATGTAAATAATTACTATGGGGATTCTAACTACTGGGTTCTTTATTTACTCTAAACAATCTAAGTCTTTATAAATAATCACATATTTCTCTTACGTATAATCTTCGTATGACGCGATGCGTAGCTCTGCCGTCGCGTGTTGATGTTGTCGTCCATAGACGTCATGCGCCCATTTACAGAGAGTGTTAAAGTTTGTTTGCATGCCGTTCTCGGCCTTAGCTATATCTCGGTCGGCTGTGATAATGCATGTGTCGTCCGCGAACTGGTAGACAGAGCCCTCAGTTATAATGTTACACATTTCATTAACATATAACAAGTATTCGGTTGGGCCAATAATAGATCCCTGTGCCGTCCCTTTATCCGTTTTTATAGCTTCACTGTATGTGTTATTAACCTTAACTCGAGTATATCTGTTGGCGTCATAGTTTTTTAGCAAATTTACTAGGGGGCCCTGTATACAGCTCTGCTCTAGTTTGCTGAATAGCGTTTCGTATTGCAGCATATCGAAAGCTTTACTGAAATCAATGAAAACAACGAGCACATGCCTTTTTTCATGTATGTGCTCGTTGATTTCATTGCTGAATTCACAATGGAGCTGTGAGGCACTACGGTTTTTTTGAAAACCGAACTGTTTAGTGTTAATTATTTTATGTTGAGTCAAGAAATTACTAATTTGGTTACCGATGTATCTCTCAGCGACCTTCGTCAATGTACGACAGTATAGTGATTGGTCTGTAGTGGTTATAATCTGTGTAAGTCTCTTTTTTGTAGTTAGGTTATATTGTTCCAATTTTAAGTTCGTCGGGATACACAGATGTAGCAATGCAGGAATTAATTAAATGTGTTAACACTGGTGTCATTTTGGCACGGTTATTTTTTATGTCTATGGCTCGGATTTTATCATAGCCCGGGCTTTTTTTATCATTTAAGCTACTTATTATTTTAAATATCTCATCACAAGACGCTCTTTTAACCGAAACGCTCCGTCTGTATATTTTCTTGGTCTGAGACCCGAATAAACGGAAGAAGGATACTAATTACATATTACACTATAAAGGGCAAAGTCAGGTAAATTCTACTTGAAAATAAATGTGAGATATCACAGCTCTCCTCCAGACATTCCGCTAAATATAATAAGCTACTTAAAAGTTAGACAAGACTTTCGCAATAGTAGCAAAGTTTCTTGTAAATTTGTCAACGGAGTGTTTGGTAACAATTTTCTTGAGTGTTCTATAATAGTATTATCCAACGAAAGGTCAACAATTAAACCCACTAAATGCAAGATGTATTGAACCAAGTCTTAATTAAACTTGATATTTTATGAGCGACGGTAGATGGAAGACACGCTACTTTAGGATGCAACCGGGAAGAGACGCTAGGAGGATGGTTATTCAGAGCAATGATGTGTAGTTGCAGTTATACATATAAACAGCATACACACTTTCAGGCCACCGCTGCTGGTTCAATCGGCTGCCTCGCGACAATTTTCTTTTTAGGATAAAAACAAATTAATAGAATAAATGTATGATTTTTTTTCTATATCCGCCCCTGTCCTGCTCAGTTTGGTTTGCACAGGGCAGTTTCACAACGCTTCGGGAGTTCAAATACCGCGAGCCATCCGGTCGCCTCTGGGACACCGAAATTACGCGTCATTGCTTTAACTAGTAATCTCAAGCGTATTGAAAGAGTTTCTGTCTGTACTTTACAAAAACATCAAGATATCTACTTACTATGCCTACCTAGCACTAGCACGGTATGCACGGGACGACGTGTCGCGTTACATTATCCAGAGGCGATAATATCGATATCGATGGCAAAAAGCGAGAACGTAGTAACCGCCACTTGGTCAAAAAATTTTTTTTGCATATTCGGAATCAGCGAATTTTTCTGCGTCGACTGGTCTGGGTCCCATGGCTCTACGACGCTTAGAAAAAACTGGACTACGTTGCAAAACGGATGTATTTTTTTGTCGATGCCCACATCTAATTGCTGTAAACACCCAAATAGTAGCAATTTTCTAAACGAGTACATTTACGCTAATTTTGTTCTTTCATAAATCAAAGGGTGTGCCGGTTACAGCGTTGCCGAAATTTTGTTCCGTGGCGGTTGCAGCATTTATGCATGTAGTGAAAAAATTACGAACCAAGCTTACAGCAATTATCCTAAAATAAATTATCTATGATTGACGCTTACTAAATTTCATTCGAAAATGAATTAACAGCAAGCTACAGTATAGTACATTGTTTAACGAGGGGCGTAAGTGGAATATTGCGAACAAGAGTCTATCAGAAGCCCGACGCCGAAGGCGGAGGGCTTTTGATGACTCGAGTTTGCAATATTCTTACGCCCCCGTGTTATACACAATGTTTTTCATCACATTTGCGAGGAAACAAATACATTTTAGAAGAAATTAATGCAAATCGTAATAAAAACTGCAACATGTCAGTCGTCCATTTTGTTGAATTTGACGTGAGGCGCGTATGGCAAAGACCCTTCGGTATACAGCCACGATTTAAAAACACTTAAAACGTTTTACATAGACACTTAACTACATATTAAACATTAAATTGCAGTCAAATTTAATATAAAGATATGTTTTATACATATTAAAAGTTGGTTGTAGCAAACTTTTGAAGATATGAAATACACCTTGGCTGATTGGAAACATCCTCAGTCCGAAGTGAAGTATGAGTGGGTTCTATATTTTAAAACTAAACTTAACATCCCGTGGGAGGTAAAACGGCTATAACTGCTCTGTACGCACGCAAGTAAAAACGCCGTTGACGAGCAAGTGTGATGAAAACGACATTTGAAACACAATGTGAAGTGGGTAGTGCTTGAAGATACAGCAATAAAAATGTGCGCTCGCGGCGATGTGGCTCGTGAATACGACCTGTGATTTAGTCTATCGGCGATCGCCGGAGCGAGTTGGTGTGCGTAGTCTGCGTACTCTGTGTGTCCGTGAAGTGTTCTCGATAAGAAAAATGACTCCGAGTTTTTATTTAAATAAATAATAACAATTTTAATTTGTACGGTACCATAGTAATATAACGTCTAGTTCATCATCATCATTTATTTAAGAGCTTGGCTCTTGTCGGTGGAGTAGTCCATTACTCCTTTTTTGAGGAAGCATAGTGTGGTGGTTTCCCCCTTGCCTTCCACACCGCAGTACACGAACCGAGGTTCACCCGCTCCGTGATGTCCAAACAAGAGCCCTTCCAGATTCCTATCTTCGTTCTCCAGTCGGTACTAGTGCTACTGCTGCCTGACACTAGAGGATTGCTTATTTAATGGCGGCAATTACTCGTTACAACGTCTAGTTATTTAAGTTAAATATTAATGGTTCAGTGAGATTAGTTCAAAGAAATATTTTTATAATTGAGGTGATAGTTGTGTTCAAACAATTGTTTAAGAATTATGTTGAAAACTTATATAATAAGTAATACTTACATTCAAAACATCTTTTATAGTTATTGGGTTTAATAGGTAGTGAGTTTTATATCGATAGAAGTTACTTAAAAGACAATTTAATGCCAAAACTGAAGATAAAATGTAGAGAGTTTTAAAGTTTTCACGGGAATATTAAACCTCATTACCTATAATATTTAGTTTTAGCGGATAACAAAATTACAGTCTGATTAACCCTAAGAATATTTATGTTTGTTTTTAGCACGATAAGTACAGGGTTGTGATTTTATAATATGAGACATTTTATAAGCCTTTTGAAATGTTATAAGCAACGGAGGTTTTTAGGAACTTTCGTAATGTTTTTATACAGAGAAATTGAGACTAGATAGTATTTGATATGTTAAGACGGTAATTGTTGCTTCTGAGCTTTTAATTTGTAAGAAACCTGCATTTAAAATTTGGAAACATTTTAAAAAAGTATGTTGATAATAGTTGATTGATACTTAAGTCGTTTTATTTTCACAGTTTCTTTTTGCCGGTGGACACTTACCACATTTCAGTTAGTCCTATAAAGAACGTAATGACATTTACGTCAAAATTATTGAATCTTAAAATAAATATGCATCTGGTTACAGCATTTATGCTTTATGGAAATAATACTCGTTTCACCATTTTAGTACATTTACTTCTGGCGTTTACAGCGTTTTCGCGTAACGAAAAAAAGAGTTCAATTGTCGTAACCGCCAGTAAGTCGTAAACCAGTCTTTTTTGTTAAATATTAAATATGCCAGTTGAAAGAAAACCATAAGTTATTAATTAGATCCAAATATCAAGCATTTTCGTTCATAAATGAAAGAGATATGATTTTTTTTCTCGAAATCGAAAAGTTTTTTGGCTCTGGTGTAAAGTTTGCATTTTGGCGGTTACTACGTTCTCGCTTTTTGCCATCGATATCAACAAATAAACGGCTTATTACGACTTTTACGAGCGTTACAGCGTCTATAATTTTATAAATTGCCACTACCGCGGCCTACATTTTACTGTTTTCCGATAAGGGAAAACTGCGTACTTCAACTGTCGTTATATAATTTATTAAAGGCTGTTTATAATTCTGGGACGGCCATTTGTCACGCCATCTACTGGTCGGACGTAAACAACAATTCAAGTGTATGGGCGGTGAGGGGAGATTTAAAAGGACCTATTTTTTCATTTGGTCCCATTTACACGAAGATTAGTGATCCCGTCGTTTATGTCCTCTTTAGTAACAAGGAGTGCACAAAATCGGTTTTTTCTCCGTGTGACCACTTTTTTCCGGGACCGACAATTATGGCGCTATTTGAAAGAGGCCTACGTTCAACAGTGGGCAGACTACGTTCAGCAGAGGGTGCATGTCTTGATATCAGACAAATTACGTGCTCGGTGTCACATACAAAACTAGCGGAATTACTAAAGAAGCATTAATTATATACTATATTAATTTTGATAAAACCTTTTTACTCATCTACATAACTTTTTTGTGTTCTAGCTCCGTTAATTTGTCTGCAAATGTACTCATTTTTTGAACGACATGGCGAAGTTGTGTTCAACGGAGGAATAAAAACAGCTTAATATTTTGTTATCATATTACTCGCCTATGAAGCGCCAACCGATAAAATTGTATATGCAAAATGTTTTTGCTTTGACGGATAAACGGGAAATACATTTTTTGGTAATGAAAGAACTTTGATGGTATATTTTTACTTCAATGTACATTCGACTTGGATCAAACGATAAATACGTAATAAACCTATAATACTGTAAGAGCATGTTTGATAAATAAGTCACAATATTACTTTCAATTCACACACATTTATAGACGAACACAACTTGACCTCAAAATACCGATTTCGTTCTTCCACATTACTGATATTGCTACAAGAACACTTACTTCCACATTAATTTCAATTTATACCAGTTACGCGCTTCAACCGACTTACCGGTAAAATTAACGTAGAACATTTTCCGCGTCCCAACGGCATATTAATATTACCTGAAACAATCAAAATATATTATTTCTTATATTATTAGTTAATACGGAAATCGGCGGTTACGATAGTCAAACGTGACATATGGACTTCTAGCAAAAAAATGTTAGTTATTTAGTCTTTGCAATACGGGCTTCGTCCCACGTATTGTAAAGAGCGCAGGCAATCTCACGCGATAAATATAGGCATCTAATATAATGACCACAAAAAATGCTTTGATACCCTAAGATCTTTTACCAAAAAAATATACTGAACACCAAAAATAATAATTCTACCATTACAATAGTACTTAGCTGTTTTAATAAAAAGTGCACATTACATTTTATTCGAACACCAAATTTACTAAATGATCACCAAATCTTTGCGACCAAATTAATACAATACTTCTACCTAAATAACCCACTATGATTGCCATAAAATATATGAGTATTACCAAATAAAGTATAATGATGCCAAAACAAGTGATACCAAAACCCGAATCAGCACACCCTACTTCCACGTGAACTTGTCTGTCCTACCCCTAGAGTGTATATGTCATCGGCCGATCGTAAAATCCGCCAGATCACGAAATTCCTAGAAACGCCGCCATTTCATGATATGCCTAAAAGTTGGCCAGGCTTATCACGATGTGCCTGATAAACAATACGGCAGATCGATTAGAGCAACGCATTTGTCGATATTCCTAGCTCTATACCGGGCACATTGTAAAATAGTTTCTTTCTTGGCCACTGGTGGCGCTGCGTATGCGATGGCGGCCGTGTTTATTGGGAGCCAATAATCAGGGCGGACAAAAATGGCTTGTCATGAGCGAACTTTGTCTTAGGTCGGTTAGGTTAGGGTTCACTTGTGCCCCTCAGACCAGAAATAGACACCCCGCCCAGCGGGGTGGCGTCTACTCGCTGGAGATTATCAGTACAGAGCGAAGCGTAGGTCTGAGTCCTAGAAACGAAAGCGGGGATCCGTCGAATTTAGGAAATTATTTTACTATTTTTAATTTAGCAATGTTTTATTACGATATCATTTTCTTTAATAGATAGTAAGATGTTATAATTTGGGTTATTATTTCATATTAATAGGAGATACAATTTTGGTGATCACTTAACTATTTTTAGATTAGCAATGATTTATTTGGATAGCATTTTCTTTAATAGGGTAGTAAGATGTTATAATTTGGGTTACTATTTCATATTAAAATGGAGATAAAATTTTGGTGATCATTTAGTATTTTTGGCAGTAAAAAGTATTTTTTTGGCGTTATATTTTACTATATCTGGTGGTCCGTTAAACATATGCCATAAATATATAGCCTACTAGCTGCCCGGCCCGGCTTAGCACGGTTATTTTTCCGTTTTCTCGTAGGAGTGAAGCATTTTCCCGCGGTAAAAAGTAGCTTATGTTCATCAGGGATAATGTCGGCTTCTTAAGGGTCAAAGAATTTTTCTAATCGGTCCAGTAGTTTCGAGCCTTTTCAATACAAATAAAACAAACAATCAAATCTTTCCTGTTTATAATATTAGTGTAGATAACTGTGAGCGACGTCCGCTCTCGGCGGCGTCGGCCGGGCGAGTGAGCGCGCGCGCTACCGGCCGCGGCAATGCTCGCCCCTCACAGTCACCTAAGAGTGACCTAGTGCCGAGACACAAGTCGGCGACGGACGAGCTCCGCCCCTATGTGCTCGGACAGTGCGTCGACCACGCTCCGTGACACAAGTCGGCGACGGACGAGCTCCGCCCCTATGTGTACGGACAGCGCGTACTACCACTCGGCGCCCGAATGGTGTGTTTGGGCTTCGCCCGTGTCCTCAGACACTTTGGGTAAACGATGTTACCAAAATAAAAGAAGGAATAACGAGAAATAGACTTTTTATTTACTTTTCCCTAACTGCCCTATCACTGCCCTAAGTGACTTGATTACAAGTCCCTAATTTCCTATTACTTTGTAGTTTTCTTCTTCTTCTTGTTGTGACTTCCAGGAGGCTCCGATTGACACTGATTTGCTCCGGGCCGTACCTGCTATTTATACCTGCTAGTGGGCGAGCAAGACGTGCTGAGTGAGACAATAAAGGTTACGCCCACTTTGACTTGACTAGTTTACATTGCAAGATGTTATTGGGATGTTATACATATTAATGGGCGGAAGACTAAGCTGATTTACAAAGTTCTAATATGGCTTGAGATCTTATAAGTACAGTAGGGTTCGTAAATATTTTCTTATTTGAATAATCGTACATGGAAATCGGGCAAACCGTAATTCGGTCCCTTTCTTAACACTTATTCATCATTTGCGCTGAACCTACTGAGTTTACTTATTTGTAAGTTTAAACATTTAATAGAACTCTTAATTAGCTTTCTAACAATATATAAATCATTCTGATACGATGAGCCGTTGTAAAGGTATAAACGTAAGCATGTTAATTGCAAAGTGAAAATGCGCCGTACTAAGTTCTAATTCAGGCTCGGTGGCCGCGGCTCTCGTTACGGTCATGTTGGCGCGATACACCCCTCCCCTCCATGGCGGCCAGTCTGCGACGTGGAGGATCCAGATCGCCCGGATCCTCCACGTCGCAGCGGCGGCGCGGAACAAAAAGGAGCACGCTGTGGCGGTGCTTCTCGATATGGAAAAGGCTTTTGACCGGGTCTGGCATGCAGGCCTGGTCTTCAAACTGACAACCTCCGCAGCGCCAAGACGGCTCGTGCACATCGTGGCCAGCTTCCTCGCCGATCGCAGCTTCCAAGTTGTGGTCGAAGGCAAGCTCTCGGCGAGGAAACCCATCGCAGCCGGAGTCCCCCAGGGAAGCTGTTTGTCGCCCGCGCTGTACGCGCGGTACACCGACGACATCCCAGTGGAAGGGGGGACCACACTAGCCTTGTACGCCGACGACGCGGCATACATCTCGACGTCGTACAAGCTCCCGCACGCAGCCGTCAAGATCCAGCGCACCTTGGACCTGCTACCAGGCTGGCTCAACCGCTGGCGCCTGAGAGTGAACGTGGCGAAGACCCAGGCCATCACCCTCAGTGCGAAGAGGAACCAGCCCCCGGAGCTCCGCCTACTGGGACAGCCGCTTCCGTGGTTGCGGACTGTTAAGTACCTGGGCGTCACCATCGACCGGCAACTTAACATGTCCGCCCACGTGAAGAACACCGTCAACCAAGCGAGAACGGCCCGGGCGCTACTCACTCCTGTGATGAAGTCGTCCCTCCCCCTGTCCGCCAAGATTGGCATCTACAAGGGGTACATCAGGTCACGGTTGACCTATGCAGCCCCCGCGTGGTACGCGCTGGTGGGAGAGTGCAATAGACAGCGACTCCGCGCACAACAGTCGCTGGCGCTCCGCACCGCAGCCGACGCGCACTTCTACATCAGCAACAAAGTGCTCCACCGTGACCTGAAAGTCGAACACCTGGACGACTTCATCACCAGACTGGCTAGGGCTATGTTCGAGCGGGCAGACGGCTCGCGCCGGACGCACCTGCAGGACATAGCCCCCTACCACTCCCGGCCGCCCGACAAGAGGGCACTACCGCGGGACTTGATCCGCCCGGATCCGCCCGCCCCCCCCTGACTCGACGCAAGGATGTTCCTGCAGTGCCGTCGGCTCGAAGGTCGCTCGCTGGGCCTCTCCTAAGGGAGTCCCACCCGGCAGGGCTTGACCTCGCCGACGGACGAAGCAGATGACCCCACCGGACCTGACGGGCGTTACGCCCACCCCAGCCACCCGTCCGCTGTAGCGGACGGCGCCTGATCCCGCCAGAAGCGGCACAGCCGCGACAGGCTTCCCGAGCCCCCCACGGGGCTTGAGAGACAAACCATGGCATTGCCAGTCTGCGCTGCGCTCGCGCATAGGCAACATCTCCTCTCTCTTTCTAATACAATTTGTACTGGGATTTTACTTTAATGTTTACAATATCAAATGAATGCTATGAGAGGGTGTTTTATGTAAATAATTACTATGGGGATTCTAACTACTGGGTTCTTTATTTACTCTAAACAATCTAAGTCTTTATAAATAATCACATATTTATCTTACGTATAATTTCCGTATGACGCGATGCGTAGCTCTGCCGTCGCGTGTTGATGTTGTCGTCCATAATAACCATCCAGAAAGTCCATTCTACACGCGAAAGAATTTTTGAAATGGAATACGCGTTTGTGGAGATTACCACTTACATTTTTCCTCTTTATAATATTTGTGTAAGTTACCTAGTTTCGACTAATACCTCGTCACATAGAGTTCCTTAAACCCCGTAAATAATTACTCATCCTAATAAGTTTTATATATTTTTTTGATTCTTACTATTAGTTATCGATGAGGTCCACCCTCTGTCACTAGAGATCGATAGGTTTAAAATCGACAGATCTATGTGTTCACCTGTCGAGCATCGTCGTATGGCAGTTTAATAAATTACCTTAAAAACAAAGTTTAAACCGGCTTCAATTAAGTACTTCGCTAAGCCACGTACATACAAGAACATTTCCACATTTCCTTTCCACTTTACCACTTGAACGGCTTTCTGAGAGCAAAGGCGTTGATTATTACAGTAAAAACCCAGCTGTTAAACGGAATCATATCAGAATCTTTGACGTAGTTTACGTCATTGAGGAGATTCATAAGTCATCTGTGGTCTACATATAAGTTCCACTTCACCAAACTCTGGGTTTTCGAGAATAAATACAGGAGTTGTGATAGAAAATATGGTTGCCCTCAATAGGCTCATTCCTACGGTATTTTTTCGATGCTATTCAAACCAGTTTTTAGAGAGGAACAAATGTTTTAATGAGAGCAATTATGAATGAATGAATGAAAGCATTTATTTCGGATATGGTACAAGTACATCCATATTATGTTAGTAATAACTTATATAGGTGTGTTAGTGGAAAGTATAATTATAATTACTACAGACATGCAAGGACATCCAATGCGCGAGGATAGGGCTGTCCATCCTCTCAGCGATCACCTTCAGGAGGGTGTTGGTGCTGCCCCGCACGCGCTCTCCGAGGGACGCCACCCGCTTGCGCATCATGGCTTGGAAACCGTCGGTTCCCCACGCGGCGAACATTCCTGACGCGCTGCAGCGCCAGGGCAGCCCCAGCAACCCCCTGAAGCCGTTATTGTACTGGACGCGCAGACCACTGTAGACTTTTTTGGTGTAGTCACTCCACAGGTTGCACGTGTATAGGGACTGACAATACTATAACTCAAGGACATAAATAAACAAAAAATTGAGCCAAAGACGGAGTCTCCCTGGCAGCAGCCGAAACAATTCATACTAATTGACACAGAAGTAAGACGACACTTCTGTCTAATTGTACTAATCTATGTATGGAAAATCAAGTAAATTGCTGTTTTGGTCGTGAAATACTGCGTTTAGGTGCTAGTTGTCATACAATTTTTTATCAGTGTCGTATTGAAATTGAAATGTGAATTGAAAATGTGACTATCCGGAATGGAATATTTGGGACTATTTTTTCTTCGACGATTCTTAGTACCAAGAATCGATAAACATTGTTATTTAAAAAAAAGTTATATACAAATTTTGGAAAACGCCCATCTACATGTATATTTCGGTCAGAGACGCAGAACTCTCTAACGCTTTAGAAAAATGAAATCAAAGTCGAAGTGTAATCCTACGACAAACTCCGTAACATCACAAAATTACGGGGCGCTTTCGCTGTACTCGTAATTGCCGGAGTTCAGTCTTGAACTTATTACCAGGTGCTGAGGACCTTAATTTGGTTCGTCAATTTCGCTTCCCCGTCGCATTTCAATTAGGGATGCTGCAGAGCTCCGCATCCGCGACCGCGGAAGGTCCGCATATTCTACATCTGTTTCTTCATTCGCTAAGTTTTTTTGCAGATGAGGGTATAATAGTATACCAGTCCCCTAGAAGCACCTGCCTTGGACGTCAATATAAACGTAACCTCAACATCCCTGATCTCAATCAGTTTTTAGTGTCTCGGTCCGCGCCAAGCCCTTTCAAATTCCAAAACCAAGACCAGCACGTCTATCATGAGACGGTCGCGACACATTCTCGATTTTTCTAGCACTATACCGCTTGTTCTAAGTATTCTAATAAGAAAGAGACGAATAGTGCGAGAAAAATCGAGAGAGCTCGCGCGCCATCGTGTGATAGCCGTGTAGGCTACTATCACAAAATGGGGTATATTGGCATATGTTTTTGATGTGACAATTAAATGTAATCAACCCGCACGATTGTATTGGCCGGGTGCGAAAGGGCTAAAGCCAACGTGTGAGAGAGCCCAGCGCGAAACATACTAAACATGCATTGCGATGTAAAAGGATGAATCGAAGAGACCCTGTCTCGTTATTAGCAGGTGCTAAGGAGTCGTTTGTTATACGTTCCTTTATGACTTCGAGATAAATTCGAGAAATGTTTCACTAAAATATCTTCTGTTAATTTGTATTCCTTATATAATTGAAAATAAATGTGCTTCATATCATATTACGTCACGAGCACTATATTTATACAAGTCCAGCAGTTCGGTCATGTAACGCATTCTACGCACGTTAGGTAGATCTTAATGTCAAATTTTATACGGGAAAATGACAATTGGACTGTCCTAACGCGCGTTTAAAACGTTACGTGATCGACCTGCTCTGCTGCATCTGATGAAGATGAAAATATATAAATAAGAAAAATAATAATTAATTGAATATTATTTTAGAGACATATGACGATATGGCTATATGCTAAAATTTAAAATTAAGTGCCAATTTGTAAGACCCTGAACTAGCTAGAATAATCTTAACTTAACATTCCTTATTATCCTATACTATTTAATATTATAAATAGGAAAAGTCTGTGAGATTGTAGCTTTGTAAAATGTACGTTTGTATGTTATCCGATTTCAAAGATTCATTCACGTGCGTGTAGAATGAACTTTCTGGTTAAAGGCTATATATATTTTATCGCGTGGGTTTGCCTAAGTTCTTTTCAATAGGCAAGAAGCGGTCATAGCCCAGCGGCGCCTGCGAGTCGGAAACGATAACGCAGGTTAAGCAAAGACGGCAGCGGTCAGTCTTTGGACGGGTGACCGCCTGATGTTTGAGTGGTTAATATAAATGAGCGCTTCCGTGCTTTGGAAGGCACGCTAAGCAGTTGATCCCGGTTGCTGTCTATGAAAGTAGTCGTTAGGCCGAGTTAGAGGCCTTCGGGCGGTTTAAGAACTTCTAACAGTCGAGTTGCCCACTCACTTGACAAAGGGGGGACAACTGTTACTCGCGTCCGCAGGAGTTACCTACCACAACCCTGCACGTGTCCCCTGGGTGGTACTAAAGAGTGACAAACTTTCAAGGCCAAAATAATGTATGCCATACGATTAAATAAATAGGCGGACGAAGCCGCGCGCGAAGCTAGTACCTAATCAAATAAAGTGCAAAGGTGTATATTGTATCTCTGACGTCGACTGTACTTGTAAACGCGTCCTTAGGAGCCTTTTAATATGTACGAGTACCCTAATAATAAAATAAGCAGGCAACCACTAATGAACAAAAGACTGAAGGAATATTTTTAGCCTCTTTAATTCCGAGTTATTTCGACAAACGACAAAAATCGGTTTGTCACAAAATATTATTCTCCAAACGCTTTCGAGTTTTCATTTCACAAAGACGACTTAAAGCCTTTGTTCTCGTGATTTATTCCGGAGCTTGAAGCCATTATTATTAATAGTTTATCTTTGGCTGAAATACAAAGGTTTTCCGCCATAGGCAAAGATGTCCTTGCGTAGCCCTTGAGCGAAAAGTCAGATGCTGCGAAGTACAGTCGACGACAAAGATCGGTTCACACTTTTGCACCATATAATAAATAAATCAGCCTATATACGTCCCACTGCTCCCCACAGATCTCCTCTCATGGATGAGAGGGAACGCGCAGTAGTCCCCATGCTGGCCCAGTGCGGGTTGGAGGCTTCACATACAACCTTGAATTTCTTTGCAGATCTATGTAGGTTTCCTCACGATGTTTGCCCTTCACAGAAAAGCTAATGGTAAATATCGAATCAAGTGATATTCCGTACATAAGTTACTCAAAACAGTTAGTTGCATTTTTGGTCGGAAAATGTTATTACTCAATAAAAGAGTTCTTAGAGGCACCTTAATAATGTTATGATTTCTATGATAGATATTATTGATTTATGTTTCCTTACCTTTTGATATTTTATATGTAGTGTATAAGTGTTACCTATTTCTACGCCGACACTGACAGGATGTACTGAACTAACATAGATATAATAACCTGAATTGTACCACATTCACAGAAATAAATAAATAATTGATTGATTGATTGAAAAGTCATTGGTACGAACCGAGATTCGAGCCCACGACCGCGGTTCGACAGCCGCATGCCTGAACCACTAGGCTATCGTAGCTTTTGCACTTATTTCATTGTAATAAGGCGAAAAGTAAACATTTCTTTCGCGTTGACAGTACACCAGCTCTCAGGCTGAGAGTCTTCAGGGATCTTATCTTCGACGTGCCATGCCAAGGGCTCCGATTACCTTGAAGTAGGATGATGACGCGTCTTAAAAGTAACATAATCTATGCCATAGATAAATCTAGATATACTTTATAAATATACCTTCATAGCAAAGGATTTAAATACGAGTATAATTTAAATTATTAAAGTGTCGCTAGTATGACAAAAGTGCGAGGCCGGCTAGCCCACCGAGGGTTCCGTACTCAATTAAAAATGGACAGTCTTCAGATGTTTACCTGTACTTGTAGTATAAGACAATATTACTTGCCAAAATTCATAGTTCTAGGTAAACTTAGAAGTTTGTCTTTTTACAGCTTCAGGGGACTGAAGACCCCAGTATATATGGTTTTCATTTCAACTCTATACTTCACGCGTTCCCCAGATAAAGGGTCTTGACAGCCAGACATACGGACAACAAGCGATCCTATTAGGGTTCCGTTTTTTCTTTTTGAGGTACAAAAGCCCCAAAAAATGACTTCAAAGTTCAACTGATCACTCCCTAGTATATCTTGAAGCCGGGATTCCGAACAATTACGAAAATTCAGAGGACACGATTAAGTCTGGCGGTGTGGCGGTCTTCAGGCGAGAGAGAAACATTGTGAATACCAATCCAGGTACCGGCCGCTCGAAGCTTAAAGGGATGCAGCTTAAATTTACTTTACGGGAATCTACGGAGAATGCGCTTTTGCGATGAAAGAGCGTTTTGGGAACAGTATGCATTATGCTGTTTGGAATTGAAAAATATTTTTAAAAGCAACCTGTTACGTCTATTAATTGCAATTTTGGAAGCTTCCATAGTTCCAGTCAATTGTAATTTAATCTTACAGTTGAACTTCACCTAACTCCCGATATGCGATTGACTGAGATGAAATCTTGCATAAATGTCATAGATCAATAAAATAACATAATAATACTAAATATTAGGAGATAAGATAATCTGTCCACCTTCGTATCCTAAAAAAAGCTTGTACTATTCGACCACGATATCTCTGGGAATGGAATGGTCTACTTAGTACATGCCAACATTAATGCAAAACTATTCTAATTGGTAAAAGCTTACGATGTTAACGGTTGTAATTTTGAGGAAGAAAAGATACTTACTCAAACATAAGTGAAAAGTATTGATACATGTTGTCCTTCTTCCATTTGGACATAGCAAAGCGTGTGTAACCAAAACGCACGTTTGACGGAAATTGCCATAACATTTTAGGGTTCAAAATGGAGGCCCTTTCAAAATCACCTTGATGTTTGATTACGTTGGAAACCAAATGTTGTTACGTAAGAAACTCGTATGGTGATATTCGAAATTTGAAATAGAAAATAAGGGTGAGGGTATGTAATCATATTTTTCGAGATTTTATATTCTTGCTATATTTTTTCGTCCGCTCCGAATCCGAGAAATGTCACGATGGAAAATGAGATTCAAAACGGAAAATAATAAGAATTCCGTGTGTCCCCAATTACATCCCTTTTCCACATAATCAGTCAGTCATTCATAACTTCCAAAATTCATTACGCGTCATGGATTAAGAGACTTTGGGAATTGAATAGTAATGTAATTAAAACTTACCAATTCTATAGTAGTCTACTTTAAAATTGTTCTGTAGTATTTATCTGTTCTGTGGGTTCCAAGATATCTTACTATATACTTACATTATATACTATACTTACTGGTATACTAAGGTATCTTATTAACTTGTCTCTAAAATAAAATGTTCAACAGTATCAGATAAGTGAAACAAGCCATAAATAACAAAGCACGGCAAACTTAATAAAACGCTGCGTAAGATAATTTATTTGTGGAACCACTTCACAAACATTCTCAGACCACAGCAATAATTGATGTTGAAAGGGTTAACAACTGTGAATCGTAATCGGTTAAATTAAATTAATAACGTCTTAAATCAGCCCTTTGAAGATGAGCAAGATTCAGAAATCTGTGATCATACTAGTGATGTGCCGTTCTTAAGAAAATTGCCTGATTTGCGAACACTGCCGCCGATAAACGATATGATAAGGAGAACAAATATAATGGAAAAAATAAACCATCATAGTCTGCATGCAGCCCAGGACAACACTAGAACTCAAACAAAAAATATTGAATAAAACAATTTGTTTCGTTATGAGGTGTAGGTGTGGGCCGACGATGTTGGCAATAATACGCAGTAGGTATCTTCCGATTAACCATTGTCAGTTGCTGATTAAACAAGCAATGGAGGTTTGCCTTAAACCGAGGAGCAAGAATAGCTTTATTAAGAAGAGACTATATTAATCCGATGTTGGCCGAAAAGGTATACCTAAAATAGCCAGTTGCTAATTTGCATGTCATTTGCATTTTTTTATTTGTCTTTTTTTTAAACGTAAGTGGTCACCGCAAACGCGTATCACATTTCAAAAATTCTTCCAGATGCGTATAGAATGGACTTTCTGGATGGTTATCTACACTAATATTATTAAGAGGAAAGAATCGATTGTTCGTTTGTATTGAATAGGCTCCGAAACTACTGGACCGATTTGAAAAAATATTTTAGGTACCATTAGAAGCCGATATTATACCTGATGAACATAGGCTACTTTTTACCGCAGGAAAATGCTTCATACATACATGCATACATACATATAATCACGCCTCTTTTTCAGAGGGGTAGGCAGAGATCACGGATCTCCATTTGCTACGATCCTGGCAAACCACTTTCGCTTCACTCACTTTCATAATATTTCTCATACATGCTCGTCCGTTTAGGGTACTTTTGACCTGGCCTTTTGTTAAGATTTCCCCAATTTGATCGGAGACAGTTCGCCTAGGTCTTCCCCTTCCAACTTGCCCTTCCACTCTTTTTATATACACTTTCTTCGTTAATCTTATTTCATCTATCCTTCAAAATGCTTCATTCCTACGGAAAAACGGGTAATCCGTGCGAAGCCGGGCCAGGAAGCTAGTTTTAAATAAAATAATAAAAGGTTTTTCGTGGGTAAGTAATACGAGGTATAACAACTAATCATATAACGGTCATAATATATACGGTCACTGTGTATAAGTTTGTTTAGTATAACGTTCATTGCACATAACGAACGAAAGGTATAATGACAAAATATATAATTTCGTAAAGTATAACGTACTTTAGACATAATATCAATTGATATATCGATTAAAGCGTATAATATTCATAACACCTAAGGTTTATAACATATATTATTCAATTTGTCTAACATCAAATAGTATATTGCTCGTATATTATAATCGTCTTCAGTTATTTTAATAGCAATGCCGTATGAAGGAATATATATGAATTTGAATAAAAAAACAATAAACGTTTTTAAGATTGAAATTAAATTTATTTTTATATCAAACACGCCAATTATTTTAACCTAACCTTACCTAAACACCAGCGTCTCGACGCTCGCGTTCGCGGGGTGTCTATTTCCGCTCTAAGGGACACAAGGCAACCCTAACCTAACCTACAAGTAATACCATTGGTAAGAGTACTTGTTGTTTTTTACTGCGGGGGGCTTCGTCCCCCGAGCCCCCCTTTTACTTGCAGCCCTAACCTAATTTTCTGTATTGTAATCCTCATACGAAAATATACTATGCGTTATGATCGTTATACGTTATGTATTTTATATGAAAATATATTATATGTTATGATCGTTATACGAAATGAAATTATTCAATTTGAGTGTTATAGAAAAACACGTTATATAATATGATTATTATGGCTATTGACCGTTATTCCTTATAAAAGTATTGGTATTGTTGTTATAGCTAACGTTCATTATATCTTGTGAACGTTATTAATATGAAATTATATATACTGTTGTTATATCTCGTGGGACGCACCCGTTTTTCGTGGCACCATACCCGAACATTGTTATTAAGGTTGCAGTCGGAAATATCGGCGAAGGTACGTCACTAATCATTCGTCCTTTGAATCAAAACACAATTTTCTCATTTTGAACTTTCACAAAGCGGCATCTTTGAAGACAGGCGTCCCATTAACGTTTCAATCCAATCAGGAATGCATCGATGAACAAGTTTTCATCAAATGTAGCAGTTAACAAAGAGAACTCCAAAGCAAACTTAGCTTAGTTAACACAATTCTGACGCAGCTAAGGGTAGTGTTAAGTGTTGCCAGGTGAGTCGCGAAAAAATACCGGACAACCCCAACCGGAGGGGGGGTGTATGAAAGGCTAGTACGACTAGGTCGCAAAAAAAAACCTTGTTTCTTTTATACTAATACATCAAAACAAAAAACAACACACAGATAAAGACAGCGAGCGAGGAGCGCGCGCGAGTTTTGCGTTTGAGGGATTCCATATGCATACTTCTGTAGGCGCTACCGGACATTGTTCTGTCCGGTATGACCATTTATTTTTTACCGGTCAGGCCTCGAAAATACCGGACTGTGCGCTTAAATACCGGACATCTGGCAACCCTAGTAGTGTGGTGTGAAATAGAGTGTTACGCCACACAGGCCTATTAGTTTAGTCAAAGTATCGGAAACGTCTAGCCAGGAACATTGCAAGAGTTCAGAGTGGTATTGTGCTGTCACAAGTCCTTTGGTGAAGGCATAATAGGACGGTTTCCAATTATCCCAATAGGCTTTGTTCTTGGTCTTTCTCAGTGTTCGGTTGTTAAGCTTGTTTTCTAAAGGGGATTTAGGGTATAAGTACAACGTTCTTTTCGAGCGCGCAATACTACCTTTACGTTCATGGCTGACCGCATCGATAATCAGAATAATGTCCTACATGATATTGCCCTTGTATTTAGTTCACGTAAAGAATAACTAATGCTGAAACCAAGAGAATATGTAATAACGAAAATATTTATTATCTCTTCATTATTTATAAAGAAACAGGTGGTGTGGTTATTGTTAATATAACAAATAACCTGTCAGATCTTAATCAAGGATTTTCATAAATAATTTTCGAATGAAAATACAATTGAAACGAGAAGATAATGTTTTTTATTGAATTTGGATATGATAAAAACGCACGTGCTTTGCGGCGAGTGGGTAAGAGAGGAATACCGTGAGTTGAATTTTTTAAGTTGTCTAACATCGGTAGGTATTTGTCCTCTTTAACATCTATAGAAGGCATCCAAACCCGCGGGATAAAATATAGCCTATAACCATCCAGAAAGTCCATTCTACACGCCGGGAAGAGAATTGTGAAATCGGATATACCGAAAACGTACAAACTTTCAAACTAACGAAGCTCACAGACTTTTCCTCTTTATAATATTAAACAATAAGAATACTCGTATATTATATTCAATTCGGTAGTATACTGAAAGTGTCGGGAGTAGCTCTTAAGAATTTACCTAATTAACCTATGTTTAAATTTATCTAAACTCCTACTTTTATAAATTTATGTGTTAGTTAAGTAAGTCAATCATATAATAATAAGTCTTGTTTTATGTGTTATTTCTAAGTTAATCACGTAGCATTAAGTCTTGTTGTTTTGTTATATTCTCACCATTTTTTACCATTTTCTAGTGTGTCATGTAACTAGTCTAAGATTTGATATGAATCAATAAAGGGATGGTGAGGTCGATTACACGGTATTACACATTACCCATACACAATACACAAGGTAACGAAGTCTATACGCAGAAGCCACGCCCCTATCGCGACCCAAACAGTATCGCGGGTGATCGCTCCTGCGTAGCTAGGACGCTCGCGCGCGCATAAAATGGCCGCCCAAGCATCCTAAAATCAGTCATTCGATTCCGGTTACGGCAGCGGTCGAGTGAGGTCGTGCTTTAGCGGTGCGCTCTTGCCCTATTGTTGTTGTAACCCGAATATCCTCTCCGACTACCTGCTCACTCTTATCGCTCCCCCGCGCGGTGATTATCGCAATTACCACGTGGAAGCATCGGGTGTGTTAGTTAAGACTTTCATAAGTCTCCAGTCGACCCGCGTGTCCCTGCCCCTCTGGAAATCCACGCTCGTAGTGGTCGCAGTCTTTCGGGGCTGTGGGCTAGACACGTCAGTGGCTACCCGTTAGTTAAGAATTTCTCAAGTCAGACCCGGGTCTCTGTCCCTTAGAAAGACCACGCTCGCAGTGGCTACACAGTGACGGATCCTAACGGTGCCAACTAAGTCACAGTGTGGGGTGGATACCACCACGAAGCCCAGTAATTCGTACAGTCCGACTCTTCCCTTCGTGTTAGGACACATAGCTGACACTGACACGGCGGACAAGTGGACAAGACTCGACACCGACATCAGGATAGCATTTCGGTTCATATTAGGCGTAGGAAAAGCTTAGCGGCGACGGACCAACCAAGTAGGATGGAGCTGCAAGAAAGGATCACGAGGATGGAGGAAGTCATGCGGGCTATGCAGGCCGAAATCGATCGCCTCGCTGCTGAGAACCGACAGCTCAAGCTGGCTCTCAGCGGCGAGGTCTTTGACTCTGCCCAGGCGGCTCCCATACAACCTCCCCCCCCGACAAGTCTCGACTTGCAACTCCAGGCCCGTCCGGCCACTCCGACGGCCACTCTGGCCGCCCAAGCCCCTAAGGCCACCATGGGACCGCCGCCGCCACCGCCGTCGGCGGCAGCAGCGACCCCTTCGCCCCCTACCCAGGCCCCTAAGGCCAAAACGCCCAGTAAGGGCAAAAGTAAACTCGCCAAGGCAGCCGCGTCTGCCCCAGACAACCCTCCGGCCCTTCAGGCCCCCCCCGAAGCGGATTTAAGCGTGAGACAATCGCGTTCTCGCTCCCTCCAGAGGCGTTCCTCCTTGCGAGAGGAACGTACTGTCCCACGCTCCAGCTCTCCCCCCCACCCCCTCCTTCGGTGTCTCTCCACGACCAGACTGACCGACGAACAGACTCGCGACCTCCTCTACTCGAACGAGGAAATGACCATGGACACGACAGTCTGGACAACAGTAGGCAGCAGCCGCAAGGGCAAACGTGCGCTGCCGAAGTCTCCTAGGGCCGATTCGCCGGCGAAGAAAGCCCTTCGGACTCCCGCCGTCCAGGCGCCCTCTGCGCAGGCCCCTCAGGCCAGTAGTGCCATTCTGGCAGCGGACGGCGGGTCTTCGGCCCCCAGCAAGCCAACTCCGGTAGGCAACCCGGACAAGCCGGATTCATGTGTCCTGATCGACACACATAGATACCACACTGCCATGGCCATAGCCAGTCAGCGTGGCATCCGGGTGGTCGGTTCGGAGATTTTGAAACCGCCCTTGGAAGGGATGCGCATCACGGTCCAGGGACCCGAGGACTACCGTGCTCTGACCCGTCTCTTCGACGAGCTGTCAATGGCCTACAACCGGAGGCTGACCGTCGAGGAGAAAGGCTACAGGGCCGTCCTCCGGGGAATCCACAAGGATATCCCGGAGGACGAGGTAGCCGCGGACCTCAAACGCAAGGGGATCGCCGTCAGGGAGGTTCATCGCCTCTACAATAAGCAAGTAGGGAAGTACGATATCGTACTAATAGTCACCGACCCGAACCAGCGCAAAGCCGTCCACTCCCTTAAGGAGGTCCTTAAAATGGCGGTGAGAGTGGAGACTCCCAAAAAGAGGACCCACCTCTCACAGTGCCACAACTGCCAGCGGTTTGGCCACGGCGCCCGTGGCTGCCACTCTCCCCCCCGTTGCGTCAAGTGCGCTGGGGATCACGCGACTCGCGATTGCGAGCGCCCAAAAGGCTGCAAGGACCCGAACGGCATACGGTGCTGCAACTGTTTGGGTCGCAAGCTCCCCCATGGGCATACTGCCAATTATGGGGGATGCCCTTGCCGCCCAAAGAGTCGCGACACCGGGGCAAAGTCGAAGTCCTCGCCTCCCTCTGGGCGCAAGCAAAGCGCGGGCCGGGGTGCTCCCCATAGCACTCCGCAAAACTTCCCCGCCCTTCCGGCCGTAGGGTTAGGAGCCCCTAGGAACCCGCCGCCTTCAGCGGCCGTAGGTCCCCGCCCGGTGCCTTCTGCACCCCAATCCCAGGCGGGCCCCTCTGTATGGGGACCCGCCGCCAGTCAAGCGGGCCGGCCCGCTATGGACCCACTCTATGCGTTTATGAAGTTAGTACAGGTACTCCCACCGGAGGTGGCAAGCGGCCTGTCTACCCACATATTCGCATCAGCTACTCGCTATCTCGCCGCACCAAGCGGCAGCCAGGTTAACGGTGCCTATTAGTATGGATAGTACATCCCAGAAGCTTAAACCTGCTTCGATTACCATTGGCATTTATAATGCCAATGGTCTAAGGGGTATGAAGGACCAGGTGATGAACTTCCTTCGCGATCACTCAGTAGATTTACTTCTGGTCCAAGAGACCTTTTATCGTCCCGGCATTAGAGCCTTTCGCGTCCCTGGATACGTTCAGATTAGAGATGATAGGCAAGATGGTAGGCCATTCGGGGGCACGCTCAATTTCTACAAACGTAACTTACATTGCATAAGTCTCAATCCACCGCCCCTGACTAATATGGAAGTGTCGGTCTGTCGCATCTCGATGGAGGGGCACCCCCCGATATCGATTGCGTCAACCTACCTTTCACCTCAACGAGACTTACTTCTGACTGACCTCAACTCTTTAGCCTCCCTAGGTCCTTCGGTCATCGTGGCCGGGGACCTAAATAGTAAGCATACCAGCTGGGGATGCGTAGCATCCAATCCCAACGGCAATCGGCTTCATCACCTTTTGATCGATAGCCTCCCTTTCGATCTCCTCGCTCCCTTAGAGCCGACTCACTTCCCTCATAACGTAGACCACCGACCTGACATACTCGACATAGCACTACTAAAGAACGTAGCGTTAACTCTGCGTTCTATAGAAGTGCTACACGAACTAGACTCGGATCATAGGCCAGTCCTCTTGAGACTAGGCCCTCACCCCAATAGTACTCCTCGAACCAGGACACTCGTGGACTGGGACAAGGTACAATCAGGTCTCCTACAGACGGACTCCCCCCTGCTTAGAGATATCCCAGACAATATAACTACAACCGAACAGACAGACCAAGCGATCGATTCTTTCACCAACTACCTCAACGCTGTTCGAAGCGAAGCCTCAAGGGAGGTGTCGGCGGAGGACATCCAAAACCGACCTCTACCTACGGAACTGAGAGAGTTGGTGACAAGGAAAAATCGCGCCATACGTACCTATTCAAATCACCCTTCTGCCGAAAATCGGCAAATCCTGAGGGACTTGTCTAACGAGTCCAAACAGAGAATTGCCGAATTTCGGGAGAACTCGTTCAGGGATCTGATGGGGGAGATAACGCCTAGTCACCTGGCTTACTGGAAACTAGCGAGATCTCTCAAATCCGATGCCTGTTGGACCATCCCTCCCTTGGATCGACCGGATCACTCAACCCCCGCGTTCGAGGACAGTGAGAAAGCCGAATGCCTTGCGAGTAGTTTAGAGTCCCAATGTTCGCCCAACCTCCTCAACACCGACGAAGCCCACATTAGTAGGGTCGATTCCGAGGTGGTCAGGAGATCGCGTCTCCCCGTAACTTCACCCATTTTACCGGTGTCGGTTAAGGAAGTCAGTGACCTTGTCAGGCGTCTCCGTATTAGGAAGGCTCCGGGTGCGGATGGTCTATCCAATCGCATCCTGAAACTTCTCCCCGAAACCCTCCTCCTCCTTTTGGTCGGCATCTTCAATGCCGCACTGACCAATGCTCACTTTCCAGCCGCGTGGAAATGTGCAACGGTCATAGGGATAGCGAAGCCCGGCAAACCCCGGACCTCGCCTGCCTCTTACAGGCCGATCAGCTTACTTAGCTCCCTTGGAAAGCTATATGAGCGGATCCTTCTCACGAGAATTCTCAGATTTACGGCTGAGAATAACCTCCTCATCGATGAGCAGTTCGGTTTTAGATCCGGACACTCATGCGTCCAACAGGTGCACCGCGTCACGGAGCACGTGTTGGATGGTTTCTCTCGATTCCAGGGGCTCAAGACCGGTGCGATCTTTCTCGACGTAGCGAAAGCCTTCGACAAGGTCTGGCATAACGGGCTTGTATACAAGTTATACCAGCTCGGAATGCCGGACAGACTCGTACTCACAATACGAGATTTTCTCAGTGACCGAAGCTTTCGATACCGACTGGAGGGAACGTATTCGGACCCACACCCCATCCGGGCCGGAGTCCCGCAAGGCTCCGTGCTCTCTCCCACTCTCTACTCGTTATTCACAAACGACATTCCCAGGCACCCTAAGGTGCAACTGGGGTTGTTTGCGGATGACACCGCGCTCTTTACGACTCATTGTAAGTACGCTACTATCCGGCGATACCTCCAAGAGGCAATCTCCGGCCTAGGTCGTTGGTTTAATCTTTGGCGTATCGAAGTCAACCCGGAGAAAAGCACTGCAATAGTCTTTCATCCGTCGGACTGCATTAGTACAGAAAGGCGGGTGGCTCCGATCCAGATGTTTGACCGACCCATCCCCTGGGTCAACGAGGCCAAATATCTTGGAGTGACCCTCGACAGGAGACTGACTTTCCGTAGCCACATCCGTAGGGTACGCAACCGCGCGTTGTTCGTGCTAGGAAGGCTAGGGCCGATGATCAACAAGTTTAGTAAAATGTCACTTAGGAATAAGCTGACACTCTACAAGACTTGTGTTCGTCCAATCATGACATATGCAAGTGTAGCATTCGCTCACGTCCCTATGTCATCGCTCAAGCCGCTTCAGGTCATTCAGAATCGTTTTCTCCGAAGGGCGACTGGTGCCCCGTGGTACCAATCGAACCTCAGCCTGCACCACGACATGGAGATTAGCACCATGTATGGTTTCTTTAAGCAGGCTGCCAGACGTTATTTTGATAACGCTCCCCACCATAGGAATCCGTTAGTTAGGAAGGCTGCTGACTACGTCCCCATCCCTCCCCCCTCTGTCGTTACTCGGCGCTCACTGATTAGGGGCCGCACGGTCCGGCGTCCTAGGCACACACTCACGGACCCGGACGACGAAATCACAGCGTCCATCGAAAGATGGAACGCTGCGCTTTCGGCGTCCAACACATCGCGTACACTTCAGCGTTCCCGCCGGCGGGGACGTCCACCGCGAGACAACACAGACACATACAGTCCGCTTTCGTCCCGGTACCGCCGCATACCGGGTAGAGTCAGTCCGACGCAAGTCGGGCCTAGCTGAGTTTCTTGCTGGACTCTTCTCAGCTAGGCTAGGTTTTAGCGAACCAGCGATAAAACTCCCAGTAGTTCGATACCACTCACACCCCAGATTCGGTTGATACCGTTCAACCAATCTCACTGGAGCGCAAACTCTTAGAGTATTCCAGTGTACAAACTTCCCCGCGTGGTCGTGCCGGAGGCTTCCCCTGGATTTTCCCCAGGCCACCCTCCAACCACGCAGTTCGACCGCTATATTGGGTCCGTCCTATTGTAGCAACAAAAAAAAAAAAAAAAACAAAAAAAAAAAAAAAAAACCTAAAATCAGTTATACAATTTACATCATTCCGACAACATCACTACTCACCTACATCGGCAGCGCCATTTGAAATCATCGAGCCTTGATTTTTACTTTCTTCTACCCCGCATATATCCTACAAAGCTACAGTCAACAATGGTCCTTCGCTCACCGGATACCTTCGAGCCAGAAGAAGAGAAGAAAGAAGAATCTTGATTAACACAGTCAGGTCGATCAATAGACGAGGTAGAGTACCCTTAGGGGGAAAACTCGTCTGGGCCAACCGCCGTTGGCTATCCTCGGTGTAAGGGGTTTCGGCCCCCGGATCCGAGTAGGAGAACAGTAACGCGGGGGACGCAGCCTACGGGTAGCGAAACCTGGGCGACTTTCTCACCCTCCCCATGCATGCCCTTGCGGTGTTAAGCATGTAGTGGGTCTGGGCAGCGGGTCTTCGTGTGCACTCGAGACTGTACACCGCACCACGCAAGTGGCGCGTATCTCTCGGCTGCCTTGCCGGTAAGCGTGGCGAGAAGGTGGGCGACTTTATGCCGTTTCACGGACAGAGACCATACCGTTGCAGCCAGTGGTGATTCCAGACCACTGGTGGGTACCCACTTACTCGCTACGCCACTGCCGGAGCAGCACGTTTACCTTTCCCTCCTAGCCGGCTCCACCAGTTAGTAACCCGGCTAGGCCCTAGGGCCCGCTAGATACGCGCCGCGCAGGCCTACGAGGGGGCAAGCGCGCCGCATAGGAGTGTGAAGTGTATCAAATTCAACAAAAGTGTTAAAAAGTGCGGAATTATCCTTAAATGAGTGTTAAATTCACGGGATGTTTTATTGTGTTAATTTCGATGGCTAGTTTTGATCGCGAGTTTTTGAAGTGTTAATTTTCGTTTTATAATTGTGTAATGATCGCGTTTTAATTTGTTTATTCTGTGTAAAGTTGTACATTTTGATCACTCATTTACTCTGTTAAGTACGTTCACAATAGGTATAGTAGGCCCCACGTGTGCAAAATGAGTGTTAACGAGCATCGTTTGTTACGCAGCGGGAAAGTTGCGCCGTCGACAGTGACGGACCCTACTTCGACCAGTACAGCGAGTACTGACGAAACCTCGAACGGTACGGATAATACGAGTAGTGACGCGACCAGAACCACGGAAAGACAAAGCGCGGGAGGCGATCGCGACCAGCAGGCGACGCTGCCAGCTTCAACTTTAAACGACACCGTAATTAGGGTCAGCGGACCGCCAACGTTGATAGGCGCGGATTCGGAGGATATAGCTATATTACGGGCGGAGTTGGTATTACACAATGCGATGTTAGCACAGGCAAACGCGGCGGCAGCGGCCGCCCGTTGCCAGTTAAAGTTAGCCAGGGCGGAGGCCGCCCGATCCGACTTAGAATCGGAAATCCAGGAGGACCCGCCGGCAGCAGCGCCGGCGGCCCCCGCCCCCGTACCCACGGCTGGGACGAGGGGGCCCGCGTGTACTTCCGGGCGGATAGAACAAGTTCGTACAGCAACCGGGGCTGAAATCGTCCCACCCGAACTCGATTCGGTAAACCAGAAGGGAAATGTACCGTCGGCGGTACTGCCGATTCCCTCAGTTTTCGCGCCCACGGACGGGCCGAAAGCACCCGCACGTACGGCCGGGTGGATAGCAGAGCAGGATCGTACTCTTACCAACGATATACGCATAAGAAACCCGGCATCGAGGCGGGCAAAAGACGTAGTCGACTACGACGTCAAGTTCGAGAACCGGGACGTGGAATTATTGTCTCACAGATTAGAGAGCGCTATCTCACGTAGCAAGCCAGAGTTTACCTCTCATCGGTACATTCCGGAATTGCCTCATTTCGATGGGTCAATAACGGAATGGATAGTGTTCAAATCTGAATTCCTAGATACAGAATCTTCGTTCTCGGACGTGGCTAACGTTGGTAGAATTAGGCGTGCGTTGCGCGGCGACGCTAGAAACTCAGTTAAAGCGTTGCTATACACGTCTATAGACCCGTACGAGATTGTAGATATGTTGGAGATGCAGTTCGGTAATCCCGAAGGTATCGTGCTGGCCGAGATCGATGAGGTCCGTAGGTTACCTAGACTAGCAGACAATAACTCCAACATAACAGCATTCGCGGGTCAAGTGGCAAACGTCGTGGCCACTATAAAATCGCTGAAACAGGAACAATACCTACTCGCGCCGGAGTTGGTGGGTAGGCTCGTAGAAAAATTGAATCCTATCATGCGATACGAATGGAACAAATACCGCCTGTGTAACGCGAACGTACCTGGTTTAGTAGCACTGGCTAAGTTTCTGTCGGACTCGAGTAAAGCCGCGGGCTTGACGTACATACCGGGAGCACGGCGGCCGTCCGCCAGGCCACGCCATAACGTACACAATACTACACATAGGCGAGATTATCGCTCGTACTCGCGCTCGTCAAGTAGAGAATCGTACAAGGAGGAGAACGCTCGCGTTAAGAAACCCGCTATGAAGCATACACTAGCGCAGCTTAGCAAAACGCCCAGACATACGAAAACCAAGCCGTTTAAACCACGACCCCCGGCGACAGTGCCGGGGGACGCTCGTACAAAATGTCCAGTCTGTAGCGGAGAGCATCCGACCGTAAAGTGTGCCGATTTTATCAAATTAACGATAAACGAGCGATGGGATAAAGCGAAAGAATTAAAATTATGTTTCCGCTGTCTCGGTTTGAATCCCAGAGGACACAAGTGCGGATACTCCCCGTGCGGCAACGGCGATTGCGAAGCCGCACACCATAAGATGTTACACGGGTATAAGCGCGAAAGCCAATCACGCGGCACTGCGGGCTCGATTAATCATTTACGCGATACGAACACGTACCTTAAAATAATACCTATCGAATTACGCGGCCCACTGGGCACAGTACACACCTACGGGCTAATGGACGAAGGCTCATCCCTCAGTCTTATCGAACGACACACCGCGGATAAATTGACGCCTAGAACAAAAGAAGAGCAACTCTCACTAGGGTCGATAGCGAATAATGTCGTCAGGGACAACGCGTCCTGCCAAGTAAACGTGTCCATCCGCGGGCTATGCGGCCGCGAGTTTGAGAAATTGTCCGCGTATACGATAAACCAATTAAATCTGAGTCCGCAGGCGGTTAGCAGAGAGATAATAGACAGATGTCCACATCTAGAAAGCATGCGCGACGAACTATGTTACGACGATGCAGTGCCCACAGTCTTAATAGGGCAGGATAACTGGCACCTAATCGTAACAAGACAACTCGTGAGCAACGGGAAATCGCTGCCCGTCGCCTCGCTCACGAGCCTGGGATGGGTCCTGCATGGTCGAATGGAGGACTCACCGCGCGCGTTTCGCGGACAAATAAATCACTTAACAGTTAAAGGCGACGCGGAAGCCTACGAACTAATAAAGAGGCATTTCAGTATAGAGTCTTTGGGAGTCGAACCCAAGACTACTAGGGCGGACCCGGACAAACGCGCGTTACAAATATTAGACGACACATGCAAGCCAATTCCTGGGGAACCACGGCGGCGGGTCTGTTATGGAAGTCGGATGAGGAAACTTTGCCTAATAATAAACAACAGGCGCTTAAACGATTGCTTACGCTCGAGCGCAAACTCGACAAAGATGAGAAGTTAAAGGCAGAGTTTTCAAAGCAGATCACGAACCTACTGGTCAAAGGTTATGCGGAGAAGGTAGACACTCCGTTACCCTCGCCCAGGGGGTTCTACTTGCCGTATTTCCATACGATTCATCCGACCAAACAAAAAGTGCGCTTAGTGTTCGATGGAAAATGCCGCACGGCCGGCAAGAGTTTAAACGACGCCCTTTTGTCCGGGCCAGACCTGCTACAGTCCCTATTCGGAGTATTGATACGTTTTAGGGAGGGTAAGATAGGCATAATAGCGGACATAAAAGAGATGTTTTTGCAGATAAAAGTTATCGAGCAAGATCGCGACTCTCTACGGTTCTTATGGAGGGGGGGACGGCGGTCGGGCCCGCCAGATGAATATAGGATGAGTAGCCTCATATTCGGGTCCAGCGCATCGCCTACGACCGCTATTTACGTGAAAAATAAGAACGCAGAGCGTTACGCGAACGAATATCCGCTAGTGCACAGCACAACGCTAAGGAATTTCTATGTGGATGACTTGCTAGTCAGCTTCGACGACCCCGCGCAAGCAAAGCAATTAGTGAACGATATGGTGAAAGTATTCAATAAAGCATCTTTTACTTTGCGCAGTTGGGCGTCGAACACGCCAGAGGTACTCAGTGACGTAACGGACGTACTGAAAAGCGATATCTCCGAGCTAGGCCGAGACGAGTGCGAGCGAACGCTAGGTCTGTTATGAAATAATAAAAACGATACGTTAAGTTTCAACGTAAATTTCAGAAACATACCGAACAACATTTTAGACGGCACCGTCGTACCTACGAAACGTCAAGTGACGGCGGGCGTGATGAGTCTGTTCGATCCCCTAGGCCTCATATCACCTGTCACTGTCACAGGTAAGGTCCTGATACAACGCATATGGAGGACAGGGATCGATTGGGACACGCAGATCACGCCCGACGATCACAAAGCGTGGCTAACGTTCATAGCCAACATGAGGAACCTACACAATTTACGCATTCAACGGCACGTGCCCTCGCAAAATAGGACGGTCGTCACGCATACGTTTTGCGACGCCAGCGAGAGTGCGTACGCCTGCGCAGTGTATATGGTAGACACGGACGAAACAGGCGAACGGCGCTCCTCCCTGGTCGCCGCGAAGGCCCGCGTGTGCTCTCTCAAGAACGTCAGCATTCCGCGCTTAGAGCTCCAATCCGCCACGTTAGCAAGCCGACTCACGCACTCGGTAAAGCGAGAGTCGGACTATGTAGTAGAGAAGTCGTATTATTGGTCGGATTCGAAAACAGTACTGGCGTGGATAAGGGCGGACCCGCGCACGTTTAAATGCTTCGTAGCACACCGGTTAGCCGAGATAGAGGACACCACATCTCCGTGCGACTGGAGATGGATACCTAGCGCGTTAAACGTCGCGGACGACGCGACGCGCGATATTCCCGCGGGTTTTAGTAGCACGCATAGATGGTTCCACGGCCCGGAATTCATTCTACTAGATCCCGAACATTGGCCCGCGGAAAAGCCAAGTAACGCGCCCCCGCCCGCCACAGGGGAAGAACGCACCATAAAGCCGGTTAACGTAATAGTAAAACGCGACGAGTTTACATACCTACCGGATGTAAATCGTTTCTCCAAGTATCTACGCCTGCTGCGCGCGTCCTCCCGCGTTTTGATCGCCGCTGAAACTTTCAAAGCCGTAATACACGGCCAGTCGTCGGATAAAAGCGTAACAAACGATAAGCTCAAACTCGCTGAACTATTGTTAATTAAACGTAGTCAAAGGGAGTCGTTTAGGGATGATATTAAACTGTTAGAGGCCGGGCGGCGTGTGCCGAAGAAGTCACCGCTAAACAAACTGGCAGTACAACTGAACAAGCATGGGATCCTGCTACTAGATGGAAGTCCTACACGCTAAAGAAGCACTGACGAGGTTGATCATCGCACACTACCACGCGTTGTTCAACCATGCAAACCACGCCACTGTGATGAACGAACTAAATACCAGATTTCACATAGTGGGACTACGCGGGGCCACAAGGTATATTAGCAACACATGCCAATGGTGTCGCACCTATAGAGGGACACCCCTCAAGGTCCCTCTGGGCGACCTACCAAATGAAAGGCTTTCCGCTAACCAGCCAGCTTTCACCGCTACAGCCTGCGACTATTTCGGCCCGATGCACGTGACGGTGGGAAGGAGACATGAAAAGCGATGGGGAGCCCTATACACTTGCCTAACCACAAGGGCAGTGCACCTAGAACTGGTGCCCTCCTTATCGGCCTCCTCTATGATCCTATCGCTCAGGCGCTTAATGGCGCGCCGGGGACAACCGACAGTACTTTATACGGACAATGCTACCTGTTTCTACGGCGCAGAACGAGAAATAGCCGAAGCAGTGGCGGCTAACGAACAAGAGCTAGAAACTTACGTCACGTCGAAACAGATCGTGTGGAAAAAGATACCTCCAGGTAACCCATCAGCAGGGGGAGCCTGGGAGAGACTAGTCGGATCTGTAAAGGAGGCCCTGCGAGTAACGCTAAAAGAAAAGCATCCAGCAGAGGAGATACTACACACTCTACTGCTGGAAGCCGAGCACATTATCAACTCCAGACCGCTCATACCAGTACGGCTTGACGATAGCCAGGAGGCCCTCACTCCGAACCATTTTCTCCTGGGACGATCGAACGCTATGACCCCACTAGGCCGTTTCACCGACGCAGTACTCAACGAAAAGTCTTGGAAAACAGCACAAGCGCTGGCCGACAGATTCTGGTCAAGATGGACCAACGAATATCGGCAGACACTGCGGCCAAGAACGAGCCCTAATAACCCCGCCTACCGTAACGTGCAAGTAGGAGATATAGTAATCATAGTCGACGGAACCATGCCACGCAGCACCTGGCCGCGAGGCGAAGTAGCCCAAGTCTACCCCGGCCCCGACGGAAAGGTACGAGTCACCGAAGTCCGCACCGCAGCGGGAATGATACGTCGTCCGGCCTCCCGTCTTATAGTCATCTGACTTAATGTACCATGTACCATATAAATACTCCCTCAGTTCGAAATTTTTAGGGTGTTTGCACACGTGGGGCGGAATGTCGGGAGTAGCTCTTAAGAATTTACCTAATTAACCTATGTTTAAATTTATCTAAACTCCTACTTTTATAAATTTATGTGTTAGTTAAGTAAGTCAATCATATAATAATAAGTCTTGTTTTATGTGTTATTTCTAAGTTAATCACGTAGCATTAAGTCTTGTTGTTTTGTTATATTCTCACCATTTTTTACCATTTTCTAGTGTGTCATGTAACTAGTCTAAGATTTGATATGAATCAATAAAGGGATGGTGAGGTCGATTACACGGTATTACACATTACCCATACACAATACACAAGGTAACGAAGTCTATACGCAGAAGCCACGACCCTATCGCGACCCAAACAGTATCGCGGGTGATCGCTCCTGCGTAGCTAGGACGCTCGCGCGCGCATAAAATGGCCGCCCAAGCATCCTAAAATCAGTTATACAATTTACATCATTCCGACAACATCACTACTCACCTACATCGGCAGCGCCATGTGAAATCATCGAGCCTTGATTTTTACTTTCTTCTACCCCGCATATATCCTACAAAGCTACAGTCAACAGAAAGTATTGAGGTGAAGTGCCAATTAAAATTGGATTTTCATTATAAATTATTTTGGATCCAAATGATTACTCGCCGGACATGTTGATTATTATAATGACTGATATAATAGCAATATCCATATCCATACTAATATTATAAACGCGAAAGTGTATGTGTGTGTTTGTTTGTTTGTCCGTTTTTCACGGCAAAACGGAGAGACGAATTGACGTGATTTTTTAAGTGGAGATAGTTGAAGGGATGGAGAGTGACATATGATAGTTTTCATCCCCGAAATCATCCCCTAAAGGAGTGAAATGGGGGGGTAAAAGTTTGTATGGAGCTGCGATATAAACAAGTTCCACGCGGACGGAGTCGCGGGCACAAGCTAGTTCCAAATAAATGTTATACTCATTAATTTATAAACGTGAGTTATTCATCACAGTTGAATCAATTATACCTATCCGGAGTTCACATTTCCAGATACATTGCCATTGTCCTCGTGAGCCACAAATGCGCCACAGGATGTATGTATGTATTGTAGTACATGGTATTAATGAGATATAATGAGGAATACGATAGTATAAATGAAAATGTCCTTTACAAATTCTTCAATTAGGGCCACGTTCGCATTTTGCTGCAATCGGTATGCGGTATTTTATAATTTACCGAGAGTTTATTGAAGACAGATTTCCTTTACGGTATACTATCAGTATTACGGCCCGGCCAAGACATTGCTTGGCGGCGGCACCGGCAGACGTTTTGCTATTATTGTTTGCGTTATGCTATTTCATTGCGTGTGATCCCGACTAACCTAACTGATACCTGTTATGCCCTTGATCGGTTCACACCCCATTTATGTTACACCCTGTATTCAGCGCGGTCGTGCGTTGAACGGGTTCTGGCTTCGATAACTTTGGGTCCGCCACCACGCGGCATAGACGACCCAAACCACAGGCACGGCGACACGCCTTCGCTAGCCACGGCGTACCGAGGCAGTTGGAGAGTGAGGGAGAAAGTGAGACCTCTTCTATTCGGTCGCACTTTCTCTAGGAGTGGAATCCGCAGGACGGAAAGAGAAAACAATAATTTCTGGTTCTCAGGGCTTGATGGTGAGGGAGATGGCTAGATGTTTTCGGCTCGAGTTGCAGGTGATGAATGGAATTAATATCGGGAGCCATTTTTTATATATATAGCCAATTCGCTTACCATGAAGTGATCAACTTTTATTTTCCAAAATAGGTAATGCATTACATCATTTTCATTATCGATTTAGTGCTTACGTCTTAACACTAATTATATCTAATTATCTCAAAATGCTGTGTTGCATTTTTATAATACAGAATTACGTGAGGAATGACAAGATATAAGTTATATGTATATAATTCAATTCTATTTCGAGAAATTACCATGTGAATGTCCAATTTAGGAGAAAGTATGAACAATTAAGATTTTAATATTGATACTGAGACTAACAGCGGGCTTACAGACTAGGTTTTACTATGTTAATAGTTATGTATAGTGATGCAGAATTACAATTTAATAAAATCTTTTAGCTACAGTTAATTGTTAGTTATTTATTTACGTGTGAACCTGATTACATAAGTAAGTTTTACGAATACTAGTACAAATATGAGTATGAACGAACGGTTTTCGATATGACGAAATGTCTTTCAGACATGTCAACTTAACTAGGGGTAGGCGCAGTGCCTTTGAAACAGAATTACTAAAGAGATTGACGTGAAGCTACTACAAAAACAAGGTTAAATAAATCTACGTTAAAAACAATGTGGGTCAATCTGTGTGAAAACTAAATTGCGGTCTGGTTAGGTTTGTGCCGACTTACACAGCAGGCTATGCAAGCCTAAGCACGACCTGATAAGGGTGGTCAACCCAGAGTCACTATTCAGGTATTATCTTTAGGTAGGCTATTCAAATGTGCGTTCCTCGGGAACGCACATGACCTAAGGCGTGCAATGTTACATTTTATTTGGATACAGGGTATCTTGTTTGCAGCCTGATAACGTGTTAACGTTATGATGTCAAATCCGGTGTTATGAATGGCTAGTAAACTATACCTATTCGTTATCTAAAGATGTTGTTATCGGATAGACGATTCGTATGACATAAGTAGACATACGTAGCAGAGAGAGCTATTTCCAGGTGGTAACTAGGTATGGGAAAGAAATAGTCAGGATTGACGGGTGTTCCAAACAGTCCCCCCCACGTACGCAAGTACTAACATATGCTAACCAAACTAGTCAATCTATCGAGATAAGTCTAATCAGTCTATCAAGATGAGTCTAGAGGTCGGGCGACGTATGAGTCCAGCAATTGTTCTCACCTCTGTGACGCGTACCTTGCCGTCGGGTCCGGGGTAAACTTTCTCTATGAGCCCGCGGGGCCAAGTTCCTCTCGGCAGGGTACTGTCTACTATTAAGACGACGTCGTCGGGTTTCTAGTTCGGTTGATCTGTGGCCCGTTTGCGTAGTAGCAAAACGGGTTTTAAATATCTTCAGTCGTTTTTTCCAAAGCCTGCAGACGAGTTGTTGTACTATTTGCCAAGTGTTTTTTGAAGGCTTTTTATTGCTGAGGGGCTTGAGAAGTTGAATTGTGTCTGGCTCCAATAGAATGTCTTCGTTTGATGCTTTTTCATTCATTCGACATGTGGTGTTCTTAGCTAATCTCATTTTACACTTTTTCTTGTGAATTGCCGGGAAATGTCGTAGAAAGTATACGCGTGACGAGTCGAGGTTTGTGTCTATCTTTTCGGCGGATTTTTGGTCCAAGAAGTCTTTCATTTGTTTATTGTATTCGTCCTTAAGTGCAGAATCGCTATTTAACCCTTTTTCTAACGAGCGTAGCCGTTTTGACGCGAGAGTCCTGTTTTCGGGTAGCGCTTCGTTGTCCGTTTTCCATAACAATCCTGCCTTAATTTGTTCTTGTCCGGGTAATTGTTCGCACGTTCTTTCTAGTATCTGTATGGCTCTGTCCTCGGGGTCGTTTGTTCGCTCGCGCGGTTCGGTACCTAGTGATTTCGTACTAAAATGCTCGCACGTCGAGGTCAGAGTAGGATCTTGGTTATCGTTAATGTGATTGACGGAATCGTCTGTTCTGCGAGGCTTTTCATTCAGGCCGTGCATAACCCAACCTGGTTGAGTTAGAGACGCGCAGGGTTGTTGTTTACCGCCCTCACATATTTGTCTGGATACTATTAAGTGTGGTGAGTCCTGTCCTATTAGTAACGTGGGTTGTGCCGATTCGTAGCACAATTCGTCTTGCAAGTGTCTTAAGTGATCGCACTTGCTCACGACGGTCCTTTCTACGCTTTGTGATGCTAAATTTAATCTATCGACCGTGTGCGCCGTGAGATCGTGAAATTCACTGCTGGACGTACCGCGAATGCTAAGTTTGACACGAGAGGAGTCGTGGTCGACGACCTCGTGCCCTCCTACTCCTTCGAAAGAGAGAGTTTCTCGCTTACCGGGGTTTGTTACTTCGTTAGCTACGTCTTTTTGAATCAATGAAAGCGTCGCGCCTTCGTCCATCAATGCGTACGTAGATACCGAACCTTTAGGACCGCTTAATTCTACCGGAATTATCTTTAAATACGCTTGTGATTGGTTGGTGTGATTTACTGAGCTAACGTGTTCCCTAACCGCGATAGTGTTCTCTTTCGGATTTAAGTTACTTCTGCCGTGTAGTGCGTTGTGGTGAGCTGCTTCACAGCCACCCTTGCCGCAGGCTTTGTAGCGACACCTACTCGAATTAGATCGATGCGTATCGCCTAGACATTTGAAACATAACTTAAATCGTTTCACCGTTTCCCATCGGTCGGTGATGTTTTGTTTAAGAAAATCGGCGCAATTAACTATCGAATGACTGCCGGAGCATATTATGCATTTATTTTGCCGATTGTCATCGTTTTTCCTAACAAAATTACTACTCTTTTCCGGTTGTGGTTTAGGTTTCCTATCACTACCGCCCTTGGTGCGCTTATCGCGAGTCGCGCGCCTATTCGCTGTCGCGATGTAGTGTCGTTCCGATTCAGACTCGCTTTCGGTTTCGTAATTTACGTTCCTATGTCTACGTGACTCGGATGTGCGGAGGTGGCGGCTTGATACGGAGTTATCGTCGTAGAAGTCGCTTTGATCCCCTGCGTCCTGGGACGACGTAGAGCTTTCTCTCCTAAAATTGCGTTTAGTGTTAATATTATTAACCTGGCGAGATCGCCTGTGCGATTTCTGTTTTGCCTGCTCGTACGCGAACATAGAGTTGAAATTAACGCTTAATTCTTTTAAAAACCGGGACAGAGCGAGTAGTTCTGGTACGTTTTCGTGACCAGATTTATACCTATACCATTCGAATTTGACGATGTTATTTAATTTTTCTACTATACGACTGACCAATTCGGGTGCGTATAAGTACTGCGGTTTGTTCAGCGCAGTTATGGACGAGACTACGTTACACACGCGGTTGCTAAATTCCGTAATATTGCGGCCGTCTTCGCTCATACGCGGCATTTTTTTTACGTTTTGAATTTCCGCTAATATTATTACGTCTGGCTTCCCGTAGGATCTATCTAACGCATCTATTACTTCGTACGGGTTGCTACACGTGTGTAAGATAGCTCTTATCGAGTCGCGTGCTTGGCCCTTCACGGCCTTACGAAGGCGACCCATATTTGCTATGTCCGAGAAAGCGTTCTCGGTGTCTAAGTATACTTTTTTAAAAGATATCCAATCCGAGGGATTGCCGTCAAAGAAAGGTAAGTCTCCTATGTACTTATTTGACGTTTGCGTCGGTTGGGGCGAAGAGTGACTGTCAGTCCTATTCATACTGATAGCATGCACTATAGCGTCGCGCAGAGCGCTTATTTCGCTCGTTGAAGTGTTCGATTCGCGATTCCTATCGGTCGTATGGGGCTCTCTCCGCGGTGAGATATTACGAGCGGGCTTTTCCCTTTCGGGTAAGGCGTTAGGCGCATTGGGTTGACTATTAAAAGTGGGTGACGGCGTATGCCTAGCCGAACGATGGCTCTCCGCTAGCACTAACTCGTACCTAGCGGCGGCGTACGACGCTGCGGCCCTAGCCTGATCCAACTGTGACGCACGGAAATCTGCCTCCGCGCGCAACCTAACTAACCTCTCATCTTCGGCCCTAGAGTGCTCCTCCATATTAATACCTAACCCGGATGAAATTCGATCGTGCCCTTCCTCAACTGGACCGACTCTGGAAACACTACGCGGAAAAAATTCCTCAAATGCGGCGCCCGCGTTGTTTGCGCCTACGGCTTTGTCGCGTGAGGTGCTCGTACCTCCTAAATTCGCGTCGGCGGCTTGGCTGCGTGGGGCGGCCGGGCCCCTTAAATTCGCATCGGTATCTTTGTCGCGTGAGGCGTCTGAACCTCCTAAATTCGCGTCGGCGGCTTGGCTGCGTGGGGCGGCCGGACCCCCTAAATTCGCATCTACTTGTTCGGCCGCGAACGTATTATGCCTAGGAACGCCTACTGGATACGCACCTAATCCGTTCGCGCCTACGGCTTGCACGCGTGAGGGCGCCGTGCCTCCTAAACTCGCGTTAACTGCTTCGATCGCGCCTATCTTTTGACCGTTGACTAATGAAACGGGAATCCCGCGCGCGTCTGCACCCGTGTTGCCTAACTCGTTATCTAACGGATGTGTGTTCAACGATGCCGTGTTGGTCGTCTGCTCCGCGGTGTTGGTTCCATAGCTCCAGGTATTCGTTTCTTGCGATGTAGTGGTGCCGTACGACGACGTGTCGCCGGTACCTCCGGATCCTTCGCCGCTGGTGCTCTGCTCCTCTTCTGAGTCCATCTTCTTTTGCTTGCCCGACCTCGTGACTGGCCCTACCCCCTTTCCTGACATCCTACCTACCTAACACTAACGGCCCTAGCTGCTCGCTCGGCGTACTACCGTAGTGATGCCGATTGAGAATAGGAATGTAGGGAAATTGGATGGGTAAAGGTACCGTCTGGCAGAGGAATACTATGCGCTGTTAATGCTCTATGACGTGGGGGATAGTCACGCCCTTCAGCTTGCCAACCTGTGGCTTAACAACACATAGCAACATACCAGCCACGGCCGAGTACTTATAAACGCTCTGAAAAGTGCGCTGCGATACCGACTCGATATACCGCACTAAGACGTGTTTACGCTCTGGTTGACACCGTTAGGCCAGAGCCACGCCACCTGCCAGTATGCATCGAAGATCGACAAAATTCGGCACTTAACAGGATTTAAAATTACTCACACGACGGCTTGTTTCTTCGACTTCGAAGTTTTCGCAGCACTAAGTCCCGTTCGGGATTTTTCTTTCTTGAGGTTTCTTTGGCCTTTGGAAGGCTTTTCTTTTTTGAGAATTCTTGCTTCCTTATCCCTGTTGAGGGCTCTTCTTACTTGAGGCTTCTTTGGCCTTTGGAAGGCTTTTCTTTTTTGAGAATTCTTGCTTCCTTATCCCTGTTGAGGGCTCTTCTTACTTGAGGCTTGAATTTTCTTATCGCTGGAAACTTCGATGACGGTGACAGTGATTTATTGTGATAGGCACTGTTTTTTTTCTTTATTCTTTTTTCTTGTTTCGTGCGAGGTTATAACGAGGATTTTCTTTTTTCGAGCTTGGACTTGCTTGAGGATATAGTTTGACGACACTGTTTTCTTTCTTGAATTTTTCTTAATTTTTTCAGCCTTGATATTGTTGTTTCTTCCCTAACAGCTTCATAAAAGGACGCACTACGTATGAACACTCGTTGCGGCTGCTTCACGACGTTTCCGGAAAGTCAATCTTGCTGTGGTGCCCGTGGATTGAAGAAGCACGACGACAATCGGATTACGATACTTCTTAAAAAGTCAATTTTCTCAGTACGGTGCACGGCGATTGAGAAACTCGATGAATTCGCACGAAATATTCTTGCTTGAGCTGCTTTCTGCTTCAGTGATTCGGCCTCCGAAGGACCATTATTCAGCGCGGTCGTGCGTTGAACGGGTTCTGGCTTCGATAACTTTGGGTCCGCCACCACGCGGCATAGACGACCCAAACCACAGGCACGGCGACACGCCTTCGCTAGCCACGGCGTACCGAGGCAGTTGGAGAGTGAGGGAGAAAGTGAGACCTCTTCTATTCGGTCGCACTTTCTCTAGGAGTGGAATCCGCAGGACGGAAAGAGAAAACAATAATTTCTGGTTCTCAGGGCTTGATGGTGAGGGAGATGGCTAGATGTTTTCGGCTCGAGTTGCAGGTGATGAATGGAATTAATATCGGGAGCCATTTTTTATATATATAGCCAATTCGCTTACCATGAAGTGATCAACTTTTATTTTCCAAAATAGGTAATGCATTACATCATTTTCATTATCGATTTAGTGCTTACGTCTTAACACTAATTATATCTAATTATCTCAAAATGCTGTGTTGCATTTTTATAATACAGAATTACGTGAGGAATGACAAGATATAAGTTATATGTATATAATTCAATTCTATTTCGAGAAATTACCATGTGAATGTCCAATTTAGGAGAAAGTATGAACAATTAAGATTTTAATATTGATACTGAGACTAACAGCGGGCTTACAGACTAGGTTACAATTTAATAAAATCTTTTAGCTACAGTTAATTGTTAGTTATTTATTTACGTGTGAACCTGATTACATAAGTAAGTTTTACGAATACTAGTACAAATATGAGTATGAACGAACGGTTTTCGATATGACGAAATGTCTTTCAGACATTTCAACTTAACTAGGGGTAGGCGCAGTGCCTTTGAAACAGAATTACTAAAGAGATTGACGTGAAGCTACTACAAAAACAAGGTTAAATAAATCTACGTTAAAAACAATGTGGGTCAATCTGTGTGAAAACTAAATTGCGGTCTGGTTAGGTTTGTGCCGACTTACACAGCAGGCTATGCAAGCCTAAGCACGACCTGATAAGGGTGGTCAACCCAGAGTCACTATTCAGGTATTATCTTTAGGTAGGCTATTCAAATGTGCGTTCCTCGGGAACGCACATGACCTAAGGCGTGCAATGTTACATTTTATTTGGATACAGGGTATCTTGTTTGCAGCCTGATAACGTGTTAACGTTATGATGTCAAATCCGGTGTTATGAATGGCTAGTAAACTATACCTATTCGTTATCTAAAGATGTTGTTATCGGATAGACGATTCGTATGACATAAGTAGACATACGTAGCAGAGAGAGCTATTTCCAGGTGGTAACTAGGTATGGGAAAGAAATAGTCAGGATTGACGGGTGTTCCAAACACCCTGTATTGTATGACTGTATGTAAGCACTTTATGGTACACAGAACGGGTTGGAACATAAGCATAATGTATAAGATTTAGGTACAAAGGCGCACTTATACTAATAAGTAAATGTTATATTCTTTATGCGTAACTGCTTTACAAACTGACGATCGCTGCACGATAAGTAATATAATTAAGTAAAATGTACTATATCATGTGAAAATTGTGCAATGAAATGAAATAAACTAAACTAAACTAAACCCTACTTGAAGATAACTGTTAAACAATAGATGTAAGGTAATGTTTGATTTAATAATCACTTTTCGTCATCTCAACTAAAACCAACTATGTAAGTATACTTGTGTAACTAAACATGAATGTAACCAAACGGTTCTCGGTCTGACATGGTTGTATGTGTATGTAGGTTTATATATACAGGGTGCCTCGTGAGGAACCCGAATAATTTGGCCAGCGTATTCCTAAGGTCGTATGGAGTAAAAAATGTTATATGAACATAGGTCGAAATATGGTTTTTTTTTTTATGTTTTCATACAAGAAGTTATTTATTATGTATGAAAACATTAAAACAAAAAACCATATTTCGACCTATGTTCATATAACATTTTTTACTCCATATGACCTTAAGAATACGCTGGCCAAATTATTCGGGTTCCTCACGAGCACCTTGTATATATATATATATATATGTATTTATGTTAGTGAATAGTCTTCCTTATAGTTAAGTCGGGGGTCGAAGTTGCACACGTCCGTAGGAATTACCCATCGCTACCCTACACGTGACCCCTGGGTGGTGCTAAAAGTGCAACAACCTTGCCACCGTACTGTCTTTTCCAAGATCTCACGGTTCTAAATACTGATTTGCCATACGATAAATAAATAAATATAGTTAAGTTGTTCTTATATTCAGTTTTTAACCATTTTAAACCAAGACAGTTTTAGTGAAATAAATAATGTACTGTCGTCTATTGTTAACTGGTTTACCTTAAATAATTTACTGCTTAATGAAAAGAAAACAAAGTGTATTCGATTCTCATTGCCTAATGTACATCATAAAAATAACACACAGATTATTCTAAAAGACGAAGTTATTGAATTGGAGAATAAAACTGTTTTTCTTGGCATAACCTTGGATTCAAAATTGCAATGGAGTCCACACATTTCTACTCTGGCAGGGAGACTTAGTTCAGCTGCTTACGCAGTTAAAAGGATTCGCCAACTTGCAGACGTTGAGACGGCAAGATTGATATATTTTGCCTATTTTTACAGTATCATGACCTACGGTATTCTATTGTGGGGCAAAGCTGCTGACATTAATTCAATTTTTATTTTACAAAAACGGGCTATACGCAATATTTATAATTTAGGGTCACGCGTTTCTCTGAAGGATAGGTTTAAAGAAATCAATGTCCTCACCGTTGCCTCACAATATATCTATGAAAATATAATGTATATTCGTAAAAATCTTGACATGTATAAGTTAAATAGTGATGTTCATAAATATAATACTAGAAATAAGAGTAAATTAGTCATTCCCGGATACCGGCTGAGCAAAGTGAATATGTCGTTTATGGGCAACTGTGTACGATTTTACAATAAGTTACCTTCTGATATTCTGGAATTGTCAATGAATAGATTTAAGTCCAGCGTTAAACGCCATCTTATAGAGAAATCTTATTATACTATAAAAGAATTTATAGATGACAAAGAAGCATTTATGTAAAATAGCTTAGTTAAGTAGGTAGTTAAGTTACATAGTAACATGACGTGTAAAAGAGCTAGCTTAAGCCTATTTACAAAATAAATAATTTGATTTTGATTTTGATTTTCTGTTTTCACCTACTCAAATCTTAACTTTTCTTGCATCGTCTCCACTGCCCAAAGGTTGTCTGGAAGAGATCGCTTTTTAGCGATAAGACCGCCTGTTGTCTACCATTGTTTATGTTTAATTTACATCTATTTTTCTATTTTATTTTTACTATGTCTGGTGAATAATAAAGAATATTTGTAATGTATTGTATTGTTGAAAACGAGTCGACATCTGCAACTGGCATGATGCCTCATGTTCAAATTGATAACGTAGGGATGCTAAATGGATAGTAAACCATCAAATTATCGCAATAAAGTATAAAATATAATTTAAATACAAAACCTTGAAAGTTAAGAAAAATAACGCTTTTTTTAATGTCCAAGTGTAAATTTAAAGCTACCAATAGAGTCCTTACGCTTTTATAGAAACCAAATTGATATGACAACTATGTACTTAAACGCAGTATTTCGCGACCGAAACAACAATTTACCGGATTTTACAATACAACTACTTTCAAGTACTAACAAAAGTCAGTTGTGACGTCATACCTGTCTGTCTATCAGTATCAAGCGTTTTGCGCTGCTGCCAGCGAGGTCAATCTTTGTCTCAATTTTTTGAGTATATATTTATGTTCTTTAATTGTAGTTGCTCCGATACAAACATTTGTTCCTCTCCATAAATTGGTTCGAATGACATCATAAAAAAATCTTAGTCATCATCCCTATTGGTTACAGATCATTACTTAGGTTTCCGAGCTCCATTTGGCAAATAGGCCCGAGAAAGTGTCAACCTTTCAGATCCTTTGTAAATAGATTATCTTCGTCATGCTAAGACAATCTACTATTATACCTTTCAGGCTATGCGAAAAGCGATCCCGCGGCGCCCCTCCCTTAACCCTTTGAACGCCGAGAGCCACTAAAATGGTCGAGTGCTGTTGTGCCCAACACGCCAACAACCTTAAGTGATTATGGCAGACACTGTCAAAACAATTTTCTTACTGTCAGATAAGTTTCATATTCGCTCTTTAGCTGTCAAGATGCTGGCGTGTACGTCACCTTCTGACACGAAAGTAAAAGCGGTCAAAGGGTTAAGACGGTGCTGGCACTCGTTGGGTTTTTAGACGGTAGTCCAAGGCTTCTGCCGCGGTTAGTCTGTCATACGCGCCCAGCCTTCTCCCCGTGGCGGGCGGGATACGTAAAAGCATTTCCCCAACGTAAAAAAAAGTCGTATGATTTATAACATAACTTCTTGCGTTCATAACAAATTCGTCATTCTCATTGATTGATTGTTTTTTTTTCGAACACCTGCCTTTCGGATGGCTGCATTTATCTGAATTTCAGATGCTTCGACACAGGTGTCGGAGCCAATCAGGGTTGAGACATCGTTTGGGGCTTCGCCTTTTGGTCTTCTGCCTTCGACTGTGCCAGTTACCACCAATTTCTACAAATGCTCGCCGGGAGACTATGCGGCCGAAATATTGGAGAATAGGTACGGGATGGAGAGGAGTATTATAACAAAATAGACAGCATTATTTACGATTTATAAAAGTATTCAATAAGAACAACACTTAAATCAATTATAGGATTATATTAATTCCCCGCAGAACGCCAAGGAATTAATCCACGGTACACTGGATTACCCCGCTATTCGGGAAAATGAATTTGGAAATCTTTGCCCATTAAACATTTCTCCTTGCGTACAAGAAAGCTATTTATTTCCTTTTGGATTCATTTCTAAGGAAAATACTTTTGAATTCCGAAAATCGAAGAATTGCGGACTCAGACCGAATTGGGTGACGTTTTGTGGCTTGAATATTTTCCGAATACCTATTAGAAAATCCTTTTCGGTACGGGGATGGGATTTTTTGTTTCGTTACAACATTCTAACGGTACGAACCTGGTACGCATAATAATAAACCTTAATTAACAATCTTAATTCTAGTTTTCACATTTGATAGTGCTTATACATACATATTTATATTCTAAGTTTTTACGTGTACGATATTTATAATAGTTTAGTTCTTTATAGTTTGTTATGATGAAGATTGTTTTGCTTTCGTATAGGCATCCCCCATATCGATTTAAACTTTCACGATTCTCACACATTATTTTAACTAAACGGGACTTAATCGCGTATTAACTTATTTATTTACCTCACTGAGGTCTCCCGACGTTTCGGATGTGTTGCAACATCCATGGTCACGGGACAACTGGCTTGTGCGGGTATCAACATCTTCTTGCTGCGCGGGTTTTCCGAACTACCCGCATTTGGTCTTTTTGAACCACTTGTACACTAGGGTTGTCACCCGGCCGACACACACAACACTAACAATGTCCGGTGATATAACGGACGATGTTTTCTGACGCTGGCATTTACTTATGATAGGATTCCACGAAGATGAAATCTTAAAACCGTCATCCCGATTGAAATTACGATGTTTTCTGATTTCAACGGCTTCACGTATTTTTCTACTATAGAAATGACGTTCCGTAGACAGGACTTTCGGTTTATGGAGCTCAATCCAGTGGTTTGGTCCTGACTCCAACAAATGCTCGGCTATCGCAGACTTATTCACCTGCCCATTTTTTACAGCCGCAATATGTTCCTTGACCCTTTCCGCGATGGTTCGCTTGGTCTCACCAATGTAGGAACTTCCACAACTGCAGTCAATCTTATAAACTCCTGGTGATTAAAAGGGGATAACATCCTTCGGTGATCTTAGATGTCCCACCTGACCTTAGATGACCTTGGATAACGGCATGTATATGGTTTTAATGGAATACCTTCGCAGTATTGTACCAACTTTGTCCGTTACTCCATTACCTAACGTAGGGCATAAAAGCTAATCGAATTTAAACTTTCGTGAGACATGTTAAAATAAAACTTCTAATCACACGGTTCAACTCACGTATTCAATGTCACTCCGGGAGATTGCTGGAACACATACGCAACGTGAAGAAGATGGATGTTAGGAACTCGGCGGTAGCAGAACATGCGTGCGATACAGGCGCGTCTCATTTCATTCGCTTCGACATGGCGAGATTGCTGGTACGGGAGAAAGGTTATGTGCCACACAAGATTCGTGAGGCGATTGAGATTGGGCGCCGCCCAAATTTTAATCGTGATGGGGGCTGGATGTTACCGCCAGCTTGGAAAACTATCATTCCTAAATTGAAGTGGACAGCGTGTAGTGACAATCCCGTGGACACAGTGAGTTCAGTGTGCGTATCGTCTCTCGGAGGAGATGACCTCCTGCCGCAATCTCACATAACTGCTCCAGCGCTCGACGCTCCCCCTCCCCCTGCCCTGTCGGCGCGTGCGACACGCGCCGCTCGACGTGAGGAGCGAGCGCGGGCAGTGTTACGAGCGAAACCGCCGCGAGAACACTCATCCTGAAGAAGAACTCCCGAAGAGTTCGAAACATGTCGCCCGGAGTGACATTGAATACGTGAGTTGAACCGTGTGATTAGAAGTTTTATTTTGGCATAAAAGCTGGTTGCCTTGGAACATCAGGATGTTTTCCTCTAGACTTCTGTCTGGGTTGCCGTCCGTCTAACTTATACCCATTCCACCTAAGGACCTTCTCAATGTGCAACATCTCGCTCTCTAAAAATTCAGGATCACAAAGGTCCTGTGCCCTGTTCCGCAGAGAGTTAACCACAGACTGTAGGTGGCGGGGGTGATGATGAGACAGAGCGTTAAGATACTTGTCTGTGTGTGTCGGTTTTCTGTAAACAGTGTGCGTCAAGGACCCATCCATCCGACCTATCACTTTAATATCCAGAAAAGGCAGACTGCGTTCTGATTCCAATCATATGTGAACTTTATTTTTGCGTGAACGGAATTCAGATGCTGGAGTAATTGCTCAACTTCCTGCTTGCCACCTTTTATAATGCAAAACACATCATCGACGTATCGCTTCCATAACTACTGCCCATGGTTGCAGATCTATATTGGATTCGAAGTGTTCCATCCAGATATTTGCCATTACCGGAGCCACCGGGTTGCCCATAGCAACACCATCAATCTGAAGGTAATGCTTTCCGCCATATAAAAAGTAACTACCTTCCAATCAGTTCCTCAGCAATACCATAACTGACTCCGGCATCCTGTTGTCAGCCAGTCTCTTTCTGACGACTTCCAGACATTCTTTAACGGGAACATTGGTAAACAATGACTCAACATCGAAGCTCACCATTATGTCATCTGGTTCCAACGTTATGTCCTTGAGAATATCCACAAAATGACGGGAGTCCTTCACAAAAGACGAAGTCATTGTTTACCAATGTTCCCGTTAAAGAATGTCTGGAAGTCGTCAGAAAGAGACTGGCTGACAACGGGATGCCGGAGTCAGTCATGGTATTGCTGAGGAACTGTTTGGAAGGTAGTTACTTTTTATATGGCGGAAAGCATTACCTTCAGATTGATGGTGTTGCTATGGGCAGCCCGGTGGCTCCGGTAATGGCAAATATCTGGATGGAACACTTCGAATCCAATATAGATCTGCAACCATGGGCAGTAGTTATGGAAGCGATACGTCGATGATGTGTTTTGCATTATAAAAAGTGGCAAGCAGGAAGTTGAGCAATTACTCCAGCATTAGAATTCCGTTCACGCAAAAATAAAGTTCACATATGAATTGGAATCAGAACGCAGTCTGCCTTTTCTGGATATTAAAGTGATAGGTCGGATGGATGGGTCCTTGACGCACACTGTTTACAGAAAACCGACACACACACAGACAAGTATCTTAACGCTCTGTCTCATCATCACCCCCGCCACCTACAGTCTGTGATTAACTCTCTGCGGAACAGGGCACAGGACCTTTGTGATCCTGAATTTTTAGAGAGCGAGATGTTGCACATTGAGAAGGTCCTTAGGTGGAATGGGTATAAGTTAGACGGACGGCAACCCAGACGGAAGTCTAGAGGAAAACATCCTGATGTTCCAAGGCAACCAGCTTTTATGCCCTACGTTAAGGGAGTAACGGACAAAGTTGGTACAATACTGCGAAGGTATTCCATTAAAACCATATACATGCCGTTATCCAAGGTCGTGGGACATCTAAGATCACCGAAGGATGTTATCCCCTTTCAATCACCAGGAGTTTATAAGATTGACTGCAGTTGTGGAAGTTCCTACATTGGTGAGACCAAGCGAACCATCGCGGAAAGGGTCAAGGAAAATATTGCGGCTGTAAAAAATCGGCAGGTGAATAAGTCTGCGATAGCCGAGCATTTGTTGGAGTCAGGACCAAACCACTGGATTGAGCTCCATAAACCGAAAGTCCTGTCTACGGAACGTCATTTCTATTTTCTATAGTAGAAAAATACGTGAAGCCGTTGAAATCAGAAAACATCGTAATTTCAATCGGGATGACGGTTTTAAGATTTCATCTTCGTGGAATCCTATCATAAGTAAATGCCAGCGTCAGAAAACATCGTCCGTTATATCACCGGACATTGTTAGTGTTGTTAATAAAACACGGGGATGGCGGTTGACAAGTAACGGTATTTATTTCACAATAGACATAGACCATACATGAAGTTGTCACAAGAACGTAACTAGATGGCGCTAGGAACTATGTTTAATAATACATATTTATTATTTTGATATGAATTAACAACACCCCCACTATATCAAAATAACAAATGAACCAATATTATATACTTAACAAATATAAGGTCCTATTGAAACTAACTTATACAATAATTTAGTTCAATCATATAACAACCAGAAGGGAAAAACAAGAAATTACAAATTAACATGAAAGCTCACAAAAATAAACTTTTCATAAATACCAAAATCTTATTTAGACAAGTTACAATTATTTTTGAACCACACCAAGTGTTTTCATAAAGCTGTAATGTTTCACCTCCGGTAAACCTTTGGTTAACAGGTCAGCGGGCATGTTGGCAGTTGGCAAATACATTGTTTCTACAATATTATTATTGATTACCTCTCTAATAAAATTGTACCTCACATCTATGTGTTTAGAACGCTTATGTGACTGATGATTATTTGCCAGCTTTAATGCGCTCTGACTGTCATTATATATCACAATCTTATTACAAAAACCTATTAGTTCCACCTCAAGGTTTTGTAAGTAAATGGCTTCGCGGCAAGCTTCTGACAAAGCCATGTACTCACTTTCACAAGAACTCAAAGCAACGGTTCTTTGTTTTTTACTCTCCCACGAAATAGCAGAGCCGGATTTCATGAAACAAAATCCTGTGTATGACCGTCTGTCAATTGTATCACTCGCCCAATCGGCGTCTACGAAACCTACCAGTTCTGCTCTTCCTTTGGAGTACTTCAAACAATAGTCTTTTGTTCTTAACAAATATTTTAAAATTCTTTTTGCATAATTCCAATGAACATGTGAATAGCTATTATTAAATTGACTCAGGTAACTGACTGCAAAAGAAATATCAGGTCGAGTCAACACTGACAAGTACATCAAGCAACCTATTAGTTTCTGATATGGTAGTCTGTCTTCACAAGTATTAGACTTTTCAATGTTTAATTTACATTCCATAGGGGTTTCAACAGTATTACAATCTACCATATCAAACCTTTTTGCCAGTTGTTCAATGTAATGCTCCTGGTCTAAAGTAACAACATTCAAGCCTTTTTTTACTGTCATACCTAAATATTGTTTGACATCACCAAGGTTCTTTTTTTTGAATTTTTGACTCAATGCTGTAATCAGAAAATCCTTTTCTATTTTATTATTAGAAAATATTAGAAAGTCATCAACATAAATTCCAACTATAGTTTTCATATTATTGCCATGATTTTTTATAAATACACAAGGCTCAAGTTTACTCTTGGTATATCCTAAATTACACAATGTTTGATCTACTTTCTGATACCATGCAAGGGACGATTGTTTCAAGCCATAGACAGCCTTTTTTAATTTTAATACTTTGTTAGTATCAGTGCCAGGAAAACCTTCTGGCAAATGCATATATATGCTCTCTTTTAGGTGACCATTAAGAAAAGCTGTTGTGACATCTAAATGAGTGATATCCATATCTAGCTGTACACTCAGAGCAAATAATAAACGCAAAGTTGAATGCCTTATAACAGGGGAAAAGGTTTCTTGGTAGTCAATACCAACTCTTTGCGTAAAGCCTTTAGCTACCAATCGCGCACGATATCTCACTCGATTGTCACAATCACGCTTCTTTCTTAAAACCCACTTGCACTGCACTACACTCGCGTTATCTGGAGTTTCGACAACTTCCCATACCTCGTTGTCTTTAAACGACTGCAGCTCCTCTTCCATCGCCTGCAACCATTGTTGTTTCTCAGGACCACTGATGGCTTCTGCATATGTCATCTCATCTTCTCCCACGTATGTGCTGCATGTGTTGGCAAATCCATAACGGTCTGGCTTCTTTCTCTGTCGCTTTAGAACCTCTGCATTAGCTGCTGAATCAGATATTTCAGTTCTCGGTGAAATGTCATCTGAAGCCTGTTCTTCTGCTTCCGGTTTCACCTGTGATGAGGCTTCTGTGTGATGAAAAATACCTTCTGAGCATGGCTGCTCTCCTCCTGCTTCACACTCCTCATTCCCATCATCCACGTCGAGGTACTCTGACTCAGATGCGCTCGAACTTGACTCATCTAACAGTTCAGGTTTAATCACAGATTCCTGCATACACTCCCCCACTGAATCTGTGTTCTCTATGCATACTGCAACTGTGTCATCACTCCTTTTCTTTTCTAGGATCACAACATCTCGACTTGTTGTAACTAGGTTTCTCACAGGATCATAAATTCTGTATCCCTTAATGTTATCTGAGAAACCAACAAGTATGTGCTTCTTAGACTTCTTGTCCCATTTGGTCCTTTTTTCTTTCGGGACGTGTACCATGACAGGGCTACCAAAGATGCGCAAGCCTTCTAAATTAGGCTTCTTTCTCGTCCACATCTCGTACGGAGTCTTCTCTAACGTCGAAGGTACTGACCGGTTTTTTAAGTACACGGCAGTATTGGCAGCTTCTGCCCAGAACCTCTTGTCTAGACCTGCTTCGAACAGAAGACATCTTGCTCTTTCGACAATCGTACGATTTGATCGTTCGCTGAGACCGTTCTGTTCAGCTGTGTACGGGTTGGTTTTCTGGTGCACTATACCTTCACTCTTCAAGAAACCTTCAAAATCTTTATTACAATATTCACGGCCTTGATCTGATCTTAAGATTTTAATTTTCTTGTTCCGACTGTTTTCTGCCATCGACTTGAACTCTTTAAAATAACTTAATGCTTCACTTTTCGCTTTCAAGAAATATATAAAAGTCATTCTGCTAAAGTCGTCAATAAAAAGTATGAAATACCTTGCACCACCAATTGAATTCTTCTCCATAGGACCACAGATGTCACTATGAATAATTTGCAGCATCTCTGTGGCTCGTGTACCCGTGGAGAAGGGTAACCTTGACTGTTTACCTTCACTTATATCTTTATTCTATCCATACTTCACAGTTTGACTTACTTGCTGTAAAAGTTCCAGGATAATCTATTCCATCAACCAATCCACGCTTCATTTTGTTCATATCATTGCTATTGATTTGCCCTAACCTCCGATGCCATGTGTCACCATCAGCCACTGAAGAAGTCAGCATACAGCTCTGTGTTGTTGTTTTTTGATTTAGCTTGTAAACACCATTGATAAGGTCTGCTTCCGCGACTAAATCTCCTAGTTTGTTGCGGATCAAGCATTTGTTGGGTTCGAAAACAACAGTATTTCCGTTCTTTATCAACTCACTGACTGATAGTAGGTTAGTCGTAAGACTCGGTACGCACAATACATTTTTTACGTTTACTTCGTAACCATAACTAGTTGTTATTTCCATATCTCCCGAACATATAACGGGGACTTTTGTATTGTTTGCTACAATGATTTCTGGAAGACTCGGCGAATATTGTTTGTTTTACAGCCAGTTTTCATTCGCCGTAAGATGCATACTGGCGCCGGAATCAACGTAAAAGTCACTTTTATTGAAGTTTCCACTGAGAAAAACAACGTTGAAAGCGTTAGTCTGTTTTTTCTTCTCTGGTTTTTCATGTAAAAGTGGACATGGCTCCGATAATGCCCATTTTCTTTGCATTTGTAACAGGTTATTGTTTTCGTGTTGACACTTGAGTTTGACGTATACGAGTTCGGTTGTCTGTGCTTGCTAGTGTTGCCATAGTGAGACTTCTTTTTCCCATAATTTTTTGCAAGTAATGCTGAGTTACATTCCGTTTCACTCACTTGAGCAGATTCCATATCCAGTAATTTGGTTTTTATTGAATCGGCCGTTATACTGATACCAGAGTGTTCGATAGCCATGATCATAGGCATAAATCGTTCTGGTAAACCAGCAAGCATCAATGAGCCAACCCATTCATCATTGATTTCAAAACCTGTGCCTTTTAATCGCTGCGAGGTTTCCACTATTTGCGTCACATAATTCGTCATGTTATCACAACTTTCTAATCTGATAGATATTAGATGACGAAGCAAAGAAATTCTCCTCGAAAATCCCGAATCGTCGAACAAAGTCTTCAATGTTGTCCACAATTCCTTCGTGGTCTTCGCGTTCTTTATGTGCACAAATAAAGATGAATCTATCGTCAAAATCAGTTTTGCTCTTGCATCTGCAACCGTTGCGTCTGTAGCTGGTTCTAGCTTGAGGTACTTGTCCGCGCCCTCAAGTATCAGCAAATTTTCGACCGCGAACGCCCAATCGTCGTAATTTTCACGACCCTTCAGCTTTGGCACGTTCGTCAGAAAATTAGAACTCATTTTTAGCACTTCACACACGAAAAAACTAACAATAACTATTACTTTTCAATTAAATACGCCCATAACCTATTAAAACACGGGGATGGCGGTTGACAAGTAACGGTATTTATTTCACAATAGACATAGACCATACATGAAGTTGTCACAAGAACGTAACTAGATGGCGCTAGGAACTATGTTTAATAATACATATTTATTATTTTGATATGAATTAACAACAGTTGTGTGTCGGCCGGGTGACAACCCTAGTGTACAAGTGGTTCAAAAAGACCAAATGCGGGTAGTTCGGAAAACCCGCGCAGCAAGAAGATGTTGATACCCGCACAAGCCAGTTGTCCCGTGACCATGGATGTTGCAACACATCCGAAACGTCGGGAGACCTCAGTGAGGTAAATAAATAAGTTAATACGCGATTAAGTCCCGTTTAGTATAAATAATCCCCCATATCATTCCAAAGATGCCCACTGCCACTTAAATTTAGCGATTCGGAGGGCTATATCGGTTACCTTAGTTATGCTGCAAATAGCCTCATTTCTGATGCGATCACGCAGAGAAACTCCCAGCACAGCCCTCTCCATTGCCCTTTGGGTGAATTATTAGTTTAGTATACAATACAATACAATACAATTCTTTATTGATAACATAAGTTACAGGTCAATTGGCATGTTACAAGTACTTTAAATCAAACTTATCAAAATACGTTAGATTCAAACCCGAGAATTTACAATATTTTATATGTGGTCAATTCAGAGGGCAAATAATACAATAACAATTTAAATACTATGTCAATTTTCGAAAACATATTAATGTACATAAGGCTACTAGGTATTATAATCACAGAAATAGAATTATTAGTTATTGTTAGTTAAGAATTCATCAAGGCTATAATAAGCCTTTTCTATCAGGAAGTTCTTCACTTGGTTAACAAATGCACTCGCACACATTTTAGCCTCTTTTACCTTACTTGGCAGGCGATTATAAATTTTAGGACCCATGTACCAGTAACACTGCTCTGATTTTTTTAGTTTGTGTCTGTTGACCAAAAGGTTCCCTGCATGACGTTGATCAGGGCCACGTGCTTTAAATTGATTTAAGCTTCTACGGACAATTTTAGATATTTCCAGTATGTACAGGGATGGGACTGTTAATATTTTCATTTTCCTAAAAATATCACGGGCTGGCGTGTCCCATGGCACCCTAGCCATTATTCTTATTACCCTTTTTTGCAAGATGAAAATCCTTTGTCTATCTGCTGCCTGTCCCCACATATCTATACCATAGACAACAAGAGACTGGAAGTAGGCAAAGTACGACATTCTTACTGAATTGTCGTCGAGCATTTTGGTCAGTCTGGAAATCGCATAGCAAACTTTCCCTATTTTTTTACAAAGGTTGTCTATATGGTTTTCCAAGGTAAGTCGAGAATCTAGCGTAAAGCCTAAATATTTTTCATTTTTTACAAAAGGAACCTGAGCGTTATTTAAATTTGGTATTGTTGGTAAGCTTCTCAGACCTACTTGTATAATATTGGTCTTCTCTAGATTAAGAAGCATACCATTAGCGGTGAACCAAGTTTTGAGGTCAAGAAGAAGTTGATTTATTCTAGACTGCAGGTCCATATAGTCAGACCCAGAGACAACAAAAGCACTGTCATCTGCGTAAGCAATTAATTTTCCATAACGTGTACTTGATGCTAAATCATTAACTAATATGATAAAGAGATAGTTTCCAATAACGGACCCTTGCGGGACGGAAATAGCATCCAAAGTTTGCGAGTTAGATTGCCCTTTCTTACTATTTGTAGATATTTCACACACCTGTACTCTGTTTTTCAGGAATGACCTAAATAGGTCAAGAAAGTTCTCTCGAATGCCATAGTGGTGCAATTTTCGTATTATAAGCTTATGGTCAACCAAGTCGAAGGCTTTGGATAGATCGCATAGAACAACCGCGACCTTGCATCCCATTTCTAACTTATCAAAGACTTCTCTTAGTATGCCCTAGTGGCGTCTATCGTTGATTTATGAGATTGATATGCGTACTGTTCTTTAGCTAAGAGCTCTTGACCAGTCAGATACTTCATCAACCTTTTACCAATCCCTAATTCAAAAATCTTTGACAGAGCTGGTATCACTGATATGGGTCGATAATTTTTATAATCCGATTTGTATGTATGTATGTATTAAAAATATAATAGTGGATGCAAGTTTCCTATCGTAGCTTATGCAGTGAATGCTGATATGTTCATCGTAGGAGTAAATTTTATTGTATCATTCACGCACGACAAGTGTCGATAGCAATTATATTGTAACATTATATTTTTTTTAGGCAGAATACCCTACTAACGAAATTACCATACTGTTTTAAAAAATGTATAAGTAAACTGTTTATATGTTTTGACATAAGGTTGCTTCTAGATGTAATGAGCACTCTGCATATAGGTCTAGTTTTCCTTCTGGGTTGGAAGGTCTGACGCTTAAAACAGACTTTTTCAAAATCATATTATAAGATAAACGATAAATCATCATGATGATGATGATGATGATGATGATGATGATGATGATGATGGTGATGATGATGATGATGTTGATAAGATAAACGATATTTGGCAGTGATAAAGTCCTGCACTTGAAGTCTATAGCAAAATAAATAAATAGGCTTTCCACTGTAGCAATGTTATCTTATAATACTCTGATACCGAAAGACTATAATTGTGTACTGTTTTGAAAAAAATAATTACGCCTCGCCGAGTTTTTTACGCCGGTTCTTCTCGAGGGAGAGTTTTTCTTTCCGAACCTGTGGTAGTGTAACGACATTCATATGTGCATAACATGCCTAAATTGAAGAATAAATCACTTTGACTTTGATTGATGATCTTTCCAATTTTTGCGCGACTACGAAAGGTAGGGACATAATTAGAGCAGTCTATATATGTATTTAAGTGTGTTCCACGGTAACGTTTAAGATACTGAACCGATTGTAATGATTGAGATATCAATCACTTTGATATTGTGCTCCGACCATCATAAGCGTTTTCCGTAGGTGGGGTACAGTTTTTCGAACTTTTTTGATTGTTTTATTTAGGTGACGAAAATAAATGAGATTCAAATAAAACTGTTTGTTCCAGTAAAAACATATACAGTACCGGCAAATCAATTACAGCTTGACTAGCCCGCTTTACTGGTTCATTTCAATTGGTGCTTATCCCTTAATTCGCATTAAGTCATTATCACCAAATTTCGTACACAGTAAATGACTTAAACGTCATGGATCACTGATTCATGTTAACCCCGATGATACAATTCAGCTTCATAATTATATACATACTATTTCAATATAACAATCGTTATAGAAGGCCGTAGATATACTTTTTTAAATGACTATAGGTACGTTTTAATTTCGTAACAAATAATAGACGAAAAAGACATCGTTGGCGACTCGTTTTAATTCCTGTTTTTAGCAATTTGAATATTAATTTTAAATTGAAATAAGTTATGTATCTTATGTAAACTCTACGTATGTTTTAATTTCGTAATAAATAATAGACGAAAGAGATATCGTTGGCGACTCGTTTTAATTCCTGTTTTTAGCAATTTGAATATTAATTTTAAATTGAAATAAGTTATGTATCTTATGTAAACTCCACATACGTTTTAATTTCGTAACAAATAATAGACTAAAGAGATGTCGTTCGCGACTCGTTTTAATTCCTGTTTTTAGCAATTTGAATATTAATTTTAAATTGAAATAAGTTATGTATCTTATGTAAACTCTACTTACGTTTTAATTTCGTAATAAATAATAGACGAAAGAGATATCGTTGGCTACTCGTTTTAATTGCAGTTTTTGGCAACTTGACAACATTTTTAACTCTGGGAAAACAAAAAACACCATCAAAAGTTGAGACGATAAACAAAAAATATTTTCTTCTATTTTATCTACCGGAAGCCGGAAGCTTCAAACTGTATTTCAGGATATCCAAAGTTTTTTTTACTGTACCGCATAACGTAACGAACTTGTATACGTCATCATCCTCGTGGCGTTATTACTGTTTCTGACCCAAAGGAGCCCGAGGCCCGCTTTGGCACTTAATCCCAAGATTTGGTATAGGCACTACTTTTGCGAAAGCGACTGACCTTCCAACTCAATAGGAAAACTAGTTTTCTCACGATGCTTTCCTTCACCGAAAAGCCAATGCAATATATCAAATGATATATCGTTCAAAAAAATTTGAACCCATTAATTAGTACGAGCCGGGCTTCGAACCCAGGACTCACAGATTGATAGTCACGAGCGTTGCCGCTCGGCTACAGTGACTCTACGAACGAAAACGAAACGAAACGATACGAAACGAAACGAAATTGTACAGGTAGGTAATTAGTTTATATTATTTCAAAATCAAATTTATTCCTACGTATAATAATATTAGGTCCTCACCTATGAAATTGGCGGTTTGTATGGAGAATTTAATGAAAATTGTGATTTACATACATTTTATTTTGCGGATTATTCAGTAATGTCCTATTCAAATCAAACAAAATTTTGGTAGGAATATAGAAAACCTTTAAGCTACGTTACACATATTTTAGTTACTTAAAAATAGACCGCATCATAAAACTATCCGTAATTGAAGCACTTGAACCGGCAGCACATGAAAAGGGTGGTTTTTATGCTTTAATTTGAAACACTGAAAAAAAATTAAAAACTATTATTTGTATTTAAAACCTTTGCTACATAGTCTTATATTGAAATTAAAAAATAATTTGGAAGTTGCAATAGAAATTAATAAATTACGTAGTTAAAAGTTCTATGATTTGTCAAAAAATTGCGAAAGCCTATAGTGGCGCACAATTGTCTCAACAATTCTGATCAGTAAAAAAGAAAAAAACTACGGTCAACGAGTTAGTTCAAATTACGCTGACATCGCAATTCATTAACTTGTTTATAAGAAAAAAAATCCGTGTAGAATATTACGTAGAACCCAGAAAGTTGTATACCAGCATCGAACCTTAACATACCAATAATAGAGTCGAAAACGCCTAGTTAGAAGTGTTCAAAAGTCTGTAAAAAAACCGGTCACGTGCGTGTCGGGGGGCCACGCGCTAGGGTTCCGTAGTTGTATGTCTGCCTTTATTACATCGACGCGCGCGGGTCAATTAAACGTTGCGGTTACGTCGCCCGAATTTGTATAAAAGTTGGCCTTTTCTAGTGCATTTTTTGAGTTGGTCGACTCTTTAATAGCAATGTCTACTTACCTGTGATAGTTGTCCTTTTAGATTCATTATATGTACTTCCACGTTTTTTTTCATAGGTATAGTAGTAGTAACCATTTAGCCGGCAGAGCCTTACTTTTTAGCCAAGATGTAGAATTTGTTGTGTTTGATGTGTTTTGTGTCGTGTGTCTGGTAAAGTTAAGCCGTCTGGAGTAGGAAGGTTGGCGCTACTTGCGATCTGATATCTTTTTTACGCTGAAAGTTACATGAGTTAGGGAGTCTTAGCAATCGGTTTACATGTAATGTTTTTTATGGGATTGTATATTCTCAGAAGAAGAAAGAGTAACCTTAGCAAGATATAAAAAATAATAAATAAATAAATATTTGGTGACTATCTGACACAAATCGACCTAGTCCCAAACTAAGCAAAGCTTGTACTATGGGTACTAGACGACGATAAACATACTTATATAGATAAATAAATACTTAAATACACAGAAAACATCCATGACTCAGTAACAAATATTCATGCTCATCACACAAATAAATGCCCTTACCGGGATTCGAACCCAGGACCTCTTGCTTCGTAGGCAGGGTCACTACCAACTAGGCTAAAGCGGTCGTCAAATATTTCTCCCTTTTTTTGTGGTTGGATCGCACGTTTGCTCATAAGCGATAAGGCGACAGTCGCTGTATGATCTTGTAATGCCGAATTAACTTTTTCTAGAATAACATTCATTGCGTTTCTGTACGAGTAAGTAGGTTAGCTACGGCCTCGCAGCCCGTATGACCTGATTCTTCACCCTCTAATTATACTAATATTACTTAAGGCCCTGCCAAGCGACAACATAAGGTATTTTAGGCCACGCCCTAACACCCGCCCGCGCCCTGCACCCCGCATTAAAAGTCTCGTATTTATACATGTTACACACACAAACACGCGTTCCGCTCACGTCGCGTCACCAACCGTAACAGTAAAGAACGAGGTTACTACGCATGCACGATGCACAGGAAATTTATACAAAAATAAGATAGATGGCGTACATTCATCAACACGAATTCTAAAATTTATTATTAAACGATATGATACCGAGAGAAAGAATATAATGGAAAAAATAAACCATCTTCGTCTGTAGCCCCCGACAGGATAAACAAAAATATTTCATTAAATAATTTGTTTCGTTATAAAAAGGTATAAAATTTAATATTGTTCAAATTGAGCATTAAAATAAAAAGCAATTCTAATTTAGCTTGCAAGATTTGACCTAAACGAACATACTGAGAAACATACATTGCAAGTTAAATAAAAGCGTTCAGAAATATTTATGGTTATCTTGATAAGATAACTGGCTTATATTACCTTAATTTCGTTATCATTGTCATATGACTCAATGGTGTAGAGAATAAACTATTGACTACCAATCTTGTGATAGTGGGTTCGAATCTACCGGGACTGAAATGCGTTTAAAGTTTTTTTTTCTTTTTACATTTACTTTTTACTTTGAGTAAAAAATCTTTCGTAATGAAGTTTAACAACATCAGTTTTGGTTTCAAATTACGAAAACATTGGAAGCGCATTCACAGCGCACAGGTTCGAGTAATGTACCGCCAAGGTAATGAATGCACGTCCAATATAATGTACATGCACATGAATTGTACTGAGCAATATAGGTCCGGGGCTGATACTGCTATGCACGACAAAAATGAGATTATAGTGCCGTAGGGGAGACCGGGGCAAGATGAGACGCTTAAGAGAAAAAGCGTCATAATTTGAAAATTAAACTGTTTATTATAAATCTCTTACAATAAAAGCAACACTCATAGTTTTATTTCAGTTCCCCCTGTTTTTTAAGTAATACTTCTATTTGTCATTATGTATGTAGGCATAATTGACTTTGCGCATAAACTGTTTTGGCAGAATCGAGATTCGCATAGTTCGATTACGCCGAATTACAATAGTCCGAATATTATTTGTGCATAATTTTGATCCGAATCATGTACACGCATAAAATTTACATTTGTCATACCTATGATATCAATTTACGAGTGCCCCTACCCACTCGTAATTGAAATCACCATGCGATTGTTTTTGACAGTTGACGTATGTGACATCTGCCAAGAATTTTTCAAAACTTTTATTTTCGTTTACATGACACTGACAGATACGCTACGTTTTACGTTTGAATCTATTTTAAGTTATAGTATGAAAAAATAATAACCGGTATCAAGGACAACATCTGCGTACAAAGGAACGTAACGGGAAGATTGTCTCTGACTGACATTGTAAAATTTCTGCATGTTGGTAAACAGCGTGTGACTTTCAAAAATACGGCTATTAGAAAATGGTGACATTAAAGTCATCGGTGATAATTTTAGTCACCGGTGATAATTTTAGTCACCGGTGACTTTGATATCACCAGTGAGATTCAAAAATCGCACTCCAGGTAGTGACACGCACGCGCCGCTCTGACTCGCGTGAGGTGACTGAAGTTCGCGCGAATGGTGTCGTCTTCGGCTCTGTTGTGTTCACCAGTTACGCACTTCATCTAGCCCCGGTCTTCCCTACATTACTTGGCCGTGCATTATTGAATGTTGATTTCTTCAATCAAATCATTCTTCTGTACATTCGGTACTCAATTCTGTGGTTTTTTAATCAGATTTTATTTTACTTATTGTCGCTTTCGAAATAGCTCTAAATCAAAAATTAAAAACGTATCACAAAAACTAAGGGCATATTTAAATTTTATTACGAATTAACGATAAATGAACTACGAAAATACCTATATATACGTTTTACTAAATAATAAACAAAAGGTAAACACTGGTAAGTACCTAGTACCTATTCTTTTCACTTTTTTGAAAAAACATTTACAATATTTTTGGATAAACATAATAGGTGGAAGTGACAAATAATACATAGAAAAATAAAAGTTCTGTGCAATTTTTACATATTTGGTTTAAAAAATATATTCGAAAAACTCAACTCAAAAATATAAAAACTCTTTTCAACCACGAGATTTGAACCCGATACAGCAGGACACATTTTGTTACCGACATGCACCCACAGGACTACAAGAACGCTACTCATCATGTCGAAAATTGTAACTGCTTAGTACACATTATACATTTATTGCGTTTGTGTGAGTGCGATTTTAGGAGCGCTCACGACCATTACAGAAAGACCTCCGGCACGTTTCGTGTTGAATGGCGCCGTATGCCTAAATATACGGGTGTATAATTATAATTCGTAAGTAATTTTGCGGCGCTAAGTGACGTAGATCCTGCTTCGATCACGGCTGACTGCCGAATGGACGCCGCACGTAAGAAACAAACTTATGCCACTAACGTTTGACAGACAAGGAAACAACATCCTCAGAAAGGGGCGTTTGCTTTCAAAAACGCGAAATCAGTAATCATGGGATTATTATAAATATTATTATGAAGGGAGTATATTTTATAAAGTGAGATTCAAGACGAGTAATAGATCATCATTTCAACTAAGTTTCGCCGCTTGATTTCATGTTGCTTACTCACACTGGTTAAAAATCTAAAAACTAGGACGCAACTTTGGATTTTTTTTCTATCGAGGAAATTTCAAGCAATCGCGAATCGATCTAGTTGGAAGAACAAACATATAATCAAGAATCATATATCTGAAAATCAGGCCTCATTGTCTCCTAGAATGGTCAGAATGGCGTGTCCAACAACTCGATATTTTTCAATACAGCCCCTTAACCACTTAATACGAGTCGATTAGGTGCTTTCAGCGAAAGACCTGTTATTAAACTGAAATGAGTTCGTGTATGTGTAATTACAAACTTAAGTCTAATTTGGAGTAGGATTGAAACTGTAAGTTTAAATTGAAAAAAGTTTAAAATGAAAAACTACTCCGATGTCATACGACTTGCAGAAAAACACCGCTAAAATTATTCGGAATTTGAACGGAACCGAAGAATTCGGCCGACTAACGAACATTGAAAAATATGCCGAAAACGCCGAATGGTGAATAATTACTAAATATTCGGCGTATCTCTACAAAAAAACCTTTTGACATGCAAGTATCACATCTAGTGAGAGCTAATGTTACCTTATCTTAATAAAAATACAGAAACACAATAGAGTAACTCAAGGTTCGTTAACACTAACGAGTACGTTAAATAAGGAACAAAGCAGACGCCATAATTCCTAGTGTAGCAGTCTCCAGGGTCAATCTCAGACATATATTTCGCATTCTAATACTCGTACGTTTCACACTCACTTTAGCAAACAAATTTTGTCAGAAATAATTCTTGAAACCCACACTCAAACATATTTACAGATAGATTTAGGTAGATTGGAGACATATTTTTGCAGAAAGACATTGTTTTTACTCGCAAAGGAGAAAGGAATTCACGTTTTTTTTTTAATTGCTAAAAACGTTAATATTATTTTTATTACCAATGTAGGCAATGTAAAACAATGTATGTTGTCTAAAATAAAGTGATGTTCAGATGTGGAGTGCGTCTTTGTTTGACCCCTCGTACCCGTCACGCGACGTCCTTTTGAAATTGCAAGCACCCACATATCAAGATGTATAATTTGTGGATGAACGGTTAGGGACGTTAAAACAAGTTTTAACAAAATAGCGGGGCTGATTGAAAATTTACGTTAACGTTAACAAAATGACATGAGCTGGAAGTAGGTAGGTATTTTTATCGATATGTGAGTGAGACTGAGATTGAGAGTGGGGGATCTACATTTGTCTCTGGCTATTTAAACAGCGTACCCTTGTTAATGTAGCGTATCGATAAAACCACCAACCTACTTCCAACCACGTCATTTTGCATTGCATGCATATATCTTGATATAGGGGCGCGAATCAAAGCTATCATCATTGTTCAACTAACAAATTGTAATGGAATTCTTAGGAAAGGATTACCAACTGCAGTTACGAGTAAGCCTCAGCAGCAAGGTTTGGTGGAAACCTCCACACAAAACACGACCTTAGAGTCTCTCAGATAAGATTATAAATAAAATGACAGAGAAAAGTGGCAACGGGCCAAGTTGATTGCGACCAAAGAAAGACAAAAGAAAAGACAGGCCACTCCGTGCTCAACACGAGCGTGGGTTTGAAGTGGATAAGCCTACTTCGCGGGTTTTAACCCTTTCAAGATGCACATGTCCACAGGCTACAGATATTTGTTACGTGAGCACTGTGACAAAGTTAAAGCAGTAGGCACCGCCTTTTAAATGATTCGTTGGCTATTTTATTTTACTAGAAGTATTTGACACAATCTGCCTTTGCAACTCAAAATTACCAACAACCCAGGAAGAGCTACAGGATAAACATACAAATATCATGAATACGAAAGTGTGTTCGTCTGCCTGTCTGTCCGTCCGGCTGTCTGTCTGTTACCTCTTCACGTTTAAACCGCTGAACCGATTAAGATGAAAGGTATAGAAATAGTTTGAGTCTCGGGGAGGACATAACATGGTTTTTGTCCCGATAATAATCTCAAGAGGGTGAAATGGGGGTGAAAGTTTGTATAAAGCTTCGATATAAACGGGTTCCACGCGGACGGAGTCCCGGGCAGAAGCTAGAATTCCTTACAGATAGGAGTTCGAAGATTACCATCTACAATATATACATGTTACACTTAGAAAGGTATAAAGTATAAACATAAATTTCACAGACGTTAGTTATTATAGTATAGCTTACAAAGTAATTATGTCCGTAATTAAAACGTTAACATTTTAAATAACGCAGCTATGAAAATAGAACAACTACATAATATATTGACTAACATTGATTACATTTAGGGGTGGGGTTTAAATAAATACTGAAGAGCCAAACAAGTAAAACAAATACATTGATGCTGGGTAATATATTGCTGCTGAATTTACATAATTCAGTAATCAGTCGTTGATTCAAATACATATTTCATTATTATCACAAACGGCAGATTGTTTAACTTGTAGTTAATGTGCCATTGTTATTAAATGTTTCGTAATTTTAACGTGGTATAATACACCACATTTTTTTGAATATTGATAGAAAGGTCGCGAAATATAACATTAAAGATGCCCGTTTTCACTTTGCGTCGTAATTATTTTTTACCACCGAGGTGACGCACTCAGCACAGTTACGCATCACTACAATAAACATAAGCGCAAATCGGGGTAGCAGGCGGTACCTCAGTGCGCGTACCCAGCATGTGTGCGTACTTGCGTAGACCTGATTGTTAATGGAGCCCTGAGGGGTAAACACTTAACGAGCGAGTTAGAACAATTCAATTGTCATTTTCCCATTCAAAAAGTGGCATTTAGATCTATCGCGTATAATGCGTCACGTGACGGAGAAGCAGTTCTTTGAAATTCGACTTTTTTCGTATAAAATATTAACCAGTAATTGACCCTACTCCCGCGTGTACGTCAGCGACGACAGATGAAGCAGTGTCCAGTAATAACCTTTGCACTCTTGTTTATTTTGCCTTGTTTTGTTGCTTGAGATAGCTTTAATAGCCAATATATTTACTGTGCGGCATACTGGCGATTTGTGCCAACGGGTGACGATAAGCAGAAAGATCACGGTCAACGCGTGAGTGCTCTCAGTTCGTCCCAAGAGGGTTTAGCGACGTCTCGGCGATAAGTTGCACTCGATCGGCCTTCACTTCATGCAGCAGAACTGCGCACAAAGACGACGCCCACACAAGCGGTTATGACTTTAAGAGAATAATCGAACGAGCGACCGAAGCGAACGAGGTTTTACACTTCAGCTTGGGCCGAAATTCGTGTGGCCGGCCGTAAAGGGTTTTTTTAAGCAATTCGCAAGTTTTCACTTCTGCCGGCACTCCCGGAGTGCAACCCGGTCTTTTTTTAAGCAATTCGCAAGTTATCACTTCTGCCAGCACTCCCGGAGTGCAACACGGTCTTTTTTTTTAACTTTCAAGGTACATCCATATCTTTTTATCACTTAATTTATATTTTTTATTTATACTCTTATAATAATTTCTGGTTTACTATTTAGCATCACTACGTTATCAATTTTAATATTCATGATCACGAGTCTACAATCCCTTAAGTTGTTTTTGCTGTAGTCAGCGCAACCAGGTCTTCAATGCACGTGTTTTTTGTCTAAGATTAGACTAAGAAAAACTGAATCCTCAGTCCAAGAAAAAACTTAAACCTCAGACCAAGAAAAATAGTTTTTGTTAGGGTTAAAAGATACGCACGGACAGTGTATCTCACGCGTGCAGTTCAGTTGCCGTGCTGTTACAGCACTGTGTACTTCGCCCTGACATTCCAACTGCAAGGCCACACGGAACCGAAGCGAACAACTGACATTCAACGGGGATCGCCTTCGATCCAACCACTTTTACTTAATCCACATTCACAACCGACACTACTACATTAACGACGCAATGTCAACCGTAACGCCAGCTGTTAAGAGTTTCAAATCGATTCACGTCTGAGACGATGCTCAATTGTTTTATAGTGAAGCGAAATAAGAGCGGTTAGGCCACTTCCGCATTTGCCGCAGCGGGCGCGGTGCGGTATCAATAAGGTGTCAGTCTCTCGTACATGAGAGGAGGCCTGTGCCCAGCAGTGGGACGTATATAGGCTGATGATGTGATAATAAAGGTGGGTAGCACCAAACCGTCTGTAATCGTAAGCGGTCTTCGTTAAAATCAGAATGTATGGAAAGATTGACAGCTTTCAATGGATTGACCTCTACAGGCGCCATGTTTAACGTTGATCGGGCTGTAATCGTGAAAAGGTGCAACCCACCCTAGTCAACACATATTCTTTACCGTGCGCTTACGTTTAAATAAGTGCAGCTTCCCATTAATCCCAATTGTACGGCGGCTGTACGAATGCGGTACTGTATAGGTACGGCAAAATATAATACTACCTATTGCGTAAATATACCTATACAAACAAGTAATGAAATTTGGTAACATCAGTAAACTCTCAAAGTTCACAAAGGGCACAATTGACCCTTCAGCAAAAACATCTTAAAAGCTGGTAAAGTTTAAAATCGAACAGACTAAATGGGTTAGCTCCATTTTATCTAAAAGAGCTGCAGATGAGACATGTCGGTGATGGTTTAGCTTTCAGTCCAAACTCATGCTTTTGCGTTCACGGGCCGATAATTGGTTATGATTATGAGTGTCGTGACGGCACACTTTTGTTTAGCCTTAGAAGAATATACACGAGTAATATACTCTTTTTTGTTAACTTATTGTAGACACTATTTGTGTAATGCTAATATTTTATATATAAACTTCCTGACATGTAATATTGACAATTACGAATGTGAATACACTACTTGGCATGTTGGCTCTCTAGGTTGTTTAACCTTAGCTGAATTATAATCAATGTTTTCGCTTTATTCATTCACAGCCATCAGATTACAAAAAAGACAAATAAATGAATAAAACAATTATAACCGATAAAAAATATATACAAAATCGTCTAAAAAATCGATATTAATTATATTACCTACATAAATATATGTATTATAAAAGCAATATTAGGTACGCAAAAGGATTCCTGAATAGAAGAATGGTTGTCGTAAACCCATAATATTTTTGAACCAGCTATCCAAAAATATTTGTGTATTACCTACCTATGTATATATCCTAATAAAACTTTTAAAATTGTATTCTATCATTTTGTCGGCGTGATTGATTTACATACCCATGGCGAATTACAGCTTTTTATAGTAGTAAAAGGTCACTGAGCTAAGCCGCAGACGGCTATGGCGAAACTAAAAAGTGACGAGTACTTTACCTCACCTCGATCTCGCTTGCGGGCTTGTCCATAAATTAAGTCTTCGATTTTTGACCCTTCCCCCCCCCCCCATCATCATCCTGTTTTTCCTTGAAATGGACGCTCCCCGCCTCATAAAATAACTATCGTCATCCAATGGCCCGACACCCCCCTATTTTGAAATGACGTCATATATGGACAGCCCCTAGGTGCTACAGAGCTCAATCGTACCTAAACTGAATTTAAAAAAAAATTACACTTACAGATATTACTTTGAGTTGGCCTTTTAGTAATGGACCACAGGAAGGTCACTAAACTGGGTGCTCTTTAGAACTGGTTTACCTGGAACAAAATACATTTTCGTTAACAATGGTTTGTTAAGTTTTTTGAAGGGTACCTAACAGTTTTCATATATTTATAATATAACACCCGTCCACTCTATTTCAACGAGGGTTTTTTTTTAAATCTATAATCTTACAATATATCACACAGACTTTATAGTGTAGATAATGTTGATTACAGTGTTAATTTACTATTTTGCTTTTATAAGTAAGTATAAGTAACAATTTGAATATCCTGTGACACCCAGTGCTGTACCTAGCATGGGTGCCTGGGGCCGAGATCGAGTGGTTGTGACCCAGTGGCACGGCCTTGACACAGCAGGATAACCTCAAGCCTAGTTCAAAGTAACGCACTCACATAGACAGTCGCACAAGTGGGGGTAGTGGACGGTACCTACATCAGCTTACGAGCCGCGTGTGTGTGCGTTAAAGAACTCATTGTAAATGGAGCGCAGACGCAAGAGACTTTAATTGAGATATATCAGCTAATATATTTTCTGTTACGTTGGCGCACGTGTGGCACAGTGTGGATCGCAGCCCTTAAGCTGACAACTTCCAGTGTCAACATACGTTATACCTACAGTGTTAAGTTATATCCACACCGTCGCTTTTCCAGTCGGTCACTGTTTTAAAGATATTTTTATTCAACGGCCAAGGTAACAAAGAACGGAGATAAAATTTGAATAAAACTTACATACAAAAACTTTTGGCACCGTCGCGACAACGAATCCAGGTCAATATGTTCCCCGAAGACCGGTATATTTATTACCATTTGATGTACTTCGTCCCGTGTTATTTTTGCTAAGAACATGAAAGGTCGTACTATTAAGTCCCGCCTTTCAATTGCTATTTCTTTTGTGTGCAGCCTTTGAGCGAAAGTTGTCTCCTTTGGAATGTTTATTTAAAAGTAAAGTTGGAAAAGGTTTAACGGATAACTTTGCTAATCACGGAATACTTTTCCATTAGTTTTGTATTCAATTGGAGTAAGACGAGGTTTTTGGTATAATGAGGCACGTTAAGTTTGACGACAATTTCATTATAATGACATTAATGACAGGATATGCAAAACAGCATATAATAATTTCTGGATTTCAAAGTGAAAGACTGAGATCCTTAATTAACACATGCGCTGATTGGCTGCTTGGAGAGTTTTTGTTTCATAACACAGATTGCTTAAAAATCTCGACATTGCGACTCTTATCACGCGCGGCTTTTGATAAGGGTGAACGAATTACTCACAAAAAAACTCAAATAAATTCCCTCTCAATATGTCAATGTAAATATATTAAACGGCACATACGCAACCAACCGTCACGGGGCCACGTAATCGGAACGCAGATTAATGTGGCAACGCTGATATGGACAAGCGAAAAATAAAGCAAAAATGTCCTGTGAAAGCCTTTCTCCGTCGGAAATGATGTAGCAGCACATAATTCTAAAGGACATAATACTGAAAAAGGTGCGGGTTTTTCAGGATCTACCCTAGATTACCTAAATCCATTGAAAGCAGGAGCTCCACTTTGAAAGTTATACCTATGTCCTAACAAGCATTTGACGCAAGTAAGCGGGACCTTACGTTATGAAACGATTCCTAATTTCTAACTTAATTTGAAGTTCACGCTGAAGCCTAATGAAAATATGGTTTTGTAGACGAGAAGCAAGTTTCATTGGTCTAAATCCGTTCAGCAATGGTAATAAAATAACTAACGTGCAAGCACAAAACTTAGGCATCGGTTGAATAAGAAACCTAACCTAGTAAGACATCTAGATGACCGGGCCTACTATATATTAGAAAAAACTGTATTACACAAACATAAAAGTTGACAATCAGAGAAACCGCATAGCAATAGGTACTAGCGTATACATAATGAAAAACTTTGCCGCCTATTCCCATTACTAATATCAATAAATATTTTCAATAATTGAATAGTGCCAAAGTAGAGTTTAGACTTAGCGTGGGAAGACCCAGTCGACAAGGCGGACTGATGGCCTAAAGGACGCGGGAGTCCGCAGGATGCGGGTGGAGCAGGACCGGTCAGTTACAATATCTCACCCAACATCTTATAAAAAAATGAAAGATGGTACTTAACTTCCTAACAGTTACCGTGTTTTTAACAAAAATACAAAGAAGCATATCGCATGGCGACGTTCGCTGATGAGTCACGGTAGAGACAATCAAACAAAAACTTGGGACGCAATCTCTCAGTCAGGCTTGGATGAGTAATCTCAAGTCATTAACTTATCTGTGATGAGCCGAGACGGAATCTGCACATTGATCATCGGAAACTTGGGTAACTTAAGAAATTTTGACGGCCTCACAAAATAACTGTGCTAACTTTCTTTGTATCGATTCTGTAGAATTCTGGGACATGTCATTGAAGCAGATGATATTGAAATGGAGGTGGAAGGAAGAATCAAAGAAATAAAAGAGACGCATACTTGATTACTGGAAATATTCAATATTGAAGCAATAAGGAATCACGGTTTCTATACATTATTGAAAGAGCGAGCGAAGATTTTCGTATCTACTGGAATAATTTCCATAAAAATATACATGTATGTACAATAGAAAGTCTGTCTGTTACCTCTATTCACGCTAAAACCGGTAAACTGATTTACATGAAATTCGGCATGTATATATTTAGTTTGAGACCCAAGGAAAGCCAAGCTGTGCGAGGACGCGTTTTGCTCTATTGACGAATTCTTTCAGAGCCGCGAGGCGACATAACTTTAAGTGCGACATGATAATTATAATCCTTATAACTGGACATAATATTAAAGTTAAAATAGTCGGTTGGGTTTTTGAAATGTAAAATAGTTATTTTATGATTGAATTGAAGAACATTGAATAAATAGTTTCCATGTTTACAATCAGTAACCAAGTAATCACCCTTCTGTTCATTATTTGTTAGTATGTATTAATTTAATTAATTACAGAGTCTGCGCCTTCGTTCGTGAACGTGAACGTATTATTTGATATTGTTAGATAATACGACTTAATTACTTACATAGGCTTTGAACTAAATACATACAGTTGTACCCAATTTGATCAACTCAAAACTGGTTTTAGAACAACAAAATTATACCTACTGACTTCTCTTGAAATTAATATTTTCTCGATTGGTCCACCACCAAAAGGTCAAAGCTAAGTAATACGAGCGGGTGGTGTTATCCCCTTTAACCCATTCAGCGCCAATCACAACACGTTGACGTGATTGCGGAACACCCGCGAAACACCGATCACGTCACTGTGACGTTAAAATGTTTTTGTTCGCAACTATTTGTGAAATAGATATTATGATATTTTTTTTATCAGATTCTGCTCTCAAAGGCTATGTCTATCATCGGTTATATTTCGTTTTATAAAGTTAAATTTAGAAAGTCTACTTTTATGGCCCTAAAAGTATAGGTCGTGACTAAACGTGTCTGCTTACGTTTTTATATTCCATTGTTATTTCCAGCCTTTAGCTTTAATGCAAATCACGTAATAGTATCAAATAAATGTATAATAAACTTAATTCTCAATACTTTTAAACATCACAACACTGTGTTGTGAAATGGCTTGCGGAGGCAGGTAAATATTCGGCACTGCGTTTGTGTTTATCAATTTCAAACCTTAAGTCAAGTGAACTAAGTCCATATTTCTTTATATCTAATTTGAGTTATCACATTTTGCTGCACTAAATGGTAATGGACGGCACTGTTCCATTTTAGCAGCAACCAAGATAACAAACTTTAGTAGTAGGTAGCGATAACAATACAGTTGCAAATAAAAAAAAACTAGAATAATATTTTGCAACGAATTATTTGTTTGTAAAAACAATAGCACGCATAAACAATGAGAATTTCGTCTTAAGACTTATCATGTCAACTGCAGCTGCTACGATAACAGAATTTAACTTCTCCCTATAAGCTTTGATGTGACCGCTGCATAATGACTCACTGATTCTTCGGCGACACCTGACCGATAATCCTTTGTTTGTGTGTAGGGCGAGTCCTATAAACAATGTGAATTTAGTCTTAAGACTTGTCGTGTAATTTGCAGCTGCAACGATAACAAAGCTGACCGCAACTTACTGATAACGATTCTTCAGTGACAATAGACCGATAATCCCTTGGTTCTGAGTAGGGAAAGTTCCGCTATAGCACTTTGAAGTTATTATTACATTATGCCAATAGTATAAAATAAAATAGTCTTCAGTCTTGGCTTGCCTGTTGACTAAACCAGATCTCGGTTGTGTCTCTGTGTTTTGCGTGTGCTTTACTTTGTACAATGAACCCGACTATGGATATTGGTATTTCGAACCCGTTTAATATGACTGACCCGGCTATCCATACCCTTACTCCGAACCTGCCTAACACGAACGACCCGGCTGTGACTATTTGTGCTCCGAACCAGCATCACACGACTGACCTGGCTGTTGAAAACATGGATCACGATCTTACCTCAATGTTGGAGACGGCTTCAGCATATACCGGTAAGTCTTAAATAAAATATTGTAAATTTGTATACATATATTAAATGTTGTACGGTCAGGGAAAGATAAGCCTGAGATTTATGTATTGTATGTATGGTAACAGAAATATGTTATTCTCGTTATTAAACCGTCTGTGAGCAAACGAATAGTCTAAAACGGAGGTTAAATTCTCTTATTATAAATATACAGGGTGGATTCTATAAAGTGTACATATTAAAAGGGGTGAAATTTCAACCCATTTTATCGGTAAAACTGTTTTAATTTTTTTGAATCAAATCTCATACTTGTTTTTTAAAATATAGAATAGAAAGCATTTATTCGTGACAAAACGGTAAATATAAAACAGCTTGTCATAAAATCAGATTATAAACCCATGAGAAAGTTAACAATAGTCACTTGTAATTAATTATCGACATATAATTAATTATGGACTATTATTTTCATAGAAGGTGAAAATACGATGACAGAAGTTCAACTGATCAGTCTTTTGGAGGGTTCTCCTGATGAGTTTGACATCCAACTTGGTCACTGTTCTTCTTCGTCAGATTCGGAAGAAGAAGAATATTCTTCCCCGCCAAATGAAAACAGGAATGAAAGTGGTGTTAGTGCAAATTGGAGCTTTACACGAAAAACGTCTAGTGTTTCGGAATTTATTGAGACATCTGGATTAAGAGGTACTAGGAAGGAAAAACCTCAAGAATATTTCGATATGTTGTTTACTAGCACTTTTCTAGTTTTTTTAGTCAACAACATAAATATATATGCCATACGATTAATAGAAGCGAACAATAATGCATACGCAAGAATTACGAAATGGAAGGATGTAACCATTTCGGAATTCAGGGTATTTTTAGGTCTGTTATTCCATATGGGAACAATTAAATGCAATAAATACGAGGACTACTGGAGTACCGAGGAATTGTTTGACTTTAAGTTTTTCAGTAGTCATATGTCAAGAAACAGATTTATGTTAATTTTAAGGTGCATAAATTTTTATGATGAAACTACAGGAGACAATCGATTAAATAAGATTTCAGGTCTTGTAAATTTGTTTAATAAAATAATGGACAATATTTACTACCCGGCCAAGGTACTCTGTATAGATGAATCCCTTGTATTGTGGCGTGGTAGATTATCTTTCCGCCAATTTATGAAAGGAAAGGCTAACAAATATGGCGTAAAATTATACTTACTTACAGATCAATTTGGTTATGTTATAAAAATGATTGTGTATGGGGGAAAATGCGATACCCGATTAGGAGGTAAAAATCATGTAACGAAGATTGTGAAAGATTTATTAGAAGGGAAATTGGGCGTAGGGCATTCAGTGTATATGGATAATTTTTATAACTCCGTCGACTTGGCAAATTATTTAGTAGATTCTAATACCCATGTCACTGGAACCCTACGTTCCAATGGGAAAGGTAATCCGCCAGAAATATTAAAAAAAAGTTAGCAAAAAATGAAAAAATCTCGATGTATAATGACAAAGGAGTATGTATAATGAAATGGAATGACCGGAGAGAGGTGCTAATGATTTCAACGGAACACAATAGTGAATGGCAGGATTACCTTTCCGCCAATAATAATGTAAAAGCCAAGCCTGGAGTCGTGCTTAACTACAACAAACATATGGGAGGCGTAGATAAGCACGACCAAATGATGGTGTACTATAACCCAGAACATAAAACCCTTAGGTGGTATTTGAAATTGGGAGTGCATGTATTTAGTACAATGCTATGTAACGCGCACTCTCTATATAATAGATTTGGAGAGAAACCAATGCCCTTGTGTGATTTCAGAAAACATATTATTCGGGCATTGGTTTCAAGTCGGGAAATTGCCAATTGTCTCCCGCGTCCTCCATCAGACTATCACGTATCATTCAAATTGCCAAGACACCCAGAAACAAACAGATTAAAACGAAAAAGATGCGTGCTGTTGGAGGAAACATAACAAACGTGTAGAGACGGGCGACTTTTGTCCGAAATGTCCACGACAACCGGGGTTATGTCAAGGGGCATGTTTCGTAGAGTATCACAAGCAAAATAATGTTATAATTAATTAGTTGATGATAGTTTATTATAAACAATAAATATTTATGAATTATTAGTAGCTTTTTATTTCCTTTGTTCCTATAATCTCAGTTAAATAAGCAAATTCAATGTCTGTGTTGGCTTCATTTGGTTTGCCCAGACAGTAAATGGATGTTCTCTTAATTTATACATTTTAATACTTAAATATGTTTTAAAAGATTATTATCTTACACACTGGTTAAAACAAAATGATGCATGAAACTATCCAACGCGGGCGGCAAAATCTTTTGCACGTCAGCGGCGCCATATGACGTCTACGTGTTGTGATTGCGGCCGGGCAGTATATGAACAGAGAGCGGATTTGCTCATGGCAAAAATCAAACGTCAATAGAGTTGGAACGTTGAATTTTATCGACTGTCGAATTAACTGAAATTATATTTACGTAGCGTATCTTTATTTATTTATTAACAAAACTAAACCTCAAATCCATAAGCAAACAATAATAGACTTCATATAAACATTACGGAATAACATTTAAATAAAAGATAATATACCTAAAACGATAATTTTAAAAACTACTTAGTACTGCATTATCAAAACTAAGTACCTAAGTTTCTATAATACAACCTAAGGATTCAAATCACCTGTGAACTAATTTTCATCGTATAAAACAGTATCGTAATCTAAGTCTGTGCTAATGACGTTTCCCTCGTCTTCTCTGTAATAATACATGATAGTCATAATTTTTTCCATATTATCAGCCTGCATACTGGTTCTTTTTTCATCGTAAATCCATTTATACGTACTGACAATGCCGTACATGTTGAAGGCTGGTAAAATTTTAAAAGGTGTATTTCCAAATTTACTGCACGTTAGGTACATGCCTTGCCCATGGTTTACATAGAGTCACAGAGCATTTGAGATCTCAACATAAAAACGTAGATTCGTTAATTGCCAATGTAAAAAAAATTATTTTTAAAATCACCACAGAGAGTAAAGCTATTCAAACAAATGTGTCCGTCAATAGCACTGCCCCCGAGACCCGTTATAACAAGATGGGGTACATGGCTGAATGCAGTTCTATATTATGCACAACATTTCGACCATATTGCTGAAGTGATTTCACAGTTAAACAAGCGAGTCAGCGGCAATTAGAGAAGCAAAAAAAATACTTAAGGACAAACATTTGAAAAATGATTTAATTTATATTAAAGACAAGTACAGCTGTTTATGTGACGCAATAGTAAAGTTACAAACATCTTATTTATCTTTGGTAGAATCATTTGACATTCTAGACCATGTGCGAACTATTATAGATTGGAGTGGATCCAACACAGTCAAACTAAAACTGGAAAAAGTACTGGACAGGATTCCTGATTATGACATCCTTCGTGACTACGCCGATTTAATAAAAACAAATAAATACGAAGATAGCGTAATTGAGTTCTATAAATATGCACCTGTTACATCATCTGAAGTAGAACGCTCCTTTTCTACGTATAAATGGATTTACGATGAAAAAAGAACCAGTATGCAGGCTGATAATATGGAAAAAATTATGACTATCATGTATTATTACAGAGAAGACGAGGGAAACGTCATTAGCACAGACTTAGATTACGATACTGTTTTATACGATGAAAATTAGTTCACAGGTGATTTGAATCCTTAGGTTGTATTATAGAAACTTAGGTACTTAGTTTTGATAATGCAGTACTAAGTAGTTTTTAAAATTATCGTTTTAGGTATATTATCTTTTATTTAAATGTTATTCCGTAATGTTTATATGAAGTCTATTATTGTTTGCTTATGGATTTGAGGTTTAGTTTTGTTAATAAATAAATAAAGATACGCTACGTAATATAATTTCAGTTAATTCGACAGTCGATAAAATTCAACGTTCCAACTCTATTGACGTTTGATTTTTGCCATGAGCAAATCCGCTCTCTGTTTATGAATGTATGGTGGCGTGTCGAGTACGTTCAAGCTGGAGGGCCGTGGCGGTGAATGGGTTAAAGAAACAGTATGAAACCTTCGCAGGATTTTTAATAAGTATAGTATCGCTTTAAACTTTGTTTTAATAACCGTCGAGTGTTTGGTCGGGTATTTATAGAATCCTTGCCACGTTGTCCCAATGATGAGACGCAAACCGTCCACCATTAATGGATCCGCAGAATTATTGTTTGTTTTGTCAGTGTGTCGTAAAGCTTTGGTTGCCAAGAATTCGAGTTTTAGATTAAATGTTCACGAATTGGTAAAATTGGGGTCATACTCCCAATTCATAAGTACTCGCAAATACCATAGGGGCGGCATACTTTGTAGTTTCGTCGTGCTACTACAAGTACATGCGGGCCACCAACTTAGTTGATGCCACGCGCTGCTGCGGAACGCACGCGCTCGCGCTTTACGCCATCCGCTTGTCAATGGATTTTAACAGAGGATTTGTTACCAGTGAACCTTCTAATATATTTTAAATTAAAGGAAAAATTTAAAAATGTAATGCTCAAAGCCAGATTCGAACCGGCGACCACAGGCATTAATGGCCCGTTGCTACTAACCAACTGAGGTATCGGAACAATCCGATTCGGCCACCAAATCTTTCAATCAGTTCCTTCCTACAACGCCTTAGGGAGGCGTGTAGCGACATCTACCAGAAGACTTAGGTTTCTTAACGGCACCAACGTCACAAAAATATTGAGAAATCGTCGGTAAATTGAAATTGAATATTGAAAAATGAAAATGTTATTTCGGATTATATTGTATTCTAATTATTTTTTGAGAGAACTATCGAAATTGAATTAGTATTGAAAACATCCATATAGTACTTAAAAATAATACAAACAATTAATAAACACCGAAATACCTATGGTTAACTTCTTGCATTTTATTTTTGGTTGGTTAATTTTGTATCAAAATGGAACATTTCGTCACAATAACGTGATACATTTCTGCATGACAACCTCACAAGGCAATGTGCAGTCACACAACCGAATTCAGTAAAAGCTGTTTTTATTCAAACCGTTGTATCTATTCTTGGACAGATAAAATAAATACGATGGCTTGTTAAACAGTTCGTGAATTCAAAGGACAGGAACAGTAGGATAAGGAAGTTTTACCGTAAATCTCGCATGGATTTATCAAGTTGAGAAGACCATCTTCATAGACGTTTTTATTCACGTTAAGAGTCTCCGTGGCTTTGTGTTGATCTAGTAATGTTTCGAATGTCGAATTAAACCTCTTTTGTCCATCGTTTACGATCGTAATTCTAAAACGGTAGCAGCACAATATCGCTTCAAATACTTTGAACACAAACATGACGAGATCAAAGCAGCCACAGAATTTGTGATGATAATCTCGAATCACGAAGATGAAACAACGGCACATCAGAACAGAATTTACAAGCTTTCAAAGATATTTAAAACAAAGTAAGATGGCGTTCTAGAAGAAGGAATAATATATTAAGTAAATCTCATGACCTCGCTAAGTATTCCTACTATACTGAAACAATAGAAGCAATTAAGTTACAAAGGGAATACGCCGAGAATTTTTGGACCACTTAATTCTTCCCACCAAATTAGCTAGTTATTTTAATTTCACAAGGGGCGGCTCCACGGGCGTTTCTAAAAATGTGGCGTTAACTTTGTCGCTTAGTTGAACAGACGTCAAAATTAACTAGACTTTGTTATTTAATCACAATCCTAATTGGGTTTATACGAAAAAGGAAAAATATCATTAATTAGAAGAGTAAATTTATGTTGTTAAATCGGGCAGTGTTGTTGATTCTTGGAAGTTTTCGTACCGGCAAACGACAAATATATTTTTTTAGTCTGCAAAAAAAAATCATTAATTTATCATAATTAACGAATAACAATCGTTTGTATAAACATAATTAGCATAACAGTTGGAGCGTTTATTTTTGACGACCGGTTAGCCTAGTAACCATGGCTTAACCACCCAGTAACGCTGCCTGCGAAGCTGAAGGTCCTGGGTTCGAGTCCCGGTAAGGGCAACATATTTGTGTAAGGAACATATTGCAAGTTTTCTACGTATTTAAGTATTTGTATCTATTAAATACATCGTCGTCCCAAATGCATTATCAACACAGGGCTGATTGAGCTTACTACGGGACTACTGCGATTAGTGTAAGATTGTCCCCTAGAGTATTTACTTATTTAACGCAACAATTATATTCGCATTTTGATATTGTTAGCTTTGTTCTACGCGAATGATGATTTATTTATCTGCGGCAATCTTCTATCAAATACGAGTATGTTTCACAAGAACGCATCAGCGGAGCCATATATCCTCTAGTATCATACATACTTGTTCCAAGCCGGTTGTCTCGCGTGTTCCAATCCCGATACACACAATAAGTCTCCAATAAAAGGCGTTTTGCGTTAAGTGAGCCGGATTTATCTGTGGTCTCGCTCCCCCATTCACACCTACTTACAATACACCAAGCGTTTTGCTATTCGCAATAAAAGGATGGATCTATATTTATTCCTATAGCTGGCCTTCCTTTGACCCTCTGAGACGTATTCAATATCAACCAATATGTTATTCATGACTCACTGCACATTTCAATTTGGCATTATACGTGTGACAAACTCTTGCGGGGGCATAGGGTTCGTGGTAGGGGTATTCAGTTCTTTATGAGCCCAGCCCTTTCCGGGGGTTGACGAAAGGTGTCTAAGGCAATGAGCTAATACTACAATTGTACACACAATATTAGCATTAGTATACGTTACAACGTATGCCTATTCGTGCACGGCGACGGCAGCCATTTGGTAGCTATTTTTCCAAGAAGTTTAAATCTATTCAATGGATACAATTGCGATTCTGACACGAACCGAATTGAAACTAATAGGTCAGTAGCGTCAATGCCAAAGCTTGTGCGATAGCGTGTCCAGTCTGACACGCAACACAATTGGAAACGACTTTTACAGTAAAATCAATCTTAAAATTAAGGTCCTTCATTCCATGGTTCTATTCGAAAGTAAGAGAATACAATTTTTGTGACCATCGGATCGATTATCTCCCTATACATTCACTATTCCACGGTAGCCTAGCGGTTCAGGTATGCGGTTGTCAAACGGCGGTCGTGGATTCGAATCCCGGCTTCGGAACTTATGTACGGAATATCATTTGATATATACCTATGGACGACAACATCAACACGCGACGGCAGAGCTACGCATCGCGTCATACGGAGATTATACGTAAGAGAAATATGTGATTATTTATAAAGACTTAGATTGTTTAGAGTAAATAAAGAACCCAGTAGTTAGAATCCCCATAGTAATTATTTACATAAAACACCCTCTCATAGCATTCATTTGATATTGTAAACATTAAAGTAAAATCCCAGTACAAATTGTATTAGAAAGAGAGAGGAGATGTTGCCTATGCGCGAGCGCAGCGCGGACTGGCCGCCATGGAGGGGAGGGGTGTATCGCGCCAACATGACCGTAACGAGAGCCGCGGCCACCGAGCCTGAATTAGAATTTAGTACGGCGCATTTTCACTTTGCAATTAATATGTTTACGTTTATACCTTTACAACGGCTCATCGTATCAGAATGGTTTATATATTGTTAGAAAGCTAATTAAAAGTTCTATTAAATGTTTAAACTTACAAATAAGTAAACTCAGTAGGTTCAGCGCAAATGATAAATAAGTGTTACGAAAGGGACCGAATTACGGTTTGCCCGATTTCCATGTACGATTATTCAAATAAGAAAATATTTACGAACCCTACTGTACTTATAAGATCTCAAGCCATATTAGAACTTTGTAAATCAGCTTAGTCTTCCGCCCATTAATATGTATAACATCCCAATAACATCTTGCAATGTAAATTAGTCAAGTCAAAGTGGGCGTAACCTTTATTGTCTCACTCAGCACGTCTTGCTCGCCCACTAGCAGGTATAAATAGCAGGTACGGCCCGGAGCAAATCAGTGGATTGGCTACGCTTCGCGGACGAACACCTCCTCCCCGCGCCCGGATCGCACCCGACGTCAACCGCCACTACCCGCGCCGCTGTACCGCCCGCCCAGTTCTAGCCAGCCCCGGCCTCCCACAAGCGGGTCTCACCGGGGTCTGGTGGTGAATGAAGCGGGTAAGGGCAGCCGCGCCGCAGCGATCGCGCCCGAAGCGCCCCCAGGTGCCCTAGACAGGGCCCCCCACCGCTCTCCGCCCCTCACCTTTGTCCAGCAAAGGTGAGGGTAGAGCGATAAATCGTGTGGGCTAACTACCCACACGAAAAATCAGGATGCCCCCGCCTACTCCGCTCCCCTCGGGAACCCCCAAGGAGCAGTCAAGACGCCCCCGGACGTTCCGCCGCACACGCGCCACCTACGATGTGGCCTCACTCGCCCGCGACCCGCGCATCCAGCGGGCGTTTAAAACCGCCCTGCTGGCGTCCGCGGCGGCCCGCCAGGCCTCAACCCCCAGCACCCCCGGAACGCCCACCAACGACGGCACGCAAGAGCCCTCGTTCCCCGCGCCGCCCATCACCATGAGGGAGATCGCGGACCAGCTGGCCCCCCTCGTCAAGGGAAAAATACCGCTGTCCGCCAGGAAACCGACCGCCGCCGCGCCACTCGCGCAGGCCGCAACCCACCGTGCCGTCGCCTCCACGAGCAGAGCGGCACCCACCTACGCAGCCGCCACCACCGCGTCTGCCAACAAACAGGCCCCCGCGCCCGTGCCCCGGCCACAGCATGCGCCTGCAGCGCAACGCCAGGCCGCGCCCCCGAAACCCGCGCCGCGACCGCCGCCCGCCCTCGGAGCGGGCAAGGCGAGCCTCGCGCCCCGCACAGCGCCCGCGTCGCGACCGCCGCCCGCCCTCGGAGCGGGCCAGGCGAAGAACGCCGCGCCCCGCGCGGCGCGGCAGATCCCGACGCCGACCCCAGCTCCAACCACGCAGCAGCCGACCCTTCCGGTGCTGAAAACGCCGCCGCACGGTGGACTCACAGTCCGCCGAACGCCCGCCACCATCTCGCCGCCGCTGGTGCAGACGCCGGCGCAGGCGCCACTCGCGACGCCACGAAGCCTCCCCCGCCTGGACACGTCCCCGATGGACGTCCAGGACGAGAGCGCAGAGGACGCCGCCTCTGAAGAAGCCGCGCCCAATCACGGTCGACAACCTCCCGGATTGGAGCGCGCACTTCAAGCGGATACGGGAGCAACTGGGCCGTTTCCCCAATGCCCGCCCCTACGGAAATGGAGTCCGCTTCCGCCCCGACGACCACGAGGAGTACAGGGTGGTGCAGGCCTACCTCGAGGCCCTCGGGGACTCCGTTTCCTGGACGGCGCTACAGCCCAAGGCCGAGATCCCCCTGAAGGTGTGCATCAGGGGGCTCCCCGCGAACACGGACCCAGCGCACATCACCGCAGACCTGGCGGCGAAGGGATTCGCCCCACTATACACGCGCCATGTGGACGCGCGTGCAGGGAGACCCGGCTGCATATTTTATATGCAGCTCGAGAAAACCGACGGCTTAATCCCGGCCATCTACGATGTCCGAGAGGTGCTCGGGATGACGGGAGTAGCGGTGGAGGCATGGCGCGGCAAGAAGGGGCCAGCGCAGTGCCACCGCTGCCAGGCCTTCCGTCACTCCTCGCACGGCTGCCGCCGCCCAGTAAGGTGTGTTCGCTGTGCGGGACCACACTTCGCGGGCCAATGCGAGCGGCCGCGAGACCAGGAGGGGACCTGCGCAAACTGCGGCGGCCACCACACAGCAAATAACCCCACGTGCCCCACGGGAGGCACGCTCAAAGAGGACCGGCACAGCCCCAATCACGAGCCGCCGCGGGATCATCGTGCCCCAGCCGCGCCCGGTGGAGGACGCCGAAAACGCCCCCAACACCCTTATGGCGAGGGCGAACGACGCGGTACCTCCGCGCCGCCGCCGCCGAGGGAGGGGCGGACGCGGCAAAAGGCAGCCCGCCGCTACCACTACCGACCCCGTCACCCAGACAGCCACCGCAGCCGCCCAGCCCGCGGCCGCCAGCACCAGCACCGCCCCAGCACTCGCTCCCTCTGCAGCAGCGCCGCCCACACTACCCCACGACACTGCCTCCCCCCCCCCTACCGGCAAGCCAAGATGGCGCCAGGGATAGGGTGATAGAGCAGTGCGTGGAGATACTGCAGAACGTGCTCGGCGCTCTGCGGACAGGAGCCAACCCTGCCCCCATCATCCTCAGGGGACTGGCCGCCCTGTACCAGGATGGCTAGCCCCCCCTGAGACCCACCGGATTGACCGCGGACGTTCCTGTAGCGCCGTCGGCTCGCAGGTCGCTCGCCGGGCCTCTCCTAAGGGAGTCTCACCCGGCAGGGCTCGACCGCGCCGACGGACAAATCAGAAGATCCCGCAACACCACCGGACCTGACGGGCGTTACGCCCACCACAGCCACCCGTCCGTTGCAGCGGACGGCGCCCGATCCCGCCAAAAGCGGCACAGCCGCGCCAGGCCTCTCCGAGCCCACTACAGGGTTTGCGAGATCACCATCAGGGAGCAAATCAGTGTCCGCTCGTCACTCCTGGAAGTAACATCTCCAAGCAGCAACTAGTACCAGCAAGAAAATCAGCAAGCAAGCATCAGTTCCAGTATCCAGTTCCAGTAATCCAGTTTCATCAACGCCGGCTGCCGCATCGAGCAAGTGGGAGTTTAGTCGATCGGGTCCTTCGACCGGATCAATCTACGAGTCACCGATCACGCCTGGGGCGATAGCGGGCCGTTCCCCTCGTCCAGGACGATGAATCGAGGTCGAGCTCGGGCCGGCGCGACGGGTGCGCACGGCAATCGACTCGACTCGGCTACGCGGGCCGCGGGCACCGCAGAAACAGCACATCGGGCACCGGCATAACTTCGAGGGAAGATAGTACGAGCAACATCACATCAGGCGTCAGGTCCCTCACATTCCACGAGGCTCAGGACCGAGCCTCGCCATCTGAGCGGGCACTCACGAGGGACCTGGACCCAGTCGCGGCGGAGAAAATGAAGAAGGAGTTGGAGGAAATGGCGCGTCAATTGGAAGACGCCGAAAAGAAGATAGCCGTCCAGAAGGAGGACTGGCGCAACAAATTAAGCAAGCTCAGGGAAGCTTTATGTACCAAGGAGTACAAAAACCCGGGTAAGGGTTCGGTTATTAATAGACAGACCGCCGGTCGTCTATCATCGGATTTGGGGGGTCCGATCAATCTACGTGTACACACACGCACACCGTTCGAGGCAACGGTACCGCACTACGGGGCACACGCAGCGGCAGCGTGCGCGAGCCCGACTTCGCGGAAGCCCATGGAGGGCATCAACTCCGTCGCGACATCAGCATCAACAGTGGACTGTTTCCACACATCCATAGAGCAGCCGGGAGACGCCAATGCCGCGGCCGATCTCCCAACATTGAAGCCCAGCGAGAAGAGGATAGCGTGGGCAGAGTGGCGCCGCAGACGCAGCGACCACCGGGATAAGGAAAACGAGGCGCCGAAGGCGCGGAATAAAGCAGAGAAGAAAATATACATAGCTCAACCATCAAGGGAACTAGTTGAAGCAGCCTGCAGGAAGGCCAAAGAAAGAAAACGGGATCAACTAAAACTGAAGATTACCATACCAGTCAAGCAGCCATCTGAAGCAAACTCATTAGAAGTCGTCGAACAGTCATGGAAGAAATTTAAACCCGGAGAATGGGAACTTTAACGTAGCGTCAAAATAATAAGTATTAGAATCAGTGAAAGTGACTAAGTGATAACACCGTTGCAACCAATAGTGCGAGGCTTCACCTCACACTAAAGGGGGAGAATTATGGACGACAACATCAACACGCGACGGCAGAGCTACGCATCGCGTCATACGGAGATTATACGTAAGAGAAATATGTGATTATTTATAAAGACTTAGATTGTTTAGAGTAAATAAAGAACCCAGTAGTTAGAATCCCCATAGTAATTATTTACATAAAACACCCTCTCATAGCATTCATTTGATATTGTAAACATTAAAGTAAAATCCCAGTACAAATTGTATTAGAAAGAGAGAGGAGATGTTGCCTATGCGCGAGCGCAGCGCAGACTGGCCGCCATGGAGGGGAGGGGTGTATCGCGCCAACATGACCGTAACGTGATAGGGCAGTTAGGGAAAAGTAAATAAAAAGTCTATTTCTCGTTATTCCTTCTTTTATTTTGGTAACATCGTTTACCCCAAAGTGTCTGAGGACACGGGCGAAGCCCAAACACACCATTCGGGCGCCGAGTGGTAGTACGCGCTGTCCGTACACATAGGGGCGGAGCTCGTCCGTCGCCGACTTGTGTCACGGAGCGTGGTCAACGCACTGTCCGAGCACATAGGGGCGGAGCTCGTCCGTCGCCGACTTGTGTCTCGGCACTAGGTTACTCTTAGGTGACTGTGAGGGGCGAGCATTGCCGCGGCCGGTAGCGCGCGCGCTCACTCGCGGATTCGCTGCGCTTCGGATTGGACCACCACCGCTCCCCCGCGCCCGGATCGCCTCAACCGTCAATCTCCACACTCCGCGTCGCTGTACCGCCCGCCTAGTAGTAGTCAGCCCCGGCCTCCCACAAGCGGGTCTCACCGGGGTCTGGCCGCTTACGAAGCGAGTAGGGCAGCCGCGCTGCCGGCGTTCGCGCCCCAAAGCGCCCTCAGCGTGCCCTCCACAGGGCCCACAACAACCCCCGACCCCCCCGCCCATGTCATCCCGAGGCGGGGGTAGACAAACAAATCGTGTGGGTATCTACCCACACGCATAAAAAAAAAAAAACATGCCGCCACCGCCCCCGCTCCCATCAGGAGCACCAAAGGAGCGGAGGACCCACCCCCGGACTTTCCGCCGCACCCGCGGCCTAGGCGACGCGGCCGGAATCGCCCGAAACCCCCGCGTGCAGCACGCGTTCAGAACCGCCCTGGCCGCGCATTTCGGGCGCGAGGCCGCCTCAACACCCAGCACACCCGGCACACCGACCAGCGAGGGTGCCGGTGAAGCCCCCTTTCCCCGGCCAATCGACCTGGTCCAGGAGATACTTGGCCACCTCGCTCCGCTCACCCAGAGCAGAACCGCGGCCGCCGATCGTGCGGCTACCACTAGACCCGCCGCCGCCGCCGCCGCGCCCAACATAAGAGGCCGCGCCGCCGCAGCGCCAGGCGAAGCACGCCACGCCGCCGGCGCCCAACCCGAACCGCCCGCCCTACGCCCGCCCACCGCGGACGAGAAGGAGGGCAAGCCCGACCGCGCCGCCGCCTCTACGGGCGCGCGCCCCAAAACTACCTCTTATGCCGCCGCCACCACATCATCCACTAACAAGAGGGCCCCGGCTCCCGCGCCGCAGCCCGCACCGCAACCGCAGCGCGCGCCCGCAGCGCAGCGCCAGACCGCGTCGCGACCGCCGCCCGCCCTCGGAGCGGGCCCGGCGAACTTAGCGCTCCGCGCAGCGCCCGCGCCGCGACCGCGTCCCGCCCTCGGAGCGGGACAAGCGAACACGGCGCCCCGCGCAGCGCCCGCGCCGCGACCGCAGCCCGCCCTCGGAGCGGGACCGTCGAATCCGACGCACCGCGTAGCGCCCGCGCCCGCGCCGCGACAACCCGCCCTCGGAGCGGGGAGCGCCGTGCAAGCCCCGCAGCACGCCGGGCTACTACTTAGAACGCCGCCATTCGGGGGACTAACAACCCCCACCACCACCGCATCGCCGCCGCTGGTATGCACCCCGGCACAGGCGCCCCCCGCGACAGCCGCGCTCCCCCCGCCATTGGGGACCAAGCGATATCTGGAGTCTCCGAAAGAGAGGCCCCAAAAACCGAGCCTCCCCCGTCTGGACTTGTCCGATATGGACACCGGGGATGGACAAGCAGACACTGACGCCGATGCCGGCACCGACAGCGACGACGAGCGCCAGGATGTGGCTGCCGCCGCGACGCCCACAAACCCGGCGCCCCCGCCGGCAACCCGGACCGCGACCCAGCCGCCCCCGAAGAGGCCACGACCCATCACCGTGGACCACCTCCCGGACTGGCACACACACTTCCAGCGGATCCGGGAGCGACTGGGCCGCTATCCAGATTCCCGCCCCTACGGGAATGGCATTAGATTCAGGCCGGCCGACCATGACGAATATAGGGTGGTGCAGGGATACCTAGAGTCCCTGGGGGACACCATCTCGTGGTCGGCCCTCCAGCCGAAGGAGGAGATCCCCCTGAAAGTGGCCATCAGGGGGCTCCCAGCAAACACGGACCCGGCTACAATCACAGAGGACCTGGCGGCAAAAGGCTTTGCCCCTATCTACACGCGGCACGTTGATGCGCGCGCAGGGAGACCGGGCTGCATATACTACGCACAGCTCACGAAGACGGACGGCCTCATCCCGGCAATATACGAGGTCCGGGAGCTGCTGGGGATGTCGGGCGTGGTGGTAGAGGCGTGGCGCGGCAGGAAGGGGCCGGCGCAATGCCATCGCTGCCAGGCCTTCCGGCACTCATCCCACGGCTGCCGCCGCCCCATCAAGTGCGTCCGCTGCGCAGGGCCGCACTTCGCGGGGGAATGCGACAGACCACGAGACCAGGAGGGCACGTGCGCCAACTGCGCCGGCCCCCACCCCGCCAACAGCCTGACGTGCCCCATCTACAACAAGGAGGCACGAGTAAAAAAGGCCGGCACGGCCCCCCGCACAAACCGCCGCGGGGAAGTCGTGCCACAACAGCGCGTCGTAGAGGCTGCGGAAAACGCCCCCAACTCCCTCACGGCGAGGGCAAACGACGCGGCACCCATGCGCCGCCGCCGTAGAGGGAGGGGCAGACGGGGCAGAGGACAACCCGCCGCCACCGCCGACACTGAAGCTAACACCGACACGCAGACCGCCCCCGCAGCCGCCGCCACGCAGGTCGCCGCCGCCGCCGCCCATACTGTCGCCGCCCGCACCAACGCCGCCCGCATGCCCGCCCTCGCGGCGCAAGCCGGCCCGATGCACCACATTGCCCCCCTCCCCCTACCGACGAGCCAAGATGGCATTAGGGAGAGGACGATAGCGCAGTGCATAGAGATCCTGCAGGGCGTACTCGGCGGCCTGCAGAGAGGTGAAAACCCCGTCCCCGTCATCCTTAGGGGGCTGGCCGACCTTTACGGAGCTGGATAGCCCCCTAAGGATCCTTCACTGGAACGCCGCCGGCCTCAACAACCGGCCCAAGAGGGAGCTACTGGCGGATGTCCTAAGAAGAGAGCGGATAGACGTAGCCCTTATATCCGAAACGCACCTCAAGGCAGGGGACCCCTTGAAGATACCGGGCTACGTCTGTTACCGTAAGGAGGAGACGTCCCCACACGGCCGCCCCTACAGAGGCCTGGCGGTATTCGTCGCGCGACGGGTGGTACACCAGCAGCTACCGACGCCCACGCTGACAACCTGCTATGCCCTCGGCGTAGAGCTACACGCGGACGGTACGAACCTGCGAATATACGCTTTCTACCGTCCCCCTCAGACCAACCTTGCCGAGCCCGACCTAGAGCAGATCTTGGACTCGAGCGCACCAACCATCGTCGCTGGCGACTTCAACGCCAAGCATACGGCATGGAACTCGTCCAAGATCTGCAGCACGGGTCGCCGACTACTACGCCACGCCGAGGGGCATAACTACACGGTGCTGGGCCCGGAGGCCCCCACCCACTACCCGTACACCGCGACGCACGAACCGGACATAATAGATCTGGCAGCGGTCCAGAACCTGGCACACTGGCCGGAGCTAGACGTCCTCGATGATCACATGCTCTCGGACCACCAGCCAGTCGTAGTCAGACTGAGGACCGCTGCCACCACTGTACTGACGCCACCACCAAGGAAAAGGACCGACTGGGAGAAGTTCGCCGCGCACATGGCTGAACACTCGGAGTCCTTCCCAGCCACCACAGCCGAGGAAGTCGACCGCCTCGCCGAGCTGTTCAGCCGGAACGCCCAGTCGGCCCTCACCGCCGCCACCACCACGAGCACCGCCACCAAACACCGTCACAGAGACGCTTCGCCGCACATCCAGAGGTTGCTGGAGGAGAAGCGGAAGTTGCGACGGCTCTACAACGAGACCCGCTGTCCCACCCTTAAGACCCGGCTCAACGCCCTCGCCGAGAAAATCGGGACTAGCCTCGCGGCGAACTCCCGCTACTCCTGGCTCGAGGGCGTCGACTCTGCAGCCGATGAAGGATGGGGCGGCATACACCGACTATGCCGTCGCTTCTCCAGGAAGCCGCTGCCAACCAGGCCACTCCTCGCACCGGACGGTACCATGCGATACCGCGCTGAGGACCGGGCGCACATATTCGCCGAGCACCTCGAGAACCAGTTCCGACCAAACGCGCCCACTGATGCCGAGCACACTGCACAGCTGGAACGCGAGGTCGAGGGGTATCTCGAGGTCCCACCACCGCCAGAGGAGGACGTCGTCATCTTCACCCCCGGCCAAATACAACGGGCAGTACGGAGAACCCAGCTGCGCAAGGCCCCAGGACCAGACACGATCCCGAACGAGGCGCTGCGTCACCTCCCCCCGCGAGCCATCGCGACGCTGACGCGGCTCTTCAATGGGATCGTGAGGAACTGCCACTTTCCCAGCTGCTGGAAGCTGGGGAAAGTTATTATGCTGCCCAAGCCGGGGAAGAACATTCTCCGCCCTGAAAGCTACCGACCCATCACCCTGCTACCCACGGTGTCAAAGGTGTTCGAGCGACTCCTTCTCCACCACTTGACACCGTACATCGAGCCCCGCGCAGAGCAGTTTGGCTTCAGGGCGGAGCACTCGACAACCCTCCAGATCGCCCGGATCCTCCACGTCGCAGCGGCGGCGCGCAACAAAAAGGAGCACGCAGTGGCGGTGCTCCTCGACATGGAAAAGGCCTTTGACCGGGTCTGGCACGCAGGCCTGGTCTATAAACTGACGACCTCCGCAGCGCCAAGACGGCTCGTACACACAGTGGCCAGCTTCCTCGCCGATCGCAGCTTCCAAGTTGTGGTCGAAGGCAAGCTCTCGGCGAGGAAACCCATCGCAGCCGGAGTCCCCCAGGGAAGCTGTTTGTCGCCCGCGTTGTACGCGCGGTACACCGACGACATCCCAGTGGAAGGGGGGACCACACTCGCTTTGTACGCCGATGACGCGGCGTACATCGCGACATCATATAAGCTCCCGCACGCAGCCGTCAAGTTACAGCGCACCATGGACTTACTACCGGGCTGGCTCGACCGCTGGCGGCTGAGGGTGAACGTGGCGAAGACCCAGGCCATAACCCTCAGCCCGAAGAGGAACCAACCCCCGGAACTCCGCCTACTGGGACAGCCGCTTCCGTGGTTGCGGACTGTTAAGTACCTGGGCGTCACCATCGACCGGCAACTTAACATGTCCGCCCACGTGAAGAACACAATCAACCAGGCGAGAACGGCCCGGGCGCTACTCACTCCAGTGATGAAGTCGTCCCTCCCCCTGTCCGCCAAGATTGGCATTTACAAGGGGTACATCAGGTCACGGCTGACCTATGCAGCCCCCGCGTGGTACGCGCTGGTGGGAGAGTGCAAAAGACAGCGGCTCCGCGCTCAACAGTCGCTGGCGCTCCGCACCGCAGCCGACGCGCACTACTATGTCAGCAATAGAGTGCTCCACCGTGACCTGAAAGTCGAACACCTGGACGACTTCATCACCAGACTGACCAGGGCTATGTTCGAGCGGGCAGACGGCTCGCGCCTGACGCACCTGCAGGACATAGCCCCGTACCACTCCCGGCCGCCCGACAAGAGGGCACTACCGCGGGACCTGATCCGCACGGATCCGCCCGCCACCCCCTGACTCGACGCAAGGATGTTCCTGCAGTGCCGTCGGCTCGCTGGTCGCTCGCTGGGCCTCTCCTAAGGGAGTCCCACCCGGCAGGGCTTGACCGCGCCGACGGACGAAGCAGATGACCCCACCGGACTTGACGGGTTTTGAACCCAACCCAGCTACCCGTCCGTTGTAGCGGACGGCGATTGAAACCGCCAGAAGCGGCACAGCCGCGCCAGGCTTCCCCGAGCCCCTTTTGGGGCTTGAGCGACAACCAAGGTCATTGTGCGCTCACTCGCCCGGCCGACGCCGCCGAGAGCGGACGTCGCTCACAATACCGTTAGCTTTTCGGTGAAGTAAAAACATCGTGAGGAAACCTGCATACTTAACGTCCACGAAGAAATTCAAAGGTGTATGTGAAGTCCCCAACCCGCACTGGGCCAGCGTGGGGACCTGGGGACTACTGCCCGTTCCCTCTCATCCATGAGAGGAGACCTGTGTCCATCAGTAGGACGTATATAGGCTGATTTATTATTTATTTTATTTACATTCACTTAATCCTTTCCTAAGAAACCTTACATTTTTTTAAGTACTATCATCCATCACCTACGTTGATTTTCTGTTTTTTTTTCAGTGGCATATAGGTGAGATGTCGCGCAAATCTTTTTTTTATTAATTAAACTACTCAACTACTAATGTGGCAGCTTACAAAATACATGTGTATCCGAAATTTCCTTCATATTATACACTACACAGTCTTTGAGTAAAATGCATGTGACATACGGACAAGCAGACAGACCGGGCATGTCGAAACTTAAAGTTTATACTAGCTTCCGCCTGCGACTTCGTCTGCGCATAAAAACTATCCTATATTACTACCTCTATGCAAAATTTCATCCAAATCGGTTGAGCAGTTTAAGCGTGATTGAGTAACAAACATCCGAACATCTAAACATCCAAACTAAGGCATGTTCTATAACAGTTTATATTATATAGGGTTCCATTTTTGCCATATTGGTTAAGGAACTCAAAAAATGCCGGTCAAAAAATTACCAATATTTCCCAACGGGCCTATTGAAAGGTACCTATTATTTTATGATATCAAGGACCAGCACGCGTGAAAATGAATTCAATTTGCATATTGAGTGAAAATTAGCAAAGTCGATTTATGACGAGCATTAATTTAAAAAAATAGCCGATCAGTCTTCCATATCAATAACAATTAACCAAATATATCAGTTAAAAGTGTGGCGATATTTCCTGCCAGGTTATTTATATTTAGCATTCGAAAAATAAAAACATTGTTTATTAAGGCGACAGTACCTTCCAAAATATTGACTCGCTCGCTTATCTGGGTAATGTCAATCTAAGATTAACAAAATAAAAAGTAGGTAATTCCCATGTACAGTCGAGGACAAAGAGATGTATACACTTTTGGACCTAATCGAATGCGGTCGCCTACAAATTGTAGGCGACCGCATTCGATTAGGTATACGTCTCTTTGTCCTCGACTGTACCTACTCGTTTAGACAGAGTAACTAGAGGGTTTTCCAATAAAAGATACTTATATCAGCTTGAGCCCAAATGGTTAATTCTTTAAATCGGCGAGCAAGTGTTCGTAATAAATGGGACCAATGACACACGGGTTCTTTGTTGAGCACATGCGACGAGGAATCGTCTCAGGCGCCCTATAGACCAAATTAAGAAATGTTAATTCTTACAAATAACAATGACTCAAATATATAGTGTGGGTAGAGCGTCATAATCCGTTATATTACTTTACGTCACACCTGGCCATAAAGCGAGTTTTACTGCACGCTGCGCGTACGGCAAAACTCGCATTGTGGCCAGGTGAAGACGTAAAATGTTGTACTCAACACGGGCGGTAATTCGTAAAGCCCCAGAGCACATATTTATGGAACACCTGCTATCTGGGGCATTCACGAATTCACCGCCCTAGTTACGTAATGTACTAAATTGATATTTCACCAGAATTCGCCATGGCTCGTAACTAAAACTATTTTTGATATTGGAAAACAGTGACTGATTTATACTTTCCTTACAGAAGCAACATGATAATTATATTAGTTCGAGTTAAGTATTTTTTGATATTTAAAACTTATTGCGATTTCAAATGACGATTTGGCACAACGTAGTGACTCACAGACAATGGAAGCAACTTTACCGGCAACATTTTCTAATATTCCCAAGCACCGCACATCACTAGTTCGCTCTGCAATTCGTATACGAGCGATTTAATCGCGTACCAGTAAAACATGCGATGGATTCAATCGCTTTTATCAAATTTATACGAGTACAATACTATACGTGTGGGATAAAGTGTATACATTTGTCAAACTCGAACCACGCTAGTGAAATCATGTATTTAATCGGCTGATAGCAGTGCCGGAGATTACAAGGGCGTTGAAATACAAATAAAATAAGTAACTCAATTAATAATAATAATAACAATTGCGGACAATCTTACACAAATCGACCTAGCCCCAAACTAAGCAAAGCTTGTACTATGGGTGCTAGGCGACGATAAACATACTTACATAGATAAATACATAGAAAACATGCATGACTCAGGAACAAATACTCGTGCTCATCACACAAATAAATGCCCTTACCGGGATTTGTACCCAGGACCTCTAGCTTCGTAGGCAGGGTCACTACCAACTAGGCTAAAGCGGTCGTCAGGGTATAGTTTATCAAAAAACATCATAGAGCTGACTTAATTAAATCCAGAACTTTATGAATTTGAGACAGTTGACGCGGCACTACTTACTTTTGGTTTAGTGCTGAAGGAATTAAATTAGGACTTATTTAATTTTCTACATCATCCACTCATGACGAAAATCCCATTCATCAGATATCTCAAAAAATTACGCAGCTTATTAGAAAAAGAAAACGATAGCCGATCCTGATGTCACGATCACGATCCTCGAGCGTCATAGTAAATGACAATCGTTTCATATGAAGGTGCGTCTTGCAGAAAAGGGACGTAACATACTCCCTCTGAAAACGAATAACTTTGGGATTATTTAACCTCTTGTGTTGCTTTATTCTCCATTTGACTACATTCTGAATCCGTTTTCAAGTGAATACATCATTCTAAATTGTTTTATTTAGTCTCCACACCTTTATGTAGGTATTTTATAGCGTAATATGAATGCGTGTGCCAATCGCGAAAACTAATTCGCGGAGCATTATAATCGTCAATGATTAATTTGGGTGAATTGGACCGCCTCGCGTCCGGGTTCGGTGGCATTAAACAGATAAATTGTACAAATTGGCGATATGCCACATAAATATCTTGCTAGCAGTGAACTATTTCAATGGCGATTATTAGTTAACTCTTTATTGTTTTTGTAGTACAGTTAGTCTCCGCTGAAACGTTAAATGAAAATGGCAACATAGTTTATGGCGACCGCTTTATAGATTTTAAGCGGTTTTACAGTGGCACAATTGACGGTTTCATTTCAATTATATTTTAATGAAAAAAGATGATATTGGTGATATTTTATTATTCTAAAGAAAGGTCAAGTCAAGAGTACCCTAAACTGAGCATGATAATCTTAAACAACGACGAGCTTTGAGCAACAACTACATATTTCTGCTGGTAGATGATTGTAGATCTTGTAACCCATGACGTGCGCAAGTTTTTTTGACTTTGCCAGCCAGAGTGGCGGGAGGAGCCATTTTCCAGCGCATGCGGTGCGGGTCACGTACCTACGTGAAGCTTCGTTCCAGGCAGGAGTTTCTTCCACCTCGTCTCGTGTGGTCATGGCCAGGTTCGATATTAGAAGTGAAGACGTCGTTTAAATACCTAGGGCCTTTAAGAGAGGCTCCGCAGTGTTTGCGGGACGAGCGCGTACCGCGCGCTTCTGGAGACGAAACACTCTCTCCCACTCCGCGGCAGTGGCCCATAGCTCGACCCGGTACTGTAGGTGCGCAATTGCGCATCTACCAATGCGACATAGCAGGCGCGGACCGCTTCCGACGGGAGAATTCGCGCCAGTCGTTTTATTATGGCGAAGCATGCTGCAGCGAGTTTACCGCTCATCTTATTAATATAAGAGCTCCAGCACGGCTATCACGCGATGGCGCCCGAGCTCTCTCGATTTTTCTCGCACTATCCGTCTCTTTCTTATTAGAACACTTAGAACAAGAGGTATAGTGCGAGAAAAATCGAGAGTATATCGCGGCCGTCGCATGATAGACGTGCAGGTGAATTCACTATCCAGCTCAAACCCCAAGAATGTTAAGTTGGAGATTTGCTCAATGGCATCACCTACAGCTTAAAATACCAACGACTGTGTCATTGGGCGGCCAGAAAGGTCGAAGTTAATGGGGTGAGTTTTTTGGGTGTTTAAGATAAGACCATTGTTTTTAAACCAATTGGCGATCGTTGTGGTTGTTGTGTTCAATTTGTTCTCGAGCCGAAAGACGTCCACTGCTGGACATTATTGGGGGTATTTGCCCAATAATGTCCAGCAGTGGACGTCTTTCGGCTGATATGATGATGATGATGACTTCAAATATCAAGGTGTGCACAACAACAGCGACATCGTCAGCGTATATAAAAGTTTCTCCGCTGCTAATTGCTTCTGGCAGGTCATTCAACAGCAAAGAGAAAAGGATGTTTGATACTGAGGAACCTTGTGCAACTTTCAAACTTGAGATCACTGCGTCAGATTGTATACGCGACCGCCGTTAGCAACAATAACCTGTCTGGACCGCAGTAGGTCTGCCATAATCGCCAAGACGGGTCCATTGTTTGTCAGGAGGTTTTGATCCACAACGTCAAACGCCTCAAGCAGAGGACTGCGACTTATTTCTTAACTTCGCAGGCCTCCAATATCTTTCGAACCACGGCTCGCGTCAATTTGGTCGTTGAGATGCCTTTCCGATAAGCGAATTGTCTATCAGACAAGGCGTTAGTCGTGTCAAGGAATTTCGTCAACCTAGAACTTTGGCCGTCCTCAAATCTCTCTCATGTATGAAGAATATCACGAAAGTGAATGAAACAAGAAAGGTTTGTCAAGATCGTAGCAAGTGGAAATCTGTGATCTCTGTCTACTCCTCCGAGAAATGCGTCTGATTATATGTACCATATACGAAAGTAAATCTCGATTAACATTGTGCTAACATGAATGAAACCGTATGAACTACAAGTAAAATACGTAATTTATTTAATGACCACAGGTGGTTGCGAAATTAATTAATAGTTCTGAACTTTTAGCTATTGACTCGACGAACCTATTGGCTTAATTAAACGGTCGAGTGCGTTCATTAACGCTGGATTGTACAGATTCTCCTTTAATACTCATACGTACAGTAAATAAACGTTTACTGTATATAATTTCGTACAAATAACGACCTGTTATTGTATAATATAGTACAATATAACATCAACGATGCAAATGCTAGTTAGTGATGAAATAATAACAGCGTTGTCAGCGAACAAGCTAACGGCATGTGAAAACGAATTAAGTTATAACTCTTTTATAAACTCACTAGCTGCCCGTGGCTCGTGCCCGTCCCACGCACTGTCAAAAACGCAGGAAAACCCCCGGGATAAAATATAGCATAATATACTGGGTGATTTTAGGGGGTCATGAAAGACATAGAAACAGGCTGTTCCATACATTAACTGTGAATTAATTAGGAGTTAATGTGTGGAACAGCTGTATTTTTTTGCGATTTCGTGGTTGGTTACATGGGAAAAGTTGTTCAGTATGACCATCTTATCCGCTTTTGGCCATACCGGATGATGACCCCAAAATCACTCAGTATATCCATCCAGTCTAAGTAACTAGTGGTGTGAGCTGTAGAATTCGCAAACCAGTTCTTTGTAATATTTTTTTTTCTTCGGAAAACTGATTTTGTTAAAATAACTATATAATAAATGAACCTGCTCAACAAAATTTCACGCGTATTGGTTGCGAAATGCGAGCTCTAGAGGAAAACAGCCAGTCAGACATTGGACATCGGATACTGACCCAAGCTGAAGCAAAGAACCTCGTTCGCTTCGCTCGCTCGGTCGACTACTTGCACAGGTAAAAGTATAAAGAGTACTGATTATATTCTAAAGGAATCCGGGGTCCACTTGGGCACCTAATTAAACAAAATAAATAAATAAATATTTCGGCAAAACCTGACACAAATCGACCTCGTCCCAAACTAATCAAAGCTTGTACTATGGGTACTAGACGACGATAAACATACTTACATAGATAAATAAATACTTAAATACATAGAAAACATCCATGACTCAGGAACAAATATTCATGCTCATCACACAAATAAATGCCCTTACCGGTATTCGAACCCAGGACCTCTTGCTTCATAGGCTGGGTCACTACCAACTAGGCTAAAGCAGTCGTCAAATCCAAGATTTGGCGTAGTTTTACGAAAGCGAATGTTACCTCTCGCGCAGTTACTAGATATTTGTATAGAAAGGTGCTCATTGATTCACGATCGGCAGGTACCAGGCTAGCATAGCGCCCAGGATGTGTTGCAGATCGCATCGCGATTCTAATCGCGGTATTGTGTGCGGCCGGATGCAAACCGCACGCTCCAATCTCGCGCCCTCGAACAATGGGCCACGTGGACGAGTGCCAGGGCTGCCAAACAATAATGAAGTAAACTACGCTTTCACTGTCATTGTGTCAATGTTTATGTAAAAATTATAGACCTGTATCAAAAAAGACACAAAGTAGGTCGTCTTCAGTCCCTCAAAGTTGATTGAGGGTCGTTACTCGTTACCGCCATCACTAAGCCATTATACGAGTACTTGAATCTATTACTACGTTGGTGTCTTACTCGTAATTCACACCTTAAGAGCACATTTTACATACCACCACTCAATGATGTTATGATTTTTAGGGTTCCGTACCAAAAAAGGTACTAAAGGAACCCTTATGGTGCGACTCCGTCCGTCTGTCTGTCTGTCTGTCTGTCACAAAGTGAAATATCTCACGAACTACTTAAGGTATCAATTTGAAATTTGGAATGGTTTTAAATGAGAGTCATCCACGTGCATGGAATATGAAAAACTTTAATATATATTTTAATTTTCCATGAAATCTTACGAATATGAGAAGGCAAAAAAAAATATTTAACTATTGGGTCAAGTGGGGTATCATTTGAAAGGGCTTGTGTTGCACATTTTGAAACAGTTTTTCTTTTTTTTCTACCCGGGGAATATTTTGATCTATGAAGGAAAATGTAAAAAAAATACCATTCCCCCCCATTATCTCCGAAGTTATTCAAGCGAAAAATTTGAAATAATTACTTGTGATTAAGATAAATATAAATATTACGGGAAATGTTTTTGTTTTTCTGTATCTAGCATATTTTTTGTTTTATTTACAAAAATCATTTCCTAGTTAAGTTTGCAATTTAATCAACTTTATAAGTATTTTTATGTTTTGAAATTCCTATAACACTATAAAAGAAATACCCTTATTTCAAATTAAAGAATAATAATCGAGATCGGTACACGTGATAAACAATAATGGCTAAAACACCAACATACATACTAAGCTGATTGCCCTTGCACGTTAGTACCAAATGGGGCCGATAGACGGCGCTGACCCCATTCGCGTTGTTAAGATTTATCTAGAATGAATGGAGTTGGGACGGGTATATTTCAATAGCAGGTCAAAAAAAGTTGCGATTCAATTGTCTTGGTAGTTCGATGGTGTTGGTGTAAAAGTTACTCGTTGTTTTAAATTGAATTCTGTTGTGTTGGGTTAAAATAAGTAAATAATTTAACAAATATTGGTACATTTACCTTTACCTTGAGTTAATTGCTAGTTTGTACGGAACCCTCGGTGCGCGAGTCGGACTCGCACTTGACCGGTTTTTTATTTATAAAGTAGGTACGTTGTCTATACAAAATTCCATGTTTAAAAATGGCCACCAAATCTGACAGCTGAGACAAGTTTACACGTTTCTCAGCTGAGGCAAGTAGGTGCAATTGACTCAGTTATAGTGTACCACTTTTGGAGCGCTTATAACCTATCTACCATCTTATATCACATCATTGCCACCACTCATAAAATTGTATGCTAGTTGAATTGACGCGTATGGCATCACGGATGGAAACGGGTCGTGCAGACACGGAAAAACAAGATATTCAAGTTTAGGTCACTGAGGCTTATTCTCTAGAATACGTCTCTATTCTTAGTGTTATGGGTATCGAAGACGCCCACGTCGACATTTGAATGGGTTTGTAAATTGACGCGTAGGGCATCACGGATGGAAACGGGTCGTGCAGACACGGAAACACAAGACATTCAAGTTTAGGTCACTGAGCCTTATTTTCTAGAATACGTCTCTATTCTTAGTGTTATGGGTATCGAAGACGCCCGCATCGAGATTTGAATGGGTTTGTGAATTGACGCGTATGGCATCACGGATGGAAACGGGTCGTGCAGACACGGAAAAACAAGACATTCAAGTTTAGGTCACTGAGGCTTATTTTCTAGAATACGTCTCTATTCTTAGTGTTATGGGTATCGAAGACGCCCACGTCGAGACAAGGGACTTTATACCTAAATCCTACTAATCTTACTAATATTATTAATCCGAAAGTTTGTATGTTTAGATGTTTGTGACTCAATCACGACGGCTCAACCGAATTTGGATGAAATTTTGCACGAAGATAGTTTATAGCCTGGATTAAAATATAGAATAGTTTCTGTCCCCGTGTGGTCTCGGGTTAGAATTTCACCACCCTACTTTCTTCCCGTGGGTGTCGTAAAACTCGAGTAAGGGAGCAGGGTTGAAGTGTGTTGTGGGCGATGGTCTAGCAACCTATCACTGCAATAACACATTTTGTCGATCTTTTAGCTAGTTTTTAATAACGCTGCCGAAAATTAGTTCGGTTGTGTACCTACGGTATACGTAATGACAAAAGGCCAATGATGGGCCAAATGGCATTGTCTATACTAAGCATAAACAGTAAACACTTCCAAACTTCACAACTATGTAGTATAATGTACTAGTTAGTTTAGAGTCAGCTGTCTGATTTGTTATAGTTTCAGAGTTTACTTTGTTTTAGAAAATACAATCAACTAGTTGTAATTTTGATGAATGAATTCGCAGATAGCAAATCAAGTTTAATGAGAACCAAATAATATCAATTAGTCACTATCTAGTTCGGTTGGTCTGAGACGGTCCTGAACGAAATTTGCTTAGTTGGAGTTTTGCCCACATTGCAGTTTGACCACCGAGCATTATGCCTAAAACGCAAAATGCCAACATCACAATTTAGGTTAGGTTCGTTAGGTTTCTTCAGATGCCCGAAGGGCAAACAGACCAGAAATAGGAGCCCCGCTCTGCGGGGCTCCGTCAATTTCGCTAACGTAACCTTAAAACGACGAAAATGTGATGTAGGCATTTTGCGTTTTAGGCATAATGCTCGGTGGTCAAACTGCAATGTGGGCAAAACTCCAACTAGGCAAATTGCGTTCAGGACCGTCTCAGACCAACCCATCTAGTTTGCGAGAATAACGAAATATCTAGTCATATAATTTATACCTAACGTGTTGATAGATCAGGAACTTGGCCTTGTTACTTACATTTATTTAAAAAGAAAAGAATAAGTGATATTAATCTGTTGTTCAGTTTATATTTCTGAGTAAGATCTTTGCTGGATCCGCCTAAATCGGTTCATAAACAAAGCCGACGATAACCCGGAGGTCAGTTCCACAGAGGATATCTGTAAAATGATTAGTCAGTCCTCATTATCAAACAACAAGTCGCAACGTGTACTTTAGGACTTGAGCAAACCTCGTTACTGCGTATAGTAGCTTTATTATTGATACACATGCAGCACGCGTATATTTTGTCTATATATCTACAATATGGAAGATACTAGATACATTCTACAGTACCTATCCTTCTTCAAAAACATTGGCCGTCTATACATATTTAGCTATGTATTTTTATATGATATGAGATGACAGATAAGTTGGCCAGTGTAAGCAACGTCGCCGTTTTTTCTGTAAGTACATAGATAAAAACAAATGCCGACCATGCTTCTAATGTTTTTCACATACGAGTTGGCACTAACGGGTAGAATATGTTCGGCAAGAACTATTCAAGTGCGAAACGTATAAAGAAGGATTTATCGGAGTTAGTTCCGTTATCGAGATAGCGAAGTGGGGACTAACGGGTTTAGCCGGGAGTTTTATGTAGGTACTGCTTAACTGGCGCAGTCGTTGTGGATGGGACGAAAATGTGAGCAATTTGCTTTATTTAACATCCACTTTGTTATTTTTACATTGTTATTTTGTACTGGGATAAACAAATATTGTTAGAGGAATTATACGAGTATTTCTTCGGGATAAATTAACACGTGATTGGGATAGGGCTGGGCGAATTAGCGAAACTTGAAAGCTCATTAATAATGTAGTCAAATGGAGAAAAAAAGCAATGTATAAGGTTAAACAATCACACAGGTATAAGTGTCCATCGTTTTAAGAGGGGGTATATTCTGTCTCCTTTTCCGCAAAACGCGCCTTCATATGAAACGATTATCATTTACTATGACGCTGGCAGATTATGACGTCAGTAACTGCGAGCATTTGCTCTCCCTAACAAGCTAAATAAAAACGGTCGTAGCTTCGTAATTCTTTGTGATATCAGATCTGAATGGGATTTTCGTCATTAGGCACATTTTTTTGCCTTCTTTCTTTTGGATTTATAATAAATTTTGAGTCTACACCCGTATCGTGTCGAAACTTTGTACAATCATGTAAGTCCAATGACATTGATGACAATGCAATGGGTATTTAAAGGTACCACAAACCTGGTCTGATGATGGAGACACAAGGCCATAGGAACTCAACTACACAACAGTACCCCGTCATTTTTGGGTTCACTGGAACCCACTCAACTAGTAGTTGTCGACTGTGCAAAACCGTCCAGGCAACAAAAGCTTGTAAAAAAATCATTAATAGAAACTTATTTTTTAGTTATCTATTGGCAACCCTGGCACAGTTAGCGTGACATTATTAGGACTTAGAAAAATGCGACTTACGCAAAACGCGTGCAGCGCGGGTTCCATGAAATTGCATTGCGGTATTAATAATTCGGTACATAAAGTAGAATATTTCTGTATAATACCCGACCTATACAACGAACTGCAATCATATGTTTTTTTTTACACCTCGACGGTGCCAAACTAGCAGGCCTATGGAAAGCAGACACTGAAGCCTATGGATGCTTGCGACTCCATAAGGGTTATAAAGCACCCTTGAACATATTAACAGTTTTTTTTATTTACACATTTGGCTTTAATGGCTGCGCTTTCCAGTGAGGATGTCAGTACTTGCTTAAATAGGCAGCTCCGAATTTGAATGAGAGAAATTTAATTTCTAAGTAGACCTCGGTTGATCATCATCATCATATCGGCCGAAAGAAGTACACTGCTGGACATACGCCTCCCCTAAAGAGTGCCACAACGGCCGGTCCTACGCCACCCGCATCTAGCGGACTCCCGCGACCTTTATCAGACCTTAATTAATTTACTAATTATGTGATGATGACGATGATGGTGATCAATCAAAAATAAGGACCAAATGTAGAATATACCTTAAATAGTAGCCCTATCGCAATGGCATAAGGTTCAAAATTATAAATATATCTCTAAGTACATAACCTAGCTGATAACGGCTTAATAAGTAGATTGGCGGAGCCGCACACAATGATAATTAGTAGAATAGTCACGATACTGCAGTTCTATTTCTGAATTATTATCAGTATTCCGTTATAAATTAACGTATGTGTTTAGATTTAAAGGAGTTTACAGCAATCGACAAATATGAGCAAGCTGGATCCATAGACATTGCAGTGCGTCACAACCACCAAACTAAAAGCGTATGTATTCACACAATATGACCTACTTCCTTTATAAATGAAATTGGAATCAGCAAAAGCCGATAACGCAGAAATAAGGCTTTACTAAAATTAAATCTGTTAGATACAACACACAATCCACGGATAAATAAAATAAAATATTACCGCTACTAGCTAGAAAAAATATTTCATCTCTTTAGGGAAATATTTTCGGGATGAAACGAATATGTTTTAATACAGATTATAAATGATTGCCTTTCATCCAAATCCATTTGTTCGTTTTTACGTGTTTAAGATAACATCCAGAAATCTATATATATGGTTGCGATTATTTTATGAGCCCGAGTTTTTGTAACTCTGTCATTGTAATTGGCATCTTCTACCTTAGACAGAGAGTTGTTTTTTGAATGGACTACTTTGATGGAATTCGGCCACCTCAAATAGTCTCAAGTTTGAGTAAGGGTCCCCCCACACCTATCGACGCGGAATCGGCGTTAGCCGATCAAAAAACTCTTTATGTCCACGGCAAGAAGTCGATCGGCTCTGCCGACGCGAAGCGACGTCCATCGACGGGATTACGAACAAAACACGAGGAATGTGGTACAAACCACTCGGCGAAAGCCGATTCCGCGTCGATAGGTGTGGGGAGACCCTTAGTTTTTACATACAAGCTACGTTTTGTTTCTCGAACTCGAAACTGTGTAGATTTTCTGCAGGACGTCAAGCTTACCTGAAACAAACAAATACACTGTCAGTCTTAATTTTATTTCTCCCAGTTGAAATACCAGAAAATGGATTAGCCATGTACAGTCAGCGTCATATAGTTATGCTTAGGCTACACACATCGCGATAGAATTATCGCGATAAAACTTCGTCTTCGGCCTACGGCGAATGTGCATGGCCACACTGAAATGCCGCAGAGTTTATCGCGAAAATGGACGAAGCTGTCGCTCTGTATTTTATGGCGCTCAACAATTATTTTAGTGCAAAATAAATAAAAAAGTGAAGAACTTGACAGTACGTCCGCTACGCACGATGAAGTTGTGCCGACTGAAGTTTGGCCGCGTAAGCGAAGTTCATCGCGATATAAGTCTTGATGTGCGCAAATTTACAGCGGGGCGAAGGGTCTGTGGCCGAAGTGCCGAAGTATTCGCGAATATTCGGCTGCATACATCGCAATAATTGCGATGTGTGTAGCCTAAGCATTATTAGCAGCCAGAGTAGCTAAATATTTCGGTACACGTCTTTGTTACTGTAAGATAAGGGTGTGTTACGAAATATTTGGCTACTCTGGCTGCTACTAACTACATGATGCTGACTGTAGCGCTGGTTGACCTGGTAAAGGTTGCGGGAGTCCGCTGGATGCGGGTGGCACAGGACTGGTCACTTTGGCACGCACTCTTTGGGGGAGGCCTATGTCCAGCAGTGGACGTATTTCGGCCGATATGATGCTGCTGGTTATGAACCGCAGGTTTTCAATCAGTTACGATGAATACCGTACCAGAACTGATCTAACTAAACACTTGCGCTATCTATCACTCGGTGTCTCTATGACAGCCAGTTTTCATTGTAGGATCCCAATTGTGAACGCCGAAATTTTCGTAAGTGGTTTGCCCTTTTACTCTCTTAAGTAAGATGTTTTTTTTCGATTGCAACTAGTTACGACAGCCTCTGTAGCGGAGCGGTAAAGGTGCCCACTAGACCGTATCATACCATACGTAACCGTACCGTCACATGCAAGAAAATATTTTTTACGTCACAACTGGCCATAATGCGAGTTTTACTGCACGCTGCGCGTACGGGAAAACTCACATTGTGGCCAGATGAAGACGTAAAATTTTGTGTTAATGATTGATTGCCGAAATTTTCGTAAGTGGTTTGCCCTTTTACTCTCTTAAGTAAGATGTTTTTTTTCGATTGCAACTAGTTACGACAGCCTCTGTAGCGGAGCGGTAAAGGTGCCCACTAGACCGTATCATACCATACGTAACCGTACCGTCACATGCAAGAAAATATTTTTTACGTCACAACTGGCCATAATGCGAGTTTTACTGCACGCTGCGCGTACGGGAAAACTCACATTGTGGCCAGATGAAGACGTAAAATTTTGTACTCAACACGGGCGGTAATTCGTAAAGCCCCAGAGCGCATATTTATACCTGCGATCTGGGGCATTCACGAATTCACCGCCCTAGTTACGTAATGTTCTATTGTATGAGGCATTATGATCTCATAACGCCCACTAGGCCGTTCCGGAACCGGCACTTTTCAATACAAACAATATTTTTTTGCCTAACACGTTCATAGTACGCTCATGGTATGATACGTTGTAATGGGTAGAGACCTTTTCAATCTGGGAATCGTGGGTTCAAACCCCAGCTCGTGACCATTGGGTTTTTTCAAAAACTCACATACGAAATATCATTTGATATTGGACAGTGGCTTTTCGGTGAAAGAAAATATCATGAGGAAACCGGTCTAATCCCAATAAGGTAGGTATAGTTTTCTCTGGGTTGGAAGGTCAGAGTCATGCTTAAATAGCTTTCTAAATAGAATACCAGAAGATATACTCACAAGTGTCCTTGCCGACAAAAAGTCGTGCAAGATCGCATTAAAAAGATATTTTCTAACGGGGACAGATAGCGAGGTGTAGTTGCTGGGGTGAAAATGCAATAAGTAAGTACTCATCTATCTATCTTTTGTAATTGCCTATAAGTATAAAGATTAAGTATGATTAACTGTTGTGAGCGGTGCGATACTTTCGCGTCACGCATAAAACTTAAACAGGTTTCTGTACGCGTCTATTAATTTTGTTTTGATCTTCTCTTTTAATATAAATAAATTAAAAAAAAAAAAAGATGGCAGTCGCTTTCGTAAAACTAACGCCTATGCCAAATCAAGCGGACCCGGGTCCTTTAGGGTACAACCGGGAATAAAGCTAGGAGGATGATGAACTGGATACCAAATCCAACTTAATTTAGATATATAGATAAGTATTTGTATTCTCTTGCTGAATTTTCCTGTATACACTAGGTAATGCAGGTACAACCATTCAATAATATATTACACTCCATGTGAGTTGCTGTATTTAGTAATTAAGTTTTGCAATACCCGACTAGGGTCCATGAGACACTATTATAATACTGTAACAACTTTTATTTACCGTGGTGCTATAAACGATTAGGATTATGATTATTATGATTATGAAATCTGTGTTTTTACGGTGCAGAAGAGAAGAATTTATGAGGCACTAATTGAATCAATGGTTAAATAAAATCATGAATGCCGCCCCAGACTCGCACAAAACTGCATATTAATGTTACTCGTGTCGAGTCAAATGAAATGGCGGAAAAACAATTTCAGCAATTAGGGCGTTAACGAGTTTTCATGAACTGCTAATTAAAGTGTAATAAAAAACGCGCAGATATAATTAACTCCGCTACGCACACACTCAATTTTACTTGGTAGTGTAGTACTTATTCGAACAAAGCCGTTTGTAGAAACAAAACACCGTTTCATGTTTTCCTATCGCTATACGCATATGCCAAAACCTACCCACCTACTGAAATAAAATCATACTTATATTTAGGATACGGTAAGACTTCATTTCATTAAGTGGGTTTTGTGAATAGGTTTATTTTAGTCTGTGACTACACAACATCTTGTTTACGTAAATCCCTTGTTTGATCCCAGAAAAGCCTATCACATAACAAAATATCTACATTTAGAAATCGCCTGTGATTTTTGAAACCGAGATTCATAACAATCGGGTGTTTACTATTAGATTACACGAAAAAGTTATTTCAGCAAGCGACCTGTAGACCTTGCCATACTATGAAACAAATAATTATTTATTTAACCTTTAATGCACAAAATAATAACTTATGGTACAATAGGCGGACTTCTAAATATATAAAAGAAGAAGCTGACTGACTGACTGACTGACTGACTGACTGACTGACATATCAACGCACAGCCCAAACCGCTGGGTCTACGGATTCCAAATTTGGCACGTAGGTTCCTTATAAGGTGTAGGGGAGCACTAAGAAAGGATTTTTCAAAACTCACCCCCTAAGGGGGTAAAACGGGGGTCCAAAGTTTGTATAGGGGAAGCATTCTTTTTTGAACTAGAGACTTAAAACTTTGTAGGAAGATTACTTATTAAGATACAAAAAAAGCACTTTCAGCGTTTTACAAAATTCCACCCCTAAGGGGGTTAAATAGGGGTGCAAAGTTTGTATTCAAAACTACTGGGACTACAAACTTGAAATTTACACCAGACCTTCCTTTTATGACGTAGGCAAGGGATAAGACGGGATTTTTGGAAATTCTATCCCTAAAGGTGTTAAATAGGGGTGCAAAGTTTGTATGGGTGAAACATTATTTTTTGTACTAGAGACTTGAAACTTTGTAGGAATATTACTTATTAAGATAAAAAAAAAGTTCTTTCAGCGTTTTAGAAAATTCCACCCCTAAAGGGGGTCAAATAGGGTTGCAATGTTTGTATGGGGTAAACATTATTTATTGAACTAGAGAATTGAAACTTCCTAGGAAGATTACTTATTAGGAAACAAAAAAAAAGTCTTCGGCGTTTTATAAAATTCAACCCCTAAGGGGATTAAATAGGGGTGCAAATTTTGTATTCAAAACTACTGGGACTAGGAACTTGAAAATTACACCAGAACTTCTCTTTATGACGTAGGCAGGGGATATAATAGGATTTTTGGAAATGCTATCCCTAAGGGGGTGAAATGGGGGTCCAAAGTTTGTATGGGGGAACATTATTTATTGAACTGGAGACTTAAAACTTTGTAGGAAGATTACTTATTAATACCAAAAAAGTACTTTCGGCGTTTTATAAAATTCTATCCCTAAGGGTGTTAAATAGGGGTGCAAAGTTTGTATGGGAGAAACATTATTTTTTGTACTAGAGACTTGAAACTTTGTAGGGATATATTACTTATTAAGATACAAAAAAAGCTCTTTCAGCGTTTTAGTAAATTCTACCCCGAAGGAGGTCAAATAGGGGTGCAATGTTTGTATGAGGTAAACATTATTTATTGAACTAGAGACTTGAAACTTGGTAGGAATTTTACTTATTAGGATACAAAAAAAAGGATTTTCAGCGTTATATAAAATTCCACCCCTAAGGGGGTAAAATAGGGGTGCAAAGTTCGTATTCAAAGCTACTGGGACTAGAAACTTGAAATTTACACCAGAACTTCATTTTATGACGTAGGCAAGGGATAAGACGGGATTTTTGGAAATTTTATCCCTAAGGGGGTTAAGTAGGGGTGCAAAGTTTGTATGGGAGAAATATATTTTTTTGTACTAGAGACTTGAAACTTTGTAGGAATATTATTATTAAGATACAAAAAAGTACTTTCGGCGTTTTATAAAATTCTTCCCCTAAGGGTTAAATAGGGATGCAATGTTTGTGGGGGGGGAAACAGTATTTATTGAACTAGAGACTTGAGACTTTGTAGGAAGATAACTTATTAGGATACAAAAAAAGTAATTTCAGCGTTTTATAAAATTCCACCCCTAAGGGGGTTAAATGAGGGTCCAAATTACATACATAGATACATATATTCACGCCTTTATTCCCAAAAGGGGCAGGCAGAGCACATGAACTTTATGTTCCAGTGCCACTTTTAGCATAAATGTGGGTATAAAAGATCGACAAAAAGTGATATTGCTTAGGTTGTTAGCCCATCACCCACAACACACTTCAACCCTGCTCTCTTAATCGACTTTTACGACACACACGGGAAGAAAGAGGGTGGTGAAATTCTAACCCGCCACCACACGGGCATAAAAATAATAGTAAATAAAAATTAATTTACCATAATGGGTTATGACGAAGGGTTATTCGTAGGGGAAGTTAGTAGTAGTAGGTTAGTAGGCGGCGTAGCAATTCAACAATTATTAGAAAATTACTTTTACTACGCGGGCGAAGCTGCGGGCAAAAGCTAGTAATGCTATAAAGCATTCTTTACCAGTCAACTTTAACGCAAAGCAGATAGATTGCGGGCAGTGCAACTTAATTTAAACAAAAACTTTTAAGCAGGTCTAAGGATAAGATAGAACTTTGGCCAATGTGTATTTACATCTCACATTTTGCATAAAGACTGAGGGAGACGCAATGCACATTGGGCCAAGATCTTGGAGAAGTGGAATACCACCTTAATATAGTAAAATACGATACGATGGATATTATAATAGAATAAAATATGATATATTCATATATATTAATACACACAATTTTTTTTTATACCCACATGTATGCTATAAGTGGCGCTGGAACGTAAGTTTCATGTGCTCTGCCTACCCCTTTTAGGGATAAAGGCGTGAATGTATGTATGTATGTATTAATACACACATACACATACATATGAATATAGATGAAACTAACAGATCAAATACATAATCTTTATTTTATTTTTGCCAGCAAAGAAATAAGATTTTTTGAAGACATGCCTGTTTTTGAGATTGACGTTTCTTGACAGGGAGACTATTCCATCAGGCGACTCTACTTGTCGGAGTTCTACTTAGACGGAGAAGGAATTGGACATGAAACCGGTACGGTAACGCGGAATAGATAGGAAATGTAAACGGAAGTTTAGCCAGATTGGCTAGCTTTGTGCATACCGGGCGTAAAGGTGTTCTGATGACCTGGGCTGGAATTTGCATCATCATTTTCGCATGCCTATTTGATGGTGTCGTTTAGCTACTCACCATATCACTAATTCGGCATAAGGCTAAAGCAGCTTCTATTGAGAAGCCCGTACCAACGTTCAACTTAAGATATGTAGATATATGTAACCTATCAATATAGAACATCAGTTGAATCCAACTCGAGCAATTCCACTAACTATTGGCTCACAAAACACATGCTTACTACGCAGGGAAGTTTGAGGTTCGAATACCGCCCGGATAAATTCGGGAAACAAACTTTTACTGATAAATGTATGAGCTAATGTTTTTCTTTCCGTTTTTATGAGCGAGCGTTTTCCCTGTTAGAATATTTGGAATTTTACGAAGCTTTATCAGATATGAGGTTTCGGGCTGACGATATGTTAAACGAGTGAGCGAGGCAAACGAAGCTCTCCGTTTCACTTGGGCCACAATTCTTTCGTGTGTCCGGCGTCTGTCTGGCTATTCTCCTCTACAGGTTGAATTTTTCAACCAATTCTAGAAAAAAAATTGTATGTTCAATAATTAGACCTACCTATAGATTTTACAGTTTTACGAGTTTTAACCGTTTTTTGGTAAATAGACAGTTTCGCGAGTTCTACGGTTTACAGAGTCACTAATTATACAAGACACCTTGAGTTTTATAAATATATCGTCATCTAGCACCTACACAAGCTTTACTGAGCTTACTGGTTACTAGTTCTATTAGTGTATGCTGCTACAATACACAAGAATTAAGCCAACTGGACCTATTGCTATTGTCGTATCAGCTAATCCAATAAAATAAACACAGGTACAAAAGATGGCATTACTTATTCAATTTGTACAACCATTCCTAGTCGCAAATAAACCGCATCCTGTTTGCGGCTAAGCCCAACGAAGCGGCTTGAGCTGACTGACTGTATGACAGGAATAATGCAAACTTGTAAGAAATCAACGTTTTAAAATATCGTAGCGAAATTATGTACATTTTTCACATGCAGAAAGACATCTTGGCATGTCAATGATGGGAGTTTGGGCACATTCGTTCGAAATATCCTTTAAAATTATATCTATTTTTGGAACTCTCGATCAATTTGTGTAAGATTGTCCCTTAATATTTATTTATTTTTTATTTATTTATTTTAACTCTATTATTGCCCTTTGCCTCCTAAGGATTCTCGGAAAAACACTTATTTCGGCTCGTACCATTGCTATGGAAAGCAGCTTATTAATTCCATCACAATGTGCATGCTCTTTCTTAACTACTATTACTAAAGATGAAAATATTTGTCCAAAGTGTTAATATTTCACGATTCTGGATGTTGGCCACATCAGAAACGTCGAGAAGCCTCAAAAAGTACCGTTTGGTAAAAATAATGTTCACAATATATAAACATAAACGTATATCTAAAAAATTACATATACTAAAACATTAAATACAGTTCATAGACACTGTGATGAATACCTTGTTGTGGCGTGCCCTACTCAAGTGAGAGTGTATCAAATAAATTCACAATTTAATTTAGACTGCCTCTTACTAGAGTAATTTATTACTAGTATTTGAATGTTGGAATACACTAAAAACCATAGAATTCGGATTCTTCCATGAAATACCAACATAATTTAATAACTTCTAAATTAAAGCAACCGAGTTTCATGTCCCTATCCGTTTATTATGGAGTCGGTCCCATTCAGGGAGACGCTTCTCGAGTGCAAGTTGCTTGACTCAAACAAAACCGAACAAAACTCATCAAGATGGTGCAGCGATTTAAGCGGGAACATATAGGACATTTTCATTTAAAGATGTGCTTAGCTATAAGTTTCATTAAACCTGTCAGATTAGTCTTCGCTTAACTCTTTTTTAGGCGGACAATGAAAAACGGCAATCAAGAATTAAAAATAAATGAAAAATGAAAATGTACAACTCGCAAGCCTGTCTTTAGTAAAAAATAAACTTTAATCTGAATCAACGTATAAATTCTATATAATTATTGAACCTGCTCATAAAAAATCACGAGGATCGGTTGAGAAACGCGACCTATAAAGGAGAACATCTGGACAAACGGACATACGAAAAAATTTTGGTCGAAGCTTAAGCAGAGCTTCTTTCGCTTCGCTCCCTCGTTTAATGAGTATAAATATGGGACAATCTTACACAAATGGAACTAGCTCAAGGACACGAAGGCTCAGAAGTGTAAACATATATTTGATTATAGGTACATTTCCCTGGACGACTAACACGAAAGTAAGGTAAACTCCATTAATTAACGACGCATAATCTCAGGATTTGCGTAACCGTTACAAAATGTCAAATTAAACCGACAAGATCGAGTGGATTAATTTGATGGAGACATTTTGTCGCTCAGAATTCGCTTCATTATGTGAGACGGTATTAATCATCTCCGGTAACGTTTAACGTTCCTAGCGGATGACGAAATTTTAATTGCTACGTTTCCAATTCCGTTGATACAAGCACATTTTACTTTTACACACAGCGCTGTACTTACGTTGACGTAAAACAGATGTTTACATTTTTATTACAATGCAGTGAGGTGCAGTGACCTGCACATAATATTTGACGTCGACTGTGCGTGTTTGACGACCGCTTTAGCCTAGTTGGTAGTGACCCTGCCTACGAAGCAAGAGGTCCTGGGTTCGAATCCCGGTAAGGGCAAAAATTTGTGTGATGAGCATGAATGTTTGTTTCTGAGTCATGGATATTTTCTATGTATTCAAGTATTTATATCTATTATATATATCGTCGTTTAGTACCCATAACACAAGCCTTACTGAGCTTACTATGGGACTAGGTCGATTTGTGTAAGATTGTTCCCTTATATTTATTTATATTGGACGCAATTCCAGGGCGAATACTCAGTGTTTTTAAGGCGTTTTTTTCGGCAATGTCGTTGCCAGCAAATACTTTAAAAGAGACGAACATCAGAGTCCACTTTTGATGAAGACGTAACCCAATAGCGGCACGAACTACAGAGTCTTTTTAACCCCCGAAGAAAAAAGAGGGGTGTCATAAGTTTAACGTGTCTGTCTGTGTATCTGTCTGTGGTATCGTAGCTCCCAAACGGATGGACCAATTTCAATGCGGTTTTGTTGTGTCATAGATAATTTTATCCCGAGTGTTCTTAGCCATGTTTCATCAAAATTTGTTCAGCCGTTTTTGAGATATTGGGTTTTTCAACTTTTCTAAGTTGTAGTTATTTGATAAAAGGTTCGGCTGTATGTTTTACTGCTGCTGAAATAATCTTGAGCCGACAATGACGGTAGAACCGAGCGGTCCAAACGCTAGGAAATTCGCCCTCCAGCCTTCTTAATTAATATTGAGAGAGAAAGGGCACATTGGGATGTCATCTCGATTATGTTCGTAGCAGCATATTTGGGGAAACCTTAAAGACCGTAGCCATGATAAAACCACCATGCGCTTGCTCTTTATGTAGTGTTGTTAAAATGAATAAAAATGAAAAAAGTTTATTGTATAAAGACAACATTGCAATACAAATCAGGACCCAGTTTCGTCGTTCCAAAATTTCCAAATACTGAACCTACTTATCTATAAAAGTGTACAAAGAAAGCAAATACAACTTACAACTAAATATGCCTAGTTTTAGATGGCTAAATCGTGTGCGTATGTGTGGGTGTGTATGTGTATGGTGAGTGCGTGTGCGTATGTATGACATTAAGTATGCCGGGCGTAAAATTATATACTATAAGAAAGTAATCATTCAAAAAAGTTTGTTCCTGCCATGCCTGGTGGTGTGTGGGTAGGTAGATGTTGCCGGCGCTCCCTAGGATGATCGGTGTTGACTGTTAGGGATTCTACTCCTGATGCTATCAACACAGCGATCTTCAAATCTACAAAGGGTCGGTCACGTCCTTGTGACTTTTATAGCATCGGGAGCGTCATTATAAGCTAGTGTCCGCTTTCGCAATATATGGTAACAGAAAGAGACATCTGTAGGCTTTTGTCTTGGTATTTTTTTCCAGTAAGACGAAATCGAACCACTTCTTCCGGGGCCGTAATGACCGGTTTTCCACCCGCCTTCAGGAGTTTGGCTGTTCCGTTTTCACCGCGTGCCTTGTTGTTTTTGAGCTGTTTAAGAGGCATTACAATCTCGTACGGCTGATGTACGGGATGTCATCGGTATAGTAACGGATTAGTCTAGCTCTAGGGCCTTCCGCCAGTTCCGCCAGACTAACTTCGGATCTGCGCGTTGACGTAACGTGACATACACATTTTAAATTACTTATTTAGTAAAGTTAAAAAAAGTGTATACTGTAACTCCGATATAATAATACTCGAAACCGCGGTTTTTAACCTAATTCAAAACCGACGTGGATTCCGTTAAAAACCGTCGGTTAAACTCGCTACTCGGTTATTTCATTACTCGGTTGCCTTCCCTACCTGGCACCACCGCATCATTACGCAATATGAAATGTGAGTTCTCTCCCAAACATACTATAGTATCTGCAAAACCAAGTGGCGAGTCAGCCAATAAAAGTCAGTACTATTGTTGCACGGCCCGCTCCATAAGGCAGTGCAGGTTCGAAAGAGATAGCATGATCCAAAGATTTATGACCTGACTCGCCACTTGGTTTTGCGGATACTATAGTACAATTTCTGCCCGGATCTAGTCCCGCATGTACGGTAATCTTCTGCTGCACATTCATGCAAGCCATTTCCAATCAGAGATCGATCGACGAGACTGATAGTTCATTACTTGCAATGAAATATGATATTATTTTGAAACAACTGTATTGGGGCAACTTGTACCCCCAACTTTTGTTTTAGATTTTGGAAATGTCATGTTATATACTCATTACGAGCTCTTTCGATCCTGATACTAAAAAAGTGTCCTCGATTCCATTTAGTTACACGTTTTTCGATACAACCTTCTATACAGGAACATCTGAACTCTTTTTCCTAACTCCTTTTTTCTTTTCTTTCAGGCAAATCGAGATAGAGATGCGTTCGACCGATTTCCAAATACAATGTCTCACCACAAGGTGAATATAGGACTCCACGCGTCTATGAACATATCTGTACCAGTAACAAGACTAACGGGCATGCACGGGCTTCCGAACACGGGTAATAAACCTCCCTGTTTGTGGTAGCAACAAATCGTTGTTTAAACTCTTTCAAATGGTTTACGACTGCCATAAATGAGTAAATTTAACGTCCCTACGGCGTCTATTCTCGGTGGGTGTAAAAACCCACTTTGCCGGGGTTACGGTAATCTCAATAGCAACGTTATTCTAATAAAGAGCTTTGCACTTGTTGCACTGTGTACTTACCTGTCACTAAACTTTTATACATAAGTATTTCAAAAGTATTTGTTTAGCTTATCTTTGGAGGAGGCAATCTAAAAAGTGTAGTTTGGGAGCCTAGGATTTTAACAGGTAGGTATAGTGGAAAATCTTTTCAGTTCATTTCTTCACTCGTCTACTCAAAAGTTGACTTTAATAGATCCCTTAAAGAGATAAGTTCGCCCATTTTTTTTTCGCTATTGTATACAATTGTTTTTGTACTACTACTTATTGTTATCGGCAGTAGTAGTTTTCTGTGCACATTTTGCAATTTTAACGAGCCCAAACAGGATGGTGTTAAGTTCATTAGAGCAGGTCGATGGTACTACAAGTACCTAATATGTAAACTAACAATATGTAAATTTTCAACGCAATTAAACACCGGGAAGTGAATAAATTGCGGAGCGCTTATTAACGTCAAATAAAAATCTTGTTTTAAAATTATATTCCTACTCGCCTTCAACAATTTCTACCCAGTTGGATCACCAACCACGATCCAAAATTATTAAGTCTCCTTTTTAACAAAAGCTCATTTTGATACGCGTTTGTTTTTAATTTTTGTCTCCCTGTTTTATATCACCGAGTCTTTTTTTTGCACGTACTCATATATAGGTATCAGTGGCGGCCCGTGAAAATGGGCCATGGGCAACCCGGAACAATAAAAATCATGAAAGAGTTTAGAGCATGTATATAAATATACATATAAATAAATTTTAGGCAAGCCGGAGGGAATCGGCTTGTATGGGCACTCCACTGGTAGGTATCCATTTAAAAATCAGAAAGAAATTTCGTAGACAAAGTTAGTGTTGGTTGTAAAAACATGCCTGTGGCATTTTGAACACATATTTATCCAAGTACTAGCTTCTGCCCGCGACTCTGTCCGCGTGGAACTCGTTTATATCGCAGCTCCATACAAACTTTTACCCCCCCCCCCCATTTCACACCTTAAGGGGATGATTTCGGGGAGAAAAACTATCCTATGTCACTCTCCATCACAACTATCTCCACTTAAAAATCACTTCAATTCGTCGCTCCGTTTTGCCGTGAAAGACGGACAAACAAACAAACAACACACATACACTTTCCCATTTATATAATATTAGTATGGATTAACACTCAACAAGAAAAAAAAATACCGAGTCAACATAAATTGCAGTAAGTAAAATAGATATCATATAAAAGACAATCCAGGCAGTGATATTGATACTTCAGCAAAATATTCATAATAACGGTTTAAGGAGGCAATTACGTCAAAATGTTTTTGTAGGATTTTATACGTTAAGGGCCGATTTTTCAATTCCCAATTCAAAACTATCTGTCAGATAAATGTTAGCTCTGTCCTTTTCTTTCATATGACTTAAGAAAAAGGTGGTGATAATTTTAACTGCCGGATAACTTTATCTTTACTCTGGTCGTTTAGGTATTTAAAAGAATGTAAACAAACAAAACCACGTGACTTGGTCATTCGACCAATAAGATAATACCATAGATACAAAAGGTTGCTATTCACAGCAATCAATTCAATCTTATTGGCTGAATGACCAAGTCACGTGGTTTTGTTTGTTTACATTATTTTAAATACCTAAACGACCAGAGTATAGAGATTGAAAAATCGGCCCTTAAAAGAGGTTTTTGGTAGATAAAAAAGTGAGATAAAAGATTTAATCTTGACTACGTATAATTTAGACTAAGGCTAACCCTTTTTTTCCTAAGCCTGTAAAGTATCCCAATTCTGGGGAAAGGACTTCCCAAGGGAATTCCACTGGTCCCGGTCTGAACCAAGTTCTGACCAGTCGTGGAGGAAAGCGTCCAGGTATATTTATTTTAATCATTAAATCCCTTATTCGTAATTACAATAAACAACAACAATAGGACAACAATAGGAACAACAAGAACACACAACAACACAGCACAACAACAACACAACATTTAACAATAGGATAAGATGTTTATTTATTTAGAACACATAATTCATTAATATTTCAATTTAATTAAATAATGTAATATAATAATATTGTATTAATAATGTAGCTATTGTATTGTATATGATCCTTGTTGGTCGAAATAAAGTATTCGATTTGATTTGATTTGTAATACTTAACAAGCTTCTGTTAAATAAAATGTGGTATGTCCCATTGGCATTTATCACGCAATGCCAATGGGACATATTGGGCTAATTGTGTCAGATATTTAAAAGCAAAACGAATTTTAGCTGGAATAAGTTTGATTGACGTTAATGGAGAAGACCTCTATCTAAAACGCTACCTCCCTGTACCTCACCTACTCTTTCCTTTATCTCTTTCCTAATCTAAATATTTAGCATCACATCTAAGTACATATTTAAATATGTATTTTCACCTACTAAAATAGTTCTAGAGAAATATTATGTATGCCCTTTTAATCTAGTCTTATGTACGGTCTGTGCCGAGTAATCTCGGACTTTCCGCCCGACGGCACCTTTTGTTCAGGGGCTGGCTCATCTACATATTTAGATACATACGACCTGAAAACATTACTGACTATTGTGCGCCAGCGGTAATACCTAATGGTCTGGCTTCACGTGAATACAGATGAAGCATCAAATAGTGATTTATAAAACCACAACCTCATAACATGACTCGACTTCTAACACAAGGGTTTTGCATACTCGACATTTGCCCTAAAGGCAACCCTTTTAACGCATTTAACCGATATGGGATCCTAGAAAAACCTATATTGCGGGCGCATCCAATTTGGCTGGGGTTTTGTTTCGGTTCAGACAAAGAGGAAAGGAGTGCAATTTGAAAACTCATCAATATGTTGTCACTTGCGGCATCCAATTCGGCTCGAATGGAACAAACGTAACTTGTTACGAAGAACTGGTGTTCCGATGAGTTATTGCTTCGATATGCGAGTAATAGCGGAGTGCGCTAGTTTTTTCTAATTTTTTTCTGAGCTAGCTCCGGTTTTTGCTTTATTCAGGATTCGTTTAATTTATTGAGTGCTATGAATTTTGTACATTTCGAGTTTCGAAATTGCATTTAGGTGATTTACGGGAACGTTTTAAATGATAAATTCAGTAGCGTTTTTCTTGAATTCTTCGCTTGTTGCTCGATGAATATATCCGGATATCTGTCCCCAGTGAAATAGCGTAGTTTTTTGAAAGAGCGTTAGGGCATATCGATAGTATTTTTATGAAGGTTGATTTAGAGAAAGATAATATATACTAAATAAAAAAAAGTAATTCGATTATCCTGCAGCTTGAAAGGGCTGGCTTCCATTCGATACTATTAAAATATTTCAATCTTCTGCGATATTCAATCAAAATTATATCTCTTCTACTAAGTAAGTATTGAGACGAAGAGACGTAGATAGTGTCAAATACCAATACAAATCATCAATTCCTAATGATGTCGTGTAAATTACCTGACAGTGTAAAATTCATATGTATTAATTATAAACAAGTGCAAAAGGGATAAAGATATACAAACTTCGATAGTCCTACAACCTACGTTTCACTAGTGCAAAAACTATATCGATAGTTGTTTAGTGTTTACCATTTAAGCCTGGCCAGAGCGATTTATATTATACCACGTGCAAGTGACGGCTCAATATTGTCCCGGCTTTAAATATAAAAATATTTTCGCAGACACTGATTTACGACGTGAAACGAAAGTTGGTATGGAGCTAGAAGCTAACCTAGTTATATCGATTGATAACAGGAGACCGAATGAGATACTGCGGGACTGCATGGCTGTTATGCGACGCCTCACTTCACCCGCCCCGCCTAACGAAACTAGACCTCTGATCACTCTTAGTTACTACGATTCGCATCGTCAAGTTATATTAGAGAGAGAGAGATATTTGTTGAGGTGAGGTTGAAACAATTAACAGAATAGCGGGGAATATATGATTGTTTATATCGTGACGGTGAAGTAAAGTGACGTGACTTGCTTGCTGCTAATTTTATTCCAACCTAAGTAGCATAGGTTGTATGTATCCAATGTATATTTGAAATTGTGTACCTGTAGACCTGTAAAAACATGTTTACCAATAAATAAATCTGAATCTGAATCTGTTAAGAGGCATATACCCATATTATTGTCTCTAGCATTCTGATCTTGAAAGAGAGAGACGTGGTTCCCATTGTCAAATATATATTGCGGATGGCATACCGTCCTCTACTAGGCTCATTGTAACACCGTTGGGTAGACATTTACGGCTGCTTTACCCAGTCAATTATCGTGCGATAACACGCCTTCTGTCGAGTCGACGAACGTTGATATTAGTGTCCTGTTTAGACACTAAGAAATAAACAAATGACATAAGGAATATTTTCACTAGCGACTTGTTTACAAAATAATGACAATGTCCTTATATCTGTATACAAAACAATAACTTGATTAATATGCACAGGCACGTTGTGCGCAATGCCGCATAAGTAAGTACCTAGTTAATGTCTCTCTCAGACAAATGGAAAGGGATACTTACTGAAGGTCTACTTAAATTTGTTTACCTAGTTTACTGAAAAAGTTCTGTTGCTAAGTTTTATGCGTAGGTTTTTAAATTTTGTTGTTCATGAGTCTGACGCGATAGGGCCCAACTATTTTTTCACACCTTTCATTCGGAAAAGTAAGTTTTGCTCCACGACGAGGGACCAAAACGCTACTTTTCTGTTCAAGCTACTTTTTTAATTTGTACAATGGCATTGGAACATCTGTACGCAATGTGCCAATTGAACACAGATGTTAATAAAATAATCGATTGTAATTTCATCGTAGTCGATTCAAAACGAACATATTTCAAGTAAGTTAACTATAACAATGTTGTATAAAAATTTATAAATATTTCGTAATATTTAAAAATTAGTAATAAAAATTAAGATAATTTAGATATATTTTAACAATAGTGTGAGCGACGTCCGCTCTCGGCGGCGTCGGCTGGGCGACTGAGCGCGCGCGCTACTGGCCGCGGCAATGCTCGCCCCTCACAGTCACCTAAGAGTGACCTAGTGCCGAGACACAAGTCGGCGACGGACGAGCTCCGCCCCTATGTGCTCGGACAGTGCGTCGACCACGCTCCGTGACACAAGTCGGCGACGGACGAGCTCCGCCCCTATGTGTACGGACAGCGCGTACTACCACTCGGCGCCCGAATGGTGTGTTTGGGCTTCGCCCGTGTCCTCAGACACTTTGGGTAAACGATGTTACCAAAATAAAAGAAGGAATAACGAGAAATAGACTTTTTATTTACTTTTCCCTAACTGCCATTATCACTGCCCTAAGTGACTTGATTACAAGTCCCTAACTTCCTATTACTTTGTAGTTTTCTTCTTCTTTTTGTTGTGACTTCCAGGAGGCTCCGATTGACACTGATTTGCTTTTTTTTTTTTTTTTTTTGAGTGGATTTTTCTTCAAGCCGGGCCACACAGGACCCCTTTGCTCGGCGAGGGCAAGACGTGATTTGGCCAAGAGACCAAAACAGCAAAATTATACAATGTAAAAGAAAACTATTCTAAGTCTTAAAGCTAGGTGCCCGCTAGTCTTAGGGACTTGCGGGTCTTTCTTTCCCTGGAGGAGGGAGAATTAGGGTGTTGTCACTACTACCCCTAGTAGCTGATTCTAACAATAGAGCTGGGCTGGAAGAGCTAGAGATAGGATTGTCATACATATCATTCCCCGACGCAGGAGGAGAAAAAGAAAGAGTGGGTGATATACAGTTTTCCCTCCCCGACGCAGGAGGAGGGTTTTGGCTTGAAATGATTAGTTCAGTTGAGCTGGCACTCCCCGACGCAGGGGGAGAAGAAAGAGAAGAAGAAGACTTATTGGTAGTAGTGACAACACCAGGATTGGCCCTTGGGAAGGGAATCCAGGGGTAGTATGGGGGCGATTTCGGGACGCCTCCACGACGTAGCGAGGGCCTATAAGGCACTCTGGGCTGTTGAGAGGACAAATTAGGTGAGTCAGTGCCATGATGATTTAGTGCGGAGGTTTGTGAATTTGTGTGTGTGAGTGTGTGTTTTGTGTTTGTTTTGTTGGTAGATTTGTGTCTGGAGGCTAGCTCTTTTTCCAGTTGGATGCTCTCCTCGTGCACCAACGTGATGTCGTCGTCGCTGTCCAAAAGAGCGTTTTTTGGACGTCTTTTCAACAGCGGCGACGACTTGAGGGGAGTGTAGTTTCCGAAGGCCTTAATGAGCGGATTTGTGTGTGCTCCGGCCTTTTCATGGAGGTGCTTTGATAGCATCTTCATATGATATTTCATTGAAGGCATTTTAAGGTCCTTATGGAGGTCTGTGTTCCTGACATACCATGGCGCCTTCGCTATCCGGCGTAGGTAACGATTTTGTAGGGTTTGAAAGGACTTTAGCTTCGGTTTGGACGCGTGGGCGAAGACAGTAGATGAGTAGGTGAGGACGGGCCTTATGCAAGCTTTGTACAGAAGAAGTTTGTTACTGATGGACATTTTTGAAGATTTATTTATAAGGAAATTGAGTCGACCGGAAATGAATGCGGCCCTGTCTCTGACGACTTTAATGTGTCTGTGGAAATTTAGGCGACGGTCAAGGTGTACGCCCAGGTATTTGACAGTGGAGACCCAGGGAATGGGGGTGTTGAAGAGGGTGATGGGAGTGTGTTTGGAGAGGATTTTGGCATAACCAAGACGACGGGTGAAAATTATTGCCTGGCTCTTATCCGGGTTGACCTCGACCCTCCAGCGGCGGAACCAGCCCCCGAGGGAGCTGATTGCACTCTGGAGGATCTTACTCAGCCTGGATGGATGCGGGGACGTCGCATAAATAGCGGTGTCGTCCGCAAACAAGGCATAATTTACACCCGGAATCTTGGGGATGTCGTTTATGAAGAGAGAAAAGAGCGTGGGGGCTAGGACGGAGCCTTGTGGAACACCCGCTCTGACGGGATGAACATCTGATAGGGTACCCTCGACTCTATAGCGAAAGCCTCGACGATCAAGATAGTCCCTGATAATATGGACCATCTGGCGTGGCACTCCAATTGTGTAAAGTTTGTATAACAAACCGTTGTGCCACACCTTGTCAAAGGCTTTCGCTATGTCAAGGAAGACGGCGCCGGTAGGAACCGGCCGCTTCCAGGTGTTCATCCAGTAGAGCGTGTGCTCCACAATGCGGTGGATTTGCTGTGGACAGGAGTGCCCGGCACGAAAGCCAAATTGCTCATCAATAATGATGTTGTTTTGACTTACGTGCCGTTTTAACCTCTTGAGCAGAATGCGTTCGTCAACTTGCCCATTGTGCTCAAGAGGCTAATGGGGCGATAGCTGGAGGGGACATTGGAAGGTTTGCCAGGTTTATGGATGCCTATGACCGTCGCCGATTTCCAGACATCAGGAAAGTGACAGTTGGACAGAGCCGCATTGAAGATGAGTACAAGGAAATCAATGATAGAATCTGGAAGAAGTTTAAAAAGTCTATTTGGAAGCCCGTCCTCACCAGGTGATTTTCTGATTTTCAGATCTTTGATTAGGTGCTTAACTTCATCGGTGGTGACCTGCTCTAACGGGTCACTGTCATCAGGGGGGAGACGGGAGAAACGGGCTACCTCATCGTCTATATGGCTAATGTGATCGATGTCGGGGTGGATGGTACTGGGAGAGCATTGGTTCTCCAAACTTTTCGCCAGACATTCTGCTTTTTCCAGGTCAGTGAAGGCGGGAGCAGCAGCGTCCGGAACGACAAGTGGAGGCATGGATACTACCGTATCCTTCTTCAGAGATCTCGCCACACCCCAGTAAGCCCGGTGATGTGGGGAGATCTCCGAGAGAAAGTCATTCCACTTCTCATTCCGGAACTTGCTGATCTCGCGCTTCACTGCCTTTTGGAGCTTGTTGACCCGATTCTTGGTGGTGGTGTGTGGGCATCTGTCGTAGTCGTGGAGGGCTACGTTCTTTGCGTGCATCAGGCTTTTGATGTGATCGGGAAGGCTGTATCGGCGGTCCTCTGTTATCTCGATTTCACGCGAGCAGTCGGCTTTGATCGCTTGCAAGGTGGTGGTGACGTGTTTAATGGCGGTGTTTGTGTCTTCTATTGTTTTGATGTCTCTGGAGAGTGTGGCGAATTGGGGGAGAGGGTCTGCAGCTAAGGTTTTGCCTAGCTTCACCCAGTCGACAACGGTCCGTTTGACTGTTGCCGACTCGGGTGAAGGGCCTAGGCGGAGGACTACTGGTCTGTGGTCTGAGTCAAGTTCGTGATGTACTGTTATTGATCTAAAGGAGAGTGAGACGTTTTTAAGGAGGGCTATGTCGAGAATGTCTGGTCTGTGGTCAATGTTATCATGATAGTGTGTGGGTTCAAGGGGAGCATAGATGTCTAGGTTGTGTTCGAGTGCTATTCGCCTCAATCTGTTACCGTTGGGCGTAGATAGTCTGCAATTCCACTGCGCATGCTTGGAGTTGAAGTCGCCAGCCAATAAGACTGACTTGTCCAACTCCAGCAAGGCAAGCAGATCGGATTGCAGAATATCCTTGCTTGGCGGCTGGTAGATTGAGGCGATAGTTATGTATGCGTGTCCGGTCATGGCTAGCCTGCATACCGAGGCCTCCATGTTGAGAAGTTTTGGAGTGTTAATAGGGCAAATGTGAAGTGATCTTTTGTAGTAAATGAGTGTGCCACCACCTTGAGTTGGGCGATCGGTCCGGATGAGGTTGTAATTGCTTATCTTGGGGTCCCTGCAAGCGGGTTTAAGAAAGGTTTCCTGGACAAGCAGGATGTCGAGGTTGTTTTTTCTTATGAATTCCGCTATTTCTGCTCTTTGCCTATTTAGGCCTCTGGCGTTGAAGAACCCGATCTCTAGAGACCGGGGTTGTGTACGTGAGTTTTGTTGTGTGGGTGTATTATCCATGACGGAGTGTGAATTTCTTGATTGTGGAGAGGAGGGAATTGTATTTGGCCAGCACAGAGAGCATTTCCGTGCTTGAGTGAGCCGACCGGAATTCGGCCGCAAGGGCGCAGACCTCCTCCATATCGAAGGTACAGGCGAGCTCGGTAACCAGCTGCAGGTCCGCCATGGCCGAGCCCGGTTGGGAGTAGCTCCCTGGCTGGCTCGGTGGGCTGCGGTGATGATGATTGTATGGTGTGGGGCGAGTGTGATGAACATGATTTTGCATGTGGTTGTGGTGTGGGGCGCGCTGTTGGATGGGTCTTTGCGGCTCTGCTGGCCGCGTGATTGGGTAGGCGGATTCAGCCGCAGCCGGCGAGGTTAGAGGCGGGCTACGTATCAGTGGTGCTCTTTGCGTGGCCTGTGTGGGTGGGTAAGTGTGATTTATTGTTTTGAGGGGGAGAGGGGGGTACGCCGCTCTCCTAGTGTCCTTGTTGTTCGCCCAGGCGTTGTAGCCAGGGGGAACAGCAGGGAATTCCCTGGGCTGGGCAACTGCCGGTGCGTGAGTAGTGTTTTTGTTTCGTGTAGTGTGGCGAGGTTTGCGCGTTTTGTTCGTGTACGCCAGAGGCTTAGGTGCCTGGGGGCAGCCGCGGTAACTAGCGACATGGGGGCCCTTGCAATTACAGCAGAGTGGATCCCCATCCTTGGCGGGGTCCCGCTTACAGTCCCTCCAATGGTGGGGGCCTGCACATTTATGGCAGATCGGGTCCAGCTTGCAGTGCCTCTCCGAGTGACCGAATAGTTGGCAATTTTTACATTGCGGAATTTGCTTGCGTTTGTTTGGTGGTTCAACTTTAATGCTGCCGACTCCGAGAATATATTTAATGTTTTCTATGGCCTTCCCTGCCTCTGTTAGGTCCAACATTACAGCTATAATGTCATAGGCGGATTTGGGCCTGATGTATGGCCTGTATAATCGGTGGACTTCCCTAGCTGGGTATCCTTGGTCCTGGATGTCTTTAAGTATGTCTTCCACCTCAAACTCCTTTGGGACGTTTTTAATTATGACACGGTGTTGTCGCTCGGAATTTAGTCCGTGAGAGTAGTAGCCATTACCCATCATCTTGGTCCAGGCTCGGTGCATGTCTTCGTTGGGTGTGTATATAGCTAGACCCCCCGCCCGGCCTGGTATAAGGCGGGGTTCTACGACCTGGATGCCTAGGCGTTCTGACTCTTGCTTAAGTCCGCGCCAACGCGTGATATCCCTTAGTAGGATCATCGGGGGCCTCTTAGGTGGTTTGGGTATAGCAGCGTCCTTGTTCGTGGTCTGTGATGGTGGTGGGGGCGTTTTCTGCCTATTTGGACGCTTAGAGAGGTCAGTGTCTGGGGATTCCGCGGGGTCGCCTGAGGTCTCGAGAGACAAGGGATCGAAACGATTGCTGATGGCAAACGCCGGCGTGTTTTGGAGGCTACCCTGGTCGCGAGGGGAGACGACAGAATGGGGAGGGGAGGCGCGTTTACGCTTAGATTTTTTGTGTGTGACTTTCTGATAGTTATCGTCTGTCTGTTCGCTCGTGGTCTCGTAGTCCATATCGGTGAGGGTGTAATCGGAATGTGGTTCCGAGTCCGAGGTCTGTATGTCGTCAGTGTCACATATTTTATCAGTGGAGGGGCGCCCGGGCTCGACTGGGGTAGCCTGGCCTAGGTCAAAATGGGTGTCTGTGGACTGGGCTGAGGGCGTGAAATGAGGGGCTAAGTCCGAGTCATTATGAGGGGACGGGTACGAGCCTTGGCCGAGAGGTAACTGGGTGTCGGTCTGCGTCTGTGGGTAATAGTAGTTTGGGCTGTGGGAAGTTTGCTCGTGGCATATATCGGGAGCCGCACTAGGGCCTGTGAGGCCGGGTAATTGGCGGATAACTACTTGTCTGCCTGTCTGCTTAGTCATATGCTGTGAAAAAGCATCTGTTGTGAAGGGCGCAATGGAAGGCCTAGATTCTGACGTGTTGGTGCACGTGGTGACAATTGTGGACGTTGTCGCTGTAGAGACAGCGGTGGGTGTGTACTTGGAGGTTGCACTGAGTGTGGTACTGTGTGTGTATGGCACTGACTCACCTGTTATCCTGTGACGCGGGGCGCGGAGTTTGCGCTTGTCGTAGATTGTTAGAGGTGCCGCTGGCGGGCGCCCCAAGATAGCCTTTTGGTGGAGGGCTTCCCACACAGGGGGATGCTCAACCCTCAGAAACTCCAATACTTCATCGACATTCATTTTGGATGCGCACAACACAGTTATACACGAGAACACTTTAAACCTAAAGGTTTAAAACACTACGAACTAAAAACTTAGAATCCTTAACTTAACTAATAGAGTCCATATCTCGTAACGGCACACAGCGGAAATTTACCACGGCACGGCACACCGTGGTAAAGAACAAAGGGTCGCGCGCGCAGGTAAAAACCCGGGCGGCGATGGCTTTGTGCCGCGCGTCGCGCGAGCGAACGCGGGCGGGGGCCGGGAGGCGGGGGCGCGCACAGAGCGGCGCGGGTCTGCGGTCAGGTACCAGACAACGAGGAGCGCGTGTGCTCGACTCGGCGGCGGGGGGCAGAATGAATGCACTGATTTGCTCCGGGCCGTACCTGCTATTTATACCTGCTAGTGGGCGAGCAAGACGTGCTGAGTGAGACAATAAAGGTTACGCCCACTTTGACTTGACTAATTTACATTGCAAGATGTTATTGGGATGTTATACATATTAATGGGCGGAAGACTAAGCTGATTTACAAAGTTCTAATATGGCTTGAGATCTTATAAGTACAGTAGGGTTCGTAAATATTTTCTTATCTGAATAATCGTACATGGAAATCGGGCAAACCGTAATTCGGTCCCTTTCTTAACACTTATTCATCATTTGCGCTGAACCTACTGAGTTTACTTATTTGTAAGTTTAAACATTTAATAGAACTTTTAATAAGCTTTCTAACAATATATAAATCATTCTGATACGATGAGCCGTTGTAAAGGTATAAACGTAAACATATTAATTGCAAAGTGAAAATGCGCCGTACTAAATTCTAATTCAGGCTCGGTGGCCGCGGCTCTCGTTACGGTCATGTTGGCGCGATACACCCCTCCCCTCCATGGCGGCCAGTCCGCGCTGCGCTCGCGCATAGGCAACATCTCCTCTCTCTTTCTAATACAATTTGTACTGGGATTTTACTTTAATGTTTACAATATCAAATGAATGCTATGAGAGGGTGTTTTATGTAAATAATTACTATGGGGATTCTAACTACTGGGTTCTTTATTTACTCTAAACAATCTAAGTCTTTATAAATAATCACATATTTCTCTTACGTATAATCTTCGTATGACGCGATGCGTAGCTCTGCCGTCGCGTGTTGATGTTGTCGTCCATAATTCTCCCCCTTTAGTGTGAGGCGAAGCCTCGCACTATTGGTTGCAACGGTGTTATCACTTAGGCACTTTCACTGATAGACCCTTCTTTCACTGATTCTAACACTTATTATTTTGACGCTACGTTAAAGTTCCCATTCTCCGGGTTTAAATTTCTTCGATGATTGTTCGACGACTTCTAATGAGTTTGCTTCAGATGGCTGCTTGACTGGTATGGTAATCTTCAGTTTTAGTTGATCCCGTTTTCTTTCTTTGGCCTTCCTGCAGGCTGCTTCAACTAGTTCCCTTGATGGTTGAGCTATGTATATTTTCTTCTCTGTTTTATTCCGCGCCTTCGGCGCCTCGTTTTCCTTATCCCGGTGGTCGCTGCGTCTGCGGCGCCACTCTGCCCACGCTATCCTCTTCTCGCTGGGCTTCAATGTTGGGAGATCGGCCGCGGCATTGGCGTCTCCCGGCTGCTCTACGGATGTGTGGAAACAGTCCACTGTTGATGCTGATGTCGCGACGGAGTTGATGCCCTCCATGGGCTTCCGCGAAGTCGGGCTCGCGCACGCTGCCGCTGCGTGTGCCCCGTAGTGCGGTACCGTTGCCTCGAACGGTGTGCGTGTGTGTACACGTAGATTGATCGGACCCCCCAAATCCGATGATAGACGACCGGCGGTCTGTCTATTAATAACCGAACCCTTACCCGGGTTTTTGTACTCCTTGGTACGTAAAGCTTCCCTGAGCTTGCTTAATTTGTTGCGCCAGTCCTCCTTCTGGACGGCTATCTTCTTTTCGGCGTCTTCCAATTGACGCGCTATTTCCTCCAACTCCTTCTTCATTTTCTCCGCCGCGACTGGGTCCAGGTCCCTCGTGAGTGCCCGCTCAGATGGCGAGGCTCGGTCGTGAGCCTCGTGGAATGTGAGGGACCTGACGCCTGATGTGATGTTGCTCGTACTATCTTCACTCGAAGTTATGCCGGTGCCCGATGTGCTGCTCCTGCGGTGCCCGCGGCCCGCGTAGCCGAGTCGAGTCGATTGCCGTGCGCACCCGTCGCGCCGGCCCGAGCTCGACCTCGATTCATCGTCCTGGACGAGGGGAACGGCCCGCTATCGCCCCAGGCGTGATCGGTGACTCGTAGATTGATCCGGTCGAAGGACCCGATCGACTAAACTCCCACTTGCTCGATGCGGCAGCCGGCGTTGATGAAACTGGATTACTGGAACTGGATACTGGAACTGATGCTTGCTTGCTGATTTCCTTGCTGGTACTAGTTGCTGCTTGGAGATGTTACTTCCAGGAGTGACGAGCGGACACTAGTTGTTGCTTTTAGAGATGTTACTTCCAGGAGTGACGAGCGGACACTGATTTGCTCCGGGCCGTACCTGCTATTTATACCTGCTAGTGGGCGAGCAAGACGTGCTGAGTGAGACAATAAAGGTTACGCCCACTTTGACTTGACTAATTTACATTGCAAGATGTTATTGGGATGTTATACATATTAATGGACGGAAGACTAAGCTGATTTACAAAGTTCTAATATGGCTTGAGATCTTATAAGTACAGTAGGGTTCGTAAATATTTTCTTATCTGAATAATCGTACATGGAAATCGGGCAAACCGTAATTCGGTCCCTTTCTTAACACTTATTCATCATTTGCGCTGAACCTACTGAGTTTACTTATTTGTAAGTTTAAACATTTAATAGAACTTTTAATAAGCTTTCTAACAATATATAAATCATTCTGATACGATGAGCCGTTGTAAAGGTATAAACGTAAACATATTAATTGCAAAGTGAAAATGCGCCGTACTAAATTCTAATTCAGGCTCGGTGGCCGCGGCTCTCGTTACGGTCATGTTGGCGCGATACACCCCTCCCCTCCATGGCGGCCAGTCCGCGCTGCGCTCGCGCATAGGCAACATCTCCTCTCTCTTTCTAATACAATTTGTACTGGGATTTTACTTTAATGTTTACAATATCAAATGAATGCTATGAGAGGGTGTTTTATGTAAATAATTACTATGGGGATTCTAACTACTGGGTTCTTTATTTACTCTAAACAATCTAAGTCTTTATAAATAATCACATATTTCTCTTACGTATAATCTTCGTATGACGCGATGCGTAGCTCTGCCGTCGCGTGTTGATGTTGTCGTCCATAAATAGCTTTTTTTAAATTTCCTCATAGTCGGTGTGAAAGCTTTCAGTAGTAAGGGTAACTGAGCTAAGCCACAGACGGACAGACAGACAAAGCGAAACTTTAGGAGTTCCTGTTGACTACGGAACCCCAAAAAAGCGCATGCAATCTAAAAAGTTTACTTTCGGAGCCTTTGATACAACTTTCAGGTTATTATAGGTATATATTGAAAACGTCTTTAACACTGACAAGATTAAACATGCGTTTTTCGAAACTCAGTTACGGAATATTTATCTTTAGCTTTTCGGTGAAGGAAAACATCGCGAGGAAACCAGTCTAATCCCAATGTGGTCTAGTTTTCCCTCTGGGTTAGAAGGTCAGATGTCAGTCGCTTTCTTAGAAACTAGTGCCTATGCCAAATCTTGGGACTAGATGTCAAAGCAGACCCCGGGCTCCTTTAGGGCCACAACCGGGAATAACGCTGGGAGGATGATGATGATGGATGATGAGTGATGACTGAAGACAAAATTCCAGTTATGTCAACGTCATAAATACGTTAACATTGACAAAGTTATCTCGACAGACGACAGTGTAAATAGTGTCGCCCCTCGCATCTGTAAAATTAAATGCTTCTGTCACACTGACAGCCAAATATTTACGAATCTATCGCCCACAAAAGATACAATGAGCGCGACGGCGACTTTGATGCCGGTCTCTGACAAGCACTTATCCCCGACAATGGGCATGGCAATCATAAAATTACTGAATCGTAAAAAGGACGATCAACGAGCGCCTAAGGTAGCCCCGGGCTAACGCGATACAAAAAGAGTGAAAAAACCCGAAAGGAAACATCCCGTAATGACGTCATTCATCATCGTGGAATACGCGATAAAAATGACATTCTAATTTTGATTTGGGATTTGTTTTATTACGGTATGAATTTCAATTTAAATATAAGGGTACGGAAACAGAGATGTCGTCGTTTTTTTTTGGTTACAGTACCCAAAGGGAAAAAGCTCCGCTTTCTGTCTGTCTGGCTGTACGTCTGTCTCTCGATCTGTCACCAGGCTATGTCTCATGAAACGTGATAGTTAGACAGTTGAAAATTTCACAGAATAGATGATGTATTTTTGTTGGCGCTATAACAGCAAATACTAAAAAACCGGCCAAGTGCGAGTCAGACTCGCGCACGAAGGGTTCCGTACCATTATCTATAAAAACAGTATAAAAGTTTATGGGAGTCTCCCTTAAATATTTATTTTATTTTGTTTTTATTATTTGTTGTTATATAGCGGCAACAGAAATTGATAATCTGTGAAAATTTCAACAGTCTAGCTATCACGGTTCTTGAGATACAGCCTGGTGACAGACAGACAGACGGACAGCGAAGTCTTAGTATGTATGTATGTAAGCACTTTATTGTACACAATAACAGGTTAAGGAATATACATGTCACACAATAGATCAAAGTAAATGCGAACCCGAGGCGAAAGGAGAGGCTTAGTAATAGGGTCCCGTTTTTACCCTTTGGGTACGGAACCCTAAAAAACCAGCCAAGTGCGTGTCGGGGTCCCCACCCCTCCTCCTATACAACAGATATGATTTTTTTGCCGTTTTTATAGATAATGGTGCGGAAACCTTCGTGCGCGAGTCCGACTCGCACTTGGCCGGTTTATAATTCTTGTGAATTAAGTACAATGAAACTAAGTTTGTATGGAGTCGAGTGTCCTGGCGCTCTCACGCCTGTATTCCCAAAAGGGGTAGCCAGAGCACGTTATTTAATTTTCAGTGTCACTTTTAGCAAATTAAACCGGATTAAACTTCAATCCGGTTTAACACCTTTGATGTCGACTAACGTTCACATTTATTTGGACGTAGTTACGCGAAAACGTTCCAACCCACAAGTCACTCGAAAATGAGTTACCATAACCAGGGTACTATTTTTGACATATTACAATATTTGGTCCATTACGTATGTAATGTACCGTTGTTGTATATGTCGGCCTCTAACGACCATTTCGATCAGTGCAATTACAGCTTGCAACACAGGGGGGGCTAGGATAACTGCACGGCTATCACGCGACGGCGCGCGAGCTGTCTCGATTTTTCTCGCACTATCTAGAGAGATAACAGAAAGTCGCTCTTATTAGAACAAGAGGTCGAATGTAAAAAAATGTGTGTGAATATGTATTTAAAGTATCTATATCTATTAAATATATCGTCGTGTAGTACCCATAACACAAGCCTTGTCAAACTTACTATGGGACTAGGTCGATTTGTGTAAGATTATCTCGTAATTCTCGATTGTCACGGGAAAAAACAACGCCGAAATTTCAAAGTACCCCAACAAAAGAACCAACAGGAGCCTACGGAAAACAGGAATAATCTCAACCACCAGTGCAGAGCAAAACTTCATTTACAGCTATATTAATATGCAAATTGAATAAAAGGACTAAAATGTACGCGCACGCAACCTAGAGAGCTGCTCAAGCTCATTTTAGTCGTTTTGCTTGACAATGGCTCGTACAAACCGGAAACAAATTTTCTGTTGAATATTACTTATTTTGAATAAGATATTTTTATAAGTTACTGGTGGAATACTCTAATTAAAATAGATGTTTTATCATTTTATTATTGCACATAGAAGTGTATAGTTTGGTCCGTTTAAACGCTGTTGTCCACTAAAATCCCCTAGCCTGGTCCCCCAGGGGGAAAAAAACGATTAGGTTGTTAGGTGAACTGCGATCCTACACTCCCTACAGCGCGCAAGCGAAGCGAGCGTGACGCGGTAGCATCCGGCGAAGCGCCATAACCGAACATTGACATTTTTTACTAGTTGAATATAAAATAATTGCCGCTAGGTTCCCCTAGGTGATCGGGGTCAAGTGATTAACGTAGACAACGTGGTTTAAACAGACTAATTGTCGCAAAACTACTAGTTATCATTTTAGAAGTCTTTACTAGCAAGCACAGCTAGTGGCAGTGGCAAACTTAGACCAGCGGGCATAGCGTGGATGCCGTTTTGACTTATCGTTGTCGATAAGACATCTGTCACTTTCGCACTCGCATACTTGTCAGAACGTGACGGATGTAAGATCCACAGCGATAAATATGCAACCATGCTAAACCCGCAGCGATATTGTTAGATATTTTATGTAAGTGAAGTCACTCAACTTTTTCCGGCGTCGACATGGTTCGAGCGAAATTTGTGCCCTAGTAAACGCTTAAGGCCTCCACCCACCGGACGCGTGTGCTGCGCGGCGCGTGTGCTGCGCGGCACACGCGCAAGTTGTAAAGCATTGAAACTACACTTCAAACACACATCGAACGCGGCACACGCGCAGCACCCGCGCAGCTGCAGCGCAGCACCCGCGCGGCACACGCGCAGCACCCGCGCAGCTGCAGCGCAGCACACGCGCAAGTTGTAAAGCATTGAAACTACACTTCAAACACACATCGAACGCGGCACACGCGCAGCACCCGCGCAGCTGCAGCGCAGCACATGCGCAGCACACGCGTCCGGTGGGTGGAGGCCTTTATCGCCTGCCTGAGCTCTCTATTTATTGTGCTGATGGAGTTATTATAACTTTTGCTTAAGATAGAATATGATACAACTTACAAAGTAATACAACACAATGTACCTACTTGCAGTTTTATGTGCAAGAAGCAATCGAAGAGGCAATAACTGATGTCTTCGATATTTTTAACGGCGATCGTCAATGTCTTTATAGCATACGATGGCTGGAGCTAAAGTGAACGCAGCTTCACAAATCGGAAACACTTTTTAGCTGTAGTACTTTTTCTGCTTTTTTAGTCACCCCGGAGCGGACTCATCGAGTATCCCTTTGTAACTTGTTGAAACACCTCACCATTCACCCACAAAATATCAGTTAATTCCCACATACAGTCACACAATTTTTATGTTTATAATTTAATCGAAATCTTGTGCTTTCAATTTGGGTCTTACTTGTCTTAAACAGTAATATTCATTTTTCCTAAGTAATTTAATTAACCCTAAGATTTAATATGAAAAGTTTACGTAAAAGCTTCATTAGCGCAAACGAGTTACTCCTTTAGCAGCACCATAATAACAAACTTAACTGAAACACACGGGACAAATTATACACAAGCGATGAAAGTGCCACCTAAGTTCTTTAAGCGTTTCGTTACCTTTACCAACATGCTGCGAAAAGTGTCAAAGTGTCAAAAGTTAGAAACACAACTGTGGTTTTATGGTTTATTTTAATCAACGTTGTCCAATTGTCAACTGTTTCAAAAGCGGCCTAAACCTGGTTAAATGCAGAAGCGACTGCCATCTGACCTTCCCACCCAGAGGGAAAACTGAGACCTTATTTTATAGGGATTAAACCGGTTTCCTCAAGATGTTTTCTTCACCGAAATTTGCATATTTAATCTTTTATTTGCTATGGCAATTAGCTTATCGTCGCGTGTATGGAGTTTCAGATCGATAAGTATGCATCAACCCATCTAGGTATTCATCGAATCAATGTCCCGCGACCCATGTCGCCAACGATGACAAACAAACGCGCGACTTCCTTTAATATGCAATATCGCGCGACACGAGATACGCAGGTCCTGAGACATCGTCCTGCTTTGTGCCACTTAAGGGGCTCCACGCGCTTATTGGCTAATTTTGACGAGTTCTGATTTGATATTCCTCCGTCAATACTATAGATATATTTATGACACAAAAACCTATCGGTTCGTCAATCCTTTATCTACATTTACACGGGAGTTTTTTTGTTTTATTTTAGGTTTTATTCAAACTTGGTCGAAAAAAGCTCTGTTTTCGATATTATAGTATGTTTTTTATGCACTTTTATACATGAAATCTAAATATAACTGTTCCTTATTGACGTCTATAACAACCCACGAAAGATTTTTTTTTAACAAATTTTCTCAAAAGTTACGTTCAAAAATAGGTTCGGTTTTTTGGCCTGAAAATGCCAAAGTTTGTTGCCATATCTCCCGAAAACGGTAGTTTTATAAGTAAATATGGGATACGCCATAAACAAAACGAAAAAACTCACAGTTAAGGAATCGAAGGTCATTGGGAGCTACGAGCTCTCGTAATGTAAGTCGCGGAATCTGGGAGTCTCAAACTAAGAGTAATTTAGAATCGAACTTCATTTGCGATATGCATATACCAAAAAAAGGTGTCTAGGAAGCCTTCTGGATACTTATCCAGAAGGCTTTAGAGTACTTACCCTTATAAACTCACTACCAAGAATAGGGTAAAGTTTTCTAATGGTATATTTCGGGCCGAGAGCCTCTAGTGGTAGGCTAATATAAAACGACTAAGCTGCCTAAACGTGGCTCCGCACTGGGACGAAATACAGCGAATGTCCATTTCGCAGATGGGCACAGAATTATCCAGTGTGGACCACACCTGCAGACCGAGATTTCCTGGGAATACTAAAGGCAGGTTTAATTAAGATCTGGTAGACTAACTAACTCAGATCAAATATGATTTTATGGGACTTAAATCTACTCAACACGTGTTTTTGTTATATTGGTTAACCCATTCCATACTGGGGCATCTCCTTAGCATGATAGAAGTCCAAATTAAAGTATTTTTTCTAAGCAACTCTGTTACAGTTTTCTCTTGGCTTACTGGGACAGAATAACAACAAGAAAAAGTTGATTGACCCGAGTATAGTTCTCATTTTAAAACTACGTGTTGGATTGTAACGAAACTTTGCACATACAATGACATGAGGTATATCTAGGTCCGTAACTAATTTATATGGCTCCAGTTTATAAAACAAAAGAAATACAGCAAAAACTAGTTTTTTTTATCAAAAACGTAATTTTGCTGTATTTTTTTACTATGGTATCTGGTATGGTAACTAATTACAGGCCTGGATTACCTTAACTTGTAAGTACAAAGTTTCAGAGCAAACTAGCTAGTCGTTTTAAAATGAGAGCGTAACTACGTTTGTATGGACAATCGAGCTTACTGCGGAGTCTTAATAACCTCGTGCGTTTTATAACATTTTTTACTGATATCGTAGGTCGATCACGTAACGCTTTGTAATGTACGCGCATCAGGGCTGTTATTCTTTTCGCTCATGCGTCTCACCCTACCAGCCACGCCCAACGATACTAGACCTGTACCTACGCTTAGTTACTACGAATCGCGGCGTCAGAGATAGATAGCGGCGTCAGCGCGTAGATCTTAATGTCACTTGTTACGTGTCAATTATGACAAGTTGTCCTAACGTGCGTTCGAAAAGTTACGAGATCACCACCAGACAAAAGAGAAAAAAAAAAGAGTTTAGAACGAATAAAATTATAATATGTGGAAACAATCTTACACATATCGACCTAGTCTCAAACTACGCAAAGCTTGTACTATGTAGGTAAACAATGCTATATAACATTTTAAAAGTAGTTATGATTAGTGAGTTTGAGATTCGATAAGTTCGTTGTACTAATTTTTTATTTAAATGATGACCCCGAGAGTGCCACAATACCCGGTCCCATGCCATCCGCATCCAGCGGACTTCCGCGTCCTTTACCAGGTTTTTATTCGCTACGCGCTAAAGCGGCTCACCCCGCCGATCACCCGTCACGAAACTAGACCTCTGCCTACGCTTATTTAGTACGCATTGAAGTGTCAAGATATATTTGTGGGTGAGCGTTGAGGTGAGCTTAAACCAAGTTACAGAATAGGGGGGCAGGTCATCAGTCTACCCACGCTGCGCCTGCCGGTACGTGGTCGCCACTCGAAAACCCCAAACCACCGATGGTTTGGGCTTTTTGAGTACGTAGAACCGATTCTACGTGCAATGATCCCCGGTCATTCTTGCAATGATACTGGAAATTACAATATTTCTTTTTTAGGGTTCCGTACCCAAAGGGTAAAAACGGGACCCTATTACTAAGACTTGTCCGTCTGTCTGTCTGTCACCAGGCTGTAACTCAAGAACCGTGATAGCTAGACAGTTGGAATTTTCACAGATTATGTATTTCTGTTGCCGCTATAACAACTAATAATAAAAGCAAAATAAAATAAATATGTAACGGGGGCTCCCATACAACAAACTTTTTTTTAAATTGTTTTTATAGATAATGGTACGGAACCCTTCGTGCGCGAGTCCAACTCGCACTTGGCCGGTTTCGTTTTATGTTCGTGCATTAGAATATTTATGTATTTCATAAAGACATTCCATCTTTATATTCTTGCGACCAAAAAAGTCTTCGAAATCCATTCATAAAACTGAAAAGTAAAACTTGGAAAGTATAACAATTTAAATAGCAGTTTACACGAAACTCTTGTTGTGGTGCAATAAAGAGTATAAATACTTTTATTACTTATATTACTTATTTATTATTATTATTTATTGGTTTGCTTTGCTTTTCTCTCCTATTGGAGGCAATTTTACTTCTATATTCGCGGGCTTTTGGCCAAACGAATATGGAAGGTACCTATTGTTTGAAGATAGAGCCTACGGATCCAGAGCTAGAAATTTGCGAACTATTCTGCATGTATTCATAATAACGGCCTTTTGCAGGAGAATATAAGTAAGCGGATGAATGTTTAGGGTTTTCAGACTGGTGTGCAGAGTGCGGGGTATAACTCCTGTGGATGAAATTATGATTGGGATAGTTTTTACGGTATTGACTCTCCACTGGGATTTTATTTCTATCGATAAGTCTGTGTATTTACTAATCTTTTCGGTGTGGGTAGATGTAAGGCTGTGGGTATTGGGTATGGCTATGTCGATGAGGTATACAGATTTTGATATTTTGTCGAAAAGTGTAATGTCAGGTCTATTGAAATGTACTGTTTTGTCGGTGATGGTTGTTCTGTCCCAGTAAAGTTTATATTCCGGTGATTCTAAAATAATCTGAGGGGTATATTTATAGTACGACGTCCTGTTTTTAATGAGCTGATATTTAAATGCGAGATATTGGTGAATGACGGCTGCAACTTGGTCATGTCGGTGTCTGTAGTCTGTCTGAGATATAGATCGGCACGCTCCTGTTATGTGCTGTATGGTTTCTGAGGCAGCGTGGCAACGTCGACAAAGGTCTGTGTGTAAATTACGGTCACGGATAATATATTTTCTGTAGTTCCTGGTGTCTATTATTTGATCTTGGATGGCGATCATAAATCCTTCGGTTTCAGGAAACAACTCACCTCGTTTGAGCCACATGTTGGACGCCAGCTTGTCGACGTTGGGGTTGATCAGATCGAGACGGTGTCTGCCATGGAGTGACTTTTGGACCCATCCTTGGTGTTTTTGTTGGGGTTCCAAGATGGCTTCATTTTTTTGCTTTGCCTGGTCATTTAAATTTAGCGGTGTTAATTTCTTGTCAGCGTTAACGATGGCTTCGTGTGTCGGGGAACGGGAAGACTGACGGAAGAACTTTCTAAGCGTACTTACTTGTCTGTTGTGCAGATTCCTGATATCAATCAGGCCCCTTCCACCTTCTGATTTTGGTAGAGTCAGTCTCTGGGTGCAGCTTCGCGGGTGGTGCTTGCGGTATTTAGTCATTAATGTGTTAATAATTCTTTGAAGGTTGCTAAGATCTGTTTGTGACCATTGTATAATACCGAAAGAATAGGTTAGTATGGGGACTGCGTATGTATTTATTGCTTTAATTGTATTACGAGCATTGAGGTGAGTGTTGAGAATTTTGTGGAGTCTACTAATGAATTTCTGTTTAAGAGTAGTTTTTGTTACCTTTTGATGAATTTGCTGCGTTTGTTGATAACCGAGGTACTTGTAGCCAGCTTCGTCGTCAACAGGGTCTATTTGTTCCCCGTCGCTAAGAGAGTAACTATTGCGTTCTATCTTACCGTTTCGAACCGATTGAATTTTGCACTTGTCGATGCCAAACTGCATTTGAATATCTGACGAGAACTCCTGTGTGATGTCTGCTAACTTATACATATCATCTAAATTATTACTATAAAGTTTGATGTCATCCATATACATCAAATGTGTTATGGTGTGTGAGGTATTTCCATGATAAAGCTTAAACCCAGATTTGCTATTATTTAATAAATCAGACAGCGGATTGAGAGCTAGACAGAACCAGAGCGGACTAAGGGCGTCTCCTTGGAAAATACCTCTGCGAATGTTGATGGGTTCCGTTTCTATGTTATTATGTTATTATTATTATTAACTCTTATTTAGATTGATGCAATGATATCGAAAGTAAAGATACGCCTGTCCGAACAATATTCGCTTGACTTACTTTGATACATTGTGACAGCTGAAGACTAAGGCACGGTGGCCCGCAATTTCCTGTGTCGGGCCACCGCATTGGACGAATTACTCGTGCGCGTTGGGGCTATCTTTACGAAGTACCTAATATATATATTTATGTATTGATGCGATATTATGAAAGTTTGTAGTCTTGCTCAATCGCGAGCCTATAGGCATGTAACAAGGTACAAACCGCAGGGATAGATAATCTAGTTTATAGCTACTTCTGCGACAATGGATTTGCGTATCGTGTAAATGAACTGTTATTTTTTTTGTGTTCCATTCCTGCAGAAAATACCACAAACTTATGAATAATAACGTTTTCTTAGCATGTATTCAGATTGACGAAGGTTCAAAGGTTCAACAAAGAGTGTACATAAAGTTTATCATATGACATTGACGATTGACGAGATTCAATTACTTTGGCCTATGGAAAAGATTCAGTATACATTTTGGGGAAAATGCTTTTTCTCAAACATGCAATGAAATGTCGTCGTTACGTGCGTCATAACACGCTTCAAAGTATCACATTTCGGGCGGAACAATTCAAGAGAACTGTAAAGCAATTTCATACAAAATTGAAGGCCTAGGCCGGGAAATATTTTTTTTTTAAATTTCTAACTAAATATGGCGTCTGTGTTCATGAACAGGCTAAACAGCTGTTTTTTTTTCTAGTGGCTGAATGGTTATTGGACCAAAAATATCCGCGGTAATTCCTATTACACACGAACTGATTTAAGAATATAAATCTGTATGATTCAATGTGTTGACAGAGACAGAGACAGAGACCATAGACAATATTCAAAATCCTCTGTATTTATTTTATTTATATCCTCTGCATTTATTTTAATTACTAGCTTTTGCCCGCGGCTTCGCCCGCGTAGTAAAAGTAATTTTCCAATAATTGTTGAATTGCTACGCCGCCTACTAACCTACTACTACTAACTTCCCCTACGAATAACCCTTCGTCATAACCCATTATGGTAAATTAATTTCTATTTACTATTATTTTTATGCCCGTGTGGTGGCGGGTTAGAATTTCACCACCCTCTTTCTTCCCGTGTGTGTCGTAAAAGTCGATTAAGAGAGCAGGGTTGACGTGTCTTGTGGGTGATGGGCTAACAACCTACGCAATATCACTTTTTGTCGATCTTTTATACCCACATTTATGCTAAAAGTGGCGCTGGAACATAAAGTTCATGTGCTCTGCCTGCCCCTTTTGGGAATAAAGGCGTGAATGTATGTATGTATGTACGTATTTCTGTTATTAAATTTACAATCATGATTAATGAGAATCTGTCCTCTGGAATAAAAGCTACTTTATGTTCATGATAATGTTGAAATACCAAAATATCTCCACGAATGTCAAGTCAAATTTGTGGCCTGGACATTGCTATAGGCTTGTTTCCTAAGATGTTTTTTCCATGCTTTTCGAACCAGTATTTAACATAAATACCCAAAAAATTGTTTTACTTTAACGGCGGCCAAAATGCTTAACTTACAAAAAGTAAGCAGATCTTCGTGCAGCACCTTGAATGTACTTATTACGGATGCAGGCACTTTCCCAATGTCTCTTACCCCGTCCCCCGCGCCGCCCGCACTCGCCTAGGTACCGATTGCTGACGATCGAGATGGCAACAAACTTTAAAACCTATAACCCTATATAACGCGGGTCTCGTTCCATACCTCAAAAGCAAAAATAGAACCCTTATTTATAGGATCACGTGTGGCTGTCTGTCAGTCCGTCTGTTACAACCGATTTGCTACGAAAAAAACTGGACCGATTGAATTGCGATTTGGCACAAATATTTTCATGAATTTTCATGTCCACAACATTACATTTCTAAATCTATGTGATTTTCGTTATTAACGTCCCAAAAAACCGTAATAACAACGCCCATATTGATATTTAGACGCCACGTTGGAATGTAAAATCGTTGTTGTTTTCCTAATCAGCGACCCGATAAGCCATAGAAACAATAGATGCCGATGTTGATTTTCAGATTTTGTCACCACATAGGAGACATGTGTTAAATAGGTTTAGGGGTTAAATTCTTAAAAAACCGGAAACACTTCTTTACTCATTTATCGTTAGGAATTATCCTGTGAATTCTCGAATAAAATTGTCTAACTAATCTTTTTTCTCCATACAAACTTTGGACCTCCTTTTTAACCCCTTTAGGTGTAATTATTTCCAAAACGCTGAAAGCACTTTATTTGTAAATGAATAAGTAATCTGTCCACAAAGTTTTAAGTACGTAGTAGCTAAAAATAAGTTTCCCTTATACAAAATTTGGACCCTCATTTAACCCCCTTAGGGGTGGAATTTTATAAAACGCTGAAATCATATTTTTTGTATCCTAATAAGTTATCTTCCTACAAAGTCTCAAGTCTCTAGTTCAATAAATAATGTTTCCCCCCCACAAACATTGCATCCCAATTTAACCCCCTTAGGGGAAGAATTTTATAAAACGCTGAAAGTACTTTTTTGTATCTTAATAATAATATTCCTACAAAGTTTCAAGTCTCTAGTACAAAAAATATGTTTCTCCCATACAAACTTTGCACCCCTACCTAACCCCCTTAGGGATAGAAATTCCAAAAATCCCGTCTTATCCGTTGCCTACGTCATAAAATGAAGTACTGGTGTAAATTTCAAGTTTCTAGTCCCAGTAGCTCTGAATACGAACTTTGCACCCCTATTTTACTCCCTTAGGGGTGAATTTTCATATAACGCTGAAAATACTTTTTTTTGTATCCTAATAAGTAAAATTCGTACCAAGTTTCAAGTCTCTAGTTCAATAAATAATGTTTCCCTTATACAAACATTGCACCCCTAATAAACCCCGTTAGGGGTAGAATTTTCTAAAACGCTGAAAGAACTTTTTTTGTATCTTAATAAGTAATATCCGAACAAAGTTTCAAGTCTCTCGTACAAAAATAATGTTTCTCCCATACAAACTTTGCACCCCTATTTAACACCCTTAGGGATAGAATTTCCAAAAATGCCGTCTTATCGCTTGCCTATGTCATAAAAGGAAAATCTGGTGTAAATTTCAAGTTTCTAGACACAGTAGTTTTTAATTCAAACTTTGCACCCCTATTTAACCCCTTTAGGGGTAGAATTTTATAAAACGCCGAAAGTACTTTTTTGGTATCAATAAGTAATCTTCCTACAAAGTTTTAAGTCTCCAGTTCAATAAATAATGTTCCCCCATACAAACTTTGGACCCCCATTTCACCCCCTTAGGGATAGCATTTCCAAAAATCCTGTTCTATCCCCTGCCTACGTCATAAAAAGAAGTTCTGGTGTAATTTTCAAGTTCCTAGTCCCAGTAGTTTTGAATACAAAATTTGCACCCCTATTTAATCCCCTTAGGGGTGGAATTTTATAAAACGCTGAAGATGTTTTTTTGTATCCTTATAAGTAATCTTCCTACAAAGTTTCAATTCTCTAGTTCAATGTTTACCTCATACAAACATTGCACCCCTATTTGACCCCCTTTAGGGGTGGAATTTTTTAAAACGCAGAAAGAACTTTTTTTGTATCTTTATAAGTAATATCCCTACAAAGTTTCAAGTCTCTAGTACAAAAAATAATGTTTCACCCATACAAACTTTGCACCCCTATTTAACACCCTTAGGGATAGAATTTCCAAAAATCCCGACTTATCCCTTGCCTACGTCATAAAAGGAAGGTCTGGTGTAAATTTCAAGTTTGTAGTCCCAGTAGTTTTGAATACAAACTTTGCACCCCTATTTAACCCCCTTAGGGGTAAAATTTTGTAAAACGCTGAAAGTGCTTTTTTGTATCTTAATAAGTAATCTTCCTACTAAGTTTTAAGTCTCTAGTTCAAAAAATAATGCTTCCCCCATACAAACTTTGGACCCCCGTTTTACCCCCTTAGGGGGTGAGTTTTGAAAAATCCTGTCTTAGTGCTCCCCTACACCTTATAAGGAACCTACGTGCCAAATTTGGAATCCGTAGACCCAGCGGTTTGGGCTGTGCGTTGATATGTCAGTCAGTCAGTCAGTCAGTCAGTCAGTCAGTCAGTCAGTCAGTCAGTCAGCTTCTTCTTTTATATATTTAGATATAAATTAAAATTATTATTATCAGTTTGTGTATAGTGACCCTAATAGGGTCTATACGAACACTACACCCGCGTAATACGGATGAACGGTAAAAAAAAACATTATGGAGGGATTGGAGGGAAAATGAAAAGTCTTTTGTCGTGTAGCTGGATTTTATGTTTATGGTTGATATTTATAAATAACATTTCAAAATGAGTTCCGATGATAACAGCGACGAAGAAACTACGCCGGAATTGAGGGCGGAGGCCGAATTAGCCATGAATAACTTGTTGCCGCCAAAATCGAAGGACAAGTACATAAATACAGGTTGATTTTTTGAGTGGTGATATTTCTTATTTCATTGCATGTTTGAGAAAAGCACTATACATGCCTAGCCGTGAAAAGTGCTTGCCGGCTTTGTATCACTATCCGGCCTCCCGGGTATGATGACTCAAGGAAACCGCCCGCACTACCGTCCAAGTGTTCGTCCTGAGTGCAGTGCACCCTTTGCTACGAGGGCGGTGTATTGTAAATTATCGCGTGCTTTGAAACGCCGTTCTGTCTAGATTAAGAAACAATAAGGTCTGATTCCCCGATACGAGGGGTGATCAATAAGTTTTGAGAGTCGGCATAAAAAACAGAAGTTATCCGTTATATATCATTTTTAATTATTAAATACACTCTTTATTAGTTTACTTACCTAAATAATATATTTAAAATGTTTTAATTTTACTTTGTATAAAAAGTAAGATTTGGATAGACGAAATGAAGACGAGTTTTTACATCGACGCAATTGCACCGATTTTATTGAGGAGTTTTCAATATCTTAGCATAAGAAGTAAAAGTAAAAGAGTAGGTCTAGATTACACTGTAAGTTAACTAGTTTTATAGAATTTACAAGCCTGAAAAATAGCTCTGGTAATCGGCAAGCTCGGCTCATACAATTGTTTTCTTTTTCTTTGTTTTTTTTTTAGAAGGCCTCCCTTCGTATTTATATTCATATATTTGTCACCTAGGTTCACCCTGTTTAAAAAACATAACAAAAAATATATTGATGGCCAGAAAAACCTACCTTGAACTTTGCAACGTGAACTGTGCTTAAAAAAAATGATGACATGAATTTCGTGGTATCAAAATAAATAAACTTATGAGTTATGATTTATATTTTATTTTATTATACCGCACCAGAATTTTGCCAACACCGCCCCAAACATGTAACAAAATATCCTCCCATTTTACTGACGTCAGAATATATTCCATACCATCATATTTATTTAGCTATTGAAAAAAAAAACAAATGAATGAAGTCTTTTTTTTAAGTTTTTAGTGTATTATTGAATAATGGCACAATAGGAATGACAATCACAAATTATCACCACGAGACCAAATCAGGCTGATTCTCAAAAATTATTGATCACCCCTCGTATATGGTTCTTGACTATATGATTGTTTATCTGATTTAATCGACGATTGCTTAAAATTTCCTCTATAGTAAAAAATCCAAAGTTGGGTCTATTTTCCTTTATCTTTAGTCAGCCTACTTCAAACAATACAGTATTTTACGACACAATCAAGTTAAAACTATAGTATTTTATTTCATCTTTGGTGGAGCAGTACACACTTACCCTTATATTACGCCATCGTTTTTTGACAACCCCTATCATCATCCACTTAATTCCTTGAATTGGTCCATCGTGCATCGCAACCTAATAATTTTATTAGGTCATTTGACTACCGTCATCTAATAATCAGCCCCCCCCCCACCCTATTTTGAAATGACGTAGTATATGGACAGCCCCACGATACGTGAACAAAGCTGCACGGGAGTTAGCAGAATATAATAAATAAATCAAATCTGTACATTTATCAAAGCTCAAGCAAAACAAATGCGGTCCGTGACGCGACCCGTTTCCGTGGATTATTGAGCTCGTCCCAGTTTCCGCCGAACCCCGCTGGCATCACAAAGACTAAGCCACACTCAGAAAGCCCTTCATTAGCAAATGCGTTAAAATTTTCACGCGAATAACTCGCGGCAAACATGCCACGGGTTGGGGCTGCTTTCTGCTGATTATCGCTGTGTCCAGAATCTGTTGTGTAGTATTAATTCAAAACATTTTTTTTTACAAACAGAAATTTTGCGAACAGCAATCGTAATTTTAACATAAATTAATCTATGTGTAATATTATGCATACGACACAAAAATAACTAATAACTAAACACAGATTAACGTAAGAGCGTAAGTTATGTATTAACATTGCACATGAGCGTAAGTTAAGTATTCAATAAGGTATAGTGCTTTTGAGTAAGCAGTGTCGCAATATCTTCTGTAAACATACTAGCACAAAATGCGCAATTTCGTTATATCGCGATAATATATACCATTGTAAAAAATAATACTTCATAATTAAAATTGTCCCCCTGATATTAGAAACCAACTTACAGCCTCGCGCCGAAAACATTGGTTTGAAACTAGGAGTAAACTTTTATACCGAATACGAGGATTAAAAAACCGTGACGGGAGAAGGAAAAATCCATTGAAATTACGAAGCATCTCAATATCAGTCAGAATCAGTTCTCTTCAGCGTTTCATCAAAGCCAATTCTGATAAATCTGACTGATTCATTTGGAAAGGGGATTGTTTCGGAGCCTATCTTTGCCCATTTTCGATCCCATTAACATTTCAATATGTCTCGCGCGCTTCCTTCCACGCGCGCTGATCTAGTATGTCAGAAAGAGCGCGAACACAGTTTGAAAGCCCGTTTGGATGCGAAAGAGATGGACAAAATTGGAGCCTAGGCATTAAATTGAGAGAATACTAGTACCAGGGGAAAAATATAATTTCCCCTCGTCGATGCTAATCCGGATTTCCGGGCTTGCTGATCGAGCATCCTCGTTCAAGTTCCGATGTTAAAATAAAATGGTTAAACTGTGCTGTTCAATGATAACATTGCATGTTCTACAACAAATAAACAAGTAAGGGTTCGGCTTCGAGCGGCGACAGCAGCGTCATTAGTGTAGGGTAAACTGTCGATCAATGAAACACCTAAATTTCAAGCCGGGATATCTCTGCAGTTTCTAAAGATACAAGTCTGATATTTTGCACCATGATAGACAATTTATTTAGCTATCGTTTGGCATTTAAAATCAGAGCTTTACTTTAATTATTTCAGAGTTATTATAACTTTTTAAAAAAATGATATTTTTTTCATTGTGTCCATGTATATGTATTCAATAAAACACCTTAATTTTTACAATGAAACTGGGGGTTTCACATTGAAACAGTGTAAGAAGTACTTTGCTTTTACCTGTCCATCAATGGAACACCTAAATTTCAAGCTGGGATATCTCAGTAGTTTCTAAAGTTACAAGTCTGATATTTCACACCATGATAGACAATTTATTTAGTAATCGCATGGTATTTCCAATCATTGCTTCACTTTTACGATGTCCGAGTTATTATATATATTTTTTTAAAGAGCTTTGTTTCATTGTGTCCATATAATAACCCCTGATTTGTCCATCAATGGAGCACCTAAATTTCTTCACCTAAAAGTCGCCCTACCTCTGCAGTTTGGAAAGATACAAGTCTGATATTTTGCACCACGATAGACAATTTATTGAGTAATCGCATGGTACTTCAAATCATAGCTTCACTTTTACGATGTCTGAGTAAATTTTTTTTTTTTTTATAAATTTGATTTGTTTCATTGTGTCCATATAATGAATCCCTGTTTTTTTACAATGAAACAGGGGTGGATGGCACAATAAATCAGGTTTTCACATTGATTTATACCAATTAGGTGGGTAGGAAAGCTAAAAATAAAGAAATTTTTAAATCAATGTCTTTTATTTTAATAAAAACAACAAAAGAATTAAGTTTCAAAACAAAAAACGGGTATGTCCCCCCTAAAATCTAACAGGTAATCTTCTCTTCTTAAAAATCTAATCTGTGTGTACCTATGGCACCTACATACGACCTGCAGTCTCATTATTACGAATATCACAATCATCATTATTATTTATTTAGGTAACCTTTATTTTAATAAAAACTTCAAAATAATAAAATTTCAAAACAAAAAGCGGGTAGGTATGTCCCTCCAAAAATCTAAATGGTAATTTTCTCCTCTTAAAAATCTAAGCAGTGCGTGGGTAGGTACATACGTCCTGCAGTCTCATTATTACGAATATCACAATCAGCATTATTATTTGACATAGGTAACTTTTATTTTAATAAAAACTTCAAAAGAATAAAGTTTCAAAACAAAAAACGGGTATGTCCCCCCTAAAATCTAACAGGTAATCTTCTCTTCTTAAAAATCTAATCTGTGTGTACCTATGGTACCTACGTACGACCTGCAGTCTCATTATTACGAATATCACAATCAGCATTATTATTTGACATAGGTAACCTTTATTTTAATAAAAACTTTAAAAGAATAAAGTTTCAAAACAAAAAACGGGTATGTCCCCCCTTAAAATCTAATAGGTAATCTTCTCTTCTTAAAAATCTAATCTGTGTGTACCTATGGTACCTACGTACGACCTGCAGTCTCATTATTACGAATATCACAATCAGCATTATTATTTGACATAGGTAACCTTTATTTTAATAAAAACTTCAAAAGAATAAAGTTTCAAAACAAAAAACGGGTATGTCCCCCCTAAAATCTAACAGGTAATCTTCTCTTCTTAAAAATCTAATCTGTGTGTACCTATGGTACCTACATACTACCTGTAGTCTCATTATTACGAATCACAATCATCATTATTATTTGGCATAGGTAAACTTACCTAACTTAAAACGTACCTTTTATTTAACCTACCTTTTATTCAGACTTTGATATGAATGTTCATTCATACCTATAGGTAGCAAAAACGCGAATAATAAAAATTTGCTTGATTAGAGCTACAAACCGAAACTCATTAAGAATTAACGCAAATTTAGCTTCGGTGACAGACGAACTGGGAAAACATAGAAAGAATTTCGGTTTTTGGTGCCAGTAATTGTTGGCTTAGGCAAGTACATCTTTATATCCGTCGGTCTTATTTCTGAAAGATCTGGCTCCAGAGGCATATAAAATTTCATTTCAGTCTTGTTTTTCATTCTCATGAAGGAAACAATATATGCATTAGCACTTACTTTTTCAGTAATCAACGCGACGTAGCATATTTCAAGTTTTTTAGTTTCAAAACCCACCAAAACGTAATCGCCTACTTTCGGTTTTCTATTAATTGGTTTGAAATTTTCTTTCACTAATGGTAAATTATCTTTGGAGTTTTCATCTTCGTCATCCAAGTCAGAAAATTCTGTTTCACTTTGGCATAACACCATATCTACTTCTTCGCTAGTTTCTTCATCTGATTGTTTGACGTCATGTTTAGTCTTTTTGCGTCTTTGCTTTTCTTTTTTGTCACTCAGAACTGTCCGCTTTGTTTTCATGCTTGCGGATTTTCTTGCTTTAGCTTTGTTTCTTTCTACAGAGATTTCATTTTTTTCCGGCGTGTCCGTTGCAATCATGCTTCTACCCAACTTCCTTGGCTTGCGCCCTTCAGTTCGTGGGCCAGCTTTTAAAGGTGCCATAAAATCTTTGGGTGACTTGAATTTCATTAGGGTACCAGAAGAGGTGCTTGCGGCACCAAGAGTGTCGCAAGGCGGCGTCATTCCCCTAACCCTTTCTTCGACAGCAAAAGGCGGTGTTATTTCTCTTGGAGTAAGTAAATTCAAGTCCTGTGATGGTATGAACGCGTCATGCAAAAGGGATTCAGCAAAAACCCCATCTGTTTCCATTATGGATGGACTTTCACCTAGTGGTGGTGGAGAACTGACCCCATCTGTTTCCACCATGAATGCCATGAATGGACTTTCAGCTTGTGGTAGTGGAGAACTTCCAGCTTGTGATGATTGAGGACTTTCAACGAACGTTATATCTGACGAGGGACTGCCAGGACATATTGACTCGCAGCGCAGGTGGTCAGAGAAAGCAGATGTATGCAATTCTGTGGATGGTCCAGGCTGTTCCCTGTTGGTGATTGCTTTAGCAGCTGTGGTAGACGATCTTGAGGATGGTCCAGGCTGTTCCCTGTTGGTGATTGCTTTAGCAGCTGTGGTGGACGATCTTGAGGATGGTCCAGGCTGTTCCCTGTTGGTGATTGCTTTAGCAACTGTGGTGGACGATCTTGAGGATGGTCCAGGCTGTTCCCTGTTGGTGATTGCTTTAGCAGCTGTGGTGGACGATCTTGAGGATGGTCCAGGGTGACCTCTGTCAGTGATTACTGAGGAAGCCGGTGTGGGCAATCCCGAGAAAGCTTCAGGCTGCTCTCTGTTAGTAACTTCTGATGGCAGAAAATGAACATCTTCAAAAATGTCTGCGTTATATGGAAAGATTCCACATTTTTTGAACGCTGCTGCTATATTCAATGGCGTCATTGCCTTTGGGTAAGCTTGACCCACACAGTCGGCGACATTGTAGATTGTCATTTGTTTGCCGGGGTTTCGTCGCAACCACGAATCTACGGCACCGTTATAATAGGTTTTAAATGGTCCGTTTAAGCCAACATCAAGTGGCTGCATTTTAGCTGTTGTGTGTGGGTGCAGAGTAAGAATACAGACCCCAGACTTTTTGGCCAAATCTAAAGCCTCAATACTTAAATGGGACTCATGATTGTCCATGATCAATAATGCGGGGTTTTCTGGAGACGCACATGTATGTGTTATGAAATGCTGCATCACTTGGACAAATAGCTCGGCATTCATCCACCCACTGGCGGCAGCCAGTCCAAGGGACCCTGGAGGTGCACCGGTCAACATATAATCCTTGTAATTTTTTCTCGGGAAAACAAGCACTGGAGGTAAAGCTTGCCCTGAAGCGCATACAATAGCACACGTCGTGACTAGTGTCCCTCTTTCGCCGCTTGTTATCTGCCCTAGATTGTGCCGGCCCTTCGGAGCCATGACTTTTTTTGTTTTTTGTACGGTACCCGTTGCAGTTTCATCTAAGTTGTATACTCTACAGCCAGTTCCGAAAGTCGGGTGTCTGTCCATGGCATTTTGCAAATTGGTAAAAAAATTACCGACCGTGTGTCTATTAAAGGCAGTAGCCCGCGCTAGACTGCACGCTTCAGGCTTTTTTAATGATAAATCAGGGTGCCTACCCCTAAAAGATCGAAACCACTCGATACCTGCCAATTGGTCAGCCTCCCAGCAAGCAGGATATTTAATTTTATTTATACGTGCCATCTGGAACGCAACGCTTCGGACATCTTTACTAGAAAGGCCATAAAACTTTGCCGCGCAATCTATTACGTATTCTTTTAGTTCAGCTTCTTGTTCTTCCGAAAAGGTTCTGTTGACGTCGTAATTCGGAATTAATCTTTGATTTATTAAGTTAGCATCATTTACAGCTGCAAACTTCTTTGCATAGCGATATAGCGTCGGATAATGAACATCACCTTCCTTTGCCGCCTTTCTCAAACTCATCCCCGTCCTATATATTTGGATGGCACGTAACATATTTTCGGCCGTATGGTCTCCTTTTTTCCTCTTCAATACTTTTGTACGTCCCATCTGAATCAAAAAGATATACCAAATAGGTAAGCTTTTGTGTTTTACTAAGAATAGGTAGGTTACCTACCTAAGGTATTGTGTGTTTATTGTAGACAAGGACCAACATTATATAAATATAGGTAGGTACCTATATTGGTCTTTGTCTACAAGAAACACACAAACAAACAACAAAAATCTTGTTTACCTACCTACGAGTAATTTTTTTAAAACAGGATTTTTATAAGGTTCATCAGTATTCCTAGGTTCACCCTGTTTAAAAAAAATAAAAAATATGTATTTATCGCCAGAAAAACCTACCTTGAACTTTTTTACGTGATCTGTGCTTAAAAAATGATGACTTGAGTTTAATTTATTAATTTCGTGGCATCTACATAAATAAACTTTAAATTTTATTATACCTATATATATTTTATTACCGCACCAGAATTTTGGCAACACCGCCCCAAACATGTAACAAAATATCCTCCCATTTTACTGACGTCAGAATATATTCCATACCATTATATTTATTGAGCTATTAAAAAAAACATTTAAGTGTATTATTGAATAGTGGCACAATAGGAATGACAATCACAAATTATCATCACGAGGCCAAATCATGCTCATTCTCAAAACTTATTAAACACCCCTCGTATTATATAATTTCCTAAATAAACTACAATGAAACTAGCTAGTGCAACAATGAAACATGTTTCATTGCCCACTCCACTGGAATGTTTCAACGTGAGACAACCAGGTGGTTTTTTATTTCCGTTAAAAATACTGTGACAAAGAGTGAACGATTTCCAATAATCTTTAGGTCTAAATATAGGTAAGAATATACTGAATGCATAAGAATATTGAACGGTAAGAACTCTTTATCAGTAGCATGCTAAAAAATCACCAAATATGGAAAAAAAATCTTACTTTGCCGTCGCGAAATCACAACTGTGCTCCTGGAGACGTGTTGCTTCGACGCGGCGCGTTCCCGAACTGGGCAGGCGGGGGGGTGTACTGGCTTGTCCTTGCGTGATATACTGCACTGTTTGGCAACGTCGCGTTTTCGAGATATCGCAAAGTTTCAACGTGTACAATTGTTTCAATGTTCGACAGTTGACCCTACCTTAAAATGGAAATCCACGTCAGGGTGCCGTTTAAAAACTATTATACGTTTTTGACACTCACGGACCGATTTTGGAATGCAGCGACGCTATTTGGACTGTAGGAAGGGTCGTCAGTGGCTACCTTTACGTGAGAGCGAGAGGCTGCGCTCCGATCTCTCGTTACCACCGCTGACCCTCACGCCGCCACTCAAAGTCGTAGCTAAGCCATATAAGTCTTTTTCACCAAACCTAACCTACATAATCAGTCATCAAATCATCAGTTTCATTACCGTGCATGTGACATATAGATTTATTTAGGTCGAATATTATACAGGAAATATTATAACGATCTATGATAAATGGAAATGAATTGGTTGTCTATTGTTAGCCCGACATTCATATACTATAATAATCATTTGCCCGAACTTCGCTTGCTCGAATTTCATTTGCCCGAATGTTTCGTTTACCATAATAGTTAATTAACATACTCTTGTTTACCCGAATATTGGATGTCATAATGATACGAATGCCATAGTTACGTATTGTATTCCAGATTATTGTTTGCAATAATATTATTTAATAGAATATTTATATGCTATACTAAACATGCATTCGGATTCATCTTTGTTAATTTGCTGGTTTTTCCGCTCTTTTATAAAAAAATAACCTCGAAGACGAAAGCGGGAGCAAAGCTCCCGCTTCCATCTTCTAAGCTATCCGCGATCCGAGTCGGTTTTGCCACTAAGCCCCTGTTCCCTACTGCCTACGATACAACACTATCTTGGCATTAGGTAATCTCAGAGAAAAGTTCATTTTTACTTAGTGGCAAAACCGACTTGGATCGCGGATAGGTTCGAGGTATTTTTTTTAAATATTAGACACTGCAATACGTACCCACTTTATCACAGTCATAAGAATATTATGGATGTTGAGATGGATGGCAAATGATATTATGGTATGTGATAGTTATGGATTACAATGATTATGGAAAATGAGATCATTGATATTGATATTACGGAAAACAAAGATTCTGGCATATAATTATTATGGTAAACAATGAGTATGGCATACAAAATTATAGAAAACAACATTATGGCAGTTGTATATTATGGCAGATAAAATTGGGGCGAATGAAATTCTGGCAAGCAAGAGTATACCAAATAAATTATATGATACGATATGATATGATAAGCACCAACTACATTAACACTTAAGAACAAGTATCCCGACCGGTTAGCATAGAGTGTTCGAATCCCGGAAAGGGCATACAATGTTAAGCATGAATATTTGATTCTGAGTGTTGGATATTTTCTATGTATTTGAATATATCGTTGTCTAGTACCCATAACACACGCTTTATTGAACTTAGTACCTAATGAGCTAGTTGGCTATGGGGCTAGTGCGAATTGTGTAAGATTGTCTCCCTAATATCTATTTCAAAAGCTTTTATTAAAACCTTTTATTTAACTTGCAATGTATGTATGTAATTTGTTCGGGTGGAATCTTGCGAGTTAAATTTGACCCACTTCCCGGTGACCGATTGAGCTGAAATTTTGGGTATAAGTACAGTTTGGATGACAATTTAATATTATTGTACCATCGAGCTGATCTGATGATGGAGACAGAAGGTTGCCATGGGAAGTCAGTACTTAACCGACGTAAGCCCGTTGAGTTTGGGCTCGTTAGAATCGTCTCAATGAGTAGTTGATGATGGTATACAGAAAAGTACAGTCGGCAATAAAAGTGTAAGTAAAACTTTTAACTAAAATGATTTTTTTTGACAGAAGCTTATTGTATTTATTCTTTAAGTATACATTCCATTACAAACAAAACTCAATATAACATAAGATCCTTAATCTAAACTAGATGGAATTTTACAATAATTGTATTGTACAATTGTCTATCTGTAATGTAAAAATACTCTTTTTACTGCACGCTGCGCGTACGGGAAAACTCGCATTGTAGCCAGGTGAAGACGTAAAATTTTGTACTCAATACGGGCGGTAATTCGTAAAGCCCCAGAGCGCATATTTTTATGGCCCTCACCTTCGGTTCGGGCCACAAATACCTGCGATCTGGGGCATTCACGAATCCACCGCCCTAATTAAGTAATGTACTATTATTGGTAGGTGTGCAAGGTCATTTTTATACATATCTATACAACTGCGCAAACGTACCAGCGCTACCCTCCGCAGATAACGACGACGCATTCACTATCGTGTTCTACAAAGCACTAAACATCATGACATACAGGTTGCCAGGTGGTTGACAGGTAGTGGTTGACGCGTGTCGATCGTCCCATATCTGACAATGGAGACGGCGCCGTGTGTTGTGCCCGTCCGCAATAAGGTAAGGGTAACCAGACGACCAGATTATTCAGGACATGTCAAGTTATTTTTATTATCAAATATACATATAGGTTGTAAAATCATTCGCAGCGACCGGTAGTAACTCACTGCTAAAATTAAAAGTCTAATAGTCTTTAATGGGATTCATATAATTTGCAGTTGGATCAGAGTTTCATTTCTGTATCATCTTCATCCTAGCGTTATTCCCGGTAGTACCCCTAACCTAAAGGAGCCCGGGGTCCGCTTTGACACCTAATTCTGTTGATGTAGAGGTACATACGATCATAAAATAGAATAAGTTCAATTTATTTTTTATATTCAATAAGTACTTACTTATTGTATCTAGTGGATAGAGGTAATGGTAGTAGTTTTGTTCAAATTGGCTTTTATTGACAATTACCGTCAAAAAACGTATCGAGATTAGGTGAGAATAGTGAAGGTTGCAGCACTATGGTTATCGCTAGTCGGAGCACTATCGCACCAAATGAGTATGAACGCGACGCACTGATAATCATTTGAATTATATTGACAGTGAGTTTATGGCGGTATGCATACGAGTTCTAAAGTAGAAAGACTTCTACTCTTCTTGTTGTCTTACAAGGATTTTATTACAAAAACTGGGAATTACGCAGGACTTTCCATATTTGCACTTAATACCTGGTTATCCTACTCGCGAATCAAATGCGAGTATGCCTTAATATACACGTTATTGTATGTCTTACTGGGGCGAAGCCAGCTGAATTTTTTTTCAGATTTTTATTCTACTGTTTTGTCGGCGCGATTGGTTTATATAACCACGCCGAATAGCAGTTTTCTAGTAGTAAGGGTTAGGTACTGAGCTAAGCCGAAGACGGACAGACAGACGGACGGACATGGCGAAACTATAAGGGTTCCTTGTTAACTACGGAACCCTAAAAACTGGATACTGTTGGATTTTGGGTACCTCTGCCTACCCATCAAGCTTTGTTTTTTATCACCCAAAAGTAAACTAAAACTTTGTAGCGGGATATTTCATTAAAAACAGCAATTTAAATAAATATCTGTACTAATATTATAAAGAGGAAAAGTATGTGAGATTGTAGCTATGTAAGTTTGTATGTAACGGGAAATCGCTTACATCCAATTTCAAAAATTCCTACTTTCTAGATGGTTATAGCCGTTATAGGCTATATTTTATCACGCGGGTTTAACTGTGTGCTTTGCAATACCCGGTGAAGCCGCCCGATTCTATTGACATAATTTAAGGCCTCCACACACCGAACGCGGGTCGGGCGCGCGGCGGGTCGGTATATCTCTCTCACTTACCAACGCATTACCGCGCTTTTACGCGCTTACCGGGCACACAGTTGCGCGGGCCCGCCGCGGCCCCGCGTTGCTACCTCGGCGGGCCCGCGCTACTGTGCGATAGAGATGCCGCGCTACTGTGCGAAAGAGATAGAGATACCGCCCGACCCGCGCCGCGCACGACCCGCGTTCGATGTGTGGAGGCCTTAAGAAATGTTGTCAAGAAGCGGTTGGCAGTTTTACCTGCAACCGCTGACTGTGTGAGTCATCTTCCGAAGTCAGGTAAACTTTTGTTTCGCAAAGTAATCATGTTGGGTAATTTATTGACACAAAAAATAGGCGTCGGCAGACCGTCGATAAGTCAGGTAGGAACCGTAGTTTTAAGCAAACAGAATTAAGTTATGTCAAGTTTGCTTTTGGTATACTTGTTTTAACATATTAAAATGTGTACTTACGCGAGAGATTAACAAGGGGGTCTAAATTTTATTGTAGGCGCACAACACTACAGATTGGGACAACTAGTTGGTGACAAAATTACGTTTTGAAGACCCTTTTTTATGCATACTTTTTATAATTTTTTACTACTGACAATTTAAATTTAGGATGGAAGGCCTAGCTATTATTAATATACTGACATTGATATTTTACCATTTATCATTGAGTATTTAAATTGTTTGTATTTTTGTCTCTCATGTTTGTTTTAATTTAAAATTGGATTTATTGGATTTTTATTGACTATAATTTATTATTGCTCTTTATTCGTATCCTATAACACTCTGACGATCTTTGTGAATCCATGCTGTTTTAATTTTATGAAATGACATGTGAATTTTCAGAATGAAATAAAATAATCTAATCTAACATTTTGTTTTCATTGACCACACTGGAATAATAACCTATCCTGTCCAAGATTGTCATAAATAATAATTAACTTTAACCTTTTGTATATACTTTCCGCCCTTGTGTAAATAAATATCACCATCACATTATTACATTCTCGAAAATAATAAGGGAGACTCCTGTATAATTTTACGTAAAGTCTTCTCAAGTGCAGTCTTAATTCGGTCGCCTGACGGTCTGCACGGTTATACTATTCACGACCCGTCTGGATTCGCCGCTTACCCCTAGCATCTTAGAGTTTCATAAAAAATACACGTAATCGTAGGTCAGATTTACATTGGTTTTCAACGGATGATCGGCGAGCGTCGTAAATACCAGTTTTAAGCTGTTATTCACGGTTCACCTTACCTTGTCTCAGAAAAACCAGAATGGTCTCGGTCGAAGTCAGACCTCCGATAACGCGTTGTTAGTGCAAACCCCAATCTCAATATATACAGGGAAGGAGGTGAGGTAAAACAAGTTGTGAATAACATACCTACGGGCGTAGGTAGGGCTCGCCCTAAAGCCTCTCTCGAAGCGAACGTCCAGGATCATAACTCGACATATTGCGCACTAACGAAGCACCCTCAACAGCGCTTCAAAAGCAGTAAGCTCCCTTTGAATTGAGGCTTTTGAAGACGATTTTAGATTTCTTACAAGGAAAAGGAAACATTGAAGTGGGCGCGTCTTAGTTTAGATAAAACCCCGTTGGGTTGTTTGCTACACGTAAACACTTAAAGCTAAAAGTAACAGGATATAGTATGGCGGGCACATACTCCATTAGAAGATTTTTACAAATAGGCCTATGGACGGACAAATTGAATGGACGTAAAAGGTACAATTCTAGCCGTTTTTATTACTACCCTACCTTCGTTCGTTCGAAAAACGAACGGTTCCAATCTTCGCTCTCGTCAGGTTTTTATTCGTGGCGAAAACCTTCGGGCCAAGGTACCTACCCAATTATAGGGGGGTGACAGGGTTATGTGGTATCTAAACAGACAAGCGTTAGCGTGTCCTGCCAAGTTCAAAGCCAGAAGGAAATGGCGAAGCAGCACCCATGTGTGATATTACACGAACCATTTGGAGCCAATTTAGAGTCCTTAATAACTCGAAATCTATTTAACATAGAAACGTGAAATTTAGTGTATGCATTAAAATCTCTTAGGTTAACGTGAATCCCAAATTTCATATATACAAGTAAAACGGTTGTTGAGATATTAACATCTAAAAATCGTCATTTTTATCACTGACTTAGACTTAAGACTAACCAGTCATTTATTCGCTGACGGATAGATCACAAACCTAACCTTTCTTCCAGGTGACCTAGAAATTTTTAATTTCGTGTCCAACTGGGTAATTGTATGTATACAAATAAAAACGTCAAGAATTGGGGAATTCCGAAAGTATTATTATTTATGTTTGTTAAACCAGAACTCCTTGATTTATAGACCGATCTGAAAAATCTTTTTTTTTCTTGAAAGGGACTTCCGAAGTGGTTGGACTAGTGTCATCAGCTCATGCATCAGGATGATGGGTTCCTGGATAAATCGAGGGAAATCTTCAAATTTTATAGGGACCCCTGTATGGCTTTGACCTAATTTATATAGTAACTCGTGCATTATCTCCTGAGAAACACCATTTGGTGAAGTAGAACTGATTTAGTGAAGTAGAATTGTCATGTGGACAGGATCTGATGATGGAGTCCTGAAGGAATCGATGGAACTCTTCAAATATTATAGGCACACCTGTAGGGCTTTGGGTAATTTGATGAAGACCACAGATAGCCACTGGAATAACTACTCAATCAAAAATAAGTATTTTTATTCAGCTGCGATTCGACAGATATTAGTCTAGTCAAGCCACATCTTGAACATCAATTCACCTTAAGTTTATCAGCTTTGTGTAAATAATTCGAGTCAATGAATTTTTCAGATTGTTACCCGTTAGCTTTTCGGTGAAGCAAATCATCGTGAGGAAACCGGTCTAATCCCTATTGGTAAAAACCTTATTAGGTCTAGTTTTCCCTCTGGGTTGGAAGGTCAGATGGCAGTCGCTTTCGTAAAACTAGGGCTTATGCCAAATCATGGGATTAGGTGTCAAAACGGACCCGGGGCGCCTTTAGGGGCACTAACGGGCACAACGCTAGGAGCATGTTGATGTGTGTGTAAATAATTCGAGTGTTCAATTGACAATTATACAGCAAACATTATTGTATTCGAAAAGTAACGAAAGTATGTTTTTAAGCATACATATTATTTTAGGATCATCTATTGTACTTGGCACCCATTAGGGTCTCAATTCATTTGTCGGCAAAGTTAACAACCACGCATATTCTGAGTATTTAACTTGGCCCCCATTTTCACATTTACGTTTTTTGGTGGGCTTCCTATCCACTGAAAACACAACGGTGGCGATCTGCGCTCTCATGCGGGGGACTCAGGATCTCATGCTGAACGCACTGGAGCCCCCCTCGCGCCTCGCCAAATTTGGTGCCTTTTGATAGTCGCCTTCCTTGGGGGTGAATGATACCTAGATTTCTGATTGTCTATGATATATATATGATTATGAGACTCTATAAAAGTTTGTTATTGAGTATCGATCGTGAATCAAAATTTTTAGCTGTATACTTTCTTTAATTGCTAAAGTCATTACTTTGTGGTATTTCCTATTTTAGTTGTTATTGTCATTATGACTTTTCCCGTTAAGTGATGACTATTATTTTAATAGCTAATACTGTAACGGAACCTGTCAGTGAAGTATTTGGCAGAGTAGGTAGATTAGTTCCCCAAACTTGTTTATTCCGCTGAAAATGAGAAGTGACCATTGAAGACGTGATCTAAGTATCTATTATTCTGACGTGTCAATTAATGCAAACCACATGCGAGTAGCCTGGAACACACGTTGGCAAACGTCCCGTCTAAATGTGGGTTTTTTTTATTTCTATGGCAGAATTCAATCAGACTTGCCCTCTAAGCCGTGGTTTCATTCAAAAAGATATTCCAAAAAACCGGCCAAGTGCGAGTCGGACTCGAGCACGAAGGGTTCCGTACCATTATATATAAAAACGGCAAAAAAACACGTTTGTTGTATGGAAACTTGAATATTGATTTTTTCTGTTTTTTATTATTTGTTGTTATAGCGGCAACAGAAATACATCATCTGTGTAAATTTCAACTGTGTAACTATCACGGTTCATGAGATACAGCCTGGTGACAGACGGACAGACAGACAGACAGACAGACGGACGGACAGCGGAGTCTTAGTGATAGGGCCCCGTTAGGGGGCCGGCCGTTTGGGTACGGAACCCTTAAAACTTGACATCTGCGATTATCCGTTGACGGCTGGGCCACATTTATAAGCCTGTATTTCGGGCAAAGATACGTCTTCGAGACCATTCTGTGTGCGAATGTAGTGTACTCTCGAACACTTATTTTTTCATTGTAACCGTATCGTCTCTCAGTTTTACGATATTTTACCCTTAGAAATTCCCCGTCCCGTTAACATAAAATTCCTTATCAGTTAGGTTTATTCGCCTGTATATTGTCCTCAGTAAGTTTATTAAAATTAACAACTTGTTTCTATATTACGAGAACAATATTTCTTTGCTATTCCGCTAAAAAACGTGCTGGTCTATTAGTGAAGATAAGATGCAACAAAAAAAAAATTGCTCAGTGGACGTGGCGCAAGCAACATCTCCTGCCAGCATCTCCTGATGATGCCTCGTAGAGAGGCGAAACACGTGTCGAGGTTTTTGTCATTATTGGTGGTGGTTTGCTGTAATTTTTTGCATGTTTTTACGCAAATAGTTGCATCTTATCTTCACTAATAGACTAGCACGTTTTTAACGGAATAGCAAAGAAATATTGTTCTCGTAATATTTCATGGACTTCCGCAAAGTAACGCCTGATTCAATAAATAACTTGTTTGTGTAGTAGGTACTTAGTTTGGTTAACAATAATAGTAGATTGTATGACAAGGGTCTAAAGTAGGTAAGCCATATTACCACGAGATGGATATTTTCCCGAACGAAGTGAGGGGAAATAGTTCGAGGGGTAATATGGCTTTTAGACCAGAGTTATACACTCTACTTTTCACTTCGACTGCGAGAAAATAGTAAAAACAAAGATTATCCATCCACAATCAACAATTCTACCAAGGCGAAAAGATTGTTCAATTTGGCGCCATTCTTTTTAATAAACTGTTTGGACACAGATACAAAATATTCACAAGACGAATAAACGCCTCTGACCGTCTAATAGCGGCGTAGTCTATCCCGCTCAATCTTCATAGCTTATGTCACGTACAGGTCGACACACGTAAAAAGAGCCCTGGCGGCCATATAAAATGTATGGCCGCAAGGGTTCTTTTTACATGTGTCGATCTGTAAATACATCCACCAATCACAACTCTTTAAAATAACATTCGTATTTGCTGTCTACTAACCAGAATACAGTTAGACATTGAAATCGACCAATCAGGAAACAGAATTCAATTCAAACATTAGGAGTTTTTCATTCCCTAATTTACAATAATTACAAAAATAAACGCCTCTGACCGACTATAGCTCCATCCAAACGTTCAAGAGTGGCTGCATACATGACTCATGTATGCAGTTAACCACGCTTGAAAAACACCCAATGTTTGAATTGAATTCTGTTTCCTGATTGGTCGATTTTAATGTCTAGCTGTATTCTGGTTCGTAGATAGCAAATACTAATGTATTTTTAAAGAGTTGTGATTGGTGGCTGTAATATTGAACTGTTGTGAGTGGTCAAATTAAAATGTTTTATAAATCATAAATATGTATACATATTTTCCCTAGGGGCTAAATGTACTACTTTAGCCCCGCTTGCCAAGTCTAATATGATGCACTTTTTGAGCATGAGAAGTGAAAAATAACATTAGTATTTGCTGTCTACTAACCAGAATACAGTTAGACATTAAAATCGACCAATCAGGAAACAGAATTCAATTCAAACATTAGGAGTTTTTCATTCCCTAATTTACAATAATTACAAAAATAAACGCCTCTGACCGACTATAGCTCCATCCAAACGTTCAAGCGTGGTTAACTACATACATGACTCATGTATGCAGTTAACTACGCTTGAAAAACACCCAATGTTTGAATTGAATTCTGTTTCCTGATTGGTCGATTTTAATGTCTAGCTGTATTCAGGTTAGTAGATAGCAAATACTATTGTTTTTTTAAAGAGTTGTGAATGGTGGATGTAATATTGAACTGTTGTGAGTGGTCAAATTAAAATGTTTTATAAATCATAAATATGTATACATATTTTCCCTAGGGGCTAAATGTACTACGTTAGCCCCGCTTGCCAAGTCTAATATGATGCACTTTTTGAGCATGAGAAGTGAAAAAAATATTGTTGTGTCTTCTGTCCTGAGTGAACCTGGCAACCCCAAGTTACCGGTCAATTGCTTTCCCTTGACGTTGACATTGGCGAAATCATCGACAAAATCGTTGGGGCCATAACATACAAACATTGATTGATTAATTGACAATGCAAACAGTAAATAGATAGCTACCGATCATCACGCCCGGAGGATTTTAAGTGTTAAATGAGGGACTATAAATCTAAAAATGCTTCAAAAAACCAGGCCTTAATTATTCAAGCAACGCGCTTTCGTTCAGTAATGGCTCTTGGGAGTACTTTCCCTGGAGTGATTTCCTCATCTTAGAAATAACCCCAGTAAACCAGTGTGTTGAGCCTATCAGTTATTTTACCCAGAGATTTTATACTTTTATAAATCCTGCTAATATTATAAATGCGAAAGTTTCTTTTTTAATGCGATTGTTTATAAAATATAGGATAGTTTTTATCCCAGGTCCACGCAGACAGATTTTCTCCGAAATCATTGATTGATTTTTCTTGTATCTTCCTGTCTACTCCATGAAAACTTCTTAATTTCAATTATTACCTTTATGCTACCTTCTAAATGATCTCCCATTTTTTCTTAAAGTAACCCCATTCCACGCTACTTGTTCACTCTTTATTGCTGTGCGTAAACTTTACGCGCCCGCTAGGTCACCTGTCGCGTTGCCGACTCTTTACCAGCTCCTTAACTATTTTCATTATACATATTTTCTTGATACTTTGTCCCACAAAACTGTAATACATATTTTCTTCATACTTTGTCCCAACTGTAAAAGTTGTTGGACAGTTGGATCATCGAGTTTAGTACACCTATAGATACGATGAAGTATTAAAACCGTATACACTCTCTCGAGATTTTAAAGCAAATGTATACCGTAAAGCTGCAATTACCTACATTAAGACCGCAACAGTGCAAGGACGACGGTAGTAGGCTGCATTCAGTGACCGATGGCTGCAATCGTCTATACTATGTATGTTACCGCAGTAGGCGGAGAGGCTATGGTCTGAATCACACTAACCCGGCCTGCAGTGGTGGTCAATAGAGAACTTGATATTAACTGTCAAGCCTACTATTGACCGTCACCGCAGGCCACGTGTAATTCAGGCCTAACGTGAAGTTGACAATCGTTCGAAGTAGTTTAAAACAAGTTCGGCGACCGAAGCAATGCAATCGCCGACCGTGTAACCGGAGAGACCGAATGTTCGTTGAGTGGGCTACCGAAGTGAGAAAGTCGCCTCGTCGCAAGCCACGTCATCGTCCCGCCGGAGTCGCCGGACTGTTATCAGTATAGATAAGGCCCTGAGCACAGCCTGGAGACTGCGGAAAATTTCGCACCGCCACTGATTGATTCCTTGTGATGATACAACATTTTTTATATATTTTGTACGTAAACCAAACTTACGCCTGTATTCCCAAGATAGATGATTGCGTGGCTGCGCCCGCGTACTCTAGATGGGTTGGTCTCAGACGGTCCTGAACGCAATTTGCCTAGTTGGAGTTTTGCCCACATTGCAGTTTGACCACCGAGCATTAGGCCTAAAACGCAAAATGCCTACATCACATTTTCGTCGTTTTGAGGTCACGTTAGCGATATTGACGAGCGGGGCTCCTATTTCTGGTCTGTTTGCCCTTCAGGCATCTGAAGAAACCTAACGAACCTAACCTACCTATAAGTGGTCACTTTGCGTTTTAGGCATAATGCTCGGTGGTCAAACTGCAATGTGGGCAAAACTCCAACTAGGCAAAATGCGTTCAGGACCGTCTGAGACCAACGCCTCTAGATAACCCAGACGGAGCCGAGGGACAAAATGCATAACATATGTCCCTTAAGGTCCATTTAATATATTGGTGATTTATTGAAAACGGATTAGTTGCACAGAACTTTTACATTCGAAGCAAAGTCACGACATCGCAAATATTTCATCACTATAATATTACTAAAAACGTGGTCGCAGCACACCAAATTTAATTTTCAACGCCTCTTCTAACAATTGTAGTTTCAAGATGAAGAGAGCAGAAATGAAAAATTCTGTTTCAGTGAAAGGTTGACAGCCCAGCCCGCAACACATTCCAACCCGATCCCAAGTACGTCCCTGTCTTCAGAAAATATTTATTTAGCACTTAAGAAAACATATGCGAACAGAGAAACAAGTACTTATACATGCAGCATATTGGCCCGAAAGCCGTGACACTGATTTTCAGCGGGGCCCCAAAACTTAAAAGCTAGAACAACCAAATTCATAATTTTTAGGCAATGTAACAGAAAAATCGGGTGGCGCAAGACCGGTCATGTCGCACTCTTTCGGCTGATATGATGATGATGAAACAGAAATTTTACAATAACGAAGTTTTAAACACAAGTAATACCGGAATAAAACAGGTGGTATTTAGTTTAACGAACGATTTTTTTTCCAGTGTAACATTTGCACATCAATGTTCACTTTAAATTAAACTTGAACCGCATTAATGACATTTATACGTGTCGACAATTTATGTACCTTTCCGCCGAAACACAAACAAGGCATATTTACACTACAAAATGTGTTTTGTGGATGTTCAAACGAATGTTTCGGCTTCGACGGGTTTTTAATCTGCCTTTTAACGTCGGTGTCCTGGAATAAGCTTGTTTTGTACCACATCAATATTATTTATTTCATTAGCAAGCTACTATGTTACCAAGGTTTTTATGTTTTATTAGAATTCATTTCGTTGGAGTTTCTTTCATGGCTTTAGATTACTTAGCTATGTTATTTCTATGCGCTCTACACTTGGTGTTATTCTGTTCTTAGAAGAAGACCGTGAGTATCGACCGTGAAAACACTACATACCTAATGTTTACTTATATTGAACGTCTTATAATTTCAATACACTTGATTTGCTAAAGGGAAGGTTGCGATGAAGAAAAATCTATGAAATATTGTGTAACAAAATAATGAATTGCAATATAAATACCACTTTTTCATAACTGTAATAACATACCTGAGAAATTTCATTAGTGCTCAAAGGTAACCTCAGACGACTGGAGTAATGTCATAATTGTCATATAATCATAAAACACGCGAAAATAATTATAATGGAAGATTGGGACAGGGGCGTGCGTTATGACGCTACATGCTTTGATAACGAATTAGGTCTGAATTTGCAAGGTTGTTCGTCAGAGTCAGAAAGTGCCACGACAGACGTTGAATAATTTATATTTGGAAATGAATACTACGAGTATAGACTTCTATTTGAATACCGTTACATTTCCCTAATATTAAACCGTCGATACTTTTAGCACTAGGTATCGGTAATAAAACTAAATAAAACTGATTCGAATGGAATCGAAGAAAACGGTAGTAATCATGCTTATTCTGTTACAAACATTTATAGCGGAAAATATTTCGCGCTCAAACTTGGATGTTTATAGTCTGGCCATCTGACCTTTGTTGGTCAGGTGTGTGGATCTTCGTACGTGTCAGGTCAGAATCTAAAAGTTATTTTATGTACGGGAAAATGACTGTTGAGTCCTTTTGATCTTTGAAAAAGTTGCGTAATCGCCCCTCGGGAGAGTAGTAGTAGCTTCAAACTATTTCTTTCTGCGATAGTACGCTACCCCTACGAAAGCTATTAATGTATATTTACAGCCTCTCCGCTGCTGACACGGTTGGTGGTTTTTGAGCAATTGCTTACTTACGTGTAACTTCTATATTATCTGCGTTCTTCCAAAGGTTAAAGTCGCCATGAACTGCAATATTACCTGAAAACAAAGTAATAAAGTTAAATTTTTAAATGAAAGGAAAAATTGAAAAATTTAATGCTCCGAGCCGGATTCGAACCGGCGACCACAGGCATTCATGGCCCGTCGCTACTACCAACTGAGCTATCGGAACAATCTGGTTCGGGCACCAAATCCTTCAATCAGTTCCTTCATATAACGCCTTAGGGAGGCGTATGTAGCGACATCTACCAGAAGACTTAGGCTTCTTTACGGCACCAACGTCTCAAATTATGTTGAGAAATCGTCAGTAACGATGCGCCACCCCATACTAAATTAATATTTGTTTTTAAGCAGTAACGCTGCTAAAGAAAATTATAAATTTTTCAATTTTTCAATTTTTCTTTTCTATTCTCAGTATTTTAATAGAAATGCACGGACCGAAGCCAAGTGCATCCCATGTTCACAGCGTATCACATATAGTTTTGGGATTGGTTGTCGTCAGAATTAGCTATTTGGGTGACTGATGCGGGTATTTGAGTTTGTGAGTTGGGTAGTTGTATATCGTTCTGTAAAAAAATTCGGACTATCCTGCAAGTGTTTAAGATGGCTGCTTTCTGCATGATAATAAAAGATGATGGCGGCAATGACAGAGTTTTTATGGAATGCAACTGCTGTGGGATGACACCGGTGGTAGACAGAACTATGGTGACTATTGTAACATTCTTTAGTTTCCAAATCCTGGCTATTTCGTCTTTTAGATCTGTATATTTGGCCAATTTTTCAGCTATTGTGCTTTGTATGTTATGGGTGTTTGGAATTGCAATGACAATATTATTATTATTTACAGCCTAGGGAGAGGAGAACTTGTGATTAATTACCTAAATAAACATTTATGATGGGATTTATTAGCTAATTTAATGTTACCTTAAAATGAAATGGCACACCCTCATGTCAAAAATACAGACTGTGGATGATAATATTCTTAAAATATGAAATGAAACTAAAGTAATCTATCGCTTTAGATTATTGTTGTCTGAAAGGGCTTCTGCGCTGTTGGTTTCGGCCCCACGCATTCCCCTTGGTCCCGAGATATGGAAAAGACATACATAATAATAGTAAAGTAATCTTATTTTCGAATCATCATCTAGTGCATCCGTACTTAGTAACATGGTGTATGATATTACAATATTTTTTTGGGCATCTTTAGTCTTTACCCAAATATAAATAAAATAACATCACAAATTAAACTTTTAAAACATCCTCGACAAAATAAAAATATGCAGTTAGGAACCTCTTCGGTAGACAAGAATTTCGAATAAATTTCGAATAAAGGTTGTCAGCCTTTCAAGAGTATCCAGAGAGGTCGCTATTCGTAAGCAGGACAATAGTTGACAGATACGAGACTTTAGTGATTCAAGCTCTCTACCAGCAATAGAGGGATCGCGAGTTCGAGTCCTGTCGGGGGCTACACACGAAGATGGTTTATTTTCCATTACTAGCTTCTGCCCGCGACTCCGTTGGAACTCGTATATATCGCAGCTCCATACAAACTTTTACCCCCTCCCCTCCATTTCACCCCCTTAGGGGATGATTTTGGAGATAAAAACTATCCTATGTCACTCTCCATCCCTTCAACTGTCTCCACTTAAATATCGCTCCGTTTTGCCGTGAAAGACGGACAAGCAAATAACACATACACTTTCCCATTATTAGTATGGATATTTTTTCTCTCTGTATCATATCGTTTAAAATACTTTCGTATAATTAGTGTTTCTGTAGTTGTTGACCGCAGGCAGGCACACAGATATAGGATAAGTCAAACGTTTGCGTTTAGGGTCAAATACTGAGAATTACAACAAATTTCCATCGAAATCAATCCAACATGACAACGAACGTGGAACAATGAACATGCAACACATTTTTTCAGAGCACTGAGCTGAAAAATGTTCAGGTTCACGAAACAATATGTCAGAAAATAATTAAAATGTTGCGTAAATAGTCATCCCAGGCAAAGCCAGATCGGGGCACGAAACGCTATGTACAGAATAAATCATCCAACCAACGACATGTGAAATATGGACAACAATACAATACAAATACTCTTTATTCCACATCTCAACAAAAGAAAACTGTACAGAACATACATAATCAATACAAGTTTGCTTCAAGCCGAATTCGCACTTAGTTATAGCGGCGATTACACTGCGGTGACATAAAGCGGTCGCCGAACTTGTTTCAAACTACTTCGGCCAACGACTATCATCTTGACATTAGTTATGTCACCTAAAAGTATGAGATCACAGTAGGGAAATCTCATAGTTAGGTGACAGCAGGCATCGGTCACCGAATGCGACCGACTCCCGTCGTCTTTAAACTGTTGCAACCCCATATCCGTTGTGGTGATCTCGTGATGCGCTCTGACATTCACACAAAATGGCGGCTGCCTTATTCTGGCCCTACAAGATGCTTCCTATCGTCCAATCGGCATGACTCGTGCCAATCCACTCCCACACACCACACAGTTCTAACTGATCCAATCGGTAGCGTCATGCCGATTGGACGATAGGAAGCATCGTGTATGGCCAGCATTAGGCACTGATCCCACCGCCGGCGAGTAAGCGAGTGTTAATATATACTACACGCTCAAGAAAGTAAAAGCGAGTAAGAATTACTATGAGAGTACTCGCTACGGCACTAGGTACTGGGCTTTACGCAGAATTCAGTATCATTTTTTTGGTTTTCGTTTTTTTGGTAATTAGGAAATATGTCTTGAAACCGCCGCACAAAGCCGCACTGGGCCAGCGTGGGGACTACTGCCCGTTCCCTCTCATACATGAGAGGAGGCCTGTGCCCAGCAGTGGGACGTATATAGGCTGATGATGTGTGTGATGTGATGTCTTGAAAAGGCAACTACCCCCATCACAAATTTTCTTTTAACCCTCCTATTTTCCGAGTTAGTGATAATTTTAATACACAAGTTTCTTTTTTTTTATTTATCAATCTACACTGAATTAAAGTATCTTGACCATATCTACTATTTGTATGAAACCGCGTCACAACACGGTGCACGTGCGTCAGAGCGCTACGGGCGCTTTTCGCTACATATGGAGTTAAGCTGCTGCTACCGACTACAGCGTAGCAAGACGAGCGGCGATGACTGAGTGAACTGACGGTGACGTGTTCATATCCCATAAAGGGAAATGTTTGTGTGATGACTCAAGAACGGTGAACACTCGTTGTATTCACCAGCTTTGTTCAGGTCGCAAAATGCACATTTATTTTGCTTGTCTTTATGAAACTCTGTAAAGCTTTTCGAGGAAAACGGTAGAAAAGAAACAGTTTCTCCTCAAGGCAACAAAGCCATTGTTGAAACTTCTAATGTTAATTGATTATAAAAGTTAAGCAACTCCCTAGCTAAACCCGTCAGAGCTGTGGTCAATGTTACGCATACGTACAACATTCCAATTAATTGTGATGCGTTTCACGCGCTCGATTTAATATGCTAGTAAATGGTTCGCCCCGTTGTATGGAACAAATGATACAAAAAGTATAACAGACACACAATAGTCAAATTCTTCATCCAAATTTTTATGAATGCGAAAGCTTGGATGTTTGGATATAATATATGGATGTTTGAATGTTTGTTACTCATTAACGCTTAAACGATTCCAATTTAGGATGGTTTTTATATCGTTTGTATCGTTTTAGTTTTTATTCGTTTTGGTGTTTTAGTTTCCACCACCCAAAGTTTGTCTGGAAGAGATCGCTTTTAACTTTTTTAGCGATAAGACCGCATGTTGTTTACCATTGTTTATGTTTAATTTACCTTTACGTTCTATTATGTACTACATATGTCATCGTGAGGAAACCTGCATACATCCACGAAGTAATTCAAAGGTGTATGTGAAGTCGCCAACCCGCACTGGGCCAGCGTAGGGACTATTTATTTATTTATGGGAAGGGCGGAAATGACAAATGTTTATTCAACAAAAAAATATTTGAGATGACCAATTTCATCATCATCATCACCATATCAGCCGAAAGATGTCCACTGCTGGATTAAGGCCTCCCCAAAGAGTGCCAAAGTAACCGGGTTGAATGACCTAGTTCCATAGTAATCTATTAAAAAAGCGACTCTACCAACCAAGCTAAATCAAATGACAGGTTTATAAAATCTTGGTCACCTTAAATAATTTCAACCACACCCATCAGGTACATTTTGGAAGGGGGAAACAGAGTTGGTCGATTTTGTCCTATTTATATGAACGTTAAGTATCCTTTTTTACATCGAAATCAATTTAAAATGCGAATGGTAAAGTCTCAAATCGACCTTCGGATGATAAACTTTCACAGATACTACTAAGAGCGGGTTGAACCAACTTATGATTACAGACCGATTAACGTTAAATAAGTATTGGCGCGGCAGCTGTCATTCGATAGAACCTTGTCAAATTTTCCATACTTTCAGGTTTTTGTGAACACCGCTTCAGATTACAGACATTTTTGTGATAAATATTTTTTTCTAAAACTCAATCTAATTATCTGTGCATATCTTTACCTTTATTATCTTTTTGCCCATTTGTTTAATGAGAACTCATACTAACGTTGTTTCAACGAGGATAACTTTTAAATGGAATGAAATCATCATTTATTAGAGTAATGCTTGCTTTGTACGTAGTTTTTGCGCATAAATTGTAACTTTTCTCACTGAGATTTCACGAGGGATTTTTGGACATGCTCAAATTGTTTTGGAAGGTTTAAAAACTGACCAGAAAATTACGTTTTTGAAAGGGGCTTTTGTCCGCGTCAATTTTATCAAGGTTAACTGTCAAAATTTTTAATAAATAGGATATGGACCAACAAAACATTGGGTATATTGTTTCATTTGTCTTTACACTTCCTTGAAAGAAAAATTAAGATGAGTTTATCGGCGCGAGTAGTGCGTCAGATGCGCATAAAAACGATAACGCCTGTACTTAAACACTCATATATAAATAGATAACGCGCGAATTCTGATGTGGGTGCTATACCATCTGTCCATCCGAATCTACTCTTTCGACAACATCCACCACATCATCATCATCACATCAGCCGAATACAGACTGCTGAATAATTGAGGCCTCCCCGAAGAGTGCCACAGTGACTGGTCCTGCGCCACTCGTATCCAGCAGACTCCCGCGACGATTACCAGGTGCACCTTGTCAACCACCTGGCGTTCCCATTTTATCGCCGTCGATAAAACATCCGTCACGTTCTGACAAGTGTGCGAGTACGAGTGACAAGGACATCTGTCGCTCTCACACTGTCTCCCACAACTACAGTGATATAATTCCTACCATAGGTACTACGTGCGCTGGTCATTAGTCTAACCACTTTGCACCTTTCGATCCGTGGTCGGTACTCGAGAACCCTTGGGCCCAAGCGGCAATTGGTTCTACGTGCAATGTGCCGAGCACAGTGCATAATAAATTTGACATGTGTCTAACCATCATAATATTAACGAAAACGGACGAAAAAAGGGTTTTTTGGGATGCTGCCTGTCAAACGAAAGAAGCCCCTAAAGGAATCGATTCAGTTCGCAAACACCTACCCAAACAGAAACTATCTTGTTTAAACAACAAAGGTTGTAGTACAATGCACATTAACAGAGTCATGGTTTATCAATAAATTATACAACAATGAGTGTTAGTTTAGTCAACATATACCATAGACTAGTTCTCGGGCTGACCTCGTTCTGATTGGCGTCTAATAGAAACCGGCGACCCAGTCGAGCCGAGTTAGCAATGCAAAACGATACCCATCACTTATCGCTAATAGATATTGAATGCGTTAAGCGACTAACACAATCAGATGTCGGGCAGATGGGGAGGAAGATTGACAATGGTCGATGGTGTAAACTTAGGAATAGAGTTATATGAGTGACTTACTTATTGATAGGATATACCATGAATGTTCAAATAATACGTTCATCGCGCATCCAGCGGACTCCCGCAACCTTTACCAGGTCATCAGTCCACCTGGTGGGGCCTACCCACGCCGCGCCTTCCGGTACGTGGGCGCCACTCGAGAACCTTTCCGCGCCAACGGCCATCGGTTCTACGTTCTATATGCCCCGCCCACTGCCACTTAAGTTTAGCGATTCGGAGGGCTATATCGGTTACCTTGGTTCCGCTGCGGATAGCCTCATTTCTGATGCGATCAAGCAGAGAAACTCCCAACACGGCCCTCTCCATATTCTATTCTACTCACTACTACTCACTTTGGTTGACTTTGAGCCTTCTTATGAGGCCCATAGTAAGCGACCACGTTTCAGTGCCATACGTCATCACTGGCTGTTGCCAGCTCACACGCTGATCAAAGACTCTCGTCTTGAGACACTGCGGAATATTGGACGAAAAGATGTGCTGTAGCTTCCCGAACGCTGCCCAGCCGAGTCGGATTCGACGATTGACCTCTTTCTCGAAGTTGGACCTACCAACTGGATAGTCTGTCCTAGGTATACATGATCGTCTACAACTTCGAGCGTAAAGTGTCCGGTTGTAATGGGAGATCTTCGTCTTATCCATGTTCATTTTTAGAAGCTTTACTGAGGTCATCGAGCATCTTACTTAAGTCCTCCATGGTCTCAGCCAAGACTACTATATCATCAGCAAACCGAAGGTGAGTGATGTACTCGCCGTTGATGTTGATGCCTAGCCTTCTCCAGTCCAGAGTCTTGAAAACGTCCTCCAGTGCAGCGGTGAACAGTTTTGCAGAAATAACATCTCCTTGCCTGACTCCCCGCTGCAGCGAAATAGGTTTCGAGTTCTGGTCCTGGAGGCGGACTGACATAGTGGCGTTCTCGTACAAACACTTCAGCACTTCGATATAGCGATAGTCAACTTGGCACCGCTAGAGAGACTGTAGTACAGCCCAGGTTTCAATCGAATCAAAGGCTTTCTTGTAGTCCACAAACGCTAAGCAGAGAGGCAGGTTATACTCCTCGGTCTTCTGTGTAACCTGACGAAGCGTGTGGATGTGGTCTACGGTACTAAAGCCTCTTCGGAAACCGGCTTGTTCCGGAGGCTGGAAGTCATCTAAGTCGTTAAGATTCTTACAAAGCCCTTATTTCAAACCGACTATAATCCTATCCTACTATTTTACTAATATTATAAAATTTAGATGTTATTTGAATGTTTGGATGTTTGTTACTCAATCACGCTAAAATGGCTCGACCGACTGGGATGAAATTTAGCACGAAGATCGTTTATAGCCTGGATAAAATGGAAATATAACATAGTTTTATCCCGGGTCCACGCAGACAAAGTCGCGGGCGGAAGCTAGCGTAATAAGTATTTATTTGAATATTTAAAATATGAGCAGTATTCACTAAAATTAACAAGCATCTGTAAAGTACAATGCACTTCGTCTATTTGTTTCAAACGGGATCCTGTTGTTTTACCAAACTTATTTTGGTCAAATTTCATTTCCCAAACCAATTTTAGCAACTCTATTGTTTGCCAATGCAAACTTTGGCACAATTTTAATACGAATATTTTCATTACGTCAAATTTTCATTCAGCAAAATATTATTACGAAAAATTACATTATGGCATGTGTTCTTTTAGCAAATGCTTTAGTAAGGTAAAAAAACATTAGACAATAAACATTTCGTCAATGTTATGGCAAACTATAAATAGACAAAAATCACAATTGTTTGGGTTATGACATTTTACCAAAATACTATTAAAAAAACGGCACGGTCCCTTAAATAAAATAATGCACGGTTAAGTAGGTTGGTAGGCAAAGGCGTTAAATTAGGTTAAGGCAGCCAAAAAAGGGGGGCTCGGGGGGCAAAGCCTCCTTGCAGTAAACAAACAAACAATCGTAACTATTGTAGTATTTGGTAGGTTAGGTTAGGGTTAGCTTGTGTCCTTTAGAGCGGAAATAGGCACCCCGCGAAGCGGGGTGACGTCGACACGCTGGCGGTTAGGTTAGAATTGCGACCTCTACACAAATTAATTTTCCCTACCCACATAACAAAAAAAGTTGTTATTTTATTGTGTATCTGATACACCATTGAAGTAAAGATGCAAATGATTTGTCATTGGAGAGTTCTTCTGCTGATTAACCGGCGGAATAGAAATGGTCAATTAAATATTGACGATACAAATCATTTGCCTTATTTTGTTTTGGTTAAAACATATTATGCCAACTAACATATTTGACTGAATGAAATTTGGTCAAAGTACCAGTTGGTAAACGAGATATTGCCTAAACATGAATATGCCAAACATAAGGTTTGCGTAAGAATCATTTGTCGAGTGTTAATTTGGCAAACGATTATTTGGCAAATGAAATTCTACGAAAAATGTTTTGGGAAGTGATAATTTGTCAAAGTTTTTTTGGTAAAACAAAGTGTGAGCGACGTCCGCTCTCGGCGGCGTCGGTTGGGCGAGTGAGCGCGCGCGCTACCGGCCGCGGCAATGCTCGCCCCTCACAGTCACCTAAGAATGACCTAGTGCCGAGACACAAGTCGGCGACGGACGAGCTCCGCCCCTATGTGCTCGGACAGTGCGTCGACCACGCTCCGTGACACAAGTCGGCGACGGACGAGCTCCGCCCCTATGTGTACGGACAGCGCGTACTACCACTCGGCGCCCGAATGGTGTGTTTGGGCTTCGCCCGTGTCCTCAGACACTTTGGGTAATCGATGTTACCAAAATAAAAGAAGGAAGAACGAGAAATAGACTTTTTATTTACTTTTCCCTAACTGCCCTATCACTGCCCTAAGTGACTTGATTTCAAGTCCCTAACTTCCTATTACTTTGTAGTTTTCTTCTTCTTCTTGTTGTGACTTCCAGGAGGCTCCGTTTGACACACACTGATTTGCTCCGGGCCGTACCTGCTATTTATACCTGCTAGTGGGCGAGCAAGACGTGCTGAGTGAGACAATAAAAGTTACGCCCACTTTGACTTGACTAATTTACATTGCAAGATGTTATTGGGATGTTATACATATTAATGGGCGGAAGTCTAAGCTGATTTACAAAGTTCTAATATGGCTTGAGATCTTATAAGTACAGTAGGGTTCGTAAATATTTTCTTATCTGAATAATCGTACATGGAAATCGGGCAAACCGTAATTCGGTCCCTTTCTTAACACTTATTCATCATTTGCGCTGAACCTACTGAGTTTACTTATTTGTAAGTTTAAACATTTAATAGAACTTTTAATAAGCTTTCTAACAATATATAAATCATTCTGATACGATGAGCCGTTGTAAAGGTATAAACGTAAACATATTAATTGTAAAGTGAAAATGCGCCGTACTAAATTCTAATTCAGGCTCGGTGGCCGCGGCTCTCGTTACGGTCATGTTGGCGCGATACACCCCTCCCCTCCATGGCGGCCAGTCTGCGCTGCGCTCGCGCATAGGCAACATCTCCTCTCTCTTTCTAATACAATTTGTACTGGGATTACTTTAATGTTTACAATATCAAATGAATGCTATGAGAGGGTGTTTTATGTAAATAATTACTATGGGGATTCTAACTACTGGGTTCTTTATTTACTCTAAACAATCTAAGTCTTTATAAATAATCACATATTTCTCTTACGTATAATCTTCGTATGACGCGATGCGTAGCTCTGCCGTCGCGTGTTGATGTTGTCGTCCATAATTCTCCCCCTTTAGTGTGAGGCGAAGCCTCGCACTATTGGTTGCAACGGTGTTATCACTTAGTCACTTTCACTGATTCACATAATCACTGCCACTGGTTGCTCTTTTAACGTGGCCTACTTTCATATTGTTATAATTATTGTTGTTTTTCTTTTTTCACTAATTGTCTTTAACACTAGGTATGTACCATGACGTAGGCCGGCGGGTCGGCGATGACCTGGCGATCGCCGATTTTAATTTTCACATTCTTCCGGCGATAATAGACGGGCCCTCTAGGCGCCGTATTGTCTGGAGGCTCCGGCGGCTCCGGTGGTGGCTTGAAGATGCCGGCAAGCTGTGCCGGCTGTGGGTTCCCGCTGCTCTTTTTGACGTTTTTAGTCGCGGCCTCTCGCGACGTATGTGTTGGTCGGAGGGCCGATGGGTCGGCGAGGCGCCGTTCGCGCCGTCGCACCGACGATGTCACGCCGCTTGTAGTGACGGCAGTGGCGGCAGACTCGCTGCCAGTGGCGCTCTCGGGCGCTGTGCATGAATGGCCGGCAGATGGTGCCGGTCGCTGGCTCCTGCAGTGAGTTATGTAGGCGACACGCTTAGTCGCCGCCTCTCGCGACACGTCCAGTGGTCGGAGGGCCGGTGGGTAGTCGAGGCGCCGCTTGCGCCCTCGAGTTGATTGGATGATGGGCGTTCTAGCCCCTGCAGGCTCGGAGACCGCGGCGTATTCAGGCGCCGCGGATAAGATTAACCTCTCTGGTCTGGAGGTCAATGTGGGCGTACTGGCCCTTGCAGGCTCGTTGCGTGCGGAGTTTTCTTTAGCTGTAGTCAAATTCGACCCCGCTGGTCCGGGGGTCGGTGTGGGCTTGCTAGCCCTTGCGGAATTGGTGACCGCAGTGCGTAACGGTGCGGCGGATAAAATTGACCCCTCTGATCCGAGGGTCAATGTGGGCACTCTAGCCCTGGCAGGAGTGGTTCCCTCCGGGTCGGAGGGCATAGTGACGCCAGCGTACTTGGGCGCTGTATTTGTGATCGACCCCGCTGGTCCGGGGGTCGATATCTTGACCGGCGTAACCGACCGCGGGCGACCGCGGGTCGGTATATCTGCAGTGGTGTCCGCGGCGTACTCAGGCGCCGCGGTAGTAAAGTCCTCCTCTGGGATGGAAGGTAATGTGGCGCCGGCGTATTTCGGTGCTTTAGTTTTGCGGCGCCACGGGCGACGGCGGGTCGGCTTAGTGGCGTTGATGACCGCAATTAACCACGGGCGGTCGTTGGCTGGTTCATTGATGAGGTGGGCCATGGCGTCCCCGTACGCCATGGTTGTTGACATGGTGATGTCTTCGGTGCTGCTGGGCGTCGAATTTGCGCGCGTGTCGATGAGTTCCGTTGATGCGGCACCGCAACCTGCAGTCTGTAGGTGCCTATTTGACTGGCTGTCACCATAATGGGCCTCCCTTTGCTGAGGCCTTGTAATTTTGCTTGCGCTAGAGTGTTTATTCTGTTCAGATTCTATCCGTTTTGCTACAGTGCCGCCGCTTGAACGTTCGTCCCTTATAAAACACTCGGACTCTTCTCGGATCCTTTTTGCCAAGGCACGCTGTCTGTCGAGTTCCTTTCGCATATCACATAGTTTATATTGTAGTTTGAATTCTACTTGCTTCCTGAATTCCGCCTCCAATACCTCGGCCAATTCTTCACTCTCTATATCACATAGTTTTTGTTGTAGCTCGAACTCTGCTCGTTTCCTGTATTCCGCCTCCAATACCTCGGCTAAATATTCACTCTTTTCGAAATCTAGAAGGGCTTCGAAATATCTCGGTCACTTTTGTTGATGGCTCGTTGAACCCTTCTCGCCGTGTGTCGGCGTAGTTGCCCCACGCGCGTGCTTGCGCGGCGGCTGCCTCCGCATTACATAATTTCCTCCTTTTGCGGCTGTCACGGCTCGATGTCGCGTTGAGTGTGGGCCTTCTCCTGGATTCCGACATCGGGGTATATTTATTCCACATTTTGCTCTGATATGCCGTACTCATGGCGGCTATCTCGTACATAGTTCACAACAATTCTTCTAATAATTCACACGAATTTTCAAACACATGCGCTCTGACCTGCGCGAACGCCTCCTAGGCGGTACAAATGGGGCCCGTAACCTATCCGTGCGGCGCCCTACAACATTCCGACGTCCCGTCAGTACGCCGGAGAAAACCTTTTGACGTCCCGTCAGTACGTCAAAACATAAATCCGGATCCAGCGGATACGGTTCGAAGGACCAAAACGACTGTGAGCGACGTCCGCTCTCGGCGGCGTCGGCTGGACGAGTGAGCGCGCGCGCTACCGGCCGCGGCAATGCTCGCCCCTCACAGTCACCTAAGAATGACCTAGTGCCGAGACACAAGTCGGCGACGGACGAGCTCCGCCCCTATGTGCTCGGACAGTGCGTCGACCACGCTCCGTGACACAAGTCGGCGACGGACGAGCTCCGCCCCTATGTGTACGGACAGCGCGTACTACCACTCGGCGCCCGAATGGTGTGTTTGGGCTTCGCCCGTGTCCTCAGACACTTTGGGTAATCGATGTTACCAAAATAAAAGAAGGAAGAACGAGAAATAGACTTTTTATTTACTTTTCCCTAACTGCCCTATCACTGCCCTAAGTGACTTGATTTCAAGTCCCTAACTTCCTATTACTTTGTAGTTTTCTTCTTCTTGTTGTTGTGACTTCCAGGAGGCTCCGTTTGACACACACTGATTTGCTCCGGGCCGTACCTGCTATTTATACCTGCTAGTGGGCGAGCAAGACGTGCTGAGTGAGACAATAAAAGTTACGCCCACTTTGACTTGACTAATTTACATTGCAAGATGTTATTGGGATGTTATACATATTAATGGGCGGAAGTCTAAGCTGATTTACAAAGTTCTAATATGGCTTGAGATCTTATAAGTACAGTAGGGTTCGTAAATATTTTCTTATCTGAATAATCGTACATGGAAATCGGGCAAACCGTAATTCGGTCCCTTTCTTAACACTTATTCATCATTTGCGCTGAACCTACTGAGTTTACTTATTTGTAAGTTTAAACATCTAATAGAACTTTTAATAAGCTTTCTAACAATATATAAATCATTCTGATACGATGAGCCGTTGTAAAGGTATAAACGTAAACATATTAATTGTAAAGTGAAAATGCGCCGTACTAAATTCTAATTCAGGCTCGGTGGCCGCGGCTCTCGTTACGGTCATGTTGGCGCGATACACCCCTCCCCTCCATGGCGGCCAGTCTGCGCTGCGCTCGCGCATAGGCAACATCTCCTCTCTCTTTCTAATACAATTTGTACTGGGATTACTTTAATGTTTACAATATCAAATGAATGCTATGAGAGGGTGTTTTATGTAAATAATTACTATGGGGATTCTAACTACTGGGTTCTTTATTTACTCTAAACAATCTAAGTCTTTATAAATAATCACATATTTCTCTTACGTATAATCTTCGTATGACGCGATGCGTAGCTCTGCCGTCGCGTGTTGATGTTGTCGTCCATACAAAGGTAACCCGTTTCAAACATAAATAATGTTGAAGTGACCGAGCGAGCGAAGCGAACGAAGTTCTATGCTGCTTGGGCCGAAAATCGTACGTTTTCGCTGCGCTGTCCTCCTCGTCTTTCGTTAAATTTTGTGAGCACGTACAACAATTGTGTGTGGTATAAAGACAGACGGGCATTTTTAGTTACGTATATATATGTTTAGGTATAAAGACAGACAGGCATTTTTTAAAGACAGGCTCGCGTTGACTACAGCTCACAGAGCCAGTACCTAATAGCATTAGCCTAATTTTAAGACAAAAAAAACATGCTTAACAGAAAGCATTTGGGGACGAAAATTAAAAAAAAATATGTATATATGACCTATTTTTAGGACACTCGGCAGTTATTTCATTTGTGCTCTCGTAAGTGGGCCTTACGAGGTTAAAACAAATATTACACAGAAATCATTCATGAATAAGCCCTAGCTACCCATTGCCCTACCTATTATTTTAATTCGATATAACCCGAGTTCCAAAAAAAAAAGATTATAATCCCTTTTCAAAAGTCAAGGCCCTATTGTATCGGAAACCAGAGACCTTTACATGTACACAAATGTATACGTATGTCTTACTTGTAAATGCGTATGTAAATGTAAATGTGCTGTGTTGACACTGACAGTCAAACCAAATATTTGACTTGTCTTGGTAGTTGCTGCCACGCGCCTGTGCCGATAGATCAAGTCACTTCATCATATAAAAATAAATATAAATAAATATTAGGGGACAATCTTACACAAATCGTCCTAGTCCCAAACTAAGCAAAGCTTGTACTATGGGTACTAGACGACGATAAACATACTTATATAGATAAATAAATACAAAACATAATACATAGAAAACATCCATGACTCAGGAACAAATATTCGTGCTCATCACACAAATAAATGCCCTTACCGGGATTCGAACCCAGGAAATCAGCCGAAAGACGTCCACTGCTGGACATATGCCTCCCCCAAAGAGTGCCAAAGTGACCGGTCCTGCGCCACCCGCATCCAGCGGACTCCCGCAACCTTTACCAGGTCATCAGTCCACCTTGTGGGGCCTACCCACGCCGCGCCTTCCGGTACGCGGTCGCCACTCGAGAACCTTTCCGCCCCAACGGCCATCGGTTCTACGTGCTTTGTGCCCTGCCCACTGCCACTTAAGTTTAGCGATTCGGAGGGCTATATCGGTTACCTTGTTTCTGCTGCGGATAGCGGATAGGTCAAGTCACTTGATCAAGTGTAATCAGGGGTGGTTGGAATAATACGTTATATACATACGTTCTTATAGCTCATAATAGTTGGTATATGTATACTATAGTTACAGTTACACTTGCTTTCGCCCGCGACTTCGTCGACGCGTGGAGCCGCGATAAAAACTATCGTGTATTTGAATCTAGGCTATAAACTATATTCGTGCAAGCCGTGGAGCCGTGTAAGCGTGATTGAGTAACAAACATGCAAACATCTATACATCCAAACTTTCGAATTTATTTATATATTGAATGTGCCAAATAATCAAAAAATTGAGATTATTTCATGTGGCCGACTTTTTATATAGCTGTCCGTTGGAATCTTCTATCTAGGACGATAGAGTTGCTCTTGGAAAAGACTACTTTGATGTAATTCAGCCAAAATTGTCAAATTATCTCAAGTTTACGTTTCACAGGGTAAAGCCAAATACAGAGACCTCCAATATGTATACGGCTAGAACGTTGGCTCAGTAACAAATCATAAATATATAAGCTTATAAATAACTCTACTACTTCTCAGGAACAGGGTTCAAAATTTAATAAACATTGTACTCGTACACGCTCACATATTCGTTACTGCCCGCAGTACTTGGACGTTCTTTGTACATTGTGTTGTCATTGTTACATCCTATTGTGTGCATCCTACTTTCGGGCCCCATAACGCCCTGTTACCCCGTGTTGTTCCTACGTCAAGAGAACGCGCGCGGAGCATAAACTTGTGTTTATGTTTTGGCGGTTCAATATATCAACGAATATGCTACTGGAGCATAGTCAGTAGAATTAGACATTATTGAATCGTAAGACTTTCACAAAAACAACATTTTCACAGAAACGTAGCAAAAACGCCTTGCGATTTAAAGTATATGTGGCCATTAACAGTAAATCTGAGAACGTCTGGGGTCTGAAAACAACACGGCAGCTGCCATCTGGCCCCGTATCATAGTCGGCCTTATCACACGATAAGTGACAAGATAGAGCGCCAGTCTCGTTCTATCGAACGGTGTCAGCCAGTGACGGAAGCTCTATCTTGTCACTTATCGCGTGATAAGGCCGACCATGATACGGGGCCTGCACTTCCTTGCGGAGCAATCCAGCATCTTAAATTGAACGCACAGGAGCTCGCCTAACACCTTCCTTGAAGTCGTCAAAAAATATGCACCCGCTACGGAAAATACACGCAACTCCGATAACACCCTTCAGGCCTGGGGGGGAGACCGAAGTGAGTCTACTAGCTTAGGATGATGATAATAAGGTGCCACGACTTTAGGTCGCAGGGACTGTAAGATTACGTTTTATTATTTAACTAGTTGACAGAGCAACTCTTCAAGCAACTGAACAAACTCGGGGCGTTAAACTCGTTCTTTATACTAAGTCTATTTTCAATTCTGAGGAAGGTATGTATTTTTGGAATGCGCTTTTGTTTCTATATTGGGACAGTATCTCTGGACTGTCAAGTTATATTAGCTCCATATGCATATTTAATACATTTACATCGTTGAACTAGTTATTAGAATACTACATGGTATTCAGACCCCGCTGTTTAGGGTGCCAGTGCCCATTGGCAAAAAATTGCGGGCCCGTTGTCTATTTTCTTTTTAGGAAAAGGTTTATTCATTTCCCTACAGAACAAGGTAAAAAAGTATGCCAAGTCAATCATACAATTCTTTAAAATTTAGAGCATCGGTTAGTAACATTAGTTTCCCTCGCCACTAACGGGCAATAAAAGTCATTATATGGGTTAATCTATTTCTTCCAGCGTTCTGAGGATGCCAGCGTCAGGCCGCGTGATTAATCGCCCAATGCTTATGCAACTGCTACTTTAATGACTACTTAACGACGATCTTTCAGGTGATAATTGTTCTGCAGGTCATACAAATATTTGGGTAAACATAACCTACTAAAATCTGCGCTTTCGATTGTGAAAGGCATTATACAAAAGCGTTTTTACTATCGCAATACTTCGCAAACGCCAATCTTCACAACAAATACGAGTATGCATTCTCATTATTGTTCGTGGACTGTGAAGAGCAAGAATTGTGTTTGTACAGGATTGCGAACGAGAATAAACTATTTTGTGCAATGATAATGACTGAAATTAAGACTATTACTTCGTCTTAATATTGGAAAGTAAGAGATTATTTCATTTCACGAAGGTTTGATACAGTAACGTATCGTATTTGTACAGCCTTTATTTTACGTGGTTGCCATCGACATTGGGGCTTGTTTAATCCAATTCAGTTATCCATACTAACTGAGTCAAGTGACTCAATGCGTAATTTGCCTTTGACAATATGTTTCAGATTTTCGGGATTTGATCATCATCATACACTCGAATGTTTTAGACAGTTCCAAGTTGTAAATGTTGTAATTGTAAAGTTTTTTGTGTCTCATTAAGTGTTCACACTATTACATAACTTATTGTACCTAACCCTATGGCCTATAGATTTAATCGTATGACATACGTAAAAAAAAAACAACGTGACTGACATAGTTCAGAAGTGTAGCAAACAGGGGCCGTAGACAAGGATACAATCGACAAGCGCTAACACCAATAGAAAATAATAAAATATATGGGAATGACAGATGCCGACGAAACACTTTTCGTTGACATCTGTCATTCCCATAGATTTAATTAGTTTTCTATTGGCGTTAGCGCTTGTCGATTCTAACCTTGTCTACGGCCCCAGAAGTAGCAGCGTCTGGTCACATCTGTCGCAGAACCGGTGGTCGGTTGAGTAAGCGGGTTCTCGAATGGAGGCCACGGCGGGCAAACGTATAGTGTTGGACGTCCTCCGGCCAGATGAACAGACGACTTGAGCAGAGGCGTCTATACCTATGGGGCAGGTATGCGTTGCACACGGGCGCAGCGGTCCTAGGGGGCGCCGAGCGCCACCCGCTACGGAGCCCCACTCGGCGCGCGCGCTTACTAAAGGGCGCTAGAGTAATGTTTGCACACGGGGGCTACATGGGCTAGAGACGCCTCTGGACTTGAGGAGATTCGCTGGTAGTGACTGGATGGCGAAACGGGAGAGCGGGTCTTGTGGCGTACCTTGGGGGAGGCCTGCGTCCTACTAACTACTACGTCGCCTACTAATACCACTCGAAATTTCTTATAATATGAGTCATTAATACGGTAAAAATTGAACTATAAAAATAGAATATGCAAAGCCAGTTTTATTTAATATCAGCCTTTGACCATTCAAAAACAATTCCATTTGTTTAATAACTAAATGAGTTTAATATTTTACTAGCGCAATCGGGCTGAAAAATTACTCGGACTGCAATCGACACATGTTCAACAGTTATGATTGTATTTTTTGCGCAATTCTCTATTCAAACCGCATTCACATAATTTGTTTGTTTACGTATTCTGTTGTTCACAATGTTCAAATAGAGATTAAAATTCTCCCTGTTCGTTTGAGTACATAATTCAGAACATATTGGTAGTTCTTTATGTTCCAGGCACATCAACGTAAGATGGCAGTGACCTACCGTTTGTTTCGCCAGCTATGCACATTGCCAGGTTCCTTGCCTTTCTTGTACTTTGCCCATCTTTCCCGAGCATCTAAAACTTGCGTCATCATCATCATCATCATCATAATATAAGTCTCATTCATACTAATATTATAAATGCGAAAGTGTGTCTGTCTGTCTGTTACCTCTCCACGCTTGAACCGCTGGACCGATTGTGATGAAATTTAATATAGAGTTTGAGTCTCGGGGCCTTCTCTGTAATCATAGGATATTTTTTTATCTCCGAAATCATCCCCTAAGGGGGTGAATGTTTGTTTGGACTTTGGAGCTACGATATTGAGAGTTCCACGAAGACGGAGTCGCGGGCAGAAGCTAGTAAGCCTATTAAAGTCTCACTGCTGGGCCCAGGTCTTCACTCTCTCAGTGTTTTTTTTTTCAAATGCAATGCTCCAACTCTTGTTTACGACTGATTAAAAACAGACGCTCCGGACTTGAAACTAAAATGTATGCATTTTAATTATTGCTACGTCCATTGCGAGCTGCTAATAGTGAAATCGTAATTTAAATGTTGAATTAACTTGCGTCTAAAGGCTTCATTGTAATGAAGTTTTTATTGATCAACAGTGCCCGACTTTGACTACGTCGTTATATGTATGTATGTTTCGTCTTAACGTGTTTTTGTGTTATATTATAAGTTTTGTATATTCATATGGTAGTCTGTAAGGTATTTGTAAATAGGTCTCGTCGCCTGATGCAAATAAATAAATATGAATCCAGGAAACGTTACTTTCGCGGCAATGTTTTGATGACAGAATAATTAAACTCGTTGTGTAATTTCACCGGGAACCAGCTGCACGCTAAGAGTCGAGTGTGCGGCATTAACTGACGCTTCCTGGTGCGGATAATCTATATAATATTTTGCAGTCTAGGACGCGAAGAATGTTAACTTTGGCTGGGAAAAGTGCTACTTTCTGGCGTTGCATGTTGTATGGAAAAATAAAAAATATATCTTGAATGTGGTTGTGTAAAGTTTACGAGACGTATTTTGATGTATAGCTTGACATTGACAATTATTTATGCTTAACCCATCTCAAATGTCAAAACATATTATAAGGCGGACGGGATGAATCAAACTCTTTAGCTAAGGAAATGATGACTTTGTAAACTATATCTTATTACTTTCATGTATGGAATATCCATTCGAAAACTTCACTACTATTCAGATACAAGAGAGAGAGAGAGGCTTTTAAGTTCAACGGGCGAAGACAAGGGGCGGGAGAAGATAGTCATGATCATGATAGTAATGTTCAGATGAAATTTTTGAGTCAATTCGATTCGACGGCTGTGACTAGGATATATATATTGAACCTTCTGCTTTCGCCTGCACGTTGGTAAACTAAATAATACTTTGGAGTAACTTTTTTGTAGCGCGAATTGACTCACATTTGTATAGCTATAGCTATACAAATCTTTCAAACCACAGTGCGGTTGGTACCTAATTAATTTTACAAAATTTTGGGAATGTCCCAGCTACAAAAAAGGTACTATAAGCATGTAGAAAAGGAGGAAAAACATTTATTTATTATTATTATTATTCCCAAGAAGTAATACCTACCAGAATATTTACCTCCATTTCACGTCGCCTACATTGTGCCATATATCAGTAATACAACATCTTCTCAGTGTTCTCCACTAGAACTTGTAGCAACAAATAAATTGTCCAAGTTTCATACATAATTAGCTCGTTGGAAGTTAGAAGTCGCGAGTAAATTAATTTGCCGCATGCTGCACAGACACCGGCACAGACATAGATTTCTGAATCTTGCACGCCTCTATGTATTTAAGCCTTCATATCTATTAAATATAAAGCTACGGTAGCCTAGTGGTCCAGGCACGCGGCTGTCATTTACCGTTCGCTTTTCGGTGGAGGAAAAACATCGTGAGAAAACCGGTTTTATCCCAATAAGGTCTAGTTTTCTCTTTGGGTTGGAAGGTCAGATGGCATTCGCTTTCGTACAACTAATGCTATAGCCAAATCTTGGGGAGTAGGTGTCAAAGCGGACGCGTGCGCTCGTGGATACACACGCGGTGAATGTTACCACTAGGTACTTAGTTAAATAGTACATTCACTACAGGGGCCGGGAAGTAAGGGATTGCCGGCCGACATATAGATAGTTATGAGGCTGGCAATCCCATTCACGCCGAGGTATGTATAGTGCTTTTCTCATACATGCAACGATATGAATAAAAAAACTCGAAGAAATCTAACTTTAATTTAAATGGCGGAACCCCGCGATGCTGTGCCACAAATTGCCTCAAATTTTGTATGAAATGCCACTACGGATCTCTCGTCTCGCTGCGCCCGAAACGTGTCACTTTGAAGCCCATTATGAAGAACACAACGTCAATATTTCATTGTTTGAGAAAATATGTAATACCTACATCTGTGGCCGCATCCAATTCGGTAGTGGGTAGACTATGAGGTTCCGGCAGACAATGTCGTTATTAACATGCCTTAATACCCGCCTGGTGTACATGACACGCGTGTCACTCGTGACATAATGGATTACTCAAAATGTAAGGCAATGTTCACGTGAATACAAAGCAATTGTGACCAACGGAAGCCGTATTATGGTCACGATTAAGTAGTGTATAAAATAAATGACGTGATTAATTGTTTAATTTTTTTTTATTCCATTATGAGGCGCTGTTCGAATATTTTCTATGGGCTTTAATAAACTGATTGTCATATAATGATGCTTGAGTGCCTGATGTTTGAGTGGTTAATATAAATGAGCGGTTCCGTGCTTTGGAAGGCACGCTAACCAGTTGACCCCGGCTGTTATCTTTGACAGTAGTCGTTAAGCCAAGTTAGAGGCCTTCGGGCGGCTTAAGAACTTCTAACAGTCGAGTTGCCCACTCACTTGACAAAGGGGGGACAACTGTTACTCGCGTCCGCAGGAGCTACATACCACAACCCTGTACGTGTTCCCTGGGTGGTACTAAAGAGTGACTAACTTGAAAGTCCAAAAATAATGTATGCTATACGATTAAATAAATATGATGGAAACCTTTTTCTTCTTCTTGAGAATAAAGTACTCATGAAAAATAGTAATTAATAATTATTTTGGCCTACCTATTTTTACATTGAGGGTTTTTAATAGTTACTTCCCATGACATCACCATATGTTATGAGTGGTGGTCATGTGTTAATTAAACCAGTGTTAAGTCTACATGACAGCGACGTCACGACAAAGTTATATCACAGTTGAATCTCTCAAAGCCTCCTAAAGTCGCGAGTCATTATACATTAGTGATTGTATAAATTAACCTCAATTTGATGTAGATATACCTAGTATGTAAACACAGGCGTTCGTGCCAAATAAAAGTTCGGCTATGGCCTCTTGCTATTCAAAACAACAGCATTCATATTCAATTCATCCCTGTAAGTCCGTCAAAACTTTTAAACCGGAGCTAAACGTACGTTTGCAATCCGCGCCGCTCTGAATAATTTAGGCTTCGAAGTTAGGACCTGAACAAACGTAGCGCGGACGCTGCAACGTGAATACTTACTCTCTACACCTCGTATTTTACTTAATCATGTCATCAGAAAAGTAGCCTTGTTACCTTATAACAAAGCTCATATTTCATTGCGATGAATATCAAGTTGCGGGTTGAGACGCCACAGTGGAAATGCATCTGTATCAAGCTGTCTCGCAACTTCACTAACTGACAAACGTAACGAACTTCCCGGATTTAAGCTTTTGGGGCGCAGGTTTTAAGCTGTAGCTCGGAAATTTTCATGATGGCTGCTATGTCAGTTCGTGAAAGACGACTGCATATTTAATTCGGAATCATAGGACTTACCTGTTTCCTAGACAAGTTTTCGATGACTCATAATATCGCGAGAAAGGTTAAGACGGTGTTTGTAACCTTTTACGCGACGTATATGTCAATGTCACATAAAATAAATGCGCTTCCCGTACGGAGGCACGTGAGGCTAACTTCATAGACGCAAACTTATTTAAGAGGCGCGTATTGTAATTCCGTTTTATGTGACTGACATATATAAAAAAATCCAGCCATTGGATAAAATTGAATTACCAATTACAAAGGCACTTCGCATATAACCTCTAGGCACTCGCGACTGGAAGAAAATATGGTTACGACTGGTGCCTATCTGGATCTGACATTAATAAAAATAACAACGTCCAACCGGGCAGAAAGGCAGATATTGACACGGATTTAGAATTAAAAAATTAAATGAATCACATTGTGAGTGAGATCGATTTACTGAACTGCGACATGAAATTCAACAAACGTCCTAGTGCTCTGGACACTGAACCAAAACTTGACTTAAAATTTATATATATATATATATATATATATATATATAACCCTTAATATATATTATGGACGACAACATCAACACGCGACGGCAGAGCTACGCATCGCGTCATACGAAGATTATACGTAAGAGAAATATGTGATTATTTATAAAGACTTAGATTGTTTAGAGTAAATAAAGAACCCAGTAGTTAGAATCCCCATAGTAATTATTTACATAAAACACCCTCTCATAGCATTCATTTGATATTGTAAACATTAAAGTAAAATCCCAGTACAAATTGTATTAGAAAGAGAGAGGAGATGTTGCCTATGCGCGAGCGCAGCGCGGACTGGCCGCCATGGAAGGGAGGGGTGTATCGCGCCAACATGACCGTAACGAGAGCCGCGGCCACCGAGCCTGAATTAGAATTTAGTACGGCGCATTTTCACTTTGCAATTAATATGTTTACGTTTATACCTTTACAACGGCTCATCGTATCAGAATGATTTATATATTGTTAGAAAGCTTATTAAAAGTTCTATTAAATGTTTAAACTTACAAATAAGTAAACTCAGTAGGTTCAGCGCAAATGATGAATAAGTGTTAAGAAAGGGACCGAATTACGGTTTGCCCGATTTCCATGTACGATTATTCAGATAAGAAAATATTTACGAACCCTACTGTACTTATAAGATCTCAAGCCATATTAGAACTTTGTAAATCAGCTTAGTCTTCCGCCCATTAATATGTATAAAACATCCCAATAACATCTTGCAATGTAAATTAGTCAAGTCAAAGTGGGCGTAACCTTTATTGTCTCACTCAGCACGTCTTGCTCGCCCACTAGCAGGTATAAATAGCAGGTACGGCCCGGAGCAAATCAGTCTAACCGGGTTGCCTACCTAACTCCGGTAGGCAACCCGGACAAGCCGGATTCATGTGTCCTGATCGACACACATAGATACCACACTGCCATGGCCATAGCCAGTCAGCGTGGCATCCGGGTGGTCGGTTCGGAGATTTTGAAACCGCCCTTGGAAGGGATGCGCATCACGGTCCAGGGACCCGAGGACTACCGTGCTCTGACCCGTCTCTTCGACGAGCTGTCGATGGCCTACAACCGGAGGCTGACCGTCGAGGAGAAAGGCTACAGGGCCGTCCTCCGGGGAATCCACAAGGATATCCCGGAGGACGAGGTAGCCGCGGACCTCAAACGCAAGGGGATCGCCGTCAGGGAGGTTCATCGCCTCTACAATAAGCAAGTAGGGAAGTACGATATCGTACTAATAGTCACCGACCCGAACCAGCGCAAAGCCGTCCACTCCCTTAAGGAGGTCCTTAAAATGGCGGTGAGAGTGGAGACTCCCAAAAAGAGGACCCACCTCTCACAGTGCCACAACTGCCAGCGGTTTGGACACGGCGCCCGTGGCTGCCACTCTCCCCCCCGTTGCGTCAAGTGCGCTGGGGATCACGCGACTCGCGATTGCGAGCGCCCAAAAGGCTGCAAGGACCCGAACGGCATACGGTGCTGCAACTGTTTGGGTCGCAAGCTCCCCCATGGGCATACTGCCAATTATGGGGGATGCCCTTGCCGCCCAAAGAGTCGCGACACCGGGGCAAAGTCGAAGTCCTCGCCTCCCTCTGGGCGCAAGCAAAGCGCGGGCCGGGGTGCTCTCCATAGCACTCCGCAAAACTTCCCCGCCCTTCCGGCCGTAGGGTTAGGAGCCCCTAGGAACCCGCCGCCTTCAGCGGCCGTAGGTCCCCGCCCGGTGCCTTCTGCACCCCAATCCCAGGCGGGCCCCTCTGTATGGGGACCCGCCGCCAGTCAAGCGGGCCGGCCCGCTATGGACCCACTCTATGCGTTTATGCAGTTAGTACAGGTACTCCCACCGGAGGTGGCGAGCGGCCTGTCTACCCACATATTCGCATCAGCTACTCGCTATCTCGCCGCACCAAGCGGCAGCCAGGTTAACGGTGCCTATTAGTATGGATAGTACATCCCAGAAGCTTAAACCTGCTTCGATTACCATTGGCATTTATAATGCCAATGGTCTAAGGGGTATGAAGGACCAGGTGATGAACTTCCTTCGCGATCACTCAGTAGATTTACTTCTGGTCCAAGAGACCTTTTATCGTCCCGGCATTAGAGCCTTTCGCGTCCCTGGATACGTTCAGATTAGAGATGATAGGCAAGATGGTAGGCCATTCGGGGGCACGCTCATTTTCTACAAACGTAACTTACATTGCATAAGTCTCAATCCACCGCTCCTGACTAATATGGAAGTGTCGGTCTGTCGCATCTCGATGGAGGGGCACCCCCCGATATCGATTGCGTCAACCTACCTTTCACCTCAACGAGACTTACTTCTGACTGACCTCAACTCTTTAGCCTCCCTAGGTCCTTCGGTCATCGTGGCCGGGGACCTAAATAGTAAGCATATCAGCTGGGGATGCGTAGCATCCAATCCCAACGGCAATCGGCTTCATCACCTTTTGATCGATAGCCTCCCTTTCGATCTCCTCGCTCCCTTAGAGCCGACTCACTTCCCTCATAACGTAGACCACCGACCTGACATACTCGACATAGCACTACTAAAGAACGTAGCGTTAACTCTGCGTTCTATAGAAGTGCTACACGAACTAGACTCGGATCATAGGCCAGTCCTCTTGAGACTAGGCCCTCACCCCAATAGTACTCCTCGAACCAGGACACTCGTGGACTGGGACAAGGTACAATCAGGTCTCCTACAGACGGACTCCCCCCTGCTTAGAGATATCCCAGACAATATAACTACAACCGAACAGACAGACGAAGCGATCGATTCTTTCACCAACTACCTCAACGCTGTTCGAAGCGAAGCCTCAAGGGAGGTGTCGGCGGAGGACATCCAAAACCGACCTCTACCTACGGAACTGAGAGAGTTGGTGACAAGGAAAAATCGCGCCATACGTACCTATTCAAATCACCCTTCTGCCGAAAATCGGCAAATCCTGAGGGACTTGTCTAACGAGTCCAAACAGAGAATTGCCGAATTTCGGGAGAACTCGTTCAGGGATCTGATGGGGGAGATAACGCCTAGTCACCTGGCTTACTGGAAACTAGCGAGATCTCTCAAATCCGATGCCTGTTGGACCATCCCTCCCTTGGATCGACCGGATCACTCAACCCCCGCGTTCGAGGACAGTGAGAAAGCCGAATGCCTTGCGAGTAGTTTAGAGTCCCAATGTTCGCCCAACCTCCCCAACACCGACGAAGCCCACATTAGTAGGGTCGATTCCGAGGTGGACAGGAGATCGCGTCTCCCCGTAACTTCACCCATTTTACCGGTGTCGGTTAAGGAAGTCAGTGACCTTGTCAGGCGTCTCCGTATTAGGAAGGCTCCGGGTGCGGATGGTCTATCCAATCGCATCCTGAAACTTCTCCCCGAAACCCTCCTCCTCCTTTTGGTCGGCATCTTCAATGCCGCACTGACCAATGCTCACTTTCCAGCCGCGTGGAAATGTGCAACGGTCATAGGGATAGCGAAGCCCGGCCAACCCCGGACCTCGCCTGCCTCTTACAGGCCGATCAGCTTACTTAGCTCCCTTGGAAAGCTATATGAGCGGATCCTTCTCACGAGAATTCTCAGATTTACGGCTGAGAATAACCTCCTCATCGATGAGCAGTTCGGTTTTAGATCCGGACACTCATGCGTCCAACAGGTGCACCGCGTCACGGAGCACGTGTTGGATGGTTTCTCTCGATTCCAGGGGCTCAAGACCGGTGCGATCTTTCTCGACGTAGCGAAAGCCTTCGACAAGGTCTGGCATAACGGGCTTGTATACAAGTTATACCAGCTCGGAATGCCGGACAGACTCGTACTCACAATACGAGATTTTCTCAGTGACCGAAGCTTTCGATACCGACTGGAGGGAACGTATTCGGACCCACACCCCATCCGGGCCGGAGTCCCGCAAGGCTCCGTGCTCTCTCCCACTCTCTACTCGTTATTCACAAACGACATTCCCAGGCACCCTAAGGTGCAACTGGGGTTGTTTGCGGATGACACCGCGCTCTTTACGACTCATTGTAAGTACGCTACTATCCGGCGATACCTCCAAGAGGCAATCTCCGACCTAGGTCGTTGGTTTAATCTTTGGCGTATCGAAGTCAACCCGGAGAAAAGCACTGCAATAGTCTTTCATCCGTCGGACTGCATTAGTACAGAAAGGCGGGTTGCTCCGATCCAGATGTTTGACCGACCCATCCCCTGGGTCAACGAGGCCAAATATCTTGGAGTGACCCTCGACAGGAGACTGACTTTCCGTAGCCACATCCGTAGGGTACGCAACCGCGCGTTGTTCGTGCTAGGAAGGCTACGGCCGATGATCAACAAGTTTAGTAAAATGTCACTTAGGAATAAGCTGACACTCTACAAGACTTGTGTTCGTCCAATCATGACATATGCAAGTGTAGCATTCGCTCACGTGCCTATGTCATCGCTCAAGCCACTTCAGGTCATTCAGAATCGTTTTCTCCGAAGGGCGACTGGTGCCCCGTGGTACCAATCGAACCTCAGCCTGCACCACGACATGGAGATTAGCACCATGTATGGTTTCTTTAAGCAGGCTGCCAGACGTTATTTTGATAACGCTCCCCACCATAGGAATCCGTTAGTTAGGAAGGCTGCTGACTACGTCCCCATCCCTCCCCCCTCTGTCGTTACTCGGCGCTCACTGATTAGGGGCCGCACGGTCCGGCGTCCTAGGCACACACTCACGGACCCGGACGACGAAATCACAGCGTCCATCGAAAGATGGAACGCTGCGCTTTCGGCGTCCAACACATCGCGTACACTTCAGCGTTCCCGCCGGCGGGGACGTCCACCGCGAGACAACACAGACACATACAGTCCGCTTTCGTCCCGGTACCGCCGCATACCGGGTAGAGTCAGTCCGACGCAAGTCGGGCCTAGCTGAGTTTCTTGCTGGACTCTTCTCAGCTAGGCTAGGTTTTAGCGAACCAGCGATAAAACTCCCAGTAGTTCGATACCACTCACACCCCAGATTCGGTTGATACCGTTCAACCAATCTCACTGGAGCGCAAACTCTTAGAGTATTCCAGTGTACAAACTTCCCCGCGTGGTCGTGCCGGAGGCTTCCCCTGGATTTTCCCCAGGCCACCCTCCAACCACGCAGTTCGACCGCTATATTGGGTCCGTCCTATTATAGCAACAGTCAGGTTCAAAAAAAAAAAAAAAAGGAGCAAATCAGTGTCCGCTCGTCACTCCTGGAAGTAACATCTCTACAAGCAACAACTAGTGTCCGCTCGTCACTCCTGGAAGTAACATCTCCAAGCAGCAACTAGTACCAGCAAGGAAATCAGCAAGCAAGCATCAGTTCCAGTATCCAGTTCCAGTAATCCAGTTTCATCAACGCCGGCTGCCGCATCGAGCAAGTGGGAGTTTAGTCGATCGGGTCCTTCGACCGGATCAATCTACGAGTCACCGATCACGCCTGGGGCGATAGCGGGCCGTTCCCCTCGTCCAGGACGATGAATCGAGGTCGAGCTCGGGCCGGCGCGACGGGTGCGCACGGCAATCGACTCGACTCGGCTACGCGGGCCGCGGGCACCGCAGGAGCAGCACATCGGGCACCGGCATAACTTCGAGTGAAGATAGTACGAGCAACATCACATCAGGCGTCAGGTCCCTCACATTCCACGAGGCTCACGACCGAGCCTCGCCATCTGAGCGGGCACTCACGAGGGACCTGGACCCAGTCGCGGCGGAGAAAATGAAGAAGGAGTTGGAGGAAATAGCGCGTCAATTGGAAGACGCCGAAAAGAAGATAGCCGTCCAGAAGGAGGACTGGCGCAACAAATTAAGCAAGCTCAGGGAAGCTTTACGTACCAAGGAGTACAAAAACCCGGGTAAGGGTTCGGTTATTAATAGACAGACCGCCGGTCGTCTATCATCGGATTTGGGGGGTCCGATCAATCTACGTGTACACACACGCACACCGTTCGAGGCAACGGTACCGCACTACGGGGCACACGCAGCGGCAGCGTGCGCGAGCCCGACTTCGCGGAAGCCCATGGAGGGCATCAACTCCGTCGCGACATCAGCATCAACAGTGGACTGTTTCCACACATCCGTAGAGCAGCCGAGAGACGCCAATGCCGCGGCCGATCTCCCAACATTGAAGCCCAGCGAGAAGAGGATAGCGTGGGCAGAGTGGCGCCGCAGACGCAGCGACCACCGGGATAAGGAAAACGAGGCGCCGAAGGCGCGGAATAAAGCAGAGAAGAAAATATACATTGCTCAACCATCAAGGGAACTAGTTGAAGCAGCCTGCAGGAAGGCCAAAGAAAGAAAACGGGATCAACTAAAACTGAAGATTACCATACCAGTCAAGCAGCCATCTGAAGCAAACTCATTAGAAGTCGTCGAACAATCATCGAAGAAATTTAAACCCGGAGAATGGGAACTTTAACGTAGCGTCAAAATAATAAGTGTTAGAATCAGTGAAAGAAGGGTCAATCAGTGAAAGTGCCTAAGTGATAACACCGTTGCAACCAATAGTGCGAGGCTTCGCCTCACACTAAAGGGGGAGAATTATGGACGACAACATCAACACGCGACGGCAGAGCTACGCATCGCGTCATACGAAGATTATACGTAAGAGAAATATGTGATTATTTATAAAGACTTAGATTGTTTAGAGTAAATAAAGAACCCAGTAGTTAGAATTCCCATAGTAATTATTTACATAAAACACCCTCTCATAGCATTCATTTGATATTGTAAACATTAAAGTAAAATCCCAGTATAAATTGTATTAGAAAGAGAGAGGAGATGTTGCCTATGCGCGAGCGCAGCGCGGACTGGCCGCCATGGAGGGGAGGGGTGTATCGCGCCAACATGACCGTAACGAGAGCCGCGGCCACCGAGCCTGAATTAGAATTTAGTACGGCGCATTTTCACTTTGCAATTAATATGTTTACGTTTATACCTTTACAACGGCTCATCGTATCAGAATGATTTATATATTGTTAGAAAGCTTATTAAAAGTTCTATTAAATGTTTAAACTTACAAATAAGTAAACTCAGTAGGTTCAGCGCAAATGATGAATAAGTGTTAAGAAAGGGACCGAATTACGGTTTGCCCGATTTCCATGTACGATTATTCAGATAAGAAAATATTTACGAACCCTACTGTACTTATAAGATCTCAAGCCATATTAGAACTTTGTAAATCAGCTTAGTCTTCCGCCCATTAATATGTATAACATCCCAATAACATCTTGCAATGTAAATTAGTCAAGTCAAAGTGGGCGTAACCTTTATTGTCTCACTCAGCACGTCTTGCTCGCCCACTAGCAGGTATAAATAGCAGGTACGGCCCGGAGCAAATCAGTGTCAATCGGAGCCTCCTGGAAGTCACAACAAGAAGAAGAAGAAAACTACAAAGTAATAGGAAGTTAGGGACTTGTAATCAAGTCACTTAGGGCAGTGATAGGGCAGTTAGGGAAAAGTAAATAAAAAGTCTATTTCTCGTTATTCCTTCTTTTATTTTGGTAACATCGTTTACCCAAAGTGTCTGAGGACACGGGCGAAGCCCAAACACACCATTCGGGCGCCGAGTGGTAGTACGCGCTGTCCGTACACATAGGGGCGGAGCTCGTCCGTCGCCGACTTGTGTCACGGAGCGTGGTCGACGCACTGTCCGAGCACATAGGGGCGGAGCTCGTCCGTCGCCGACTTGTGTCTCGGCACTAGGTCACTCTTAGGTGACTGTGAGGGGCGAGCATTGCCGCGGCCGGTAGCGCGCGCGCTCACTCGCCCGGCCGACGCCGCCGAGAGCGGACGTCGCTCACATATATATATATATAACCCTGGTTTTCACATTAATTTTATGTGATAGGAGGCAAACGAGCAGACGGATCCTGATGGTAAGCGCTTACCGCCGCCCATGGACACGAGTGCGTTGCCGGCCTTTAAGATGGGAGTACGCTCTTTTCTTGGAGGTTTGAAGGTCGTATCGGTCCGGAAATACCGCAGGCGACAATCCATTCCACAGATTAGCTGTGCGAGGCAGGAAGTTTCTGGAGAACCGCACAGTTGAGGACTGCCAACCATCTAAGTGGTGAGGATGGTAATGTTGTCGCGTTGGACGATGGCGAAAAGAAGCGGTAGGGATTAATCCGAACAATTCCTCGGAGCACTCCCCGTTATACATGCGATAGAAAATGCAGAGCGAAGCCACATCTCTACGCAGCGCCAAGGAGTCAAGCCGATCCGAAATATGCTGGCAGTCAACAATTCGAGTTGCTCGTCGTTGGATGCGGTCCAGAGGGAGAAGCTGGTATTGGGGTGCCCCTGCCCATAGATGAGAACAGTATTCCATGTGTGGGCGGACCTGCGACTTATAAAGCTGCAGGCGGTGGGCCGGTGAGAAATACTGTCTCGATCTGTTGAGCACACTGAGCTTTTTTGAGGCTAATTTGGCCATACCCTCTAAATGCCCACGGAACTGGACTTCACTCGAAATGTCGACGCCAAGGATTCCGATACTAGCTGCGGCAGTCAGGGGAGTGCTCTCAAAACGAGGTGACACGACAAACTTTAACTTCTTCGCGGTAAACGCGCAAAATGAAATTAATGGTATAAAGGTATCAAGCACTGGAACGTTTACCTTACTGAGATTGCTCAATCAAATCGTAATAAATGTTACTAAAAAAATAGTGTAGAGCAGCATTCGACACTAAAAACAAACAAATCCGTTTATTCAACAGCGATCGGCTTTCATAGGCTGAATACCAAATGCAATGCAAAACCCATTTCTCGAAAGCTAGAATGCATTGAACGTTAATACCTTGTAATTCCAATTCGACTTAACACCTACTAATTAATCCACTTTCACTTCTCAGAATATTACCATTATCGATTATTTTTTCATTTCACAAAAATGTATTAGCTTGCAGAGATAAAAATAAAAGCAGACGCGCGACAGAAAAGAACAACGATCAACGAATGAGACAGGCTCCGAGGCCACAGGGCAAATAAAAGAGAAGGCAGATTGTTTCAAATGGACTTATTATAAAAGGACCTACCGCGCTCTCACGGACGGTGAGCGTATTTTAAGGACGCCATTGTTGTAAATTATGGGAACTATGTTTTACTGCAGCGTTGCGACGGAATATGTTTTAGAGCTAGAAATATTATCTTCTTCAGTCATATTAATTTTGCCTGTAACTAAGGGACCATTGATAATAGTTAGTCCTACATCCGTTGAATTCGGGTTGTATGGGAAGTTTGTCAGTTTTCTATGGGGTGACAGGTGACAGCTGCTGTGCACCATATTTAACGTTTACGCACGTGTAATATGTGTTAGATACAATCCGCCCTAAAGCACATACCTATCTATAAATGTAATCAAATTTACACTCGATTTTCACCCTTTTCCATAAGTCGTATCGGTGTGAAACTTTGCAAGTAAGTATGTAGATATATGTATATATATATTTACATAACAATACATTACCTTGGTACCATTAAGTTAATCTGAAGATGTAACCATAAGTTAGAACTCTAGAATGGCTAATAATCATGTAACAAAAAATATTTTGTACATGTACGAGTAAGCTATACACACATAGAGCAGAGCAGTTTATCTAGTTTGATGAGTGCAACCAAACATTGCGCAGATAACTATGGCACTCTTTGGGGGATGCCTATGTCCAGCAGTGCGGAAGTCCTTCAGCTGATACGATGATGATGCAAAGATTAGGCGTTACAGTTCTTAACTTTGGAAACATATGGCTACAGGAAAACGAACCAACATCTCTGCATGAGCCGAAAGAAAACGTACGTATTAGAGCGATACCCACGCCAAATTTACCGCTGTTTAGCCGACACGACATGAGTCAAATTTTCGACAGTGTTTTTACTCCGAGCATTGTACAGAACATTATTCTGCATGTGATTAAACAAACAGGTCAGCCCTTGCCTTAGTTCGCGAGAGCGTTAAAACGCGTGCGGTTTGGACAGTTAAATCCTCATCATATGCCGTTGTTATAAAAAAAACTGTTTTCTAACTGTTACTAGGGGAGCTCATATTTAATTCAAAAAATGTTTATTTGTGTGCTGGTTTGTAGAAAGACTAAACTAGCCTCCTTTAAATAAAATACTATTTAATAAGTTAACTGAAATACTGGCCATAAATAAAATACTTGTGATCGTCTAGTTCAAGCAGTACGAATAGGACCCTCTACGTTGTGTTAAAATCTCGTCGTAAAACGCATTGTATAAAATAATAATGTCAAATCATGTTTCAAACGATACCGCAACAAACGTAACAAATAAACGTGAATAAATAACATTCATAATAAACAAAACGAATGTAAATAAAGCTTTGAAATGAACCATAACGCGAATGTAGTTCATCCGACGCATAAAATATGCGTATATTATAATGCGTGAAAGTTAAAATAAATGTTAGAAATCATACGTAATTATATGATCAAACTGCAAAACCGAATTCAAAACACACGAAAGGTAATTTCAGTAATCGTAAACATTCTTGCAAAAGAATAATCCGTCAATAAATTTTATCGTCCGCATATCAAATCAAACAGTAATTAAAACCGTAAAAATACGCAATAAATAATTAAATCCGCGTTAAATTAAAATTTAAATTGCAATCAACAATAATAGTCTATCTACAAAAGTGAACATGCAACTCACCCCATCTGCAACAGCTCGAACAAGATAATTGATTTCATTAGTTAATTACTTTATGTGAATTATGACTATCTAATACTAATTACAAACATAGGTATTTCTAACTTAAGAACTAACTAAAATTATATTTACTATAAAAATGCTCCACCACGATGAACAACAACGATGACCTGTAAAAGAAAAACAGACTACAAGGGGACCTTGGGATTTTAGACCTTAGGTCTTGAAAATGAGACCTATACCTATTGTTAGATCTTGATTCTTGAGGGAGCTCCCTTCACACCTACACTCCCCGCCATTCCAGCAAATCCTTCTAATTCAACCTATCAACCCTTTCTATCTATTTGATTCAAACCATCTCACCTACACATTCATCATCTTACACGATTCTTAAGTACTTCAGTACTTTTAATTGAACTTTACGCTGATTGCCAAATAACTATTTTAAAAAAATTATTTTAATAATTACGCAAAGCATGACGCGCAGCTGAATTTACGCATGTCCTAACGTTCATGCAGCCGCGGTATTTGTAACAAAAATAGTGATTGTTGCCGATTATGTACAAGGTGCTCTGAATACTACATATATGCTATAACATACCCTGTACTGTAGACCCCTTAAATTGGACGGAGAGCTCTCTGCCTTCACACACGACATCAGACGTCAGGGGTCAGCTTTATCGAAAGGTTGCGCCCCAGGGAAAACAGAGAGTATGTTACAGACATATACATAACTCAGGCCTTGCTTGAATACCTAGCGTGTGGTGTAGAGTTCACAGCTTCTAAGAAATTGACACGTCAGATTCCTTAGGTGTAAACTCGAGTCGACTCCAGCTTTCCAGGATCTAGTATCAGCCAAAAAGCCTTGCATCGAGTGTACCTAAGTGCATGTATATCAAATGAAATCTAAGCTCGTGGTGTGTCAGCTAATGTATGTCGTGTAAGTGTGATATATATCTGAGTGTGTGTCCATTGTAATCAGGCTAAAGCCAAGAAATACAATGGGTGTGTGTAAGAGTGTTTTGGTGTAAGTTCACTATCTTGTTACAAATAATAGAATCAAAAAGCCAATAAATGCGTAACACTACAATGCCTTAGATATATTGAAAGAGCCTGGTATAAAATTGAGATATGTGTGCTTTTGTAAGTTTCAATCACATTGTAATGCTATCATTTTATCCTATCCATGCATTCTTATTCAATTTAGAGTTTCAATACAATAGTAGTAATTTTTAAATCCACTCTCATACCAAAAATAGTACTTACAGAATTTAAAATGTAGAATATTATATGGCCCTAATGGCCCCCTAAATAATCTTCAATGAAACGTCTCAGCGGACCCGTTGATTTGCAGAAGAGAAATAACTAAACATATAGTATGCCTTGGGATACAACAGCAATTAACACGCAGAACCATACCTCCAGCTATCTCCCGTAGCGACGACCTAAGTATTACATACCGAACATAACAGACAATAAGCCATAAATTACATAATTACGTTAACATAGAGATACTTTATATGAACACTGACTCTACTTATAATTATTAATTGCAGTTACACACTATTCGTATAAAACAAATCAAACACTTAATGTTTCACACTCACAGTACTGTTAATTGTCTTAAAAATACGTGCCTACTCTAAATTCACTTATTCGTCTATAAAATGTCTTAAATGTTTCTTAAACATATCACAAAGATTCTAGTAATGGAACACTATTTTCAGGAAATATAAAACACTGAACGCGCGCGCAATCAAATATCAAAATCAAATGATACTTAATTATAAAGGAATCCGAATGGGATAATTTCAGCCTTTCCTTACGAGGTTCAATCCCGACTGTCCTATTTCTAACGCACAACTGTTACATGGATTCTTGTGCAATATTAAAAAGGTATAATTATTCTACACGCCATATTAACATACGTCATTTTGGTTTACAATAATTGATATTCTCACTATAAATTAGTCAAAAAAAACATATATGTTATAGTATTGCAACTGATATAGGTTCTTTCGTATTTAAGCTCATGAATTGTTTATGCTAGCCATAGCGCTTTTAAGAACTCGTATCAAGTGGTTATAATTTGGACGACATACAATACTAGCTTTGTTCTTTATTTTGTTTACATTAGGTCGATTTCAAAGAACACCGGGCGTGAGAAATATTTTTATAGAGTTTGTCTGAATTACGTACCTAATTTTTTTTAAGAGAATCATCTAGTTATGTAACCTTGCAGTTACAGGTTGTTGTTGAAATTATAAAATGTGTGCCTCTTAACCACAGATCTTACAGCAAATAGAAATTTAGATTTTCAGGTATACCCAATGTTGCTGCCACGACTACAAGTTGGTTTCCGATAAGTGTGAATAACTAGCTTCATATAAAATGTTCTACCACTGCAACATCCGATTAAAATCCGAGCCCGACAGCCAAGTGGAAACGGGGGGTAACGTTAGTAGGTATTTAGAGCGTCGGCAAGTGATAATTCAATCAAATTCAAATAATTTATTTCGGAACATGTCCATAGGTAGATAAGAAGCCAGTACAAAGTTATACACACCAAGAGTCTAGCCCGTTAATCTTAAAAGTACAAACTTCTGTTAATTACTGTTAACTGTGGTATGCCCGCTTTTCACAAACACAAAGACTTTAACTTTGACATTTTTGCTAACACAGATTTGACGTCACGATACGTTTCCCTATGATTTCTTCATCATAGATTGCTAAAAGACCGCTAAAAGGAAGGAATGAAATCAGCAGACAAGATAGGGACGCAAATACGGCTCACGAGCAAGCTGCCACTATCTATGTAAAGCTGAGTATTCACTGACGCGCCGTACCGCGCTATCTCTGCGACAAATTCATCATCCTATTCATCCTCCTAGCGTTGTTTCCAGTTGCGTCCTAAAGGAGCTCGGGGTCCGCTTCGACACCTTAACCTAAGATTTGACATAGGCACTAGTGTTCCAAAAGCGAATGCCATCTGACCTTCCAACCCAGAGGGAAAACCTTATTGGGATTAGACCGGTTCCCTTACGATGTTTTCCTTCACCGAAAAGCTAATGGTAAATATTCCGTGCATAAGTTCCGAAAACTCACTAGTACAAGCCGGGATTCGACCCCACGACCGCCGCTTGACAGCCGCGTGCCTGAACCACTGAATAAAAAATCCATTCTTGGACCACTAGGCTACCGTTATAGCGACAAATTGATGCACCCAAATTGATGCATCCAAATGGATGTAAGCTGAGACGTCAATATGAATACCGAACGGGCTGCGCCAATTTTTAAACAACTACTCGTACAGTTTAGACATTCATTGACCGATTTAGGCGCGGCATTACTCCAGTCGGCTTTTTAGAGCGGTCGTGTATGGCCAGATTTAGATCGAAATCTGTTTAGCATTCCGAGATGCAATTGCTCGGGCGTGACGTGACAGTAAAAGGGATACTTGTGCTCTCGATCTCTTTGTCAAGTAGTTTTAAAACGCGTTCAGTTTTCACAGGAACACAGCGTTATTTAAGAAAGATAGAATAAATTACTATTAGTATGATATTTGCTATAGAGATAGTTTGAGTCCCGGGCAAATACCCTAAAGGGGTGAAATGGGAGGTGAAAGTTTGTATGGAGCTACGATATAAACGAGTCCCACGCGGACCTCAACCGCAACTCCGGGCAAAAGCTAGTTTATTTAAAAAAACTACATATGTATTGCAATGTAACAAGTTAGAAATAGCAAAGGCGAACTTAATACCATAAGGGAGTTTTATTATCAGTCGACTTTTACCGCCGGGTACACGGGAAACGCTTTCATTCAGAGTTTTTTTTTAAATACTTATTTACTCGCAGTATAATGTAACTAACAAATACTTTCTATTTACCTTCCTTCCTTCACGGGCATCGCCGCAAGCGAACACTCGTCACAGAAAGTCAATTAATTTTCCACAGGAGCTCTGTTACTAAGAAACATGATATCTAAAACTGCATAAAATGCATTGTTTTTAAACAACGAAGTTTTATTTTTCAATACTTCAGGGCCGCTGCCGGCCCTTTGACTTTGTATGGGGAAGTTTTAATATATTTAAGTAATTGAACAAAAACACAACAAAAAGATAATTATTTTATTTCAGTCTAATATTTACATAAGATTTCGTTCGATTACTTAAACAATATTAAAACTTCCCCATACAAAGTCAAAGGGCCGGCGGCGGCACTGAAGTATTGAAAAATAAAACTTCGTTGTTTAAAAACAATGCATTTTATTAGTTTTAGATATCATGTTTCTTAGTAAAATTTACTATTTAAGAGCTACATAACCGATATTCAAAGGAAAATAACGAAATTTAATTTTTCAAAAAGTCCAGGTTCGATTCCTGGGCCGATTACACGTATTTTTGTAAGTATATGAATGCAGTTTTTCTTTTTACTAAAGTCAACTTCATGGTTCCTAAGCCAAGATTTCGCTATCTGTTATGGTTTCCAAAACCGCCATACTGACCCATTTGGATTGCTCACCCGGTATATTGTCAAGGCGTATGGAGATATTTATAAAAATGAAGTGCGCCTAATGCTAATAACGAAGTAATGAATGTGTCAAAAATACTTATATGCAGGTATGCATATCGCACTTCTTTACCTTCCGTACTTATAACACAATCCATAAGTAATTTTTGCTACAAGCTCTTATTGCCAACCGTACTTTTCTGTAAAACGTCGTCAACTGCTGTTACTACTGGCTATCTAATTTGAATCTCTGCTCGACATGAAGACGACAGAAGGAAGTTACTCGTCAAGTAATTCACATGGTACACATAAATTGAATGTTCCTTGTGGTCTTTACGGCTGCAACTCCGTGCTAAATAATACCATCACATCATAATTAAAAGGACAACTGAACAATCAAACCGGAACATACATAAGTCCTTTCCAGTTCAAGAAGGATTACATGCAAAGCAATAACTAAAGTAACAATCGAAAAGGGTTTAAGTGGAAAGAGAATGTGGTAAGTATACGCCATTTTGGATTGGTAAGGTCGCAGAATAAGCTGCTGTCGTCGACCTTCGTTAGGACTCGGCAGGTACAAGTTTTTCGACTCCAATCTCGGTCCATTATTATCTACCTTAATCGCTCCCTAACATCCAACAACACAACTTTTTATTACCTAGTTTACTTCTTCATCCATACTAATTATGTGTCTAAAAATAAACGAAAATAGTGGTCGTTTTTTATCATAACGAAATGTGTAAACTCTAATGATCTTGCGTCTAATCGCTGATCGGCCGATGCCCTTTCTCTGTCATACGCATGATCGATTAGAAAGACAGAAAAAGACAGCGTCATTTCATTGCAGACTCGAGATAATTAAAACTGGATTTTTTATATCGTGTTCGTTTCGTAGTAACAAGTTTTGATTTAAATTTTAATAGAATTTCGATGAAAGCCTTGTTAATATTGGTACTAAGTAAGTCACTTTGAGGTTTTTCTAAATCTAATTATACAGATTTAAATATCCAATGCTACTTTGAATAAAACCGCAGAAGTGCGGTGTGGTTTATATTTACTTTTCCATTTCATCACAATAGGTTGAGTTGAGCAGCTAGGTAAGCATAATTTTAGCACCGATTAGATTAGGTACGTATTGATGTCGTATTTATAATTATTTTAAAACCAATATAAGACTGGCAAATAGCATATGGTTCACAACATATTCGTAGTCGAATGTAGATAGCTACAACTTAAAAGTTTAGAAGGTGCATCTGGAGTACTAAGTAGATACTGATATTCTGTACTATTTAAATTATTAACGCTTCACCTTCATTCCGATATCCAATTCTCACAGAAAATTACCATTCGGATGAAGTACCTTCTACCCACAATGCAATAACAGATACACACGGCAAGTCCCAGACTAATGTTCCCAGTACTTTAACCTTCACAATGAAGAGCAAAGCAAACTCAATAACAGTACGCGTGGTGGCGGAGATTGCCTCCTCGAAATAGGACAACTGGGACCCAATGCGACCTACGGGACTTCGTGTGTATATACTCAGCTTCGGTTCACTACCGAGACACGCTCGGAGTAATTATTTTCAAGCACCACACTTTATGGAGCTATTGGACATAAAATGATAGGAATTTCGGAAAGGGGTTGCAGAGTAGCTGTGAGCAACGGAGTATTTTTCGGTGAAGTCAAAATATTTGCCTCTTGATAAATATTTGAATCTTGAACCCAACTACAGTTACCTAAACTGTAGATGGTGGTAGTTGACAAATACTCGTCCTAAAATGGTTTCCTCGGAAGTCATGTACGGAATATCATTTGACATTTACCACAATTTATATGAAGAAATCTGTTAAGAAGAAATTCGACGGTTTATGTAAAGTTTTAAGCGCACCGGGCCAGCATATGGATTAGGTATAGAAGGTGTTGTGAGTTTCCCTTTCACATTTGGAAAAAATAATTGGGTCCAGCACTGGTTTCGCGTTGAAAGAAATTCAATATTGGTGTTAATCTGGCACATTTCTTCCGTATCTTTTAAACTAGGTATTGGAATTATACAAATACAGTAATCTAATCCTAATGTGTCGCTTGTAATTACAATATACAGGGTGTTTGCTCCATCGTTTGCCAAACTAAAACGGCAGGTAGGTTGGATCATGAGCTATCTTCTCCGGCATCCAAAAAATTTTTGTGTCCACTGGCATTTTTTTTGTATACTTTTCAAATAATTTTGAATATTTTTATATGTTTACGCGTTTCAACTTGAATAAAAAAAAACGAGGAAGTGGTAGAGCCAATTTTTTTATTTTATTGCAATGTGTAATGGTGTACGGTTCCATCAAAGTCAAAATTATTGGCAAGTAACGTCTACTTATTTTTTTATTAACCCTTAATAAAAAATGAGATTCAAGAATTTCGTCTTGGGTAACTTTGATTACCTATTTCAAAAAAAACTAAATATGGCAATGTTCTTAAAATTCTTTGAAAAAGTTCCTTAGTCTGTCCTCTTTCTAATTATGTGCAAAAATGCCAAAAAACCTTCAATGAACTTTATTCATTTGCCAATTTTGTGTAAGGGACGCACTAGGCTCGTAACCGGCAAGCGATAAAAAACATACTTTCGCTAAATACGAGTAGTCGATAAGCAAGACTTGCAGATTGACGACGAACGCACGCGTAGCATCTGAAAGGCTACCGCGAAACGAAAATAAATTTCGTTCGCTATCTCCCTCTCTGTCGCTCGAAGTTGCAAGTGTGACAGAGAGGGAGATACATCTGGGTTTGTAACCGAATTTCCTCTGTAATAACGACGAATGTGGGATAAATCTTTATGAATTTCTGTAATCATTATCCAGATTCCTGTTTGCAGGAAAACTTTTTTTCTGATTCACGATTGGTCTGTGGGCACAACAGCTAGCAGTAATTGACACAATTCATTAAAAAAACGCAATGCCGCGAATTTGACTCTTCTAATCTTAAAAAGTTTTTTGGTTTTGTTACTGTTTCTGTTAATCTTGTTACTGTTGAGTTTTGGTTTTTTGTTATTGGCTACATTCACGAATGAAGAATATGCGGACATTTTGATGGCATACGGAAAAGCTAATGGTGTTGCACGAACTGCGCAAAGAATGTACCAGGAACGATTCCCTAATAGACGCTTACCAACCCGCAACACGTTTCAAAAACTTACCGACGCTTACGCGAAATTGGGAATTTGAACATCAATGAAGTAAGTAACCATAAGTACGATTAACAGAAACAGTAACAAAACTAAAAAGCTTTTTAAAATTAGAAGAGTGATAATTCGCATCATTATGTTTTTTTTAATGAGTTGTGTCAATTACTAGTTGTTTTGCCCACAGGCCTATCGTGATTCAGAAAAAAAGGTTTTCCTGCAAACAGGAATCTGGATAATGATTTCAGAAATTCATAAAGATTTATCCCACATTCGTCGTTATTAAAGAGCAAATTTGGTTACAAACCCAGATGTATCTCCCTCTCTTTCGCACTTGCAACTTCGAGCGACAGAGAGGGAGATAACGAACGAAATTCATTTTCGTTTCGCGGTAGCCTTTCAGATGCTACGCGTGCGTTCGTATGATAGTCGTCAATCTGCAAGTCTTGCTCATCTACTACCTACTCGTATTTAGCGAAAGTATGTTTTTTATTGCTTGGCGGTTACGAGCCTAGTGCGTCCCTTACACAAAATTGGCAATTTAATAAAGTTCATTTAAGGTTTTTTGGCATTATTGCACATAATTAGAAAGAGGACAGACTAAAGAACTTTTTAAAAGAATTTTAAGAACATTGCCGTTTTTAGTTTTTTTTTAAATTGGTAATCAAAGTTACCCAAGACGAAATTCTTGAATCTTAATTTTTTTTTGAGGGTTAATAAAAAAATAAATAGACGTTACTTGCCAATATTTTTGAATTTCATGGAGCCGTACAACATTACACATTACAATAAAATAAAAAAATTGGCTCTACCACTTCCTCGTTTTGTTTTATTCAAGTTGAAACGCGTAAACATATAGAAAATTTCAAAATTATTTTAAAAGAATACAAAAAAAAATACCAGTGGACACAAAAATTTTTTGGAGGCTGATAAGATAGCTAATGACCCAACCTACCTGCCGTTTTAATTTGGCAAACGATGGAGCAAACACCCTGTATATATAATTATTAACAGACCTACGGGAACTAGTTGCTCAAAAAAGTATTCTTCCGTTTCTGGGGACCAAAACAAAACTCCGACACCCAATCTGTTTCCAAATTTTTCCGGCCCTTGGGTAATGTTTTTTAACTTCGATGCTGCTTCTACTAAATTTGTTCTGACGGTAACATTGTAACATGATTGAAATCCCTTGTTATTATGCGGTCGCATCGACTTGGTTTGACTCTTGCTAAACAGTGCAGAGTTACCAGTAATAAATTCAAAAGAAACCCTTATGTTTGGGAACCCATAATTACCAATAATACCATTGATGAAAAGGTTAACTGATCAATAGTGAACCTTATTTCGATGACATAAGGTCTATTTAAGTCTGTTGCTGTTTGTACATGTTCAAATCGCAATAGTCGAAAATTATTGAGTTTTTAATAAGTGTATTAAGATATTTCGGGCGCTCCGTCTGCTTTTGAGCAAAGTATTAATTCGTTGACATTTTAGACGATGGAGTTGATAAAAAAAGTTTTGTGTTAACAATCTTTAATTACTTCTCCTATTAAGGCTATAGTGATAATTCGCATCATTATGTTTTTTTTAATGAGTTGTGTCAATTACTAGTTGTTTTGCCCACAGGCCTATCGTGATTCAGAAAAAAAGGTTTTCCTGCAAACAGGAATCTGGATAATGATTTCAGAAATTCATAAAGATTTATCCCACATTCGTCGTTATTAAAGAGCAAATTTGGTTACAAACCCAGATGTATCTCCCTCTCTTTCGCACTTGCAACTTCGAGCGACAGAGAGGGAGATAACGAACGAAATTCATTTTCGTTTCGCGGTAGCCTTTCAGATGCTACGCGTGCGTTCGTATGATAGTCGTCAATCTGCAAGTCCCAAGCAAACACCCTGTATATATAATTATTAACAGACCTACGGGAACTAGTTGCTCAAAAAAGTATTCTTCCGTTTCTGGGGACCAAAACAAAACTCCGACACCCAATCTGTTTCCAAATTTTTCCGGCCCTTGGGTAATGTTTTTTAACTTCGATGCTGCTTCTACTAAATTTGTTCTGACGGTAACATTGTAACATGATTGAAATCCCTTGTTATTATGCGGTCGCATCGACTTGGTTTGACTCTTGCTAAACAGTGCAGAGTTACCAGTAATAAATTCAAAAGAAACCCTTATGTTTGGGAACCCATAATTACCAATAATACCATTGATGAAAAGGTTAACTGATCAATAGTGAACCTTATTTCGATGACATAAGGTCTATTTAAGTCTGTTGCTGTTTGTACATGTTCAAATCGCAATAGTCGAAAATTATTGAGTTTTTAATAAGTGTATTAAGATATTTCGGGCGCTCCGTCTGCTTTTGAGCAAAGTATTAATTCGTTGACATTTTAGACGATGGAGTTGATAAAAAAAGTTTTGTGTTAACAATCTTTAATTACTTCTCCTATTAAGGCTATAGTGATAATTCGCATCATTATGTTTTTTTTAATGAGTTGTGTCAATTACTAGTTGTTTTGCCCACAGGCCTATCGTGATTCAGAAAAAAAGGTTTTCCTGCAAACAGGAATCTGGATAATGATTTCAGAAATTCATAAAGATTTATCCCACATTCGTCGTTATTAAAGAGCAAATTTGGTTACAAACCCAGATGTATCTCCCTCTCTTTCGCACTTGCAACTTCGAGCGACAGAGAGGGAGATAACGAACGAAATTCATTTTCGTTTCGCGGTAGCCTTTCAGATGCTACGCGTGCGTTCGTATGATAGTCGTCAATCTGCAAGTCCCAAGCAAACACCCTGTATATATAATTATTAACAGACCTACGGGAACTAGTTGCTCAAAAAAGTATTCTTCCGTTTCTGGGGACCAAAACAAAACTCCGACACCCAATCTGTTTCCAAATTTTTCCGGCCCTTGGGTAATGTTTTTTAACTTCGATGCTGCTTCTACTAAATTTGTTCTGACGGTAACATTGTAACATGATTGAAATCCCTTGTTATTATGCGGTCGCATCGACTTGGTTTGACTCTTGCTAAACAGTGCAGAGTTACCAGTAATAAATTCAAAAGAAACCCTTATGTTTGGGAACCCATAATTACCAATAATACCATTGATGAAAAGGTTAACTGATCAATAGTGAACCTTATTTCGATGACATAAGGTCTATTTAAGTCTGTTGCTGTTTGTACATGTTCAAATCGCAATAGTCGAAAATTATTGAGTTTTTAATAAGTGTATTAAGATATTTCGGGCGCTCCGTCTGCTTTTGAGCAAAGTATTAATTCGTTGACATTTTAGACGATGGAGTTGATAAAAAAAGTTTTGTGTTAACAATCTTTAATTACTTCTCCTATTAAGGCTATGATAATTGCTAAAATTTCTCATCTAGATAACATGTCCACAAAGTTAGCTCAGATATCTAATTCGCTTAGTGAATAAACTTGAAAGTAAGTGTGGAATTTTCTTCCAAACTGTTATTTGATGAACTAACTTTTTCATTACAGAACTTTCACTTTCTCCTTGGTTTCGTTCTCAAATACCCAAAGTAAATTTGGCCCTGAAATTTGAACAGAATTAATAGGGTTTACGAAATAAAATAATCATTCATACTATATTTTCTGGAAAACGATTTAAAATGTAGTCAAATAAATAAATAAAATAAATATTAGAGGACAAACAAATCGACCTAGTCGCAAACTAAGCAAAGCTTGTACTATATGAACACTAGCCTACGATAAACACTTATAATAGATACATAAATACTTAATACATAGAAAACATCCATGACTCAGGAACAAAAATATTCGTGCTCATCACACAAATAAATGCCCTTACCGGGATTCGAACCCAGGACCTCTTGCTTCGTAGGCAGGGTCACTCCAACTAGGCCAAAGCGGTCGTCGTGAATGGAAAAAAGCAATGCTATTGTTATAAAATAAAAAAAACAAGGTTTAATAATCACAAAGTTATAAATGTCCAAAGTTTCAAGAGGGGGTATAATCTGTCCCTTTTCATATTTTTTGCGTTCGGCATATATTTTGCGTTCTTTTCTTTGGAGCAATAATAAATTTTGCGTCTACACCCGTATTAATGCTCTAGATTTTTTTAAATGACATCAACCTCAATTGCTCAGCCGATCCTTGTCCGCTCGATTCATTTTAATCATTGAGTTTAATCTGCAAACCTAAATACACACAGCGAACTTTATTGAAATCTTTATACGGACCCGTAGTAAGATTTTCACCCGAGGGTTCCGTTTTCGGCTCAAATCCCGGGACCCGAATGAAAACTCGTTTGCATAATATAAGACAAGCCTAGTATCGAGACTAAACGCAAATAAATGGTTCCCTCAAGTTAAGACGACAATTTACCGGGTCACCGGAGCCAAGATAAATTTGAGAGCAGGCCCTTCCGAATACACAATCTGGGCTTTTTCATTCTTTTATGTCACTCAATAATAAATGAATGTTTTCGATCACTTCGCCCTCCGTAATGATTTTTCAAAAGTAAACGATCACGTTCCATTTGCACCCGGGAGCGGTATTATCGCGGATTTATACCTCACATCCAGGTTATTCTATTTGTACGTTAAGATAACGCAACCCACATAATATCTTAAATCCACTTACGCAAACATTTCGCTGTTGGTGTTGTGCCAAAATGGAGGAGTTCCAAACAATACTTAATCAATAAAATGCAAAGTCCTGCCAATTTAAAGCAAGCCTGCCAAATTTGAAGGTTTGGAAGTTGGCTCAGGGTAAAGTTAAGGATGCCTGCTTGCCTACATAACGCGGGAAGTATTTCTGGAGCAATTCGTGACTGGTTTTCAGTGCCTCAGGTATATTTATTACCTACTTGCTCCACTTTCGCTTCGGGAGTATATATTTGAGAACTTGGAAAGATATTTTTTGATTCCAGAGCGAAGAGGTAAAGTTTTCGAAAGCCCCTCGGTGATTATTAAATGCTATTGAATTATACGGTTCTTTTTATGCTGAAAATGTGTGGTTGGAGATTCTTTTGGCAAATATTTTTTTGATGAGCGATACGTGCTGCAAACTTTAGGGTCGCCTCTAACTTATGGACTAACTTTAAGGTTGCCGACCGCAATCGTTATGGATGCAAAGAGGTGCTCGGTGAGGTCAATATCGCGGGATAACGATCATTATAAATCTTAATAACTAAGTCAGAATACATTAACGCTGCCTTCAAACGCATGTAACGGCGAGATCTTCTTTGAGAAATGTATGAAAGATGGGTTAGGTAGGTAGGTTTAGGACTAGGGCGTGAACTCTCCAATATTCTCTTGAAACTTCCTATGAGTTAAAATTCCCTCAGCAACCAATCCCAAGTAATTAAGAAAAGACAAATATTGTAAACAAACTTTATAATGCTGAAACTCGACTCAACAATGAATTGAATTTAAAATTTTAATCGATATCCCAGAACGGCTTGGTCGTCTTGTGATTATTCATTGTGTTGTCGATTCTTCAGTAATGCAATCGAGAAGTGGGTGCTAGTTGGGGCTAGTAGATCGTGTTTGTGGTTGCTGGGAGATAAAGGCTCGGAGTGCTGACAAAAGCCCCCCCATCCCCCTCCCTTCACGAAGGGAGAACGTTTAAGCCAAAGACGATTGCCTCTAAGAAAGCCAGTGGACAACTGGCCCCCTCCGTTCGGCTGTCGGCTGAATTCGAAAGAAAACGGGATTTCATTCCGAACCTCATTGTTTGTGAACCTTGAGCAATTGCTTTTTCAATATCTGCCTTCGCCAACTATTTTTGAGTGTCTTCTTTTGTTTATGGTGGAGCAAAATTCTTAACAAAAACGTTTAGTTTCAAAACCCGTTACAAAAGAGACAGTGAGCGTTTTTTTGTGATTTCTATCGTTTGTCTTTTTTGAGAGTAATCAACTAGCAATATGTTCTGTAATTGGAGGTCTACAGAATTCAGAATTTATCATAAAAACGCAGCGAATTGATACAAAGTGTACATCATCATCGTCATCATCATCATTATCATCATCAGTAGCCTTTATACGTCCCACTGTTGGGCACAGACGTGGACATAGACGAGAGGGGATGGGCAGTAAGTTGCTGCGCTGGCACAAGGTTTCCTCACGATATTTTCCTTTACCGGAGAGATAACGATCAAGAAACATTCCGAAAAGCTCATTTGTACGAACCGGGATTCAAAAGAGTTAAAAAATAAAAGCTACGGCAGGCTTGTTGTTGATGCATATCTTACATTCAGATATGTGTATATGGATACACGAATACATTACTATTTTGCTGGTACTCGTGAAATACTGCGAAAGGATTCTGATTGGAACTTTCGACTTTCGGATGATAAAAAAGTAACGTAGACTGGTTCAATATTTAGGAATTGTAATTCCTTTTCATAATTCATGATCAAATTCGTGCGTAATGTAACCCCAAACAGTGTTACAAAATTAAATTTACAGGAACATTATAATTTATATTGATTTAGACATTATAATTTGACTAGACGGATGCAAGTAGTATTATGGTTCAAATAATGAGTAGGTATAGTTGTTAATAAAATAGTTGTCAGTTCACAGTAATAACTAAAGCCGATGCGTGATTAGATTAGTTACTAGGCGTCGGAAAGCTGGTTTAAACTTAACATTAGTTAAAAAATTTATTATATAATTTTCATTATAAGGGCGGAATGCATCGGCCACAAACCACATTTGGCGGACCTGTTAAAGTTTAACACGTTGGCTGCCATGAGCATCACCGGTGTGATTGCGTAATCTTCTCTGTGTGGCCACGAGCATCACCGGTGGGATCAATCAATATTTCATTTTTCAGGGTATTGGGCGTGGGTGCAACACTTTCGGAGAAGTATGGTGGGCAGCCAACGTGTTAATATGGGGTCAGGAGCTGTCACATAGAGCACTGTGAAACCTCTCATAGCAACAATCTAATTTGATTGAAACAACTGAGAGTATGCATAGGAAATTTGTCAGTTTTCTATGGGATGACAGCTGGCGGCGCCATATTTAATGCTAACGGCTAACGGTTCGTAACGTTAATTCGGCCTCAGCGGACTTTGGTTTCCTAGGATCGCCAATAATCAACCATATATGGATCACAATATTGGAAAACCATGAATCATTTACACGCAAGTCAAACCGCAATACCAGAGGCCCCATACCCTACAAGACCTGGTTATGCATTGTAGTCTGGCTTTTAATTTGGCTTATACACGATTTGTTACCTGGGTGGGTGTAAATAAATTAAAAAGTAATAATAAATTGAATTGGAATTAAATTGCGTGGCTCTGTGAGCTGTAGAACACACTAGTTCTTTTAAAAAAACCAGACAAGTGCGACTCGGACTCGCCCACTGAGGGTTCCGTATAAAATTACAAATGTGTAGTATTCAGATTTTCCCTGGTATTACTTGCCAAAGGACCATGCGTCAAAATGGTCCTGAAACCAACAGCACTGAGATTTATGTCATTAAATAGGTCTTTAAATCTACTTTATTTCATTCTATAGGCACAAAGTCGAATTCCATTGCAGAACGAAGATATTCGTATTTTAGCCACAGTCAAATCAAATCAAATCAAAATCAAATCAAAACATTGATTCGTGACAAACACAACATCGATTAAAAGAAATAATAATAAAAAATAAAACACATTTTTGCCACGAAATGGACCCAGCTCAGCATGTACTAGCTTTGCAGCCAGCGCTGGTCTTCCGCAGGGTCCATTTGGTGAGGACACGGAAAGTAACAAACAAAAATTAATAAAAGGATAAATACCATCTCAACTAAAATTAAAACTTTAAACTTATAAAAAATTAAATTAAAAAATAAATAGTTGTAGTAGTAATGGTTTGTTGGCCTGCAAAAAGTTGCATCCCAACAAACCGCTACGTGCGTATGGGCCTTAATGGTAAAAGTGAACGCAGCCCATACGCGAACAGTACTACTAGCGCCAACAAACAGAAAACAGACTAAACACCATAGTAGAAATTATTATCTATATCTAAACATAACACGTCAAACAATCAAAGCAGCATGATATTGTGCTTAAAAACAATATTATTAAGTTAAACTACGTTGACAAACTGAAGTACACATTAAATTACGTCAATTAGTCAGTAGTAAGAGCTATGAAAAAACGTATTCGGAGAATATTCATGTTTAGTATTCTGGAGGGTAGTTATGACAAAATGTACTAATGATGAAGGCACATCGAGCGTGGAATATATTCATATTTTATTAATAAAACAATTAATTAGCTACAAAAACATGTTTATTTTACACACTAACCATACGTTAATAATTCTGAATATGTATTCACTGTGAGAACCCGTTTTCTCATAGGTCCTACTCACTTTAACTTAAATAAATGAATATCTCAGTTCTGCAATGGAATTCAACTTAGTGCCCATACAACGAATTGAAGTAGATTTAAAGACCTATTTAATGACCTAAGTTTCAGCTTTGTTGGATTCAGGACCAGGCCCCATACAAAGTTGCCCATGGTCCTTTCATATTTCTAGGTCAACGGAGAGTAACCTATAAAAATGTTGATTCCCTTGAGTGTCGAAATATACGAAAGATGAAAAAAATGCCTTTGACCCTACACGAAATCATTCACCAGATTCTATCAACATTTCTTATATAGGCCTCTTTCATCTCTTATTGTGTGCGACTGAAAGGCGCCATTTCTACTTGTGACACTTCATCCTAGCATCGAATAAACTGTAATAATAATAAAGTGTAATAAAACACTACATTAGTATTAGATTGACTAACAGCGTGTTAAAAATTCACAACTTGTACCAAGGCGCTGACACTCCGCGATTTACGTTCATCGCTACAAGTACATGCCGGTGCCCCAACGTTGGGGAACCGGCATGTACTTGACGATGACGATGAACGTCGACGTCGTTACTATTATCTATTCTGTGCTTATACATATTTCAGCACACTCGCTAATGTACAATGTGGTGCACTTAAAAACTGCTGTGAGGAATGTCAATACCTTTCTGGCAGAGAGCCCATTGCTGACGAGACCACGTTCTGGGCCACCATTCGAAATGTTTTATTGATAGGTCGTGAAATGGCCAACATATTGCCAATTTATGCAATGCTATATTATACATACGCTTAAGTGAATTACCTAAGTGTCTTAAGTATGAACACTTGTGATATCACCAAGATTCAAAACACTGGCTATGTGGTGAGGTATCATTAACATTTTAAATCTCGAATTGCTGCTTTGTTAAATGGTGGGTTGGAACACACACGTTTCCAAGTAGGTAAGTATTCCATTTTTTCTGTTTAATATATATTGTGAAGCTGAAATAATAACAACCATATATATTTTTTAAATAAGTTCGAAAAACCTGTTTTTATGTAAATAAACGTATATTCTGTTTCACGAGGATAGCATATCAAGCACAATCAGAGTAAATGTAAATACAGTCAAAACGCATCTGAGCAGAACACAAATCAAAACTAGGTATCTGAGCACCACAGAAAAGCAAAAACGTGCGCACATATTTAGAACCGGATTTCGTACAGGCCCCGTATCATGGTCGGCCTTATCACGTGATAAGTGACAAGAGAATAGAGCGTTCGTCACTGGCTGACACCGTTAGACAGAACGAGACTGATGCTCTGTCTTGTCACTTGTCGCGGGATAAGGCCAACCATTATACGAGGCCAGCTATCAAAGTCTATTGACGCCTAAGTTGTTTACTTTTTGGCAAACTTATTAATTTCCGATGAAGCGAATCATTTGATTTATTGACACGACTTAGCCGCGAATTAGACATTAAGAAAAGGAGTGGTGCCTCCTCGTAGATTGAACGATCCGCTATCGGATCCAGAGAGGATCGGAAATTACATTATGAAATACTATCAGCTCGCTCGAATGCATAATCGCCAGCCCGCTCACCGCCTTGCTGCCCGCTGGGCTGTTTCAGAACGCGCTAATGCGGGACACCTCACCCGTCACGCCTAACGAAACCTGACCTACGCTTACTACGAATCGCGGCGTCAAGATATAATTGTGAGTGAGCGGTGAGGTGAGCTTAAAACAAATGACAGAATAACGTGGCTGGCGTCCAGAACGCGGCCTAATTCACGCATGCAACGTACGGCGCAACCATAGAACAACCCCCATGACTTGCAACACCTCACACTACCAAACCCATGTTTAGCCACAAAAATCCATTTTATTTTAATTTATTGGCTAGAGACATGCACAGTGCACACTCCGCACAGGTAGGTAACTTGGACGCTACTGAACGGCAAGGCGGGCGACCGCGGATTATATGAGCGCTTCTACTCCAAAATGAGAAACATTACGCTTCTAGTGGGGGTGTTCTATGGGTGCAAAGACGATAGCTGCTGTCACCTATGTCTGTGACAGTACGGGACATACTAACGCAAAGATTACAGTCGTTGGCCGAATAACTTTGAAACAAGGTCGCATCAGGCGACCGAATCAGTGTAATCGCCGCCTTAACACAAGTATTCAGAGGAATGACCCGTATAGTTTCTTAGTCCAAGAGGCAACCGGATGGCTCGCAGTATTTGAGCTCCCGAAACGTTGTGCAACCCGAACTGAGCTAACTTGGACTGGGGCGGAAAGTTTTTTTTTTTGTAGGGGGGCAGCCGATTGAATTAGCGGTTGCCTCAAAGTGTGTTTTAATCAAATACCTGGCAACAATTTAATATTTTCACCCCTCCAATTTCCACCCCAGTCAAAGTTGGTTCAGTTTTGGTTGCACAAAGTCCGTCCAATCTAAAATCCTGGTTCCGATCTGGTTCGATCCATACGTTTCGTTGCAATAGGAGCTCGCCAATTCAATATTACACGTAAACAAAGGGACGGTTTTCCAATTTCCCACGTCAGACACCGCTCACACCAACAAAGCGTACGAGTATTCGTATTCAGCGATGTTTACGCGAAGCACGTCGATTTACAAATAGCACGCACGAGACTAGGGCTCGTGTCGGTTAATATTAAACAGCGTTTTGGTGGCGTTTCGTTATGTGTCAACGCACGACGGACTCGCTTTTCCTTTCAGCATTCAATAATAGTATAGTAGTCACTGTAGCTGTTTCAATCTAAGAGCTCGTGGGTTCGAACCCCGGTTCCAACCGCTGGGCTTATCAAGAAAGTCAAGTACGAAATATTAGATACTGGTCAACATTAGAGAACAATAACAATTAAATGATCTTACTATATTTTAGCTACCCCTGCAAAGAATATGTTATACTTATTGAAAAATTAATAACGTTGTTTTTGTGCACTAAGTTTGTTGATTTCCCGTGATTCTGCCGCTCTTCGGTAAGGTAAGGTATTGTCTTGGCTCACCTCATCGCTCGTTTCTAGAATCCTCTGTCTATCTTTAAGGTGGAATTCGCAACAACTACAGTAAGCGGAGGGAGGAGAAGCGGTCTGCACCTTACATTGTTCTGATTCGCCTCAAGTTAATTGACGGTAAGATTGTGAAGACCAGCCGGCGTGGAGAGGCCATTTTGTACGTATTCCTTGTTGTTACTTAGTAGTACCCAAGACCAATGAAAAACAGTCTTAATTTGTAGATTTTAGTAACTCGAATATCTATCCACATCATCATAAAAAAGACTAAATAAGATAATACGAAAAAAGTCGATTAAGCGTCTGCAACCGACCGATTCTAGTACAAACTTCGAAGAAATCCGTAACATACCTTATTGCTGCAATATTACTTGCAATATTGTACTGTGTATGTACAGATTGTAGAAGAGATTCAACTTTTCAAGGCAATATTGCGGCCTTGTGAAGTATTCGGAACAGCTGCTTTGCCATGGTAATTCTAAATACTTTGGTAATACGGAAACGCAAAGCTTACAATATTTAAGTAAATTCATGAAAGATGGAAGGTAAACTGGTTAACAATGTTCGATCGCATCTGGATACCTACTATTTTTGTCACCAAGCGAAAACTCGTGCATTTCGAAAATTTTGTATTCGCCCGTCCGAAGATGAACTTTCGCTGCTTACAGTCGTTACACAACCTCAAGGCACGCATCATGCATATGATTCTTAAAGCACGCCATTTTTCCCGATCCCGTGCCGCAGTCACCTGTTAATTGTCGGCCTGGAGCTGACGAAGATTCGCTTGCAAACTGTCATTCCTGCGAAGGCCGCCCAGTCCTTCCTGAACCTCCTTCCGCCCCGATCTTTCCTCCTTGCTGAACTGGCCCGGGGGACTGGGCAACGACGCGACCCGACCGAAGTACAGTCTCGATTTCTCGATCCTTTCTTATTCTCAGCCAATTACCAACGTGATTTCGTGGCCCCAATGATGTAAAGTTCGGCCACCAATCACCACTACTTATAGCTGCTGGGCTCGTGTATTCACAACGCAACGCTTACCGGCAATTGTCAGGCCAACCAGTACAATTATAATCTCCGATTAAGTAGTTGTTACGAATCTCGATATGAAGGCATACTAGGTTTGCTTGGTGAGATGAATCGAAATGCATCGTGAATCGCATAGCAAAAGAGGATGTACGTCGGAATAATACCCACACGAGGCACGTCGTTTACAAACAGCACGCGACCAAATCGCAAATAACTTGCGACAGATGGCTTGCCATGATCCGGAATATGGAAAATATCAGTTTGTTCCTGTAAATATTCCGTTTTCGCGTGTACACTCTCAATCCTCTTGGGACGTTGAGGACACTACAGTGAATCCAGAGTAAAAATAGTATAATTTCCTTTATGAATGACTGAAAAACGAGAAGTACCTACCAGTTACGTTACGAGAACAAATTAGGCTTTCGGAACAGTGTTATATTGATAGGGATACCTACTTTGATACGGTATTATTGAGCTTGTTTCTCACGCTACTTGCCGCTTTCTTATAATGGGTTATGCACCATACCGACCGAAAGGAAAACTGGCCCAGGAGAAGGATTCGAAGAACGCGACCAAGGGGAGGGTAAAGGGGGGTAAGGACCGCAGTCGCGACCAAGGGGAGGGTAAAGGGGGGTAAGGACCGCAGTATTTTAAAATGTGTGTTCCTATTATTGAATCAAATTGTTTTTTTAATTACAGCTACACACATCTAAATTATTTCCTTTACTTCTAGGCCACTAGCCCATCGAATCGATTATAAACAATTAAACACGAACACGATATCTTCACTGAAAAAATGTCTTACACGAGACGCAGCGGAAGAGGACGTTGTAAGTTGCATGTAAACTTCTTTCCTCAGACTTTGCATACCGATGTGAATTATGTCCAGCAGTCGACTGAGACGGCTGGACATAGGCCTCCCCCATGGAGTGTCACAATTACCAGTCCTGTGCTATTCGCATCCAGCAGACTCCCGCTACCTTTACCAGGTCATCAGTCCATGTTGCCACGCTGCGCCTCCGTACGTGGGCGCCAGTCGCCACTCAAAAACCTTTCCGCTCATCGGCCATCGGTTCTCCGTGCAATCAGGCATATATTTAAAATAATGAACAATATAATAAATTCAAGTAATGTTTGTCGATTCATGCAAAAACATTTAATTAAATACTGAACTTTATTTCCCAGTAATAAGCCTCGCGCGTGAGTATAACCCGTGACGAGTCAACAGACGGTTTGTTTCGTACATTAAGCGCTCGGCGCATAAATTTGCGACGTGGTCATTAACCGATGCGGTTATATTACGCATATATAACGTTATTGCTCTTTAACAGCTTATTTTATAGCTCTTGCTGAGGGAAAACAAGACGTATTTGGATCGTGTGGGCGCTGCGGCTGCGACTGGTGCGTATTAATGTACAGAATCTTAGTCTCGGATTAAATGCATCCGGAACTCCACGCTTCTGGTAAACAGGCCTACGAAGCCAGACAATTATAATTATTTGCCTATTAAGCCCCGTTTGGTGAACATTTGTTTCTTTGGTACAAATAAGTATCAAAGTATGTATTGTATTCCTTTGTTATTAATGCAATGTGTTATTCGCTACGCGCTAATGCGGCTCACCCCGTCGGTCACCCGTCACGAAATTAGACCTCTAACTACGGTTAGTTACTACGCATCGCGGTGTCAAGATATATTTTTGGATGAGCGTTGAGGTGAGCTTAAAACAAGTTTTTCGAACTGGAAGCACACTTGGACGTCTCATTGTCATATCATTTTGTACGGGGACAGTGAACGTGTAATAATGAATCCGCCTTCTTTACTTTAAAGGACTTTAGTCCCCAGTGAACGTATTCCTAGAGACCTTTCTATTGCTCGTCCTACACGCTGTGTATTCATATCGTCACATTGCCACCTTGGTCGATGCTTATCTGTGCCGCCGTTCCCATATTTAGTACGTAAAAAACTCTCACTCGGTTTGCAAAGTAGTTCAATGTTATTGTTTGTTTGCCTTACTCTTACGGCTTACATTAGTGCGAGACGCACGATCTCTCGCTGCCACGTATGCCGCACCGCTGCCGCTGCCGCCTCCGCTTGAAGTCGTGGCCGAGCCTGTGGGTTGCGTGAGCACCAAAACTAATCTAAGCTTTGTACAGTCAGCATCATAAACATGTATACACTTTTGGTGGTTCTAGGACCTTATCGCTCAGAGATAAGGCCCTAGAACCACCAAAAATGTATACATGTTTATTACAGTGACTATACCTACTGTACTGAAATGAGGCTATCCGCAGCAGAACCAAGGTAACCGATATAGCCATCCGAATCGCTGAACTTAAGTGGCAGTGGGCAGGGCACATAGCACGTAGAACCGATGGCCGTTGGGGCGGAAAGGTTCTCGAGTGGCGACCGCGAGGTGGACTGATGACCTGGTAAAGGTTGCGGAAGTCCACTGGATGCAGGTCACTTTGGCACCCTTTGGGGGAGACCTATGTCCAGCAGTGGACGTCTTTCGGCTGATATGATGATGATAATGATGACCTCAATAAATATAAGGAATGACTCATACTACAAAGCATCCATGACAATAGTTTGACGACAGTTCTGCCTATTCTATGAAACTCAAACTGTCCAAATAAAGTGTTAGTCACAGTCTCATACTTTGCAGCATTTGCAGCTAATACGGATGTAGATTCAAAAAGTATAGTAATCGTTTCTAAATAATTACCTACAGTTGATTCCTTCTCGCCGCGACGTTAAAGTTAATTATCAATTTCTTATGAGACGCCTCGCATTAACATTGAGGAAAAGTCGGTTCTTTACTTACAAGATAAATAATGTATCATGACTACTATCGGTTAGTACGTGTATTATAATATAAGCTATGTACCTACGAGCACAACTGCTACTGATAAATTCTATTTACGATTACTGTCCGTATTGTGCGATGTCACACATCGGTTGCCGCTGACGCGATTTCGCGTCCTGACCCTTATCTATAAGCAATTCTAGCTTCTGCCCGCGACTTCGTCCGCTCATTTATATTATATCGTAGCTTCACACAAACTTTCACCAGCCATTTCACCCCCTTAGGGGTTGATTTCCGGGAAAAAAAAGTATCCTACGTCCTTCCCCGGGACTCAACAAACGGTTTAAGGGTAAAAAGGTAACAGAAAGACAGAGAGACAGACACTATTTCGCATTTATCATATTATTAGTACCTGTAGAGTATGGAACAAATGGAATTATGGATTTGCACCTCGGCAACGAATGGGTTAGTGACGATAACCAATATTTGTTATTACCTACCTACCTACTTATTAACTTTAGAATAAAATCGGTGACACGTTTCACGGATTCACTTGTGGAAACAGCAACATGCTACATTGACCTTCCGTACATTATCTAGTTGCAATAAGGTACAAAATTGTGGCCTCGATATGGTACATTCATATGTATCTATAAGTAATTATAATTATGACAAAGAAACTCAGCATATCGTAGTAGAGCAGTAGTCACACAGACCTTGTTAAACCGCGTATTAATTTTATTAATAATTTACTTTAAAAACAGTCCCGCGGAAGCGTTGTGTTGAGAGAACGTTGAGAGCGAGGGAACTTGTTCCTTCAGCTCTAAACACGGCGAATACTCAAACATATCAAGGAGTTGACATTTGAGAGAACTTTGGAGTTGTATGCGTCTATAGGCTGCGGTAGGCGGGCCGTACGCTTCTTTGCCACCGTAGTTGTATAAAAAATAAATAAAAAAAGTTTTAACCGACTACGAATCAGTACTAAAATCGCAGTGTGCCTATGGAATTTGAAGACCCCTCAATTTCTGGAAGGAGAAGAGGGTTATGTTTTTCGAGCGTATGTATGTATGTTGTATGTCTCATTCTTTGGCAAGCCCTGCAGCTTAAACCGTTCGCCGGATTTCGACATATGAGGCTTCGTTGGATTCCTCTTAATCGTAAGAGTGACATAGGCTATAATATTTGTAAAATAGCAGTCGGGTTTTTCGAAAACTCTTTTCATTACACTTGTTTGTAGTCTGTTAATAAGATTTTTTTTTACAATCGGATTAATAGAGTACGAGTAGTTCCAGAGATTATACCCCTACATAAAAATACTGACAAGTATGTATATGGGAGAGGTACGAATGCTTTATGTGTGAAATTTAACACGATCCTCTTAGCTAGTCTGTTTTACGATAAAGTAAACATGTCCATTCATACATCGTTATTTTCACGCGCGACAGTGATGACAGGAAAATGACCAATAAGTTAGAAAACGTTAGTCAAATTGCTTGCATCGCAACTGCTCAATCGGTAATATTACATTACGTCACTTTATCGTAAATGTCGCTGTAAATAACCCATTGTATATGACATCACGGAGTGATGCACTCCTTATATGAGTAACGGCCTAATTAACAGCAAACATGACTTTACGTACAAGGCAAGAATTATCAAGTTTCATTTAATAATTCCCCATGGCAGCCCAGCTAACACGAGAGGCTATAATAGTCACGTTATACGCCGAAAATTTACTGAAACGTCACGTACAACATAACCTATCTTTCTAGGGCCTCGTGTGACCGTTTTGAAATTTCAAACGTCAGCACGACTATCACCAGACGGGTGAATATCAGGACGAGCTTGTCGTGGGTAGATAGATTATCTTCTCATTCAAATTAGGACGTTTAGAGAGAGACGGATAGTCTACGTCGCCACGACACAGCTCGATGGCCCCGCTGCCCCCCTATTCTGCAACTTGTTTTAAGCTCACCTCAACGCTCACCCACAAATATATCTTGACACTGCGATGCGTAGTAACTAAGCGTAGGTAGAGGTAGGAATGAGATTTTTGGCCGATCACGGTAGCAGCTCTGCAGCTGAATTAACCCTTTAATTTAAATGCACAATGCGTCATTTGAGTTAGATCTATTTAATTTAGGTACCTAAGTCAAGCGAGTCGAAGTTAGCCCGCTTCCAACGCTTTTGTTAACATATAAAATAAGTTCAGTTGGAAAAACTCACACGTACACAATCAACAGACGTACTTTTCTTCTAAGTGCAAACGAACTGCGCTTGGCTAGCCAACCGTTCCGGACAACAAAGACCATTGTAGTACCCGAAGCACGTTGCCTTTCATTACGAGTACAAAAGTACAATTTTCTCCAAATACGCTAATCATTTAGTCAAAAAATACACGATCAGTCAGAGACAAGAGGATTCGTAACGATCTGAAATAGCAGATAAAATTGTTATTACGTCGAAGAAAGATCAAAGACAAAGAGCTCCTTAGAAAGAAAAGAACAGTAAATAATCTAGCGCTGAAAATTATTCAATTTAGCTACGAGTACTTGGTCCTATATTTAGAATAGAATAAAATAGAAATTTATTCGGATAACACATCATTATACATACATTCACGTAATACACCTTAAGAACTAACAAAGTTTATGCAGTCTTTTGATTTGACCGAAATACACGCAGTAAACTTAAAATAATGAAGACACACAGCAGCTCACATTGGTCCGTACAGTTTAGGTTCCATCGTGAATTTCAATAACGAGGCGAGTGTTGAAGCGTATTAAATTAATAAGACACAGAGCCAACTTCAAGTCGGGTGTCCCCTTGCCACCAAAATAGTTATCCCTAAGGAGAAGTCCCAACTCTCTTTAAATAAACTAATGTAACAACTAAAATTTCCCGTTTATTTCTGTTCCCCCCAGTTCGCACCGCGAGTGCTTTCTAAAATTGGAAACGTTCAGGAAGATTAAAGGATTAGCATTCTTAATCAACACACTCGTAAGTTAGCAGTGGACATCCCTCAATCATCCAGGCCATAACGTACAACCGTAGTATTTAGTGTTTAACATGTTAATGAGCTAAATTGGCGTATTATCGTGATGAATAGATCTTCGCAATTATTGTGCGGAGATCCTGAATCGCACTCATTTGCGCTTCACCCCGTGTTCAACTGGCGTGTTTAAATTCTGCATGTTTTAAGCCCAGCTGACCTAATTAGTACTTTAGTAGTGATGTATACACTCAGTGTAATGAAGATGTCGACGGCACAGGAATTACCGCGAGGCGCTAAACGGATATTTCCTCAAGTCTGTTGCAACACTGTTTTGCAGCGCTCATCTCGAAATAAACTATCACCTATTTAACCACGTGTAATACACCGGTCATGTTGCAGTTTACTAAAATAGCGCGGCTATCTGTATATGTGGTTAAAGCTAAATGTGGCCATTGAATTGAACGAGCGAGCGAAGCGAGGGAAGTTCTCAATTTCAGCTTGGGTGAAAATGCGTTCGTATACTGTCCGGCTGTTCTCCTCTATTTCTCAATCGATTCGCATGAAATTGAATGAGCAGGTTCTATGATAAAAGTTTTTTTTGCGTCGACACAGTTTTTTTTAATATGAATACAGGCCTACAGAGGCGTATGAAGACTATAGCACCAGATTTGAATTTCCTTAATTTTGCGTTGGTTTCGTAGAAAGAGGATACATGGAGTCCTAGCGAATTCCCGAAAGGGGCGGAGGTAAATTAACCTGAATAAATTGCGAATCAGACGACTTACATCCTAGACATCTCATGTCCTTACACTTTAGTCTTTATATATACGTGACGTCAGTTTCAGTAATTTTTTTAGTCAACCTGGTGACAACGGTGTGTGACTAAACTGGTGATAAACAATAAAAATCCGAAGGACAGGAAATATGACATTGTATCTCGTTCCCACTGGTTATTGTCTATGGATAAATCTTTATCTTTCATGTGTTTATGTGTGAGTGAGTCAACCTTTCACATCTGCCAAGAGATGTTCAAAAGTTTTAAATCATTCCTTCCATAGCGTAGCTAGGCTGGAGAGTTACGATTTATAAACCTCTGTGACGTCAATAAAGTTACCATACAATCGTAGCCCCGAGGTTTTAGTTCAGCCAAAACGAACTAGCTAATACGATTGTGTAACACCTAGCAAAAGGAAACAATTTGCGGCAATTCAGTCAAACGTTTGTATCCGTTTCTTTATCAGCAGCTTACCTATATTCTAAGTACCAAACAATTCCCCGGTCAGTAAACAAATAATTGAACTTCCTTCTATTGATTTCTTCATTAAACGGTGCCAAGGTTACGGCGAGTGCGACAATGACCAAGTTTTACAAAAAATGGGGCGTAATTATGAAAATCCGATTAAGTACGTTTTTCTTATTACAAATAAGCCTTTAAGCTTTATTATGTACTGTTGTTTGCGGAAAATCAGGGACGATTCTGCAACTTGTTCAAACCTCACCTCACTGTTCACCCACGAGTATACCTTGACACCCCGATTCATACTAAAGTAACTAAGCGTAATCAGGGGGCCTAGACAAGGTTACAATCGACAAGCGCTAACGCCAATAGAAAACTAATAAAATATGTGGGAATGACAGATGTTAACGAAAAGTGCTTCGTCTTGCTAGGCTTACATAGGGTTCTATGTATGCCTAGCAAGACGAAGCACTTTTCTTTAACAGAGCACATGAAACTTATGTTCCTGTGCCAGTTTTAGAATGAATGTGGGTATAAAACATCGACAAAATGTGATATCGCACAACACACTTCAACCCTGTTCCCTTAGTACGAGTCCCGACACCCACAGGAAGATGCTATTCTAATCCGACCCCACACGGACATGTATCTTTTGTGCGACCGCGCAAGGTTTTTTAAATTACAAATTGGATTACGTTTGGCCTTCGTCTAACCTGGCCCATATCATGGTCGGCCTTATCACACGATAAGTGACACGATAGAGCGTCCGTCACTGGCTGACACCGCTCTATCGTGTGACTTATCGTGGTCTGATGGAAAGTTAAGACCAGGCCTGATGAAGTGATGATTCACGCTCACCCAGAAAATGCCTGTTCGTCTTATCTATTTTAGCTAGTACTGTGCCATTTTGTGTTACCTGGATTACAACGCGGTGACTTACTTGAAATTTACGTGCGACTCACACTATGGAATGCATAGAATGAATGTTATCGGTTGCAATGCCTGCACTAGGCTCAGTGCACACGTGACACTTCCTGTCGTCGCTGCGTTTAGGTAAGCCTCTAAACATGATATATTATCATTCGATCTAAACCTTGCCATTAAAACACTTAGGCGGTTTTTTTAACGTGTTCTTTTCACGGAATCGGATTTACGCTTTCAAGACCGGGCGATCGCGTGATTACTGCCGTCACACTCCAAGTGATAACGACAAAACGTATATACCACATTGCGCGAATTCTCGTGGTATTAAATGACATAATTTGATAATTGCAAACGTATACTCGTAGAGTATAGAGAGCCATGGAGCGCGCCATGCTCGGCATTAACCTACAAGACCGAGTGAGGGATACTGAGATCCGACGCACTAAGGTATACGTGATGTCATAAACTCAAATGGAGTTGGGCAGGACATATTGCCAGGCTGCGTGACGGTGGGTGGACGAAAACGTTAACGGATTGGTGGCCGCTTACAGGAATAATTTACTTTAAAAACAAACTTTTAACCGACTTCAATTTAGTACTCGGCTAAGCCACGAGAACATTTCCTATTTTTTTTTACAATTTACCACATGAACTGATTTCCGATAGCAAATGCGTTGATTACTATAGAAAAAACCGAATCGCTGTATGTGCGCCGATAATATTTGAGGACTTCCATCGATTCCCCAAGATCATCACCAATGGCACTTCATTAGTTGCTATTTAAACGGACTCTTATCAGAACCTGTGACGTACTTTTGCACTTTTAAGTACATAATTGAGGAATTTGATAAGTCATTTGTGGTCTTCATCATCAATTCCTTGCCACCAGATTTATGATTCCGGATGTTATAACATGAGTTATAACCGAAAATACCAAAATCACTACACGCGTGGCTAATAAAATTGAGGAGATTCCTCAATTCCTCATGGATCCCATCATCTAACTGAATTTTGAAAAAATGGGACCCACCTGGTAGTACATACATATATACATACGAACAAAAAATTTTTTTTCGAATCAGCTCATCAATGACGGAGTGAGGTAACAAACATTTAAAAAAAATACAGCCGAATTGAGAACCTCCTCCTTTTCTTTGAAGTCGGTTAAAAAGAAGCGTCGGCCGTCCACCAGCTCGAGGGGTTGACGACGTATAAAAGACCGCGGGTCATTTCCGAAAGAGACTAGCGACCGGGATAAGCGGCGTACTCGAAGCGAGGCTTATATGCTCAGCAGTGGGCGATTACAGGCTGATAAATGATAATGATAAGAATAAAATAGAATAACTTTATTGCTTTTGATAAATGAAACGTATAGATTAGGTACACGTTAAAGTTCAGCATCATATAGTTAGTTAGCAGCCGTAGTACCGAAATATATCTTAACACGTCTTTATTACTAAATACCCGTTTTCCCGTAGGAATGAAGCATTTTCCCGTGGGAAAAAGTAGCCTATGTTCATCAGGGATAACGTCGGCTTCTAACGGTGAAAGAATTTTTCAAATCGGTAAAGTAGTTTCGGGGCCTATTCAATACAAACAAACTATCAAATCTTTCCTCTTTATAATATTAGTGTAGAAGTGTAGATGTAGATTAGTAAGGATGGTAACCATATGATGCTGTACCCCTGTGTAATTGACCGCCTCAAATGTATCTAATACTGTTGGTAAATGTACAGTAAGTATACCTACGCGGGCATACTGCTCAAAAGGGTCTACTCACGACTCTACGTAGTGAATAGGGACTGCGTGGATCATTTTGAGGGACTTCATTTACTTAATTGGTTACTTGTTCTCCTCACTGTAGAATGCAAGATACTGCAGACCAACATCATTTAACGAGCGAGCGAAGCGAACTAAGTGCTCCGTATCAGCTTGGGCAAAAATTATATCGTATGTCCAGATATCCCCCTGTCCGGTTGTCCGGCTCTTCTTCTCTACAGGTCGCATTTCTCAACCGATTCTCGTGAAATTGTGTGAGCAGATTCGTCAATTATATAGTTTTTTTGGCGATTGAGTTTAAGAAATTTTACAAAAAAAACTCAAAAAGACGCAAGTTTTACAAAGTTACATTAAGGTCGTTCAAATTTCGCGTTGAACGTCTTAAGGACTTACCTATATGTATACATGTAAATATATCGTCGCGAGGACCCCCTCATTTGCGTATGGGTCATGCCTAGCCAAATGACATAACTAGGAGACCGGTTACGTGTGCCTAAATAACTCGACTGCAATTTATTTTACACACCATAATACTACTTATTGCGACAAGCTTATGGACCAGAATAGCGTGATCACTCGCATGGAGTTATGTCGAATGGCTCGAATGAAGATTTTGGGGGATACCAGCGGCATTCAACTATTATGGTAAGTTATATGACAAGACCTGCGTCCTCTCCAATCTATTGCCTATTCAAAGCATCTTGATTGGTTGACCGTTCGAAAATAGGTCTTAGGGCTTTGTTATAGAGTGGACTTAGTCGATCATTGGATTGGGATGAATTGGATATTGTCTTTTATGATACATCTCAGGGAAATTACTTTCGTAGAATGGCGCTGTTCCAAGACACGTACACGACACTCAAGAACTCAATATCGAATGTGTTATTCGACTCAGTGCTAACTTCAGAAACTGTTTATGTTTGGAACCACTGTAGCAAAGTTCAAATTAAAGGTCAAATTGTTCTAATTTAGTCACCGAAAGAAACGGACGTTGGAATACGTTGAAGTGAGATATTCAACTCCCCCTCACTCAAACCTATTGCTGCATCCCTCTCGTCAACTAAATTAGGATGTGGTGTTCTAAAATTATAAACGAACGAATACTTACGTTTGCCGACGACAAATCGGCTAAACCGAATCAGTCCCAAACCAAACCAGCACGTCTATCATGGGACGGCCGCGACATACTCTCGATTTTGCTCGCACTATACCTCTTGTTCTAAGTTTTCTAATAAAAGATAGTAGGCGGATAGTGCGAGAAAAATCGAGAGAGCTCGCGCACCGTCGCGTGATAGCCGTGCAGCACGGTTAGCAGAAGACGGCACCGAGCTCACTCGCACTATCGGTCTCTCTCTTATTAGAAAACTTGGAAAGAGACGGAACCGTGCAGATCCGAATCGATGTCTTTCTATGCTATACTAAATATTGAGGGTGTAAGTATGTATTTTCTATGCTATACTAAATATTGAGGGTGTAAGTATGTATTGTTTTAAGTTGTGACGATCATCGATAGAGGAGACGAAATACTAAGACTGAGTGAGGTAAGTTGAGACAGGTTATAAATGGCATATATTAATTGCCATGCGACTGCATACGTTTGGCACAGTACAAGAAAGAAACGACCAGACATTACTTCGATATTTAAGCGTCTACTTTTGTACTTATGCCACTTTTGGAAGTACGTTTTTTTACGAGCGAAGGTGCGCCATATGTCAAATTAGTGTGCAAAGATGACTTTGGGGTGGGTCGCTCCTTCGTGAATTAATATATGTATATAATTTTATACAAATATTAATAATTTAACAGAGGAGGCCTGACACCCGTGCTTAAGGCGATGTGGGCTTACAGAGGCCGCCTTTTTAAATTTTTAAAAACCATCCCAGACGTAGAAAATAAAGTTTAAAAATCTGACAAAAATATATGTACTACTTAAGGATCTAATCTGGTCATAATCGCATTCGGTTACACGTTCTAATGAACTTCACTTGATAGAAAAAAAATCCAAAGTTACTCCTTTTTGTAAAGTTTATTCAATATTATGACTATACTATTGATATTTTCACGTACGTTTATGATTGGACAGTCTGTATATTTTCATCCAAATCGGTTAAGCCATTTAAGCGTGATTGAGTAACAAACATCCAAACATCTAATCTAAGCATCTTTAAAGCCTGCTCCACACTATGGGCCAAGCCCAAGATATATTCACGTCGCGCTCTACCGCATAACCGCGTCCTGTATGATGGGCGATGATGGGCCAATGTGTGGAGAATTCATAATAATAGTAGGATATCCACTCAGAAAGTAAATTCCTTACACGGGTGAAGACATTTTTGAAATCTGATAAGTCTTTCCGTAGCTCACCCACGACTGACAAACTTACGACGCTACAATCTCACAGACTTTTCCTCTTTATGCATACTAAATTATAAATGGGAAAGTCCGTATGTCTGTCCTTGTGTTACCTCTTCACACTTACCCCGCTAACCGATTTAGGTATATAAAATTTGGTATAAAGATTGTGTGAGTTTCGGGGAAGGACATAGGATAAATTTTATCCCGAAAAATCATACCCTAAGGGGGTGAAATGGGGGATGAACGTTTGTATGGAACTACGTTATAAACGAGTTCTACGCGGACGGTGTCGCGGGCAAAGGCTTGCAAATACATATTTATTAGAATAGATAAAATTAACAAAAAGCTTCGCTATGAAAGGGTAATCAGTCTATACCATAGACCAAACCATACCTGATTCGTAATTCATACACCGTATCTCTACACGTTGCCAACTCCGTGAGTCATTGTACGCACGGCTAGACCGTGGCACTCACTTCCGGCCCTGTGTTTCCTGGCCTCTTGATTTGAATAACTTTATTTAGAAACATCACAGACTTTTCTTTCATTTGCCATATATATATATATACATGTGTAACGTTGGCGACTCCATCTTTATTATTTATTTTATAAATTACGCCGAAAGAAAGAAGGCTTAAAAATTTGCAAATTCCACTCAAATAGTACAAAATAATTTGAAGATACAACCGTTTTAAAATTGCTTGAGAGAGAAAATGTTCGTAGTAAATGACAATCGTTTCCTGAGAAGGGTGCGTTTTGCGCAAAAGGGACACAGACTCCCTCTTAAAACTTTGGGCACTTATAACTTTGTGATTATTTATCGTCTTGTGTTAATTGTCTTCCATCCAACAATTATGTTTAATCCTTTTTCGAGAAAATGCAACATTATTGATTATTTATTTTATTTGCTATCATCATCCGTTTACTCGTACATTTATGCCATATACGAAAAGCTGATTAGGCACGCTGCAAAATTCGACAGCGATGCAGTGGACAATGTGTAATGAATTGAGGCTTTATTAGATAGATATGAAGGTTTTCCAATTGGCACTAGTGGACACCTCCTTAGTATTGGCTTTTATAACATTTCTCGTGCACCTTTCATTATTTAACGAGCAGTTTACTACAGATAGCTAGAGTGTTCAGTCCCTTTGCAGTAGAGAGAAACGTTGAAATTCCACGGACGCTTTTATTAATATACATTCCAATTAATAGTACTATTTATACCTACTCTTGTAAAGCGAGACTTTCCTCTTTAATCAAACAATCAAGACTGCACTTCGCCTGCATATCCCGTAAATTAGGAAAACTAGAGTTGGAGCCACAAGAAGGACTGTGACGACTTGATAATAGGAAGATGCCGGGAATCCATGCCTTATTTCTTACCTATTGATCAGGGATTGCTCCCGGGACTGGATTTTTTTGACCAGTCCCAAAATCTCCCGGGAATTTCGGGACTAGACACACAAATCCAGTCTCGGGAGCAAACCCTAGACGTGAGCGAGGATGGGCTCCTAAAAATTGGTTAGAGTCTTTCATTCTTAAAGTTACACTGCTTCTGGACTATCCCTGATAGTAAATGACCTGACCTGAGATGGAACCAGGGTAAATCAAGGAGCCGCGACCTTTAACGGAAACATTGACATTCAGGACTGGCACATTGGCGATCATGAAGAAAAAGGAGCACAACTGTAAGAATCAAAGACAGTTACCAAATTTTAGGAGCCTATCCAATTTTCACTCGCTTCGCACTGGTGGTAGATCGTTCAACCTACCGTACTCCTTCCTATGCGTATAATTTGTGTTTCGTAGAGGTATAGTCCTGATGGCGTATCCGACGACGCCGCTCCTTAAATTATTCTCTGATGAACACGTGTAAGTAGGGCTCGCAAAGCCGAACTCCGAAGATTCGATCTGTAAAGTTGAAAACTCTTACCTCTCCAAGATTGATGAACCCATGGTCCCTCGCCACGGCGTCCGCAGCCGTCGACCCATCAGGCACGTGGACGGCCCAGGTGGGCGTATAATGCGACCGCGCCGTGCTCAGCAGCGAAAGCGCGAGCAGCGCTTGCGCACACCACGCCATCACAACACTCTCAGCTAGTACTTATCAGCATGGCACACTCACAAAACTAAGTGTCTAGTCTTTAGCTGTAAATATTATATTTTCAGATAAAACCTGCGGAAATCAGGAGAGAAAGCGTTAGGCAGGCAACACTGGTTTTAGTGCTTTCTACGTCTAACGGTTTATCTGCCATTCAACTGACGCACGTTTTATCTGAAGATAAGAATAAAAACGAACGTTGTTGGCTGTAGCTTCTGATGTCGCGCAAAGAAATGCAAGTGCACCGGAGTTTTAAACTATAAACTTGTTGGAGGATCAATGAACCGATTCTGACGCAAATTGCGTGGACTGACGCAAGATTTACTAGCGGTGCGGAAACACAAATAAGATTTATGTTTGGACTCGGAATCAAAGACATTGCTACGTTAAATATTTGACACTAATGGTAGTTAAGGTAATAAATCTCCTTAATAAGATCATACTAATCACTGCGCATGAAAATGATTTGACGAGACTATCACAACCGACCTAATCTACTTTCCTTGGAATTCCTGGGTATTCTTTGCAGGAAATTCAACGCGTATGAACTCAATTCCAGCTAACAAATAACCTTATTCCTGAGCGAAAATTGCATCTGAGTTCCCTATTGATTGGCGCAACTATGACCTAGCAAAATACATCAGTGAATATCTCTGATGAGCTCCAATATCGACAACAGTTCGCTAAATAATTGGGTCAAGTATTCGACGAGGACAAACGCCTCTTGGCAAGTCCCTAGTTAGTGCCCATTAATCACAACTACGGTCTCATCGATACTCACAGCCTTTATTTACTTCAAAAGCATCTATTGTGTTTGAAGCATGCCCTTTTTCTGGGTAAACAAGATATGCAAATCATTCACCCGGAATGAGTTTCCTTTCTTTGCGGTAGTGAAGTTTAGCCATTTGTATGCTATGCGTGTGCCAAGATTAGCCGGGAATGGTGCGGCCCAGTTATAAAACAAATGACTGTGTTCTGCGTCCAAAGGGTCGCTTTAGAGAAGAGAAAAATCCAACCCATTATAAGGAATTATTTTAAGTCTCAATTCGCTAGGACACTCCAATAACCCTGTGTTATTTTTTTAAATATTTTCTTAATATTTTTAAGTGCCATAAGTTTTATATTATCATACCCTACCTAATGACAAGTCCAAAGCAACTTAATCAGTTTCAGTGTATTATACGTCCAGAACCCAGTTAGACTAATGTGTCATAGTAAGATTAAGAAGCCTTTATTTTGAATTGTGAAGTAATTAAATTTTATAGGGTCCACGGTGGGTCAGTATGCCTGTCAAATTATTGACTAAGGGTGGGTTGCACCGAACCGAAGCGGGGTTCGTTAAAAACCCAATAGTATGGAAAGTTTGACAAGTTTCTAAGTATGACAGCTCCCGGCGCCATTTTACATATTTATTTTAACGTGTTCTGTAATCGTAACTTGTTGCAACCCAGGGTGAACTGGGTGAACTGGGTGCAACTGTATAAATATTGAATAAATGGTTTACCGAACCTCAATGATAGTTCATAAAGGGCTAATTGTTAAGTAGGTTAGGCCCTTATAAATAGCGAAGTTGTAATAGCCAAGTACTGCCGCGTACAATTTCATGCGTCATTATTGCGACAGTAGAAATAACAGCAAAGGGAAATGCAAACGCAATTAAAACGTAGATGCTAGATTTTAATTATTGCGCGATAGCCAAAACGTCACAAATTACGTCAACTACTTACAACGTTATCATTTAGTGATAGTAATGCAATCAACGAAATACAATTGTTTAATTAAAATAATAAATTAAAAACATACCTACCTACATGATTGTCATAGGAAGGTTTACAGGATTGAGATCATTGATCTCTGTTTTTTGTTTCGGTAAACCGTTGATTTTTTTATTGTTTCAATGCCATAACAATAGGCGGATAGTTTACGTATCTCGTTAGAACAGCTATTTACTTGGCCGTAGTAGATTGTAGATACATATTTTAATTTTTAGTCGAAGTGATACCAAATTGGCTGGCAAGATCTAATTTTTGTTGAAATTTATGTTATTTAAACAGTTTTTAAGAAGAACTATAATATTCTTGCACATCAAAAAAAATATGCATCATATCCTCAATGGCATTTGGGTTGACTTAACAGCGTCTTAATAAGTAACATTGATTGTCTATAATGTGTTTGATTTAAACGAATCTATAATGGCCAAAATATTCAGACGAAACAAACATAATTTAAGATACGTTACTTAACTAAGAACTCGTGTTGTACAAGATTGTATGTACTATAGAGATAGATAGCAGTGTGATAAAGTCTCGTTAGTCATGTCGGTGTAATAAATAAGTTATTTATTAACTGACAATTAACCATTGTGGTCGGGAAAACGTTATTAAGCGGCCTGGTAACCCACTTTAAAAATGTCTTTTTAAATAACTAGACCAGACGATTGCACGCTTTGACCTGGTGTTTACAGTTACGTTTATTGCAATTTATTTGGTCTTATAAACATTGCATTACTCACAGTTCCCGAGTTTCAAACGAAATGACACAATTAAAAGACATAATCTTATCTGTGTTTCACCTGTATTGTAAACATTCGTTTGTGACGATATTTCGCGTGCAGCCAAAACGGATGGACGTAGGAATTTCGATGGGAAGGACCAAGATTCCGTGGCACTTAGACAATAGTAGCCGGTGAGAGTCGATGGGGAGCGTTCACCTCGCATCCCCGGTTATCATAATCCGGGACGTTAAAGGTTAATCCTCACGTGAAGATACAGCGACGCACTATGTTACACTGTGAAGCACTACAGTCATTATTGGTCTCGGCACGACTGTCAACTGACGCGTGAATTCCGTTGGGCGGGCAGACGACACGACTGCCGCGGACGGACACGTGATGCTGACTGGCGCGTGTGATCTCGGTCGCTCACCGCGATTGGTTCGGGTGCGAGACGACGCAGTGTTGCCGTTCCGCGCGTTTTAGCAGAGTTTCGGTATTTTTTTTATGATACGGCTGTAATATTTTGAAGGTAATTATCGGATGCAAAAAAGGGAATTCATATTCAAAATAGGATTAGCCTGAAAGCAATTAAGGCGTTGCAATGTATTAATCGATGCTTTGCAACATCGTCAAGGCAAAAATAGTTTGTTTTTCCTTCTACATGCCACCGTCATCAAGTTGACAGTTAGCTCTCATCTTAACCCTTTGACCGCTTTTACTTTCGTGTCAGAATGTGACGTACACGCCAGCATCTTGACAGTTAAAGAGCGAATGTGAAACTTGTCTGACAGTAAGAAAATTGTTTTGACAGTGTCCGCCATAACCACTTTAAAGGTTGTTGGCGTGGTGGGCACGACAGCACTCGACCACTTTAGTGGCTCTCGGCGTTCAAAGGGTTAAGAAAGCTAGGTGGCAAATGTATCGAAACTCGGCAAGCATATACCTACGAAGCTGAAAGTCTTGGGTTCGAATCCCGGTAAGGGCAAATATATGTGTGATGAGCATGAATATATTTGTTTCTGAGTCATGGATGTTTTCTACGTATTTAAGTATCTATTATGTATATCGTCGTCTAGTACCCATAACACAAGCCTTATTGAGCTTACTATGGGACTAGCTCGATTTGTGTAAGATTGTCCCTTTATATTTATTTATTTTATTTATACCTATCAGCACATTTCTTGGATGCGTAGGGTCATTCAGGAGGTTACGCGACCACCTTCGGTTAGCGACCACCTGAAGGAGAGGGTTTTTTCTATTGAAGATACCATCAATTCTGCAGACCCTATGGAGACAATTAGTTGTACATGCATTTTATTGTTGTTTTAGAATAGAAATCTACTAAAAAACCGAGAAAAATATCCTTTCAGTTCACAAACTCTGCTAAGTGGTCGCCAACCGGCACATGAAATTAGGTGGTCGCTAACCGCCGAAATGACCCTACCTACTCGCGCAGCCGTAGCTGATCTTCTGCGAAGGATTAATATTTGAGTACCTAGGTACCTATACGTGCATCTGCATCCAGAATCCAGGTTGGACGGGGCAGGTGGTGAACGATTTCGGATGGATATACATAATACAGTCCTAGACTCTACACGCAAAAAGCGCGCGCGAACTCTCTCGATTTTTCTCGCACTATCCGTCTCTTTCTTATTAGAACACTTAGAATAAGAGCTTATAGTGTGAAAAAATCGAGATTATGTCGGGGCCGTCCCATGATAGACGTGCTGGGGACTGCGTTTGTCGGGCTCAAAATCATTAATATCCATCATAAATCATCATATTATATGTGTGGCCGACGCGTCGCCTTGCGTCGCGTCGCGAGCGACTCTTGTCGCAGTGGGGCGACCCTCGTCGCGGGGCGACGGGCGACTTTATCGCGTCGGCTGAGTGGGTTCGTACGCCTAGAGTCTTCAAGCGTACGCCACTCGCCAGACACCTAACAGACCGTGCGTATATGGGGCGACCCTGCAACGGCCTTCGATAGCCCGAAGGCCAAGACTCCCTAACCAAGGGTAGAAGAAAGGAAACAAGAACTCTGATAATAAAATGAATGTATATTATTGATTGACTTATTAATTAAACTTTCCCTAGTTAATAAAACTGATATAAAGTCTCCCTAACAGTTGGAGCTTTTTATGACCTACCTAACGACATATAAATCTAGATTCTACTGTAACAGGTTGCAAAATGGTCGCTTTGATTAACCAGAATGATAAGCCGAAATTACGTAATAAATTTCTTAATCAAAAATTAGTATGGAATAATAACGACCAATCAGCGCCCGGCGGGCGGAGCTTGACGTGTGTTCTCTCTACGGTCAGACACTCGGATATACACAATTTCTTAGTGGCTTTCATTATGGTAATGCTTTCTTAATACAGTCTCAAAATATGATCTTTAAAACATGTTTTGGCCTATATGCCTTAGGTATATACTCGTTATATTCTTTTGGGTGGTAACTAAGACTTTTATTTATTCATTTACATTATATTTATTCATTTTTGCCTATTAATTCCTTTGTTATTGGTTAACATGTTATTATGTACTCGAAGCTATGTAAAATGGGGTAAATAGTGGGATTTCTTTATTTACTTATACAATCTAGGTCATTACAGTCTAGACATTGATTCTGTTACCTCTAAACGTGATCTTGCGGTCCCATCGTTCACAATATGTTTAGTTTTTTTTTCACGGCTTTTCCCGCACATCATGCTTATTTAAAACACTGTAAAACTATGCATGTTTTGGTATAACAAATATACGTGTACCCTCTTGCCCTCGGCTTGAACACGCAACGTATGTCTCTCCCTGTTACACTACGGTGGTAAAACAAGGAGTGATACATTCCCTGTTTTACCACCGTGACTGAGTAATGTACTATTAATGTTACCCTAGGCCGTAAATGTTAAGAACCCGATAAAATCCAGCCTTCTGACCAGATGAATCCTACTAAATTATTAATGTGAAAAATGTTGGATGTTTATTGTTTATCACGCTTAAACGGCTCTACCGATTTGGATGAAATTTAGCACGAAGATAGTTTATAGCTTAGATTTAAATCTAGGATAGTTTCTATGCCGGGTCCAGGCAGACAAAGTCACGGGCAGAATCTATTATTATAACTACGAAATTTTGGATATTTGGATGTCTGTTACTCAATCCCGCTTAAACGGCTCAACCGATTTGGATGAAATTTAGCACGAAGATAGTTTGTAGCCTGGATTAATATATAGAATAGTTTTGCATACTGGGTCCACGCAGACGTAGTCGCAGGCGCAGGCTAAAAAATAAGTCGTAATTTAAATTACTACTCCATAGTTATAAGGGAAATCGACAAGACTCGAGGATCTTTATTGCATCACCCCAAGTAGGTACACAATGTAATATTATTGGTTAACTCTAAGATCCTGCGTTAGTAATGAAAGGCTATTCGGGGACATATTATCCCTAGTCAGGTAGCTAGTTAGGGGAACATCGCTAACGAGTGTGCCGACGTCTTAACGAGCTGGAATCGGTCTAATCAGGTAAACTAGTTACCTGCTCCGAAGAAAACAACGACTATTTGATTGCGACCAAGTCACTACGGCAAACAGATTCACAGATGCCGAACGACATTTTAAACATTGCGTCTCTCGGGATCAAAAACTAAATATCAATATGATGGTCATAAGATATCTCAGTTCTATATAAACACGTGATATATTTTTCCTAGCTCCCATGCATTTCCCACGAAGCATACCTACCCGTAATTCGTTAAACCAAACTAAAAAATGTTTTGTTCCTTTCTACAAACGAATTACGACATAGTTACTTATGAGTTAAAAGTATTCTGTTTGAATAAGGGTCTACCGATCAAAATCAAAATCATCACTGGTATTAATAGAGCCCTCGCAGACTGTAGACTTTTAGTCGGCTGATAATTTGGTCGGGCTCTTAATCAGTATTCAGATGTATGGTAGTGCGCACATTACAATGATACCTACACATATCATGCATACATCAAACTATCGGCCGATTAAAAGTCTGCAGTCTGCGGGGCCTCTAAGAGCAGACTGCTTATAAACGCTGAATGCGGGTGGCGTAGGAATAGGACCGATCGTTGTGGCACTCTTTGGGGGAGGCCTATGTCCAGCAGTCGACATCTTTCGGCGGATATGATGATGAATATTATTAATTTAATGTGTTAGGATGTTTGTTACTGACTCATAACCAGCTGAAAGGATCGAGTCTTTCAACCTTAAGATGTGACCCCCTTGGGTCTCTATTGTTTCCCATAAAATTTAAGATCCGATTTTTTCAGTCCATAACGTTTTCCACCATATTTTTTTCTAGTCATATTGTCGAAAGTCATAAAATTTAACAATATACATTGGTGTTCCGATTTTTGCAGGTCATCATTATTGTTAGTCATAAAATTGGTTAGCCATAACGTTCAATGTCCCGGTGGTATGCAACGACATAATGTTACAGGCAATAATCTAGTTTGTAATAATTATTGTAAGATATTTTTTCGCAAGTCATAATGATTGGTAGTCATCTGATTAGTTAGTCATATCATTCAATTTCACGGTGGTGTCACTCTTCATAATGTTAAAGCCCATAAACACACTTCTAGAAAAATAATAAAATACATGTTTTTTTACTACCAAACGTTACTGAACGCGTTCTTCCAGACTGCTTTATAACATACCCACATACCCATTAATTATAATTAATGTGGGTACTTTGGCAAAAATAAAGAGTGATGCGATTGAAAGATATTTATGCCGCTCACTGTTTTGTTTAGTGGTCAGAATACGTTAAAATAAGTTTGTTTTGTTTTGAAACTTTTTTCTCGAAAATCAAAAATGGCCGAAATATTTGACCCGAAAGTTAGGAAAAATATGTACTTGTCAACATTTCGATGAATGTTGTGTCATTATTGGTTCTGGCGCTTCGCCGGCCGCTGCCGCGGCACGCTCGCTTCGCTCGCTCGGCTCGCGCGCTTAGGGTCACGGTACAACTAACACTCCTCCTCGCTTCGCTCGTCGTCGTACCTACACCGACCTGCCTTAGAAGTCTTGAATCTTGGCCATTTTTATTTTCAGAGAAAAAGGTTCTAATAAAACATGCTTATTTAAATGTATTCTTTACGAAACAGTCATAAACCCTTCGCGCAGTAGTACCTAGTACCCCTTTCAAATGTATGTCTAGAAATGTTTCTGAGTAATTATCTATATGACTTTGGATGTTATAGATTTGGTCTCTTAGACGTAATTCACTTTAGGCATTAAAACGGTATGAATAGCAATCATTAGTACGTTGAAATATATGCCTTAGAATATTTATGAATAATTATCGATAGACCTTTGATCGTTATGGACATAAATTTCAGACTTTTGTGATTATAATACTTAATATTATGGGTCATTAATGTTAGAACTACAAAACATTATACTTAACAAAGATTATGACTACTGATGTTTATGTCTATAAATTATATGGATATCAATTTCTGACTATTGAAATTCGGAACAATAAGTTTATGGGAAACAAAGGGACCCCGACCGCGACCCCCTTACTATAAAATCCGACCCCGTCCCGGACACCCGTGACGGACGCTCTATCTAGTCACTTATCGTGTGATAAGGCCGACCATTATTACGGAGTCTGTCGCGCTGAATATTGAATCCTTATATCATTTTAACTTCAAGATCACTTGCGGTCCCCAAGAGGCTGTGAGATTTGCGCTGTAAAACTCGCGAGCTAGTCTTCTTTTCCTTTTTTAGGGTTCCGTAGCCGAATGGCAAAAAACGGAACCCTTATAGATTCGTCATGTCTGTCTGCCTGTCTGTCTGTCTGTCTGTCTGTCTGTTCTTCCGTATTTCACAGGCATGTTACTCGAAAACTATAAGGTATATTTGAATAAAACTTTGAGGATAGGTGTATTGTGTTAACCGCTATATAGTTTTATAATTAAATTTAAAAAAAAATTTAGGTGTGCACTCCCACATAAAACTGAAAGTCAAAAAATTCTTTTTTCATTGCAGGCCCACGTGTGGCACAACAATCGATAGGCCTTTCAAAATAAATATAAGGTTTATCAGCAATTTTTTTGATTAAGTTAATAGAGTCGGAGATAATCGCCCCGAAAGTCACTAAAATTGCCCCCCCCCCCCCCCCCCGTAATTTTTGAACCGTAACAAGAACATAGGACTTATTATTATTAAATTCATCCACTGAAAATAAGATCGGTTCAAAGGTTTTCGAGATATTTCTAAAAAACTGCCTTCCTTGAAGAAAAGGACGTAAGTGCCGTAAGATTTCAGTAACGATACCTTTTTAATAGGCTCGGAACCCTTGTTGTGCGTGGTCGGACCACGCACAACAAGGGTTCCGAGCACTGGCCGCTCTTTTCAATTAAGTATGTTAAACTAAATCGAAAAAGAAAAACTACATAATGACATTGGCGACTTACACTGATGTGGTCGCGCCGCTACGTACAGTCACCGGCATCAATATCTGCCGAAACAAAGCGTGCAAAAATATCTGACACGTCCTTATGGCATTAGACATAGAGTCGTGTCAGATATTTATGCGTGCTATGTTGTGGCAGATCTTATTGCTGGTGACTGTACATCCCCGGCCCCGGCCGGTATGTATTACATCAAAGCGCTTACATTCTATGTAAGCGCTACTTTCTATCGCAGCGCGTCGCATGCGATAGAAAGGGATGGCCACGTTTAGGCTCGGCGTACCTAAACAGAGAACCTTCTACTCATTTATTCTATGATAATTGCACCTGCTATAGCCGTGCTGTGATAGCCGTGCCGCATTATTATCTAACACAACAAAGCGCATATATATTCTGACACCAGTCTAATATGTCAAGGGCGGTTGCCCGCTTTGTTATTGCAGCATATGGCTATCACAACGCGGCGCGCGAGCTCTCTGGATTTTTCTCGCACTATATACCTCATTCTTAGTTTTCTAATAAGAGAGAGACGGATAATGCGAGAAAAATCGAGAGAGCTTGCGCGCTGTCTTGCGATAGCCGTGCTGATATTTAGGATGGTAACTAAACTGGCACTCTCATATGACGATTTACGATTTGATTTTGTATGGTAGCTCTGGGCAAATAGAGTATATTTTTGAACGAGCAAGCGAAACGACCGAGTTCTCCGTTTCAGTTAGGGCAAAAAAGCTTTCGTATGTCTGTTCCCCACAGTCCCCGTCCCCGTCTGGTCGCATTTCTCAACATAATCGTGAATTGACAACATTTCCTTTCATAAACACTTCAATATGAATGTATGATTCAAAAGCATATTGCCTCCTGAACACTATACTATATCTATAAAAGAAAAATACAGAAGAAAGAAGAAAGAAAGAAAATATAGCTTAATAAAATAGTTAAAAAACAAGCTCAGCTGTCACAAATTTGAATTTGACATCACTACATTTGGTAGATTTGTGCTGTTTGCAGCACTACTTATAGCCGTTGGGAATCCTCATATCAGTAGTCCTTTTTCGGCGCCAAATATGTAGTCAATGTTTTTTATCGTCCCGATCTTCCGTCGTATCCGTGTGAATGCAAGGTGTCGTATCACAGCCAAATTCGTCGATAAAATCGTTTCTTCTTAACAAATAGTACAATATAAACAAACAACACACCACAGACCTACTCCAGTGACAATGGCAAAGTCAGATGTCATTTAAGTAGATCACTTTTTTCTCGATCGTGGTAAGACTAGGTAAAGGCTGCGTAGTATTGGAGTTACGCCTTTTTAGAATAAGTAAATATTGAAAAATTAACAATTTAAATACGAACCCTAGAAAAATAAATATACTATCAGCGTATTTGTCTTTTTAAACCAAATACACAGAACCAATAAAATTTAGGGCTCAAAAATATGAAATGTTGCCAATTGTTGTGAGCAGAGGTCTACTTATCTACACTATTCTACACTAATAATGTAAAGAGGAAAAGTCAGTGCGAATTGTAGCTTTGGAAATGTAAGTTTGTATGTAATACGGAATCTCCGAAACCGCTGATCCGATTACAAAAATTCTTACCTGCGTATAGAATAGACTTTCTGGATGGTTATATGGGCTATATTTTGTCCGGCGGGTTTGCCTGCGTTCTTTATAATACGCGTGCCAATCCGCGCGGGTAGCTAGTAGGTTTTTTACAAGCTTTTTACAAGCTTTTAATTACTTTCACCTGTCCCGTTGTCTGTCTGTACTCAAATCTTGCAAGTTAAATTTGACCCACTTCCCGGTGACCGATTGAGCAGAAATTTTGGGTATAAGTATAGTTTGGGTGACAATTCAATATTATGGTACCATCGGGCTGATCTGATGATGGAGACAGAAGGTGGCCATGGAAATTCAGTATTTAACCAACGTGACCCCGTTGAGTTTGGGCTCGTTATCGTCTCAATGAGTAGATGATGATGATGGTATACAGAAAAGTACGGCCATAATAGCTTGTACCAAAAATGAAATTTTTGTCAGAAACTTGTTTTATAGACAGTATTGTTAATATTTCGGTTGGCTTGTTAAAGTAGCTAAGTAATTATGTCAATGTAGAGTAGGTCAAAAAAACATGCACGTTTCGACTCTACTATTTTTATATTATTAAAGCTTTTAAAGTGTAAGTATTTTTATTTGTCCATATTATTACAGATGCATCATCTACAAACTACAACTACATTACACTACCATTCGACAAGCAATCCAACAATTATAAGTATGTACAGTTTAACTATTAAGTGCCGCACATTGTCCATTGTCCATTTTCCAGTGCCTATCGCGCGACACGAATTGACCAAAACGTTATTGCGGCACTTGGTAATTAAACTAATTATTGCTGCACTAGTGCATCGAACGTTCGATCGCTAACCAACGCACGTACAAACTACAAACGTAATGAGCGCCATGCCTTCAATCTAAATCTCTCTAAATTACTCTTCGTTAATTTTATCTCCGCATTTCGACGAGCTCTCAATGACTACACCACCAAAACTGAAATGATTGTTGTGCCCAAAATACGGGGAATTGGACATCCGAATCTACAATTCGCAACCAATTATTATAAGATTTATATCATATCCTTGGACTGTAGGTATCTATGGACGACAACATCAACACGCGACGGCAGAGCTACGCATCGCGCCATACGGAGATTATACGTAAGAGAAATATGTGATTATTTATAAAGACTTAGATTGTTTAAAGTAATAAAGAACCCGTAGTTAGAATCCCCATAGTAATTATTTACATAAAACACCCTCTCATAGCATTCATTTGATATTGTATACATTAAAGTAAAATCCCAGTACAAATTGTATTAGAAAGAGAGAGGAGATGTTGCCTATGCGCGAGCGCAGCGCAGACTGGCCGCCATGGAGGGGAAGGGTGTATCGCGCCAACATGACCGTAACGAGAGCCGCGGCCACCGAGCCTGAATTAGAATTTAGTACGGCGCATTTTCACTTTACAATTAATATGTTTACGTTTATACCTTTACAACGGCTCATCGTATCAGAATGATTTATATATTGTTAGAAAGCTTATTAAAAGTTCTATTAAATGTTTAAACTTACAAATAAGTAAACTCAGTAGGTTCAGCGCAAATGATGAATAAGTGTTAAGAAAGGGACCGAATTACGGTTTGCCCGATTTCCATGTACGATTATTCAGATAAGAAAATATTTACGAACCCTACTGTACTTATAAGATCTCAAGCCATATTAGAACTTTGTAAATCAGCTTAGACTTCCGCCCATTAATATGTATAACATCCCAATAACATCTTGCAATGTAAATTAGTCAAGTCAAAGTGGGCGTAACTTTTATTGTCTCACTCAGCACGTCTTGCTCGCCCACTAGCAGGTATAAATAGCAGGTACGGCCCGGAACAAATCAGTTGCCTTGCGAGTAGTTTAGAGTCCCAATGTTCGCCCAACCTCCTCAACACCGACGAAGCCCACATTAGTAGGGTCGATTCCGAGGTGGACAGGAGATCGCGTCTCCCCGTAACTTCACCCATTTTACCGGTGTCGGTTAAGGAAGTCAGTGACCTTGTCAGGCGTCTCCGTATTAGGAAGGCTCCGGGTGCGGATGGTCTATCCAATCGCATCCTGAAACTTCTCCCCGAAACCCTCCTCCTCCTTTTGGTCGGCATCTTCAATGCCGCACTGACCAATGCTCACTTTCCAGCCGCGTGGAAATGTGCAACGGTCATAGGGATAGCGAAGCCCGGCAAACCCCGGACCTCGCCTGCCTCTTATAGGCCGATCAGCTTACTTAGCTCCCTTGGAAAGCTATATGAGCGGATCCTTCTCACGAGAATTCTCAGATTTACGGCTGAGAATAACCTCCTCATCGATGAGCAGTTCGGTTTTAGATCCGGACACTCATGCGTCCAACAGGTGCACCGCGTCACGGAGCACGTGTTGGATGGTTTCTCTCGATTCCAGGGGCTCAAGACCGGTGCGATCTTTCTCGACGTAGCGAAAGCCTTCGACAAGGTCTGGCATAACGGGCTTGTATACAAGTTATACCAGCTCGGAATGCCGGACAGACTCGTACTCACAATACGAGATTTTCTCAGTGACCGAAGCTTTCGATACCGACTGGAGGGAACGTATTCGGACCCACACCCCATCCGGGCCGGAGTCCCGCAAGGCTCCGTGCTCTCTCCCACTCTCTACTCGTTATTCACAAACGACATTCCCAGGCACCCTAAGGTGCAACTGGGGTTGTTTGCGGATGACACCGCGCTCTTTACGACTCATTGTAAGTACGCTACTATCCGGCGATACCTCCAAGAGGCAATCTCCGACCTAGGTCGTTGGTTTAATCTTTGGCGTATCGAAGTCAACCCGGAGAAAAGCACTGCAATAGTCTTTCATCCGTCGGACTGCATTAGTACAGAAAGGCGGGTGGCTCCGATCCAGATGTTTGACCGACCCATCCCCTGGGTCAACGAGGCCAAATATCTTGGAGTGACCCTCGACAGGAGACTGACTTTCCGTAGCCACATCCGTAGGGTACGCAACCGCGCGTTGTTCGTGCTAGGAAGGCTAGGGCCGATGATCAACGAGTTTAGTAAAATGTCACTTAGGAATAAGCTGACACTCTACAAGACTTGTGTTCGTCCAATCATGACATATGCAAGTGTAGCATTCGCTCACGTGCCTATGTCATCGCTCAAGCCACTTCAGGTCATTCAGAATCGTTTTCTCCGAAGGGCGACTGGTGCCCCGTGGTACCAATCGAACCTCAGCCTGCACCACGACATGGAGATTAGCACCATGTATGGTTTCTTTAAGCAGGCTGCCAGACGTTATTTTGATAACGCTCCCCACCATAGGAATCCGTTAGTTAGGAAGGCTGCTGACTACGTCCCCATCCCTCCCCCCTCTGTCGTTACTCGGCGCTCACTGATTAGGGGCCGCACGGTCCGGCGTCCTAGGCACACACTCACGGACCCGGACGACGAAATCACAGCGTCCATCGAAAGATGGAACGCTGCGCTTTCGGCGTCCAACACATCGCGTACACTTCAGCGTTCCCGCCGGCGGGGACGTCCACCGCGAGACAACACAGACACATACAGTCCGCTTTCGTCCCGGTACCGCCGCATACCGGGTAGAGTCAGTCCGACGCAAGTCGGGCCTAGCTGAGTTTCTTGCTGGACTCTTCTCAGCTAGGCTAGGTTTTAGCGAACCAGCGATAAAACTCCCAGTAGTTCGATACCACTCACACCCCAGATTCGGTTGATACCGTTCAACCAATCTCACTGGAGCGCAAACTCTTAGAGTATTCCAGTGTACAAACTTCCCCGCGTGGTCGTGCCGGAGGCTTCCCCTGGATTTTCCCCAGGCCACCCTCCAACCACGCAGTTCGACCGCTATATTGGGTCCGTCCTATTATAGCAACAGTCAGGTTCAAAAAAAAAAAAAAAAAAAAAAAAAAAAAAAAAAAAAAAAAAAAAAAAAAAAAAAAAAGGAACAAATCAGTGTGTGTCAATCGGAGCCTCCTGGAAGTCACAACAAGAAGAAGAAGAAAACTACAAAGTAATAGGAAGTTAGGGACTTGTAATCAAGTCACTTAGGGCAGTGATAGGGCAGTTAGGGAAAAGTAAATAAAAAGTCTATTTCTCGTTATTCCTTCTTTTATTTTGGTAACATCGATTACCCAAAGTGTCTGAGGACACGGGCGAAGCCCAAACACACCATTCGGGCGCCGAGTGGTAGTACGCGCTGTCCGTACACATAGGGGCGGAGCTCGTCCGTCGCCGACTTGTGTCACGGAGCGTGGTCGACGCACTGTCCGAGCACATAGGGGCGGAGCTCGTCCGTCGCCGACTTGTGTCTCGGCACTAGGTCATTCTTAGGTGACTGTGAGGGGCGAGCATTGCCGCGGCCGGTAGCGCGCGCGCTCACTCGCCCAGCCGACGCCGCCGAGAGCGGACGTCGCTCACAGTCGTTTTGGTCCTTCGAGCCGGATCCGCTGGATCCAGATTGTGTTTGACGTACCAACGGGACGTCAGAAGTTTTCAGGGCACCAGGTTACGGGCCCATTATACCACCCGGGAGGCATACGCGCAAGTCAGAGCGCATGTGTTTGAAAATTCGTGTGAATTATTAGAAGAATTGTTGTGAACTATGTACGAGATAGCCGCCATGAGTACGGCATATGAGAGCAAAATGTGGAATAAATATACCCCGATGTCGGAATCCAGGAGAAGGCCCACACTCAACGCGACATCGGGCCGTGACAGATGCAAAAGAAGGAAATTATGTAATACAGAGACAGCCGCCGCGCAAGCACGCCCGTGGGGCAACTACGCCGACACACGGCGAGAAGGGTTCGACGAGCCATTAACAAAAGTGACTGCGAGATATTTCGAAGCCCTTCTAGATTTCGAAAAGAGCGAACATTTAGCCGAGATATTGGAGGCAGAATACAGGAAACAAGCAGAGTTCGAGGTACAACAGAAACTATGTGATATAGAGAGTGAAGAATTGGCCGAAGTATTGGAGGCGGAATTCAGGAAGCAAGCAGAATTCAAACTACAACATAAACTATATGATATGCGAAAGGAACTCAATAGACAGCGTGCCTTGGCAAAAAGGTTCCGAGAAGAGTCCGAGTGTTTAATAAGGGACGAACGTTCAAGCGGCGGCACAGTAGAAAAACGAATAGAATCTGAACAAAATAAACACTCTAGCACAAGCAAAACTACGAGGCCTCAGCAAAAGGAGGCCCATTATAATGACGGCCAGTCACATAGGCACCTACAGACCGTAGGTTGCGGTGCCACATCAACGGGACTCGTCGACACGCGCGCAAATTCGACGCCCACGGTGCCGAGCAGCACCGAAGACATCACCATGTCAACGACCATGGCGTCAGGGGACGCCATGGCCCACCTCATCAATGAACCAGCCGACGATCGCCCGTGGTTGGTTGCGGTCATCAACGCCACTAAGCCGACCCGCTGTCGCCCGCGGCGCCGCAGAACTAAAGCATCGAAATACGCCGGCGCCACATTACCCTCCATCTCAGAGGAAGACTTTCCTACCGCGGCGCCTGAGCACGCCGCGGTCACCGCTGCCACTATACCGACCTGCGGTCGCCCGCGGTCGGTCACGCCGGTCAAGATATCGACCCCCGGACCAGCGGAGTCGATCACAAATACAGCGCCCGAGTACGCTGGCGTCACTATGCCCTCCGACCCGGAGGGAGCCACTCCTACCAGGGCTAGCGAGCCCACACCGACCCCCGGACCAGCGGGGTCGAATTTGACTACAGCTAAAGAAAACTCCGCACGCAACGAGCCTGCAAGGGCCAGTACACCCACATTGACCTCCGGACCAGAGAGGTTAATCTTATCCGCGGCGCCTGAATACGCCGCGGTCTCCGAGCCTGAAGGGGCTAGAACGCCCATCATCCAATCAACTCGAGGGCGCAAGCGGCGCCTCGACTACCCACCGGCCCTCCGACCACTGGACGTGTCGCGAGAGGCGGCGACTAAGCGTGTCGCCTACATAACTCACTGCAGGAGCCAGCGACCGGCACCATCTGCCGGCCATTCACGCACAGCGCCCGAGAGCGCCACTGGCAGCGAGTCTGCCGCCACTGCCGTCACTACAAGCGGCGGGACATCGTCGGTGCGACGGCGCAAACGGCGCCTCGCCGACCCATCGGCCCTCCGACCAACACATACGTCGCAAGAGGCCGCGAATACAAACGTCAAAAAGAGCAGCGGGAACCCACAGCCGGCACAGCTTGCCGGCATCATCAAACAACCACCGGAGCCGCCGGAGCCTCCAAACAATACGGCGCCTAGAGGGCCCGTCTATTATCGCCGGAAGAAAGTAAAAATTAAAATAGGTCATCACCGACCCGCAAGCCTACATCGTGATAAAGAACATTGGCCGCCAGTAGCAAAACTGACACAAGTTAGTGCGCAATGTTAAAAAGTCAATCAGTGAAAGTGACTAAGTGATAACACCGTTGCAACCAATAGTGCGAGGCTTCGCCTCACACTAAAGGGGGAGAATTATGGACGACAACATCAACACGCGACGGCAGAGCTACGCATCGCGTCATACGGAGATTATACGTAAGAGAAATATGTGATTATTTATAAAGACTTAGATTGTTTAAAGTAATAAAGAACCCGTAGTTAGAATCCCCATAGTAATTATTTACATAAAACACCCTCTCATAGCATTCATTTGATATTGTAAACATTAAAGTAAAATCCCAGTACAAATTGTATTAGAAAGAGAGAGGAGATGTTGCCTATGCGCGAGCGCAGCGCAGACTGGCCGCCATGGAGGGGAGGGGTGTATCGCGCCAACATGACCGTAACGAGAGCCGCGGCCACCGAGCCTGAATTAGAATTTAGTACGGCGCATTTTCACTTTGCAATTAATATGTTTACGTTTATACCTTTACAACGGCTCATCGTATCAGAATGGTTTATATATTGTTAGAAAGCTAATTAAAAGTTCTATTAAATGTTTAAACTTACAAATAAGTAAACTCAGTAGGTTCAGCGCAAATGATAAATAAGTGTTACGAAAGGGACCGAATTACGGTTTGCCCGATTTCCATGTACGATTATTCAAATAAGAAAATATTTACGAACCCTACTGTACTTATAAGATCTCAAGCCATATTAGAACTTTGTAAATCAGCTTAGACTTCCGCCCATTAATATGTATAACATCCCAATAACATCTTGCAATGTAAATTAGTCAAGTCAAAGTGGGCGTAACTTTTACTGTCTCACTCAGCACGTCTTGCTCGCCCACTAGCAGGTATAAATAGCAGGTACGGCCCGGAACAAATCAGTGTGTGTCAATCGGAGCCTCCTGGAAGTCACAACAAGAAGAAGAAGAAAACTACAAAGTAATAGGAAGTTAGGGACTTGTAATCAAGTCACTTAGGGCAGTGATAGGGCAGTTAGGGAAAAGTAAATAAAAAGTCTATTTCTCGTTATTCCTTCTTTTATTTTGGTAACATCGATTACCCAAAGTGTCTGAGGACACGGGCGAAGCCCAAACACACCATTCGGGCGCCGAGTGGTAGTACGCGCTGTCCGTACACATAGGGGCGGAGCTCGTCCGTCGCCGACTTGTGTCACGGAGCGTGGTCGACGCACTGTCCGAGCACATAGGGGCGGAGCTCGTCCGTCGCCGACTTGTGTCTCGGCACTAGGTCATTCTTAGGTGACTGTGAGGGGCGAGCATTGCCGCGGCCGGTAGCGCGCGCGCTCACTCGCCCAGCCGACGCCGCCGAGAGCGGACGTCGCTCACAGTATCTTTCAAAGGCGCGCTCTTCATGATCCTATAGTGCAGAGATACTCAACCTTTTTTCTATGAGAGTAGCACACACATTCTAGCTAAGAAGCTCCGGGCCACATGGTAACAATTTATGGTTTTTATACAGGCCATTCGTTCATGTTTGTTCACCGCCGGAGGTTCAGGCCTTCATTGCTTGGGGCAGATGACAGCACAGGTGTGCTTGGGCGCAGTCGGCATCTGCATTGTTGAGACTAGACGCGGCCGCGCTGTACCTGCTTGCACAATGCTCTCATTATAACCTATACTTTTCCACTACATGTATGCAATGACTCTAGTACTTAGGATACGTGGCCAAGCGAGAGCCTGGAAAACTCATTGTTATGTGATTAAGTTTCTGTCAAAAATGTAATTTTGGTACTTATAAGCTTTTATTGCCGACAGTATTGTTTTGGATACCGTCATCAAATACTCATTGAGACAATTCTAACGAGCCAAAATCAACGGGGTTACGTCGGTTAAGTACTGTGTTAACGCCCAGCGTATGTGTGCTATGCAAGCACAGGCACACACACACTCACATGCGTCAGCGACCAGCCAGCGCGGACGGGACCGCGCCCCACTCTCAATTATACATCTACCGAGCGAATACGTTATTTTTTATGTAAAACTTTAATTGAGTAAAGGGAGTCAAAATTCAAGAATTTCTTCATTATTTCTCACCTCCGTCCACCGCCTGAACGACTACTCGCTCCTGTTTCATCATATGGTCCCACGAGCCGAATAAAGAAAAACCACACCCATACATCGTGCACAAGGGAACAAAGGATCGCGAACAGTTAACGGGCGGTTACGTGGACAGTTCGAGAAAAGGAGTTCACAATCAACCTAAAAGCATCAATAAGGAGCAGAAGATTCACCTGTGCTGAGAGAATTGTCACTAATCGGAAGAGCAAATCACGCCTACTGTGGAGAAAGTGAAAGTGAGAACCTGGGAGAGTAGCGTTACCGTGAGTTCGTTCCGATCTTTTCTCTGCTAGACGAATCCCTCTTTAAGTGTTTACGTAGTGTTATTTTTATTCGCACTTTAAAAGCGAATTTCTTACATAGCTAATTGCATTGCATACCTAACGGTACCTATACTTGCCTACCTACTTAAATTCGTACTTTAAAAGCGAATCAACCAAACTATATTGCCTTTAATCATTTCTAGTACACAGTTACTGTTCATTTCTTATAATTATAGTAATTCATTACTACAATTTCATCCTATTTCACACGTTCGCACTTTAAACGCGAATAATCCTAAATTGTGATACTTATACCTGAATAATTAACAATTTTTAACGCTTACATTCTTTGCAAAGTTATCATAATAATTAGTTACATACATACCTCATATTGTACCTAAAGACTAGCCGAACATAGCTACACGTAGTGTTAATTGCAGTGTTTTTTGCATATTCCAGCTGTTGCTGAGTGCGCGGGCGGGCCTTGACCTTGGATCTCGGCGCCCGGTAACTGCAACCTGGCTTATAATATCAGCTTGCTACTTAGCTGTTTACGATACGAACTTCGCATATCTCACTGCACCATCATTACGCTTCATAAAAACAACATTTAAGTATTCCAATAATTAATTTATTTGTTGTTAACTGTGTTTCTTGCCTAACTTTCTTGCTTACAGTATCACACTTGGTCATATTACTCGTCGTAAGTACATTAAACTAAGTCAGTGCATAAAAAACAAATGGATAAAATGGATATAAAAATATTAGTTAAACAACGAGCTACATTCAAAACGAAAGTTACTCAATTTGAGAACTATTTAAAATCTCTAGACAGTTGTCCGCAATTAAGCAGATTGCAGGTTAGCGAACTAAACATTCGTTTGACGAAAATTGAAGAGATTTATTCCGATTATGATTCTGTGCAATCTGACATAGAAAACATATCTGAAATTCCAGACGAGCATTACTCGGACCGTGAAACGTTTGAATCGAGGTACTTCGGTGCAGTCGCGCTTGCTCGAGAGGTGGTGGAGAGAAGCGGGAGCTCTGCGGGCCTCGCGCACGAGTCCAGGTCAGTCTCAGGTTCTTGTGGGCATCACGGAAGGCCAAACATTAAGTTGCCAACCATTCATTTGCCTAACTTTTCGGGACAATATCAGGACTGGTTGGAATTTCACGATACGTTCAGCTCACTTATTCACTTAGATGAAACGATACCTAAAATAAACAAATTTCACTACTTACGCGCTGCATTAAAAGATAGTGCTGCTCTGATTGTACGATCGCTTGACTTCTCGGCGGAAAATTACGATGTAGCTTGGGATCTGCTTTGTGACAGATTTAACAATAAGCGACTTCTCGTTAATAATCACTTGCAAGCTATATTCAGTATTGAAACACTATCTAAAGAGAATTCCAAGGCGTTGCGTAACATCATTGATACTGTCAATAGGAATTTACGTGCATTAAAAACCCTTAAATTGCCTACTGAGCATTGGGACATACTCATAATTTACACAATTTCACAAAAGTTTGACACTGCTACTACACGGGAATGGGAAGAACACCGTAGTACTTTAGCGGACTTACCCACTCTTGCAATGTTTTTGCAATTTATTAAAGGTCGTGCTGACCTCTTAGAAACAATGGAGGATACTCATAATAAGCGCCGATACAGTGAAAATACACATTATCGCCACAAAACATTAGTAGTCAGCCCTCAATCTCTTCCTTCTGAGAGACCGTATATGTGTCCATTATGTAGTAACAACCAGGCACTATATCGGTGTCTTAAATTTAAATCTTTCTCATTAGACGCGAGAATGCAAAAGGCAAAATCATTAATATTATGCTTAAACTGCTTACGTCAAGGGCACAGCGCAAACGTGTGCAGAATTGGTCCGTGTCGTTTGTGCAATAAACCCCTGAACAGCCTACTGCATTCTCACGATGCGGCTCCAGCAGCTGCGTCCTCGCCGCACAGCAGCGTCGCCCTCTGCGCCGCGCCGTCTGCCGCGCCTGCGCCGCTGGATGCACTGGAGTCTCCTGAAACAGATGAATATTACAAAGAAAAAGAAAGTGGTGATTCACAAAATAACCTTACCTTATCAGCTGTTCAAAGCAACTGCGTGCTTTTGTCCACAGCTTTAATTCATGTTACCGATCATAATGGACAAAAACACACTGTTCGCGCCCTATTGGACAACGGGAGCACTTCGAGTTTTATAACTCAAAAATTATGTACAAAATTAAACTTACCAACCGCTTCGACCTCGTCGTTAGTTGAAGGGTTGAACGCACAAACTTCCCGTTTGACACAACAATGCGGCATCACCTTATCATCACTTATAGAACCATACACGGCAAACATAAATTGTTTTGTTGTTCCACGCATCACACAACAATTACCCACAGTGCGCATAAGCAAAATGCTGTTTAATATTCCTCCAAATATTACACTAGCTGATCCGACATTCAATATACCATCCGAAGTAGATATGCTTCTTGGAGCGGATATTTTCTGGAGCGTGTTATGCTCGCATAATATTTCATTAGGTACGAACATGCCGACGTTAAGTAAAACCAAGTTTGGATGGTTAATTTCCGGTCTTATAAAAACAAACAAACAATCAAATACAGTCCATTGCAAGCATGCCATTATTACACACGATGAACATCTACAAAATCAATTAACACAGTTTTTTGAACACGAAAATGTGCCTCAACGTAAACAAATATCAATGGAAGAGCAACAATGTGAGCAACATTTTTTAGAGAATTTTCGTCGTGATTCTGATGGACGATTCATTGTTGCTATTCCATTAAAGGACTCTCCTGACAAGTTGGGTGATTCTTATGACCGAGCATTAGCCAGGTTTCAATCATTAGAGCGGAGGCTTACCAAAGATCCATCTTTGAAGAAACAATATTGCGACTTTATGCAGGAATACATAGATTTAGGGCATATGGAAGTGAACAAAAGTCCTGAAAAGGACACACACTCCTTCATTTTTCCGCATCATTGCGTTGTCCGCGAGACAAGTCTTTCAACACGTCTTCGCGTGGTCTTTGATGGCTCTGCTGTCACGACGTCAGGATTGTCATTCAACAACATTCAAATGGTTGGCCCGACAGTTCAGGATGATCTGATAAGCATTTTGATTAGACTACGACAGCATCAGTTCATAGCAACTGCAGATGTTGCAAAAATGTATAGGATGGTCAACGTTAGTCCAGACCAACAACAACTGCAACAAATCCTGTGGCGTTTTGAGCCACAAGAAAGCCTTAAGCTTTATAAACTTAAAACAATTACATACGGCACGTCAAGTGCCCCGTATTTGGCCACAAGGTGCCTCAAACAGTTGGGTATAGAATGCCCAGATAAAATAGTTTCTGAAATCATTCAACACGACTTTTACGTTGATGACCTCATAACCGGAGCATCAACCGCTGATGAATTGATTCATATTTGCCAAGGTGTTATAAAACAACTCGAACAGGATCAGTTTTATTTACGTAAGTGGTACTCAAATCATCCACATATAATCAATAATATTATTAATGATGATAGCAGTGACGGTTTATTCAACCTCAGTCACAATGATTTTTCAAAAACCTTAGGGTTATTATGGGCCTGCAAAGAAGACAAATTGTTGTACTCAGTTGCTATCAAAAACACCAATCACGTTAGTAAAAGAGTCATACTATCACTAATTTCACAAGTTTTTGATCCATTGGGATTAATTAATCCATGTATACTTACCGCTAAAGTAATACTTCAGAAACTGTGGTCCTCAAAGATTACGTGGGACGAAGCAGTTCCCTCAGATATTCAAGACGCTTGGAGTAAATTTGTTGATTCACTTAATGCTATAAATAACATTCGCATCCCAAGATGCGTGCTCAGCGAATCCTCAACCTTAATAGAAATACACGCATTTGGAGACGCGTCTATCCAAGCTTATTCGGCTTGCGTCTATTTCAAATCTATCTCAAGAAACGGCGAGGTGTCCGTTCATTTGGTGATGGCAAAAAGTCGCGTAGCGCCGCTGAAGCCTATTACCATTCCAAAAATGGAGCTGAATGGTGCACTTCTAGCTGCTCGGCTGGTAGAAAAAGTTAAATCATCACTCAGATTGACAATTAATCGTTGTATTTACTGGTGCGATTCAACAATCGTGTTGGGTTGGATAAAGTCTAATAAAAATCATTTACTTAAACCTTATGTCTATAATAGGATTCAAGAAATTTTGGAAAGGTCTGAACCATCGGTATGGTTATACGTACCAACCAATTTGAACCCTGCTGACATTGGATCACGTGGTTCAAACCCTGCCTTCTTAGAGTCTTGCTCCTTATGGTGGATCGGACCAACATTTTTGTCAAAAAAGGATTCATCATGGCCTGCCCAACCTACATACGCAAAGGATACCGATTTGCCAGAATTTAAAATCCAGTGTACCTTAAGTACAACACAAAATGATTTTAGGACCCATATCTCAGAATTTATTCAAAGGTTTTCGAACTGGAACACATTGCAACGCATTATCGCGTATGTACAGCGTTTCAGGCATAATTGTTTGCATCCGAATAATAAACGTACTGGGTACTTAAAATTAGACGAACTTCACTCCTCATTCAACGGTTTATGTAGGTTTTCCCAACGCGAAACCTTTCCTGAGGAATACAGAATTTTAAAACTTAATAATACTTTGCCTGTGAAAAATCAACTAAATAATTTAAATCCCTTTTATAATACTTCAGATGCTCTGCTGAGAGTAGGAGGTCGATTATCAAATTCATTTTACCATTTTGACACGAAACACCCAATATTGCTACACTCAACACATCACATCACAATGCTTCTTTTTAGGTATTACCATATTTTACTCATGCATGCTGGACCGCAACTTCTTATAGCAACTTCTCGCCATAAAATTTGGGTCATTGGTGGCAGAAATTTAGCTAGAAAAACTGTACACAAGTGTGTCAAATGTTGTCGTTTTTCGGGTAAAATTAGGCAGCCAATAATGGGTGATCTCCCCGAACCACGGCTTCATTCTGAGTATACGTTTTTCAATACAGCTGTCGATTACGCTGGTCCGGTAATGATATTGAACCGAAAGGGCAGGGGTGGCAATTTAATTAAAGCTTATTTATGCATCTTTGTCTGTTTGGCCGTCAAGGCTGTTCACATTGAGCTTGTGACTGATCTGAGCAGTGAAACCTTTTTGGCTGCACTACACCGATTCACAGCCCGCAGAGGAAAGCCTGCTAACATATATTCAGACAATGGCAGATGCTTTGTCGGGGCGTGCACGGAATTATCTCGATTCCTAAAACAAAATTCAAACAATATTAGTTCTGAAGCGTCCAAAAATTCAATAAAGTTTCATTTTTCCCCAGCGTATAGTCCGCATTTTAATGGTTTGGCTGAGAGTGCAGTGAGATCGGTGAAGTATCACTTAAAGCGAATTATTTCCTTAACTAACTTAACTTACGAGGAGCTAAACACGGTCTTAGCACAGGTTGAGGCAATTTTAAATTCTAGACCTCTTACGCCTCTATCGTCAGATCCGTCGGATCTTTCAGCCCTAACCCCGTCTCATTTTTTAATCGGACGAACGAACACTTTGCTTCCATCTCCTCAGGGTACAGAAACAGCTGCTATCCACACGTTGTCGCGTTATATGCGAACCCAGCGACTTAAAGCTCACTTTTGGACCCGATTTTACAACGAATACGTTTCAGAACTCCAAAAACGCCAGAAATGGACCAAAGATGGAGGACAACTAACTTTGGGAGAAATGGTGCTCGTTAAGGACGACCGGCTGCCTCCTAATCAATGGTTACTAGGAAGAGTAACACAACTTTACCCCGGCCATGACGGTGTGACCCGAGTGGCTGACGTACTCACCGCGTCTGGAACTCTCCGGCGCGCCTTCAATCGCCTATGCCCACTGCCAGTGGAAGACCAGAACGTTGTTCCTGGGGGGGCAACATGTTAACGCCCAGCGTATGTGTGCTATGCAAGCACAGGCACACACACACTCACATGCGTCAGCGACCAGCCAGCGCGGACGGGACCGCGCCCCACTCTCAATTATACATCTACCGAGCGAATACGTTATTTTTTATGTAAAACTTTAATTGAGTAAAGGGAGTCAAAATTCAAGAATTTCTTCATTATTTCTCACCTCCGTCCACCGCCTGAACGACTACTCGCTCCTGTTTCATCATATGGTCCCACGAGCCGAATAAAGAAAAACCACACCCATACATCGTGCACAAGGGAACAAAGGATCGCGAACAGTTAACGGGCCGTTACGTGGACAGTTCGAGAAAAGGAGTTCACAATCAACCTAAAAGCATCAATAAGGAGCAGAAGATTCACCTGTGCTGAGAGAATTGTCACTAATCGGAAGAGCAAATCTCCTGTTTCATCATACTGAATTCCATCATCAGATCAGCTCGATGGTACCATATTGAATTGTCATCCAAACTGTATCTGTACTCAAAATTTCAGCTCAATCCGATGCCAGTAAGTGACAATGGATTGCAAATTTTGACAGACCACTTACCTTATAAGGTAAGGGTGATGTACATTGGCCCTTTTCCAGTGCCTATATACTCGCCGCACGAATTGACCAAAACTTTATTGCGGCACTTTGTAATTAAACCTAAATAATAATGGTGGTATGGTGGTAGGTAATTAATAAAAATTTTCAAAGATTCAAAGATTCAAAGATTCAAAGATTTATTTGTCCAACATAGGTAGTTATTAGGTATTACATTTTTCCAGTATCACTATGTGGCGCCTTGCGGCATACAAATATAGTTATATTTTTGTAACATGCTTCTGCATGCAGCATGCTTCACAAATAATTTACATTAGGTAGTCAACATATCACAATATATATATATAAATACAAATTTAAGTTAAAAGTCCGTTAAAATGAAATATAAAATATGATGTAGTCAGCATTATTAAAAATATAAAGAATAGAGTAATTGGAATTAAGTACATATGTCAGCTAAAAATTGATTAATTGAGTAATAAGCTTTTTTTAATAGAAATTCTTTTAATAGTTTCATATCAACATCATTTTCACCAGTTCCAACAATAGTCTGTGGTAGTTTATTAAAAATCTTGTGGGCCATTCCAATTATGCTTTTTTGCAATAACGCTGTACTACTTGAAATTGCTTTTAATTTATTCTGAAGGCGGGCACTTTTGTATTTACCAAATTGGTTTCGATTTTGGATCACAAAATTTACTATTTCATATATGTACAAACAAGGTAATGTGAGTATTTTTAACCTAATAAAGTGTGGTTTGCATGAGTCACGCTGTTTGATTCCACAGATTGAACGCAGACATTTTTTTTGGGCTTTAAATGCATTTTCCCGATTTGTGGAATTACCCCAAAAAAGGATACCATATCTCAATGTGGATGTAACATATGCGTGGTACGCCGTTAGTAAAGATGCCTGATTGGACACTTTTTTAAGATTGTATAAGGCATATGAAAATGAACTAAGTTTTTTACATATAATGTCAATGTGGTTTTTCCACGTCAACTTATTATCTACGCTAAGCCCTAAAAAACGACTAACATTAGTTTCATTTATTCTATGTCCTTTATAAGCTATATTTAAACTAGTTGGCTGCAATTTTTGTCTAAATGTCATTATATTCGTCTTATCCAGATTAATTTTCAAATTATTCGTTGTCAACCATTGTATAATAATGTCTAATGTTTTATTTATGTCTGCTTCATATGTTTCAAATTTTTTTGCTGCGAAATTGCAAGATTTGCAATCCATTGTCACTTACCGTCATCCAATTGAGCTGAAATTTTGGGTAAATATATAGTTGGGATGACAATTCAATATTATGGTACTATCGAACCAACTCAACTGAATCATGACCCACCATAGAACCTTGTTACAATTAAGGAACATACGTACGATCATATGAAGTTAATATGTCAGTTAATTGTAACAATGTTCCATTGTGGGTCAGGATTCAATTTTGTCGATGATACCATCGACCTGATCTGATGATGGAGACAGAAGGTGATGGGAATACATTAATACGAACAGTGCAAGTTAAATAAAAGCTTGTAAAAAGGGAACAAAAAGGAAAAAGGAGTTGTGAAGGATCCTGGTGGACCCATTGAACCGATGAGGCAATGCTGATAAAGAAATCTGCAAAGGCATCTTGCAGATATCATCTAGATTTCTAGATGGTCGAAAACGGAGCAGCTTCATGTGCGTAAAGCGATCAGAGCGGCCTGGTTGGGTATCAGGGACGGCCCGCGAGCTATGTTGCAGCGAGAAAGATTATCCGTGTCTTTCTAAATAGAACGCCTAGAAAGAGACGGATAGTCTATGTCACCGCGACTTATCTCGCGGGCCGTCCCTGACCCATACAAAAACTGACCACGCATCAGAAGAATAAAAATATAAAATATATAAGAAATATCCTACAGACAAGTATAGAACCTTTTTTCCAAACGTGCTCTTTCGTTCATATGAAAAGTAACATAAACCCGAACATATTACGTATAAATAACCCATAATCGAATAATAAACAACCATAATACAAAACTCAATCTAAAACAAGAGAATCCCCGATTTTATATATCACATATTCGATTAGGGACAGGGGCTGAATTTGAATTTAGGAAGGTTCAAGCAATTTCACCTTATTACAAAGGAAGAAAGTGCAAATATGTGTACATAGCTTTCATGTTGACCGTACAAAGAAATGTGGAGAATATGAAGGAAAATAACCTCATGGTATCAGAGTTTCGCATCCGTTAAGTTAACTTTACCCATAGAACTTTGGGGTTTTTGTTTTTTTCTGGTTTACCAAATCTCGTACTCATATCATAGTTTTGGAGTTCCGTACCAAATAGGTAAAAAAGGAACCTTAAAGTTCGAGTCTGTCCGTCTGTCCGTCCGTCCGTCTGTCTGTCACAATCACAACGTTAAATATCTCAGGGAATACACATGTTTGACATTTGGAATAGTTCTAAAACCAGCCTAGCGAGCTGTTCTCTACCTCAGTTTATAAGCTACTTAATGCTTATAATTACACGGTTCAACTCGAGTTCGAAACATGACGCCCTTAGTGTCATTTAATATGTGAGTTGGTTCGTAATTAGCGTTAGTTTTTTTTATTTTGTTATCCAAGGTACTTAAAAACTATTACATGTGGTTTCGAACAGCGAGCGAAAACCGCTAGCGGTTTATCTGTCGCTATTATCGCTCGTTTCATTTTACAATTGTTTGTTATGGTTAAAAAAAGGGTAGATTCCCTAGTTGTTACATAATTTGAGCACCGCTCGGGCGCGCATCGGTAGTTGACAAGTACATATTTTTTGTAATGATTTTTACATTGTTTGGATTATGAATAAGTTTCTGGAAAACAATCATTAGGCCATTCGTTTAATATAAGGTAACAAATACTCCCACATTCTTTTAGGTACGTTAAGGTAGGTATACGTTAAGGTTTTAGGTACCTACCACATCTCTTATATTATTGCTAACTCCCTATATCCTCTTTATGCAGCGCACTACCGTATCCAATGGGAAGTCGTCTGCCCCCCTATCCTGTAACTTGTGTTAAGCTCACCTCAACGCTCACCCACAAATATATCTTGACACCACGATACGTAGTAACTAAGCGTAGGTACCTACGTACAGCTCTAGTTTCGTGACGGGTCATCGGCAGGGTTAGCCGCATTAGCGCGTAGCGAATAACAGCCCTGCACTCCCGATAATTAAGTAGGTAGGTACAATCGAGTTCTCCAATATCTACACAGACAAACCTTGCAAAACTATCTATACAGAAACTTAATTGTTACTGACATAAGACAAATGTGTAGATATTTTTGAAAGGTTGTCTGTATAGATATTGGAGAACTCGACTGTACATCGTATAACTAAGCCTTTGCATGCGGTATTTGCGCACTTGAAATGGACACTAGATTGTGCTCCAACAATGTAAACATAAAGACAACTTACCTCTAATTCTTCTTGGCGATTATAAATGCTGGCACGACCTTCTAACCAGGTACCCATTCGTCGGGGGATAACTGGGTCATGTGCAATTTCTACCCACAAAGGCCGAAATCTGGCAAAGTATTGCAGGATCTCATACTGAAAGCACTGAAGTCTCCTCAGTGGCGGCTTTACCTATAGTGCAGGGTGTGCGTTGCTCTCGGGCGCACGGTCCTAAGGGGCGCCGAGCGCCATTCATCCCCACTCGCTCGGGGCGCGCGCTATAGGGGGCGCTATTAGGGTAATGATTGTACACGGGCGCCATCTGGGCTAGAGACGCGTCTGAGTCTCCTTGCTATTTCAAGCTCCCCTGGATTCACCGTCTTCCCCAGGGTCGGTACTCGAGCGCTGTGCCCCCGCCTCGCAAGACACACGCGAACCCGATAACCTCACGGAGGTTTTTCCTGCCTGCCCTTTTCGACAGGCGGGGAAGACCGTCGACCCATTCTGGCTACACTGTGGTCGTGGGTTTTGTTGTACAAACATATTTTTTATTTTTAGTAATCGATTGTATTTTATTCACACGCACCGTTTAAGTCAGTCACTCACAATTTTCGGATGTTTTTTAAATTATATCCGCGAAAATACGGGTTGATAGCGGTCACAGATTAGCGGTTCGTATTCTGACAGCTATATTTCTTTTATTCGAAGAACAACAATTGACAAACAATGCGATTTAACAAAAAGGTTTACATCAAAGGAAATTTAGATTTGAATTGAAAAGGAAAAATTTATTATTTTATCGCTCCGATCAGAAGAGAGACTATACTAGATATAAATATTTTTGGGACGCATCAAACGAGTCGTTTTTATCCGTCCTTATTCGTGACACGGACCTTCAAGTGATTCTTGCGATAATGTACCGAATGCAGTACAAAAGTTCAGCCGAATACCTCTCATAAGGGCTCGCCTCGTAAATATGGTGATTTACAAAGCGTCAGCTCCCTGAATATAATCAGCTTAGGCTAAAACTACGGAGTCTAGGTGATAATGTTCGCTCGCTCCTTTATTCAGCTTTAAGAATACGGATGTAGACTCAAAATGTGTTATTAGGTACTCCAAAAGAAAGAAGGCAAGAAAAATATGCCTAGTGGCGAAAATTCAGACATCTCAAATAACTACGAAGCTACAACCTCTTTAATATTGCTTGTTAGAAAGAGAAAACTCTCGCAGATCCTGACGTCACGATCTGCGAGCGTAAATGACAATCGTTTCATATGAAGGTGCGTTAAGCGGAAAAAGGACAGAATTGAACTCTTAAAACTTTGGACACTTATAACGTTATAACTTTGTGATTATTTAATTCCCTGCTTTACTTCTTTCTCCATTTGGCAATATTTTTATCCTTTTTCGGGAAAATTAAACATTCTTTTCATTATTTTATTTGGTGATGAACAATAGGGGTGTAGCCCTATTGTACGTGACCAATTACACATATGTACCTACATTATAATCTGATAGAGGCTGATTTATTTATTTAAACTCTATTGCACAGTAACAACTTACGTTTAAGCCGTACTTAATGCCATAAGGCATTTTCTACCAGTCAATCTGGTCGTGTAGGTTAACTAGCAAGTGCGACAGAGGGGGAGATACACGAACGAAGTTCGTTTTCGTTTCGCTTTGGGCCCCCTGAACGCCGCTGCCTACTACTTATGGGGCAAGTTTGATTTTGGTAAGATAGTCAATATTTATTTATTTATTTATGTTATCATTAGCAACATTTGAACTCTGCTAATCGTGACACAAGTTCGGCCATGATCAACAATAATATTATTAAAATGAATGCAGTGACGATCGGCGATACATCAGTTATCTCACTGAATGGGCATTGTCTGCTAACAATGGAAACCATGACACTGCAGCAGAGGTCCGATTGGCCTGAATCCTGCGATCCGAACTTACTTCGTAACTCGATATCACCGAGTATTGCCAGATTAAATTGTAACTTGATCGCCTTCTGAATTTCCTCGTTTTCCTCTTGAAGTCGATCAATCTACATTGATTAAGCGGTCAACAATATCTATACTATCCATACAAATATTATAAATGCGAAAGTGTGAGTGTCAGTCTGTCTGTCTGTCTGCCTGTCTGCCTCTACACGCGTAAACCGCTGAACCGATTTAAATGAAATTTGGTACAGGATAGTTTATATCCCGGAAATCATCTCCTAAGGGATTGAAATGGGGGTGATTTTTTTATAGAGCTACATAAACGAGTTCCACGCGGACAGAGTCGCAGGCAGCAGCTAGTTTATGATTTATTTTACAATGACGCGAGGGCTTTTTAAACCGACTTCACAAAAAGAGGAGGTTCTCAATTCGGTTGTTTTTTTATCATGTTTTTTTTCAGAACACCGTCATTTATGAGCCGATCGGTACAATTTTTTTTTGTTTCTTTTTTGTTTTTAAAAAATCCAGTTGGATGATGGGATCCATGAGGAATTGAGGGAACTCCTCAATTATATTAGTCACGCGTGTAGTGATTTTGGTACTTTCTATTATAACATTTATAACTGGTGTGTTTACACCCGGAAATCATATATTTGGTGGAGTGGATTGGAAGACCACAGATGTCTTATGGAATTCCTCAGTTATGTACTTAAAGGTGTGAACCTCACAGATTCTGATAAGATTCCGTTGAAATGGCAACTAATGAAGTGACAAACGCATTAATTTGTTTTTAAGCAGTAACGCTGCTAATGAAAAAATTTGCGGAGTCTCACACAAATTTCTATCCCCTATTTTGGGGGCTTGGGGAAGATTTCCAAGATAGAATAAGGCAAATATTTTGCAAATTTTAAATCAAAGGATAAATTGAAAAATTTAATGCTCCGAGCCGGATTGTTCTGATAGCTCAGTTGGTTAGTAGCGACGGGCCATGAATGCCTGTGGTCGCCGGTTCGAATCCGGCTCGGAGAATTAAATTTTTAAATTTTTCCTTTGATTTAAAATTTGCAAAATATTTGCCTTATTCTATCTTGGAAATCTTCCCCAAGCCCCCAAAATAGGGGATAGAAATTTGTGTGAGACTCCGCAAAATTAGTACAAGTTCGATTATACAAACGACTAATAAGGTAATTTAATTAAAACAATCTGTAATTTTAGTAAAAATAGCGCACGGGGTGCTATGCTACGTCAGTGCAAACTCTTAGTGTGAGCTGAAAGTACTATGGCACACAAAAAAACGGTAGAAGCACTAAATCTAACGCTCCAGGATTTGCGCAACAGTACCGATGTTATGGGAGTGATGGCGGTTTTATTGGCTGGTGATTTCCGCCAAACGTTACCAGTCATTCAGAAGGGGACACCTGCAGACGAAATTAAAGCATGTCTCAAGTCGTCCAGTCTATGGGCCACCGTAAGAAAGTTCAGTTTGACTACAAATATTATTAGAGTGCAACTATATGATGACACAAATGCTAGCAACTATGCCGAAACACTATTGAAAATAGGAGATGGTCGGTTAGAAACTGATGCCGAGGGCTGTGTGACACTGACGGGAGATTTTTGACAATTAGTACACAGTGATCCAGAATGAGTTGCAGGCGTTTACCCAGATTTACAAAACAATATACAGGAAAATCAATATTTATGTGAAAGAGCAATTTTATCACCAAAAAATGATGTTGTCAACAAAGTAAATTCAGATATATTGAGTAAAGTACCAGGAGATACAACAGAGTATTTATCAGAAGACACAGTTATGGGTACAGTTGAACAGGGCACATCATATCCCGTAGAGTTTCTGAATTCGCTTGAGTTGTCAGGTGTACCCTCACACAAGCTTCGATTAAAACTAGGCGTCCCAGTCATGCTTATGCGAAATTTGGATGCCCGAGATTATGTAATGGGACGAGATTTCGTGTCACACAACTTGGCCGCAATATCATTAGCGCCACTATCTTAACCGGCGTAGGAAAGGGTGAAAATGTAATGATCCCACGAATCCCAATAATTCCTACAGATCTCCCGTTCCAGTTTAAAAGGCTACAATTTCCTCTTGAGCTTACTTTCGCTATGACCATTAACAAAGCGCAAGGACAGACATTCAATTATTAAGACATAAATTGGGGTTAACTTGGAATGTTCGCGTGTGTCCAATGCCCAGAATCATACACATATCCCCAAATGGAAAGACATAATATCGTCTAAAACTTAGCGTATTAAAATAATATTCTGTTCCGAGTTCTCTTCTGTGTTCTAAATCAGGAAAGGCGAACCGTGTTACCCCGAATTTAACGCGAGCGAAGCCGCGGGCAAAAGCTAGTATGTGATATAGAGTAGTCTAAAATAACAGATACATATTTTTAGCTGCCCAACTCAACCTGTTGGGACAATTTGTCCTTCAAAGTACCTACTGAAAAGTGACCAAACCCTCTATAACTTCTGTAGAGAGATTCGTTCTTATTCCATTGTAATAAGGCGGACAATGTTAACATGTGCCCTGTGTGGTGTCGGATTACAATAGCACCACCCCTTTTATTCCTGTGGGTGTCGTAAGAGTCGACTAAGGGAACAGGGTTGAAGTGTGTTGTGGGCGATGGGCTAGCAACCTGTCACTGCGATGTCACATTTTGTCGATCTTTTATACCGACATTTATGCTAAAAGTGGTACTGGAACACACGTTTTATGTGCTCTGCCTACCCCTTTTAGGGATAAAGGCGTGAATGTATGTATTATGTATGTATGTGTGCAGTTGGACAGTGGATTCCTGAGAACGGTTCTTACAATATAGAATTACTTGACTTGGGGGTCAACGTCTTCCATGGCTGTGTAAGCCAATGCGGGAGCGGCATACACGACCGCAAGCCTGGCAGGTGTAATTTCCAGGTGACAGGTTGATGCCGCTTGGCTCGCTTACCTGCTCTTAAACCACGCTTCATCGTGGACTTTACGACCATCAAACACCAGTGTGAGCGACGTCCGCTCTCGGCGGCGTCGGCTGGGTGAGTGAGCGCGCGCGCTACCGGCCGCGGCAATGCTCGCCCCTCACAGTCACCTAAGAATGACCTAGTGCCGAGACACAAGTCGGCGACGGACGAGCTCCGCCCCTATGTGCTCGGACAGTGCGTCGACCACGCTCCGTGACACAAGTCGGCGACGGACGAGCTCCGCCCCTATGTGTACGGACAGCGCGTACTACCACTCGGCGTCCGAATGGCGTGTTTGGGCCTCGCCCGTGTCCTCAGACACTTTGGGTAATCGATGTTACCAAAATAAAAGAAGGAATAACGAGAAATAGACTTTTTATTTACTTTTCCCTAACTGCCCTATCACTGCCCTAAGTGACTTGATTACAAGTCCCTAACTTCCTATTACTTTGTAGTTTTCTTCTTCTTCTTGTTGTGACTTCCAGGAGGCTCCGATTGACACTGATTTGCTCCGGGCCGTACCTGCTATTTATACCTGCTAGTGGGTGAGCAAGACGTGCTGAGTGAGACAATAAAAGTTACGCCCACTTTGACTTGACTAATTTACATTGCAAGATGTTATTGGAATGTTATACATATTAATGGGTGGAAGACTAAGCTGATTTACAAAGTTCTAATATGGCTTGAGATCTTATAATTACAGTAGGGTTCGTAAATATTTTCTTATCTGAATAATCGTACATGGAAATCGGGCAAACCGTAATTCGGTCCCTTTCTTAACACTTATTCATCATTTGCGCTGAACCTACTGAGTTTACTTATTTGTAAGTTTAAACATTTAATAGAACTTTTAATAAGCTTTCTAACAATATATAAATCATTCTGATACGATGAGCCGTTGTAAAGGTATAAACGTAAACATATTAATTGTAAAGTGAAAATGCGCCGTACTAAATTCTAATTCAGGCTCGGTGGCCGCGGCTCTCGTTACGGTCATGTTGGCGCGATACACTCCTCCCCTCCAAGGCGGCCAGTCCGCGCTGCGCTCGCGCATAGGCAACATCTCCTCTCTCTTTCTAATACAATTTGTACTGGGATTTTACTTTAATGTTTACAATATCAAATGAATGCTATGAGAGGGTGTTTTATGTAAATAATTGCTATGGGGATTCTAACTACTGGGTTCTTTATTTACTCTAAACAATCTAAGTCTTTATAAATAATCACATATTTATCCTACGTATAATCTTCGTATGACGCGATGCGTAGCTCTGCCGTCGCGTGTTGATGTTGTCGTTCATAACCAGTTTGCGCCATTTGTCCCTGTCTTCGGCAAGGCCCTCCCACTTGTGAACCGAGATGTTGAATGCGTTCTCGCTTGGCACAATCCTTATGCCGCAGCATCGGCCGGCCGACGCTTCTTTTGGCATCAGCTACGGCTCCAAGCAGATCACGATGCGGCAAACTCGATGGATGCATTCGATGCACATGCCCCAGCCAGCGTAGGCGTCTCTGCTTAAGCAGCGCAAAGAGGCTGGGCAGCTGTGCAACCTGAAGCACCCTTTGGTTTGTGACCATGTCCTTCCAGTATATGCCCAAGATATTACGGATGAAGCGCATATGAAAGGTGTTAAGCCGACGTTCATGTCTGACATACCTACGATATCCAGGTCTCAGCCCCGTACAAGTTTGATATTACAACTATCTTGGTTTTCCTGGTTAGATGTTTATTCTGCCATACTCTTGTACTCAGCTTCCCAAACATCGTCCTGCTGTCTTAGTACAAGAAGAATCATGGTAATACATTGGGACTCCTGCGAACGAATAAGATATGGACAATTTAGTGAAATTTTGACATCATACATATACTCCTGAATAATTAATTTCTGTGTGAGATAAACTGACATGAAATATTTATTTTTCTTTTATTAGTAGTTAGTGTCGATATCGTAAAATTTCTCGTACGTGTAGTGGTTATATTCTCTTTGGTCGTGGGGTATCGTATATTATGAAAGGGCTTGAGTTGCACTTTCTAAAACCCTTTTTATTTATTCAGAAGGTACTACTTGCATGGAAATGGAAGACTCTGTTTCTATCCTTTAACACGGGATAAGATGTCAGTCTGTCGACAGAGATTGCCATTGTGGCAAATAGGTTAAGAGTTCCTTTATAATTAATGTCCATCTATTCACTTTATAGTTCTCAAGGGAGCTCCCTTATTCCGACTATAATTACATGAATGTTTCGGATAACTCGAAACACGTTTTCAATTTACTGGGCCCGTCCTCTATTAAATGATGCATGCAAGCAATTTCGTGAGTAAATACTTACTTAGGCAGGTACAGGTACAAACGCTAGGTGAATGTAGATGACGAAACGTATTTTGTCAGGGATTTGTGTGTAGAAAGAATAACAACCCAATACGTCTATCATGGGACGGCCGCGACATACCCTCGATTTTTCTCGCACTATACCTCTTGTTCTAAGTGTTCTTATAAGAGAGAGACGGATAGTGCGAGAAAAATCGTCGCCGTCGCGTGATAGCCGTGCTGAGTCACAGTTATAATTATTATGGCGGTGAAGTGAGGACGAATGGCCGGTTAGACACGGCAACTTAATGTAGCGCAGCGATACAAACGCGGTATGACTATCGATCTATCGATGCAAGTGAATACGGCTTGTGTCCAAAAAAGATAGATACCTATAGTGTCTAGCCAGGGAAAGTTGAGCGTAGAAAAGAGCGTGCGGTAAATTAAAAAAAAAGACCGGGTTGCACTCCGGGAGACGGCAGAAGTGAAAACTTGCGAATTGCTTTAAATCAGTATATAAAAAAACCCTAAAGAATTTTCACTTCAAAAAACCGGACTAGTGCGAGTCGGACTCGCCCACCGAGGGTTCCGTACAGAATCACAAATGTATAGTTTTCAGATTGTTCCCTGTAGTTGTAGTATAAGACGATATCGTATTATATATTAGTAGGTACTTGCCAAATGTAATAGTTCTAGGTCAACGGAAAGTACGAGTACCCTATAAATATTGATTCCCTTGAGAGTGTCGAAATATATGTTTTGTGGGGTTAACACGGTCGTATCTTTTTTTTACGTTAACTTACTTCCAGGCGTTCCCGGGATTAAGGGTCTTGACAGACAAACAGACGGACAACAAAGAGATCCTATTAATAAGGGTTCCACGTTTTTTTCATTTCGGGGCAGGGAACCCTAAAAACAGCGTGTTGCAATGCAACACTGTGCATATCGCGTTAAAATAAGAATGATACTTTATCGTAAATACTTCTACGCTCCATTCCACGCGCGCTAACCGGCCACTCAGCCGTTATTCAAACTTCGCGCCCTAAAGCCATAAGGTTCACATTCGCGCGGCACGCGCCCAATTTCGCGCGGCGGCCATATTCCGCGAAGCAGTCCACCGCTGAGCTTGTAACGACGCGCATACATTTTAACTATTAATTGGTTATCCTAATTAGTTATCTATTTCAGACTGAGCCAATAGCCGGGGTTTTACAGTTTTCCATGTTTGTTTACAATAGATTTAACTATTAGTGCAGTGTTTTGTCGTGTTTTCCAGCCAGTGTTCCATAGACTCATAGTAATACCATTAAACTTTTAATTTCCACAATCGCGTCGTTTTCTCATTTAATTCCACAATAACTTGAACAATTATTATTTTTCTTCAACTCTCACAATGCAACGGAAGGAAAGGAAGTACAGAAGAAGTAGTAGGAAGTACCTACCTAAATGTTATATGAAATAAAACTCGTTAATTTCACTCTATTTTATATTTAAGAAGAATAATCTCCCAAGTTTTTTTGACGAGATATAATAATATAACTTTTGATGATATTCTTCAATGTTCAACGTGAATATTGTGCTAACATTAGTATAATGTTAGAATTCATTCTCTTTAAAAGCAAAAACAGTCCGATTTATTATGGAACAGTTACTTTCTTAGTTGCCATATCAAGTATCAAGATCAGGACATCATAGGTACTAGTTTAAGACGTTTGACACATTTGACAACGATATTAATGTTGCCATATAAAACGTTGCCATATAAACAAGTGCGTGTCGGCCCGCGCGCAGTGTAGTATTCCGTAGTAGCCCCTTTGGCTACTACACGCTCGAACTAGCAAGTGTGACACTGTGGAGATACACGAACTAATTTGAAGTTCGGGTATTTCCATCGCTATCGCACTTACCTCGAGTGACATGGATGCATGTATACGAACTTCGACATTCGATTTTCTTTTCGACTACGAATATTTGCCAACGAGTATCTTTGCCAATTTATTTCATCAGGCGTCGATTTACCTTCATTTATTGTTTTATTCTTATTACATGGTTGGCCATGTTTATGAACAAGCGAAGTTCGAACCTTATCTTAGGCACTTTTATTAACTTAAAACGATGCACCGGTTAAACTAACGTAGATACCTTGTACCTATTTACCTACACAATATACAGCCAACCTTTCAAAAATATCTACACATGTATGTCATATATCAGTAACAATAAAGTCTCTGTATAGATATTTTTGAAAGGTTGTCCGTGTAGATATTGAATAACTCGACTGGATACTCAAATCCCTACTATAAGTAGTTGTACTTCTAAACCTTACGAATGATAGAAATGGATGCTGCCTACAAGAACATCAATAGAATATCATAATGTATGTACCTACCTCAATTTTAATACTAAGAGCTTTCACCCCCGCCATCTTATCCTAATGGACCGCAATATTTATTATAACTCTCTAGGGTTCTTCAAAGCGATTTGGAGAAAAATTGAATCTATTCCCCCTTCTTAGCGAGGGATGGAAAAACGTGGGGTCGCAACTATTTGATGCCTGTGTTCATACAATATGTTAGTTATATACCTACCTATTACATTTATGAAAAAAAAACAGATTAAGTAGATGTAGCTACTTTATAGTTCTGCCGATTTTTTTTACATTATAAGTAGGTAATTCGTTTTCGTTTCGCGGTAGGGCCTCAGTAAGATGTATACCTACGTATTTTTACCACCTGGGCCCGTTTCATGAAGCAACAAGTTACAAATTACAAGCGGAAGTCTCTTTCTATCAAAAATGTATTGAAAAGAGACTTCCGCTTGTAATTTGTAACTTGTTGCTTCATGAAACGGGCCTCTGTAAACATGACAGATGACATAACACACGTCTTGTCAACCAATCGTGTCAATATCAAAGCAGCTGAAGGCATTCACATGATTGATTTTTGTCGGTTTCAAACAACGCTTCGCTGGTGGGGCTACCTATTTGTCTATTGTATTTAATTCTTAAGCGAATAATTTCGAAGCGCTCATAGCCTAGCGGTGCCTGCGACTCGAGAACTTAGCTCGGGAACGATAACGCAGGTTAAACAAAGATGCAAGCGGTCAGTCTTTGGATGGGTGACCGCCTGATGTTTGAGTGGTAAATATAAATGAGCGCTTCCATGCTTTGGAAGGTACGCTAAGCAGTTGATCCCGGCTTCTGTCGATGACAGTAGTCGTTAAGCAGAGGCCCACGGGCGGCTTAAGAACTTCTAACAGTCGAGTTGCCCACTCACTTGACAAACAACTGTTACTCGCGACCGCAGGAGCTACCTACCACAACCCTGCACGTGTCCCCTGGATGGTACTAAAAATGACAAACTTTAAAGGCCAAAATAATGCATGGCATACGATCAAATAAATATTGTATTTAATTTCTTCAAGCGTTGCGTTGTGTCAAAACGTAAATTAACTGTGCGTGGAATGGAACGAAACGCTACTTATTATTCTAGTTTGTCAATAGAGGGCGCACAAATAAAGCCTGTTTCATCAACAATAGACCAATCAGAATCCGCAAAGTGTCCTGTCGTGTGACGTCATAAATTCCACGTTGGAAGTTGTTCCCAAATGTCATTCTCCGTTTTGTGTATAAATTATTGTTTGTGATGCAAAATGCAAAAATGTTGTCAAATAACGCATTGCTTGGCGATAATTGTGTTACATTCATAAAATATTCATGATTCAACCATAAATTACCTTCAATTAAGATGACCTTAAAGTGCGATAACACGGAGCAAAATGACTCAAGTTGGTGATGATTTCACCGGATTCATGGAATTTTTCGCAACAAATGACCAAGAACTCATCAAAGTGAATGCAAAAAGTGATAAAATGGATGACTTTCAGGATAATTACATTGTAAGTTATAGGTTAACCTTATTTTTATCTCCGTCGCGTATGTTGCAATCTACGAAGTTGATAACATTTCAAAAGTAGGTTGGATACGGCAATGAGACAATTTTAGCGTATGATATGAACCGAAATACGCGAGTGTCCGAGAGGCGCGGTGGAGTAATAGTGATCGCGGCTAGCACTCGCTCGACGACTTTCGTGGCTCCCACTTTTACCGTTATACTTACGTTCATTTCATTCTGAGATCGGTCGCGACCCGCTCGCTACTCAAACCTCCAAGTTATCTAATTAGTGTAATTAATAATCATCGAATTACTATTAGTGTTTTCCTTCATCGTGTTATTGTCTGTGTCTTGTAAGGCAGTCTGTGTTAGGTCGCGGCGCGAACCGGCGTTTTGCGTAAACAATCGTCCTACGTTGCCAGCTAAGCACCATGCGGTTGCTACTGCCATATGCCATTTGATTGTCCAGCAGTGGACATAATTTTCCTATCGCTACAACTGGTTACAGACACAAGTGAATGTTGTGAGATGTTATAATAAGTCTTCCACGGACAAAACTAGTTTTGTGACATTTTTATGTTATAAGTGACTGATGTTTTAGTTTTGATGTTGTAATAGTGAAATGTTCAAAATGGATAAGAAACTGGACCTATTGTCCTTGTTTGAGGTAATATAACATTTTATTACTTTTATTTATCATTATCTTGCCCTCTGTTATTAGTGGCTTTGTGATATGGATTTAGTTACCTTGCTTTATCAAATGCCTTCCTTCTAGATATCTCTTATTAAGTATAGATAGTGTGTCTATTAGGACACCAGAAGCCGCCAAATCTATTTTGATATTGTTATAAGCTCAGGAGCCACATTTACACCTTTCTCTTACAGCCTTTCAGATGTCTAGAAAATGAAAGTGATCTTAATAAACTCGCTCCAATCTCTGAAAAGTTGTACTTGTGGCTACTAGTACACATTCTATTGGCTTTTAAGGCTTTCATTCAAAAGATCCACTCTAATGAACTTATTTTTTATGTACCGTGCAAGGAATAGAGAATCTGAAATCCTATGAGTAATAACTTAAGTTGTTATGCAAACTTTTACTAACTGACTTAGTTTTTATTACATTATTATGGGTCAAATTAAAGTATTTACAATGAATTTATGCATGTAACTTAATTTTGATATTAACATAGTCATTAACAAAACAATAGTAATATTTGTGAAAAATCAATATGTTCCATACTTTATCAGTTTATCACACTTCTAATTCACAGCAAAAAACCATGTTTCCTCATATAATATAAAATTTTGCAAAGTATGATGCATTGTGCCATTTATGTTAAGTAAAAAACAGTAGCAGGATAGCCTGACCTGAGTTATAATGCAATCAACAGGTAAACTGTCATTCCTTTAACTTAGGTTTCCCGTAAAATCCCAGAAAGATGTTCCTTACGTAAATACACACAAACAAGGAATATACATTTGGTGAGATAAGAGAAGTTGGTACTAATTTCTGCTTAACAGGGAATTACCATTACATAAACATGTTTTCTCATAAGTATTTTGAGATAAACCACATATTTCCGACTAATTTATGCTTACGGTACAAGGAATCCCTAACAAACAAAAAATACCATGCTGGTGGCAATCAGGCACACAACCTATCGATTGTGAGCAGTTACCATAGCCAATGAATGTCATATGCACTTGGTGTTTACAGACCCTGATCACTCCTAACTTGAAAATCTCCAATCTTTAATCCCTCTGGAACACCTCCAGGAATGCAATGTTACTTCTTTCTTATTAATCTATATTAAAATTATACAGAGGAAAAGTCTGTGAGATTGTATCTTTGTAAGTTTATATAATACTAGTTGCTCGGCCCGGCTTCGCACGGTTAGTTTTCCGTGTTCCCGTAGGAATAAAGCATTTTCCTGCAATTAAAAGTAGCCTATGTTCATGGGGGATAATGTCAGCTTCTATTGGTAAAAGAATTTTTCAAATCGGTCTAGTTGTTTCAATACAAACATACAATCAAGTCTTTCCTCTTTATAATATTAGAGTAGAAGTAGCCTGTAGTCAAACACTTGTTCACATGGTAATTTATGTTAAAATAAAGAAAATATATAATCAGTGGTAGTAAGACATAATAAAGAAAACAAGGAATTACAATTACAAAACTAAATATGTCATACATAATATCTTCTTGGTTGGTATAAATAAATACATTTACCTGTGCCTCGAGTATTCCCCAAGTAGCAGGAAAACCAAATTAACCCAGCTCATGCATTAACAGCTGATTCACAACAAATGGTTGACCTAATTCTGGTATCAGATAAGCTCTATTAAAAAACAAAGTATTTTGAAACTAAACTTAAGCTAGATAAGGTTTAATTTGCCGCAGAAATGAGGAAGAGTAGTCTTTCATGGATCAAAGTTAGGATGACTCATACATGCCATTAAGTTTTTTGTACCATGTTTTCAAACATCTTTCAACATGTTTTTTCCCTAATGCGGTACTGAACATGAACCTGGAGTATTTTAAAGGAATTGTAGGATAATAAATATATTTTTTAAAGTCTTGGTAAGAATTAAAGCAGTTAGTGTGCTGGTTTGTCTGTTCACATGCTTTGATGTTGATTTCAATAATTTGATTAAATATGCAGGATACTTACACTTCAAAATGTTTGCTATAATTATAACAAACAGTTATTCCATTTAAGGTCAATGCCCTGATGAAAGACTGTTATCCAGTGGCAGAAGGGTCTCCACTACAATGTCTGCCATTTTGATTTCGAAAGACAGGGTCATGAAAGTACGATCATGTTCCCCTTCTTTGAAATATCGCGGTAAAATATATTTCATCTATCCGTGTGATACCTACCTTCCCTACATGAACTCATATATTAATTATACTAAGTGGATCAAGGTTCAGATAATCACTGTGATAGTAATATAGTTGCTTTTGAAACATTAGGTTATTAAAATCCTGTAAATCTAATAAATAATACAAGTAAAACCATTCAATTCTATAATTAGACTTAAATTGTCTTGACAAAGCCTTACTCTGCTTATTTATTGAATGATAAGAAATGGAAAATTACAGCAAATACCAAACCGTTACAAAGATTCGATACTATAGCTAATTACTTTGTCTAAATTAGAACTAGAGTCTGTCAAGATACCTGTCATGCTTCATCTCAAGCACTTCCATTCCGTCATCGCTGTCATCAGCCTTGCTATCCCTGTCGCAAATAGTCATAGAGAACTATTATGAAAAATAAAAGCTTGCAAATCATTATAATGTAGACCTTTTGTTGCAGGCCGACCCGTGGCAGGGTCCGGATGATCTCCTGGAGAACATCTTCTCCCTGGAGCAAGGGTCACTAAACTTCCTTGAGGAGTCCTTACCGGATTTCAATCTGTGCCCAGACAATGTGGCCCAGACATCCGAAGCTGTCAGCAGCTCATGCTCGGACAGTGGACTTTCTAGTGACCCTGCTGAGTTGTAAGTATTCATTGTAAAGCTCTGTTGGATACTATTTATTATGGTCTCGTTTACTACTTCATTAAAGCGCTTCACTAGCCATATTTGATGTAACATAAAAATTCTATTTCAATGTTAGAAACTTTATAATTTTGATTAGAAACGAAACCTTATTATGCTTTTGCTTGGTCAGGTAGGTAGGCCATATATCTGAAAAATGAACATGGGATACAATTTTTTTCCAGATAAATAATTGGCCAGATTTTAATCAAAACAGTGGTTGGTTATTAATTTAACAATTGACCGGAAAAGGTTCTTTTTTCATTCACCAAACATCCCAAATACAGAAACCAATACAGAAAGACTCTAAGAGAAAATGTATTACTCAATACATTTATCTCATTGTAATCAATAACAATTTAATATTCAGAGAACTATGTAACTGTATCGATTTGAAATTCAAACAAGATTCTTTTAATTAAAATCAGGCTAACTGAGGCATTAGTGATGTGATGTCACGAAAAGAAAATCCTTCTTTGAACATTTAAATATTAATGAATGTGAGACGTAAGATTAGTCATAGCAAACGGAACAATGTCAAACAACGAAGCTATTTAACATGCGTAATGTCCGACACTCCTATAGTGACCGCAAACCAAACTAACCATAAAAAAAGAGAAATACGCTTCATAAGACCGTGCGAGTGCGAAAAAGATAGCATTATGATCTCAGCCGTCAGTTTGATTCGAGAAGACTATATAGTGAAATAACGGACGAGATGTTTTGCCCACATGGTGATTGCCGGTTTTTTGTACAAATTGACCAGTAACTGTATTTAATTTTGGTACCTCGGATCTTTTCAGTATCGGCGGTTAAGCTCACCTATAGACAAAACGAATATTTCTAAGAATGAGGTGCTTAGGATTTAGTAGGCTAGAGGGATTTTTTGCCCCTAACCACAGAATAAATAATAGTACTAAGTACAGAAGGTTCTCCGTGAAGACATTTCCTATTTAGGTTAGGAACGTCAAACGTGGCATCCCTTTCTATCGCATGCAACGCGCTGCGATGCCTGCGATTGAACGCGTGCGTGTCGGGCAGCGCTAACAAACTGGCCCGACCCGTAGGACCATTTAAGTACCTACTTGTAGCGGCACGATGAAATCACGGTGTTAACCGCCCCTGCCCTAACCATGTTGTCAAATACCTTCAAGGATGCGATTGAGTCAACCCTTGGAACGCCAAGAACACCCAAAGGTGTCGAGTGTTGTCTTGTCGACGTTGTCGTGTCCGAAACGTCAAGTTCTGCGTCCTATAGGTGTTATGATGTCTGGTGTCAAAGCAACCTTCAGTCTTTCTTCTCTTGTAACAATCTTTTGCTCTCTTGTAACAATGATGATGACGTCACAATGTCTCTTTTTAACCCCCGGCGCAAAAAGAGGGGTGTTATAAGTTTAACGTGTCTGTCTGTGTATCCGTGTATTCATATTTATTTTGTGTCATAGATAATTGTATCCCGAGTGTTCTTAGCCATGTTTCATTAAAATCTGTTCAGCCGTTTTTGAGATATTGGACTTTGAAAAGAAAATGTCGGGGGTTTTTCAACTTTTCTAAGTTGTAGTTATGGATTTCTTGATTGGTTACGAAAGGTTAATGTTTTGTATTTGAAACACTAAATCTATTAGTGTAATTGACCAGCAAAATTACAATCTTAACATGACCCAATTCATAGTGAATAAAGACGGCTAACGATCCTTTATAGTCCTGCGACGTTGGAAACTCCAACGTGTCAGATCGATCCGCATTGCAATGAGAACCACTCTTTCATCATATTATCCATGACGCATGCGTACTGCGCGAAGCTGCTACAGGATATACCTACGTGGCAACCTGCGCGATGGTATGCCTCGGCCACACTTCGCCCGAATGTTGTTGCCGTCCTTCCTAACGTATATACGTCAGGTATATATAAATACTTAAATACATAGAAAACATACATGACTCAGGAGCAAATATTCGTGCTCATCACACAAATAAATGCCCTTTCCGGGATTCGAACCCAGGACCTCTTGCTTCGTAGGCAGGGTCACTACCAACTAGGCTAAAGCGGTCGTCAATATGCGAATGGCTTTATGTGAAGGGAGTAATTGCAAATTGTGTCACTTTAGTGAATAGGCCAAATGTTAATTAGAACAACTTCACTGTGTCTTCACTGTGTTTAAAATGCTGCGTTGTAGTTATACAGGGTGTACCAAAAATGCCGTGTGAACCGATCAACTAAAAAATCGCGAAAGAAAAAAAAACACCTATTATGCTTTTGATCGGTTCACAACCCATTTTTATTTTTTCATACTGAGTGTGTATGAATGTAAATATGCGTATTCTCTATTGGTCACAAGATAGTGCCAATAAATAGAAACATTTATTATTATAAAAATGTATTGCTTTTATGAAACGAAACTATATTTTATAAGGTTAATAATGTGTTTGCAATTTAAGTATCTCAATTAATATGTCAGTTTACTAATGAACACTTTGTGGAAAACTCTGTCACTTTTCTAATAAAATCATAATATTCATAATAGAATCGTGTGCTAATGACCTTGCTAATGTAAATAACTCATTAGGATATTCATGTCATTACCTAATAACCCTCTACGTTGTTATTCGAACTTTTAAATTGCCGAACAAAAATATTTGAATCCTCATTAAAATTTAGATTTAATGATTTCATTGTCGTAGTCATCAGACACACGTGCGAATAGCAGGGAATTATAAATTAGTAACTAAGGGAAATCTTTAAGACTGATATTAATGTTTTTTTTTATTTATTTGAAAGGAGCAAGTTCTTGAATTAAGTACTTAATTGACGAAGTTTCTATAAACATTTTCATTCATATATAACAAGTGTTATGGGATTTATCTAATCGTCGAAATGATACTAAACTGGAAAGGAATGGTTTCTTCTTTTACTCAGTTTCAAAGGCAAACTTTAGACTTTGTAACATTCAAATAACATTATTTTGTTTTTCAGACATACATACAAACATAGATTCACGCCTTCATTCCCAATAGGGGTAGGCCATTCCAGTACCACTTTTATATAAATGTGGGTATAAAATATCGACTAAATGTGATAAGAAAGGGGTTATTGCTATTCTAACCTGACACCACACGATGTATAGTTTATATAAATGTGGGTATAAAATATCGACTAAATGTGATAAGAAAGGGGTTATTGCTATTCTAACCTGACACCACACGATGTATAGTTTATATTTCATCTTATTTGTACGTGTTGTTAATATCCTATTTGTACATGGAAGTGGTTCAAACAAAATTTACAAGATTTAAACCTCTTAAGTTGTCAAAAAAATAAAAGGAATCGATATTCGGAATCGCAATGCGCTACCGAATAAGGCCTTGAGCGCTTCAACCCCCTTTTTGTTACACCCTGTATATAGCAATATATATGTAGATATATATATATATATATATATATATATATATATACATAGAGGTGCAGCAGCCCAACTGGAGAAGTACCTCCCCCTGCATACAGAAAACCGCAGCCCATAATAATAATCAATACCACTTATCCTCATCTATAGGGTAGGCAGCGCTTGTGATTTTTCTAGGGTGACAAGCGTCCATAGTTTACGGTGTCTGCCCATCAGGCAGACCGTTTGCTTGCTCGCCATCGTCGTAGTATAAAAAAGCGTTACTTACATGAAAGTCAGTGTTGTTAAAACATGCGGATGTTAACATTCTAATCAGGAGTGCCAAAAGTAGGACACCACAATGCATCGACCGCAATCACTTTAGCCGCTTGTTTACACATTATGTCATTCAAGTTTGAACCTTATATTTGATTAGAATAAAGTTGAATATGATTCAACGGCAGCGGGGACAGTACACTATAAAAGTACAGTTGTAGAATGTGTCAATGAGAATAGTCTGCGTAAAACACTTAAGTAATCATCGGCCTTATAGACTGTTTTTTTTGTATTTAATATAACTAGGTAAGCATTTAGCTAGAAGCTACGGTGCCTAGGGTCAAGTGGTGCGTCAACCCGGAGGGAAAACTAGACCACATTGGGATTAGACCGGTTTCCTCGCGATGTTTTCCTTCACCGAAAAGCTAACGGTAAACATTCCGCACATAAGTTCCGAAAAAGTCATTAGTACGAACCGGGATTCGAATCCGCCGCTCGACAACCGCATGCCTGAACCACTAGGCTACCGTAGCACTAGGCTTACGTAAAAATATCGAATGTTACAAATGAGAGTAGGTCGAGATACTTTATTTAAGGCTAAGCTTAAGTACATTTACCGTTCACATTCAAAGTTTCGATTAGATTTTTGATTTTAACGGAGTGCATCTCCATTTTTGCCCGACTGGCTTCGCGCCTTATTCTGATGAGGGTTATGTTTTTCGAGCGTATGTGGACAAGAAAATTATATTGCACGGGCTACAATTCAAACGGCTTAATGGATTTTGACATATGAGGTGTCGTTGGATTCCTCACAATCGTGTAATGCTTGCTACACATGACACTATATATCATAGCGATTAATCTGTGCAGACCAATTTGCGCAGTTTTATCGATCGTGTGTATGACAATTCGTAACGATAATCTGCAACGATTTGTCATACACACGATCGATAAAACTGCACAAACGGACCGCGCAGTCAAATCGCTACGATAAATCGTTGTCGTGTGTAGAAGGCATATGTGATATAGGGACCCCACGGGTAATATTAGAAAAAAGCTGTTGTTTTTTTTAAATCTTTGTGTTCGCTTGTAACTGTGGAACTACTTCCACTTATACTTACTATATTATACTGATCCCAATATTACTAGGCTTAAGACATCAACAGCGTGTGATTTACGTTGGCTACTCTCTAACTCTTTAAATTAAGAAACCATTGCATTAATTGTAGTAAGATAACTCAAATTTCACTAATAATACGTGTCATTATGAGCTACTAATTATCTTTTGTTATTAGTGAGCACTTTAGAGTACTGTGACCTACATGCACCTACATGCGTCATACCCCGTAAACAAATACCGCCTGTTGCCACAAGAAAACATTCTTATTTGCACAAATAAATTACAATAAGATAGTTGTTGTTTGAAAAAGAGAATTAATATTTATGAATTCTCTTTTTATATAGGTAATTACGCGTGGACAGTATTCTTTTCAGAAGATATTTTTTTTAAAGGACAGAATTAATTGATTTGAACTTTTACAATTCTCACACATTATTTTTACTAAACTGAGATGAGTTGCCCCGTGACCGTGGATGTTTTAACATATCCGAAACGTCGAGAGGCCTGAGATAGGTAAAAAAAGAATTTAATCATCCGCGATTAAAGTCTCGTTTAGTTTAAATAATGAATACAATTTTTAGGATAAATCACCAATTGGCATTCAATAACCCAGATATTGGCGGTCAATGGGAGTGTAGCCAGACCCTAAATAAAATAATCAATAGTGATGTATTTTCTCCAAAACGGATTACTATTTGTAGTTACATGAAGATTTTTTTTTCAAAAAGTAAAAAAAAATACTAATCACAGATTGGACTAAGACAATGGTAGGTTGAACTCTGTCTAGCTCAGACTATCACCCCCTTAAGTTACTACCTCGTTATCCCGAAAACCCTGTAAAATTGAAGGTGACAATCGATGTATGCCTCTCGCCCTTAAAATTGAAATTGAATTTCAGAATACCAAATTGAATTTCGTTCGAAAGTGTACGTAGTACTTTGCGCGAAGCCAGCTCCTTTCACTGTCCCTACTAATTTAAGAAATGGAAACCACTCACTTTATTATGCTACCATAGTTCAAATTGTTGTAGTTGATAATGTTGATAGACTATTCACAAACGCTGTTGTTACATTTTGAATCTTGTAGCTTACTTAGCAAGGTCTGTACTTGAATGGATTATTATATCATAAGTTTGATCTATTAATTAACAAGATGCTCAATTTTCAGCTGGCCTGTACATAAAGGAACACTATACTGGTTTCTTCAGCATGTCCCATTAAATAGCTATAATATTGGTTATATAGATGCGAAAGTACATTTGCCTCCTGTCTCCTGATTGCCAACGATTCATGCTTAAACCGCTCAACCGATTAAGATGCAATTTTGTATTCTGGAGGCCTGAGTCCCGCGGAAGGATATAACATACATTTTGTCCTGGAGACCCCTTAAGAGCAAGTTATCCACGGTAATCACCTGACCCGGATCAACCACGGGAATTAGCGGCAATTATTTTATATTCAACTAGGAAAAAATGATAATGTTCGGTTACGGCGTTTCGCGGGACGCTGCCGCGTCACGCTCACTTCGCTCGTTCGGCTCGCGCCCTGTATGGTCGCAGTTCACCTAACAACCTAACCTTTCCCCTGGGGGATAAGGCTAGATTATCGTGGACAACAGCCTTAAGAGGGGCTTAAAGTTTGTATGTATGTGAGATTAAGTAGTCGCGGAGCAGCAGGCAGTAGTTTTAATATTAAAAGTCTACTTTTATTGTCTTATGCACTTAATTGTTAGTATTGACGCAATCCGCAAGTTTCCATACCGTCAGCTATCAGGCCTACTGATCTCGGGGTCACCACGTGTGTTACCTATATTTGCGCATGTCTCATTTAATATCAACATTTCAATGTAAGTAACCTGCTACTTTATGCCTGAGATCGCTTTTTCTTATAGTGTTATGTAACGTGAAGTAAATGTACGCCTTTTTACACGATACAAATAAAATACATAGGTAGGAACTAGGAATACGTACCAATTGTTTTCTCTCTGGAAATCATAATATTACTTACTAGTTCTTGCCCTTTAATTCCTGTTATCCTTTGCATCATGGTCAAAGAAATATGTTCTGACTCGACAGCAAGATCAAGATCTGTTTCGAGTACGTATTTATAACCGAAAGTATCTCCAACTTTTCCAATCTGCTTACTTCTATTTTGGTGACTTCGAAACACGTAGTTTATGAAGTCGCGAAGTCTAATTTTAGCAGTTAACATTTATAAGACTTATTTGAAAACGGTGCTGTTATCTTTTGTATTTAAACCGGTCTAATATCGATTATAAGGTCCAGGGGCCGTAGACAAGGTTACAATCGACAAGCGCTAACGCCATGGCGTGCAATAGAAAATAATAAAGTGTATGGGAATGACAGATGCCGACGAAACACTTTTCGTTAACATTTGTCATTCCCATAAATTTTATTAGTTTTCTATTTGCGTTAGCGCTTGTCGATTGTAACCTTGTCTAGGCCCCCAGTTTTTCTCTCTGTTGAAAGTTCAGATGGCAGTCGCTTTCGTAACACTAGTGCCTATGCTAAATCTTGGGATTATGTGCCAAATCAGACCCCGGGTGCATTCAGGGCACAACCGGGAAAACGCTAGGACGGTGATCATGATCTTTAATATTAAGTAGTTAACCACAGAATAAGAAGTATACTTACGTATAGAAGGCCCTCTGCCTAATAAAACCGATGTTTGGCAGCTTCAATCATGGCATCCCGCTCAACCGCATATTAGCACCTCCTCTTCCAGGGATCCTCTACCTGGTTAGGGTCGACTCGTTTTCATGTCTTCGTAAAGCTAGTGATACAACGCCGGCCTTGGTACTATAATTGTCGCTGTCAACGGTACCAACCGCATTCTGGTGAATTGCACCTCGGACGGAGGCGGCATAAGGATTCAGACACTTGTAGCCTGATAATATATCCAGCATTTGATTAATTTCCTATTTCATTACTAACAAAATATTCAAACTCTTACTCCAGCTGGTCGTATACGGTCGTCAGGTAGATCCAAACGTCTCTTTTTGTATGGGAAAATAACGGTTAAATTTACGTGGAATAAGTTACGTGTTCACCCCTCAGAATTACTATAAATTACTTTCAAAGCATCAATACAACTAAAGCACAATCAGATTTACAGATTCTGCATGCCATTTCAATGCAAATGCAATAGAATTTACTATCTGCATGCATCAAAGTGCATCTTCGGAGCTTAAATGCATAATAGAATACAATGTCTTAAGTGCCGTATGAAATTGGATGTAGTCTGGTGAAATTATTAACCTCTCCCAGCGTAATGGCAAATTGGTGCCACACGCAGAAATATTGCTGCGTTGCACCTTTGCTGAAATAAGGATTTCTAGAATTTTCAAAATAGGAACCAAGAGGTGTCTGATGCGGCATATTGGCACAACGGCGTGTCTTGGGTGGGTTGCAGCATACCGTATGTAATCGTAATAAGCGGTGTTCGTTAAACTTTGAATCACGGATGTTGCAGACATTCGCATCCACAACCGCGCTATATCCGCATCGATTTTGGCATCTGCACGCAAAAAATGTTGCGGAAATTTTCGGGCGTAGTGCAAGGCCGAATAAAAACGGGGCGCGTCATACTTTTATTAGATACCACACGATAGGTTTCAGAACAAAAAAAAATTTTTTCCCATACAAAAAAAAGATGTCGTCATAACTCCTCTCCTTTTTGTTTTTTTTTTCGTGCTACTGGTCAAATTGATTCGTATGGCCTAAAGATCAATCGTTCTTATTTTTAACTGACTTCAAAAAAAAGGAGGAGGTTCTCAATTCGGCTGTATTTTTTTTTTGTCAATGACGGAGTTCTGAGGTAACAACCTCATTTTTTGAGGAGTTTTTTGAGAAATTGATGAGCCGATTCGAAAAAAATTTTTGTGTTCTTATGTATATACTTCCAGATAGGTCCCATTTTTTTCAAAATTCAGTTAGATGATGGGATCCATGAGGAATTGAGGGGACTCCTGAATTTTATTACGCACGCGTGTAGTGACTTAGGTATTTTCTGTTATAACTCGTGTATTTACATCCGGAATCATACATTTGGTGGCGAGGAATTGATGATGAAGACCACAGATGACTTATCGAATTCCTCAATTATGTACTTAAAAGTGCAAAAGTACGTCACAGGTTCTAATAAGATTCCGTTGAAATAGGAACTAATTAAGTGCCATTGGTGATGATCTTGGGGAATCGATGGAAGTCCTCAAATATTATCGGCCAACATGCAGCGATTCGGTTTTTTTCTATAGTAATCAACGCATTTGCTATCGGAAATCAGTTCATGTGGTAAATTGTAAAAAAAAATAGGAAATGTTCTCGTGGCTTGGCGGAGTACTAAATTGAAGTCGGTTAAAACTTCAATTTAAATTTACTTTAAAAAACAACTTTGTTTTTTAAAGTAAATTATCATGCTTTTAACACCATTTGCAGGTTTTCGCTGGTTTTACTATTGTTTGCGAGTATGTAGCCATCTAAGTACAGCATGGCATTTACCTCTCCCCACACTAGTGCTTTATCACCGGTGCAGTTTCCTCAAAACAATTATTAGTTATATTTAATTGTGGTAATTTTCCTTTACTCTGTCATAATAATGTAGTATGCATGTATGGAACACTCCTACCCCCCTATTCTGTAACTTGTTTTAAGCTCACCTCGACGCTCACCCACAAATATATCTTGACACCGCAATGCGTACCAACTAAGCGTAGGTAGAGGTCTAGTTTCGTGACGGGTGATCGGCGGCGGCGGGGTGAGCCGCTTTAGCACGTAGTGAATAACAGCCCTGTTCTGTCTTTGATTGGAGTAGCAGAATCATTTTGAGCAACATTTTGCAAATAAAGCAAATTATCAGACCGCATAAGCGTGACTACAAGTTTTTTTCTCATGATGACGGATGTACACGCGAAATGCCATGAACTTACGATTTACTCAAACTATTTCACCGTCGTCTCTTTCCTCCTTTTATTCTTACGTACGTAAGTCATGTCACAATAGGGTGGAATTATTGATCATCGTAATGATCTAATGGTGAATAGTCCCAATTCTGATCCCAATAAGGTTTAGTTTTCCCTCTAGTTTGGAAGGCCAGATGGCAGTCGCCTAAGTACCACAATAGTGCCTATGCCAAACTTGCTCCCTTAGGGCACAACCAGGAATAACGCTAGGAGGATGGAGGATGGTGGACTAGTCAGGCGAATAAATATTTTTCTAAGCAAATCAATCGTAAATTTAATAATAATCGTTCGTTCATTTGCCGTAAAACCGGTTTATATAATCTATAATCCATCCTTATTTGTCCCTCGATTCGTTTAACATTGTACCTTCCCTTCATCAATACCCGAAAACAAACTCGCTTAATAACTTACTCAAGTTTTAACTAATGTATTCAAACAACCGGCGAGCCCACGTGTTGCGAGTTCGTGGTTTTAATGTCAATAGCTCCGTGCAAACATGTTTGTCCGCTCCCAACTTCGACTGGGTCGCGAGCATGGTTTACTACTTTACAGGTTAACGTAGTAACATCGCTCATTTTTAACGACATTCCATATCAGTTGCAGTCGAATGCAATCACGAATACGTATATTAATATTCCATGTAATCAAGACTATTGTTTTTACTCTCAAATACTTGATTCGTTCTGCGTTGTGCTGGCGTTAAAAATCGTATTCGCGCAAAGTTCTTATTGGCAGCTGGCATGGCAATACTTACTTAGGTATAATTAAATAGAATTCCTATCGCAAAACGTTACTGAGTTATTTCACAGTCGTATTTGTAGATACTCAAAGCGATATCTATTACCTAATGTACCTATATAGTGACAAGTAACATACAGTGATAAGAAAAAACCAGTGTAACGCTTCATTGGTAAAACATTGAGGTTATTTAACCAGCACGGCTTCACAGGCCCGCGAGCTGCGTCGCGGCTACATAGACTATTCATCTTTATCTAAACATTCTTATAAGAAAGAGACGGATAGTCTATATCCCTGCAACGCAGCTCACTGGCCGCCCTCTGATAGCCGTGTTGCAGTTAGTTAATTGGGTTCATGTACTGAATGGTTTCGTGTATAATCGACAGTCGTGTGTAATCGTTGAAAAAGTAATAAGTCAAGGACTTCAGAGTCCATAATTATCTGCCAGTTTTTTCCTTATTTGTCTCGGACAAGCGGAAGTCCATTGAAAGTCAGGCGGCCAGGGCGCGAGAAGGCAGTCCGCTTTTTGTCTTCATCCGAGTTCTCTGCTTTCTTTGAATGCTGAGCCGCTGCACCCACTATAGCTACTTTGAGATCTAATTTAACTTGTGGACGATTATAATGGAAGACTGAATAAGGCCGCGTCAACACAGGCGTAGGTAATGTTCTCGCGACATTACGGCTGTACTTAAACGCGGTTTTAATTAGTGTACGTTTCGTATTTGTGCAATAATCAAACTTCACTACTTTTAGTTAGTGAGCGTAATTAAAATATCGCCGAACTAAAGACCCACTTGATTACAAATAATGACAATAGGTCATTAGGTGCCAATTTATCTACGTCTCATTTTCATTATACATATTGCAATTACGTAATAGTTTCGCTGTTTATGTAAAACGTCTCTGGTACCTATCTACAGCAAGGTTAATTATTAATTATTATTACTCGCGTTTTCAACTTGATCTTATCTCATTCGTTATTGTAAAGCCATGTTGCTCAAAAGCAAATATTTTTCACTGTCAGGCCAATAACGGCGTTACGCTAGTCTATCGTCTAAGTCCTTGACTTGTGTTTTTTTTTCTATTCCATTATCTAATGATTAGACTAATCTAATTGTTAATTTTTTTTTTTAATTTAATACTTCCTACATCAATAGGAATTGGGCTACTACGTTTTATAATTTGGGTTCCTGCCAAAAAACTGAAAATACCCATTTGGGTATATCTCTAACGTGTAACTGAGACGGTAGGAACGGGACAGGGGTATAAGGCAGCGGCGTAACTAAACCATACGGAGACAATGGCGAAATCATCGGGTGGGGGATCCTATCGTTGAAGAAGAGGTTCTTCAACGATAGGTAGTTTCCTCATGTGCTCTCGCATCCGGCCGCGTGTTCCCTCAGCCTGGAGGCCCGAGGCGTTTTGCCCGCTCTGCCACCCTGTAGTTACGCCCCTCTAGCGTCTCGTCTCAGTTAACCGATCGATCTAGCATGTGATGCACAGACTAAAATGACCTTTTTTCCAGTGACTTCGAGCAGCAACTATCCCCGTTCCTGATCCAGAACTCATGCGACGAAGACCTTACCTACACCCCAGGCCTGGAACCGACCAGCCCGGGCAACGTCCAAGACGTGGTCATCCAGGACTCGAGCGAAGCCTCCAACTCCACAGACGCCTTCGATGTGCTCAATTTCGAGCAGAACGTCGTACCTGGCTTCATTAACAAGAATACATTCCAAAATGGTGAGTACTCACCGCAATGGCATTGATGAAAGTTTAAACAGGTGTCGATTGTGTAATTTTTGAGTTTCAAGGCGCAATATGGTGTTTGTGTAGTTTATTTAATGTAGCAGGCCTTGAAACTTGAAATTGAATAGCGTGGACTAGATTGGTTGGTATTATTTAATTTTAACGTCGATTAGAGGTTCCAATTTTTTAGTTTCACGACAGATTTTAAGCTTAGTGGCCAATGGCCCTGTCAACGAAGCTAGGTGATGGTGATGTAATGAGCATGAACATTTGTTTCTAATTCTTGGGGGTTCTTGTGTATTTAAGTATTTACATATGGTGTTTCTGTGTATTTATATTCATATGTCGATGTCTAATACCCGTAACACGAGCCTAAATGAGCTTACTATGGGCCCATGGGGCTAATTCGATATGTATTAGATTGTCGTCTAATATAATTACACAAATGCAAAATTTGTTTAAGCGGGAGGAATAGGTATAATATATGTATATGTATTTAAAACATCCATTTGTTAAAGCTACGTTTTATTATACCAATAGATTAGGTAGTGGCGGCGCAGTAGGTAGATTATTTTAGTAAAATTCTCGTAGGTACAGGTCGACACATGTATTAATGAGTGTTTCGTGTTTTATTTTGAGTAGGGGTCAGGAGTGCTCAATACAAACCCGCCCAGGGTGCCGATGTACCCAGCGCCGCCACTGAAATTAGGGGGTTGCATATACTAAACTGTGGCAGGATTTCGAAGTAGTAAGGCTGCGGTCTAGATGCCAGCGGGTAGCGGGGCGGCGAGCTTAAACTGGCTCGAATGTATGAACGCCCGCTCACTGCCCCGCTGCCCGCTGGCGTCTAGACCGCGGCCTAATTCTCATTCATCTAGTATTTCTTCCCGTGAGTGTCGTAAAAAGAGATTACGGGATATGGTTGAACTGTGTTATGGCTCGCAACCTATCACTGCAATATAACATTTACTCCATCTTTAAGGGTCCATACAAACATAGCTTGAGTCTCATTTTAAAACGGCATACTGGATTAACATGTTTTTATTATACACAATGGGATCTATTATATTTAGGTCGAAAACTAGTTAGTATCTGTTGCTATAAATTAATATAAATTAGAAAAAAAATATTAAGCGAAGTTAGACTGACCGTTCTAGCGACTAACAATTGCCAGAAGGGGTAGTGAAAAATCAATTGCACATGGTCTGTATACCCCGTTTGCGATTACAAGCGCGAAGATGTATGTATGTAACCTCAATAAAAGTAAATAAAATGTTGACTGCACTGTGAAAACACTAGCCGAGAATGATTCAGTTGTGCAAACCTCATTAGCTTCGCTGTACTGAATGGATCTAAAGACTTCGTTAACCAGTGCAGCAGAGTTAACAATATCCAGCTTAAAACTTAATCTATTTAGTTAGGCTCGTAAGAATCCAGTAAACAGTCAAAATCATGTCCATTTGGTTAAATGTATCATATTGTCTTGGTATAATATATTGCAATTGTCACAATGCAGGAACAAGCAATTATAAAACCTAAAAAAAAAATGTCGATTGCAGTCATCAAATTTCAACGAATTGACGTTGAAATGGTTTTCAACAACGTATTTATTTCTCGAGATGGGTATTTCTCAATTTTATTGTGTGCATGGTAATATAAATGTATCCTTTGTATTATAAAAGAAACTTAGGTATTGCAATGAGCTTCACATGTCTTATTATATCAGTGACTCATTGAAGACACCTGTTTATACATAGTCCCCGGTGTTCTGTTTTTGTAGCAAATTGGATGATGATAAAATGGTAGAGGAGTGTGGTGTCGCGATAAAAATCTTACCTAAATCGAGACTGATAATATGAATACGATGGTTCTTGTTATTATATCAGTAATTGATGCAATTACAAGAAATTAAATAAAGATTTTAAAAAGATAGAACTTGACATCAGTACACATAACTGTAAAAAATGAACGCATTCCGACACGCAAAGTTAATACTGAAATTAAGTCGTTGTGCGTTGTGATAGCGTATTAAAAAACGAGTTTACACATACCTAAAAAAATAATGCATGAACAAATATGCTCATCAATGTTGCTTCAATAATATTAATGAAATATTTTTCATCTTATATATTGCATGTCTTCGAGTGAATGTTAATGTACCTACGCCTCTCAACACCGAACAACTTTCGTGCACGGTTACTTTCGCACAGTCCGTTATGTAACAAAAAAACTGGTCCGCAGAAAAAGCCGGCCGAAAGCGGCGCCCCTCGCAAACGCCCCAAGCCGTGGTGCAGCCCAAACTCCAAAAACCATCCATCAAGATCTCCGCCCACAACGTCCAGAAACCGCAGTTGATCGTCAAATCACAGCCGCAGAAACCTCTGAAGGTCGCCAACATACAGGTCATCAACCCGCCGCCTAAAGTGTACTGCAAACCCGTAGAATCCGTTGCTCCCCAGCGCAAAGTTATACGTGTGGCCCCCATGGCGGGCAACCCGAGGTCGATACTCCTACCCGTCACTATAAAAGACATGAAAGACTTGAAATCCATAAAGATCATCAATGCGGCCGACCTCAAGAACGCCTCCAACATCAAACTAGCCGCTGCTAATCTCCTCTCGCAAAGCAAGCGACATGACTTCAAAGTGGAATCGAGAAACGACTACGAATATGAGAACAATAACTGCGGTAAGTGAAATTACTGTTACGAAAGCTGTATATGATTATGATAATTCTTATAGCATAGAACCTTGGTAGCTAGAGTGCAGTAACCTCGTTTTCGTTATTGGAGCCAATTGGCTTGATTTAGAAGCGCGACATGTTTGAGATTTCTGGCGTTGATTTAATTGTGACTCAACAGTTTCATGCGACGTAAACAGTTTGCGGTGATTATTTCTAGGATTTTTTAAATCAATACAATAATTTTGTTTAAATTTTACACGCTTTTATTTTGTATCGTCTGACCCGGTGTCTGTCTGTGTATGTAATCAAATTTCACTTTAATTTGACTTATGGGTCCGTTTTCGATGCGTTAATTTTGCATAAATTATGTCATCATTTTTTTCACGTTATGAAACATAATCAAAGTCGATTCCGTAACGCTGAAAAAAAAATTCGTGAATAAAGTATTCGAAATCACTTGAATACTTACTACGCAATGTTCATATATAAATCATATTAGTACAGTTATCAGTTCGTTACTTCTCAAGTACTTAGTATCCGTTAATGATGATATCACGAAGTAATGTTTGAAATCGTCGGCGTTAGTAAAATATATCAGTTCGTCGATATTTACCCGTCAGGTCATTGTCACTATCAACGTGAAGTATTTGTGCGCGTGAGACGTATTCGGTATAGGGAAATGTATTATTACTAAACTGGTTTGGATTTTAATTTGGCATGGACATTCCAATAGTTAAGATTATGTTCAAAATGATAGGTTTGTTTTTACATCTTATACATAATCGGATTTGGGAGAAATTAAACGAATATAATAACTTTAAAGTAGGGTACTATCGACAACACAGCTATCGTGCACTTTATGTTCATTGTAATAAGGTTCTATATAAATGCTGAATTGTCAATTAAGTGTGTTGACGTTTGTACAGTACGGACGAGCAACAGCAAATCAGGATGAATGGAAGAAGACTGCAAAGGCCTGTCCATTCTATGAAAATGTGGTGTTTTTTTTACAATATCGCTGCAGTTGTGTTCCATTTTGTATTGTGTGCAGCACTTTGCGTAATGGATATCACAAAACAAAATGTAACACGGAAGCGTCCATTGGTTCAAAAACTAAAAAAGAACATAAATTTTGACGGTCTTACCCAAACACGGGTGTCATTATACCTCTCAAGAGTTAACAAACCCACCCCATTTCCCCCAGACGACTCCGGCACTGACCACAGCGACGACGACGACGACAAGGAAACCCAAGTGAACGACGGCCGCAACGGCTATCCCCGTCTCGTTCTCACCTCCGAGGAGCGCCGTTTGCTGGCAAAGGAGGGCATTAGCCTCCCGACCAGCTACCCGCTCACCAAGCACGAAGAGAGGGAGCTGAAGAGAATCCGCCGCAAGATCAGGAATAAGATCTCAGCGCAGGACTCTAGGAAGCGCAAGAAGGAATATGTGGACGGGCTTGAAGACAGGTATGACAGTTTGCCAATGTATGGTGCTTCCAAAGTAAAGTAAGCACCAGTTTAAAACGAATAAAATGTAAACAAACAATGTATTGAATGTGACACAATGTCTCAAATTCAATACATTGTTTACATTTTTTTCGTCGTCGTTGCGTAGTGGAGACGATGCAAAATAATTATTTACAAGATTTTCTTTAAATAAAAACTCATTTAATCTTTAGTCTGCTGGATAAGTATTGGTTAAACAGCTACTTTCACATGTCTGACCAAACAGAAGATACAACTATATTTATATATATATTTATTTAAAATTATTACACAGCATTACAGTTAAACACTAAGTCACTATGAATTACAAATTATATATACACTGCATTTTTATATATTACAGAAGAATTACATCTATACATCATCTCACAGTACCTTAAGCATTCACAATACACATTTCCCCAACTACTTCCAAAGACGTCCACATCCGGTGCTGATGCAAGAAGCGCATTAAGGGTACCTTTCCACCAGAGATGTGCTATGCTTGCTATGCTATGTTTTCACACATTTGAAACATAGGTGTAGCTACGTTTCAAATGTATGAAAACATAGCATAGCCTTAGTGGAAAGGCACCCTAAGGCTGTGAGATCCTCGACAGTGAGGGGACTAGCAGACTCACCGTCTGACTCACCAGCTCAGGGCAGTCTGAACCACCTCGCAAGGTTTATGTCGTAACACAAATATATGTCGTAATTATATTTTGCAACATACCCAGGACAAAGCGAATTGGATCTGACCGGTTTGATTTGAGAGCAAGCTCAATGTCCAATAATAATAATAAGGCGCAACAATTAGTCCGACTTTCACTGCGTGACATTTCACGAGTCGCGACGCATGTGAAGCGAGTCATGAAGAGATCACACAAACCCGTATGTTACGTCTTTTTAGGGTTCCGTACCTCAAAAAGGAAAAACGGAAATTTACAGAATCACTTTGTTGTCCGTCTGTTTGTCTGAAAAGTATAAAATTTTAATTAAGTACAGATACAGAACCGAAGTGCGCGAGTCCGACTCGCACTTGTCCGTTTTTTTTGTAGTTCCGTAACCAAATGGTACAAACTGGTATTACTAGGAATTCGCTGTCTGTCTCAGAGCTGTATTTTTTAAATTTTAATAGACATTTGAAAGTTTACTTTAAAGTAATAAAAATATTGTTGTAAGTCATATGTCCTTATAACAAAAAAACTTGTTTTTTGGACATTTATTGCTCAATACGTACGGTGGTACGTACGGTATATACGTGTGGTGTCGGTTTAGAATAGCACCACCCCCTTTCTTCCTGTGGGTGTCGTAAGAGTCGACTAAGGGAAAGGGGTTGAAGTGTGTTGTGAGCGATGGGCTAGCAACCTGTCACTACGATATCACATTTTGTCGATCTCTTATACCCAAATTTATGCTATTAGTGGTACCGGAACACAAGTTTCATGTGCTCTGCCTACCCCTTTTAGGGATAAAGGCGTGAATGAATGTATGTATGTATGTATCTATACATAGATGTAAATTTATTTTCATAAATTTAGTTTTATACAAACGTAAAAAAAATCGCTTTAAAAATATATTTTAGTCTTTTCTTATCAGAACACGATACCTGTTATGCCCTGGATCAGTTCACACGGCATTTTTGGTACACTTTACTCTGTACAATGGCAAAGTTTTTAGTTAGTAGCTTTGTGAGTATCTAATATATATCTAAGTAAGTGTGTGTGTTTTGTAAGTTTGTATGTATGGGTAGGCGCGGGACACTCCGCGATTTACGTTCATCGCTACAAGTACATGCCGGTGCCCCAACGTTGGGGAACCGGCATGTACTTGTGGCGATGAACGTCCACGTCGTCGTCGACGACTTCAGAGGGCCATACATCTTAATGTTTTGGCTTAGAAAAAAGCGCCTTTTGTAGAGATCGATCAAAGGAATGTCCCTGTACTATTATCTATTCTGTGGCATGGGGTGGTCTGGCAGAATGGACCTTCGGAATATACGTACATAGGCTATATTTTATCGTGCTGTTCATTATGCTTTATGTGTAATACGCAGCTAGTGGAATATAGAATACTAGCTTCAGCCCGCCACTCCGTCCGTGAAACTCGTTTATATCATAGCTCCATACGAACGTTTACCCCCCCTTTCACACCCTTAGGGGATGATTTCCGGGATGAAAAAGATCCTATGTCCTTCCCCGGGACTCAAACTATCTCTATACCAAGTTTCATCACAGTCGGTCCAGCGGTTTAAGCGTGAGGTAACACACTTTCGCATTTATAATATTAGTATGGATAATTACGGTGGTACGGAACCTTTTGTGAGAACTATTACGTAACTCCATATCGTTTGTTTTAAGTGTCGGGAAAATATTATCACTATATAAACTGACTTCCAGTAACAGTAATCTAATCAAATTAATGTTGAATCGCTCGGTGACCTTTGTACTTTATCTTATTTCTGTTGCATAAACTAGTCACGACTGCAAAATCAGTTATAAAAGTTACAATATTGGATTTAATTTGTTCATGAGGATAGGAGCGGGAGTATTTTAATATGTATTTTGACGATCAACGATCATTAAATAATAGTACATTACTGCAGAGGCCGTGAAGTAAGGGATTGCTGGACGAGCTTTGGGGTAGACGGCCGAGTCGTAGACGAGGCCGGATAGAACGAGTCCAGCAATCCCTGTTCCGGCCGAGGATTGTATAGTGCTTTTCTCAAACTGTGTGAGGAAATATTAAAATTAAAATAAATACCTACAAGGTAATCAATTAAATACTAGTTCGTTGAAATTACAATCGGAACGAAAGTTCAGAAAACAATTGTGTAATTTGCCGCCTTTTTTATTTTTTAAACATGCCATTTCAACAAGCCGTTCAAGCACGATGTTTAACCGCACATAAGTATAGTACCATAGTTTTTTTTATGTCGCAAGTCTACTTACAGAGTCTAGTGGTGGTTGGCAGTATGTAATTTTTCCTTTGTCAGTTTAATGTTAGTAAGCAAATTTAAAAAGTTAGAGTAGCGGACAATAATCTTTTTAGTTCGGGTTTTCATACATTACTTCTTGGCCTCAGGCCAAGGGAAGCCATAAACAAGAAACTTCTTGTCTTCATTTCGTGATATTAACGCATACATTTCAGAGCATGTTTGAGAAAAAAGTTTTTATTGGTGCCTCTATCAGTTACATGTCTTTATTCTTAAGTTATCATAATCAGCTCGTTGGGAACTTAAGAAAATGCATATACTACCTGCGACCATGGCCAACGAGCAATATGGCTGTTGATAGTACATAAATAGCCATCTTAGCTTATGGACGCTTGATCTTTCGTTAAATACTATACTAAAAAATTGTTTGATAATTTAATATTATGGATAAATTAAAATACCCTATTCTGTTGTTTATTAATAAACATTGCACAACAAGGTCTAGAGACCTTAAGGCGCCGTAGGTTCATGGTCTTCTCTCCCTCTCACTGAGCATACGCGTGAGCAAGATGGAAGTGCGTGCTCGGAAGGGCGGATATCATGTGTTTTAATATATTTTTTTAGCCGTTTAAATAAATAAAAAAGTAATGACTGAGTTTTCTCAAACATGATATTGCCGATTTTTAGAAGCTATTATTAATTTTAGCTTTTGTGCATAATTTCTTACGGATATTTTAAGACTCCACCGAGCTTTTGACGCGGGCACCGATTTGGCATTTGCACCTGTGTGTGCGTTATCACCCACACTACTGCCGCTGCCGGCTCGCTCATTTGGTACGGTCGGTCACAAGCTAAAAGTTAGTATCTCATTATTCTCTAATAATAAATCTCAACTCCGCGTATAAAACCATGGATGGTATAAGGAATAAAATACAAAATGAAATTATTATTTTTATTGAATTTGTCCGTTAACTAAGGAAAGCAAAAAAAATAAGCAAAGTAATAATAACGCAGTGTTACCGGTGGAGTAGTGTTGGAATTGAATTTGCAATCAGCAGTTGCGTGGACAGAGTTTTTGGACGGGGTAGAAATAAAATTATACTTACCAACAAACCACTATGTGGTTTGGCAGAAGTATTGGATATAAGAAACACTGTAAGCTCTTAACTGAATAAACAATTTTTCAATTTTCAAAAATAATAAGATATTTTCCCCCAGAAACCAACAATATCAATGAGTCCCTGAAAATATTGCGATTTTGGTCAACTTTTGCATTATATCTGTCTATATCTATTTGTAGTTGTGAATTTAGAGATCTATCCGCTGCGTTTTTGTGCGTGAGTTGGGTTATTATGTTGATAATGTCGATATTAGCTAGTTTCTTTTGTGTTAAATATATTGTAATCTCTTTGTTATTTGAAAACAAAACCTTACCATACATTCATTGGGTTAAAAAAATAAAACTTCTAATCACACGGTTCCAAATAGACATTCATTGGGTGCCAAATCATCGGACGCTGAACTTTTTCCATTCACATTTTTGTGCCCCCCCCAATAATCCAATCGGATTATTCGATGATGTCTAAAAACAAAATTAGTAATAAGTACATTGAAAATAATTTATTTATTATTATCTGATCATAAATTTCATTCATAATGACAAAAGTAAAAAAAAATTGCTTACATTGGAAATTCCTAAGGCATCATTTTGTCTCTTTGTTCGTGCAATAGAAGCAAGTAGCCGTTTGTTGAAATACTTAGGGCCATTTTTACGTGTATAATATTTTTCCTTGCGTTTCCCCATTTTTACTTGTATTTTAAGTTGGTGTAATGTGTAACAAAGCTAATGTTATTAGTGATCGCAAACATTACAAGAGAAAATATTGACACTGACAAACACTGACAATTGAATAGAATATATTTGATTGGAACTCTTACGAAGTTGTTTATTTGACTAGGTCATTAAAAGGTTTTATGTTGATACGAAACTAGATATAGGTCAGATCAGAGGTGTAAACTATTTTGATCCTTGTTATGATATCAAGTAAGTATAATTTTATATGCACTTGTCTACTTAATGCTTTGCTTTCAAAAGGTACTAAGAGTCTATGACTGTATAAAGGAATGAATTTAATAATTAATAACTAACGAAAGTTTTCGTACCCCCACTGTACAAGAGAAAAAACGTAATACTGAAGATAACAAAGCAAACGAGCCTAAACTCGACTATCTTAGCCCCTTCCATCATAGAGTTCCACCAGCCATCTTCTGCCTTCGTCATGAGACCATTGAGACCCTCGCCATCATGTTTAATGGTAAGTACTGAAGATAACAAAGTCATTTTTCCATATAAAAAAATACATTTAGATCTAACTGACGGGCGTACAATGCGTTACGTGATCGACCTCCTGAACTAAGAATTGTATCTGTTTAATGTTTTATTCTTGGGCCCTAGAAGCTTATAATATCAAAAAAAATACTTACCCCGTTTTGCTGCGTAATACTGCTGTATTCATACACAATTGACATCGAAGTGTCACCGCGCCGCATTGAGACGTGCTCTCTCTCTGAGCTCTCGTGGGTGACTGAATATGTCATGCGTTGCTCGCGTATTATATTTCATCATTTTGTTCCATAGTAATTTTGTATGGCGGATTTGGAGGGAGTTTAAAAAAAATCACAAGTAAATAACCAAAGCACTTTGAAATGTTACGATTGCATTCTTTTGTAGTTAATACACTGGAGATTCGTTTGAGTAGGATTTTGCAACTATACTATCAATTTTTTTATTCAATTTTACCTAAACGCCGACACACTTTCTTCTCATTTTTTGTGCAACTTTATGGAATTGTATTTATTAAACTGTAGATGATTTGAGAATATTTATAGTATTCTATTGTAAGCACACTCTTTGTGATTATAATTACATATGATTTATATGTTATTGTAAAGAATTGTGAACTCCACCGTCTGAACGGTGACTGCCGTTTTTGCCGATTATGCTCGGCGCAGTCTTAAGTGTATTTTAGACTCTTTTAGACCTATGTTCGTGATTTTTTTCTATAGAGCAAAAATTGCTTAGTCATGTTTCGAATCACTGATTTCCCTGCAGAAAAGCCTCAATATTACTATTCGTATTTTTTTGAAACCATATTGTTATAAACAGACGCATTACATTGTTTCAAAAACTTTCGCTTAACTTTGCTGAACTTACGGCGCCTTAAATTGCATCTCACACAAAAGGCAACATCCTAATCGTTGTTTGACGTAGACGCTATCGGTAAAGTGATGCAATAACAAATCATCCGTGTTACGCTACCGCGTCACGATCGCTTCGCTCGCTCGGATCACGCGCTGTAGGGTCGCGGTACTCCTCACAACCTAACCGTTTTTCCCCCTGGGGGGTCAGGTTAGGGGATTCTAATGGACAACAGCGTATTGGCAACCAAGAAAACGACACAAATGATAATGATATTTGAAAAACTTATCAAACTCGTCGCCCCGACGGAAGACCAGGGCTGGCCAATTAGCTCGGCACCATGCTTAGTCGGGACTCGGGACCATTTCATTATATAATTGTGTTTTGATGAATTTTCATGTGATTTTTGTGCCACGAATAAATGATTTTTCTTTCTTTCTTTATATCATTGACTTGGTGATAAGGTGTATATTCTATTGCAGGGTAAAACAGTGCTCGGCGGAGAACCAAACGCTGATCCGGAGGATAAAGATCCTGCAGTCACAGAATCAGTCGCTCTCCACGCAATTGAAGAGGCTACAGGTAACTGACACTTTCTTTTTAAGGGGATCCCATGCCCCAATGACCTTCAATCTGAATCCCTTAGTTTTCTAATGTTTATTGGAGCTTATTATATTAACAACAACGGCTTAAGCAATATAGTATCCCATATTTACTTCGAAGTTCATTGTTTTCGAGATATTTGGCATCAAAGTTGAACAATTTTAGGCCAAAATACTCAACCAAACCAAATCAAGTCCTAAATTAAGTAAATCTATGATATAAATTAGACTAAAAGAATGTCTTCTCGACTTGCCATGATTGTGTGTGTGTATGTATATGTGTATATGCGCGTGCATGTGTGATATGTCGAGGAGACATTCTCGATTTGTCATATATGTATGTGTGTATATATATATCAATAAATAAATAAAATAAATGGGGCCCATGAAACTGTTACCTACTTTATTTTATAAGATGAGTTTGATAGGTTAAGTTGCATGAGAACGTAGCGCGTCTTGCCATCAAACGTAACAGTTTGGCGATCATTTAAATGTATAATATTTTTCATTTGAATAATAAAAAAAAGTATATAGATTTCATATACTGTTTTTTAGACAATGTTTCAAAAAAACATACAAAATTAAGTACTTATTCATTTCTTTCAAAATCCGGTAGACAAAAATGGAGATAAAAGATTGAAGAACCCATAGCCGTTTGACTTATAATTCCATTTGTAGTGCAAAAGTAGGAGATACGATTCAAAACTTGACAAAAATTGATGAAAATCCCACTTAACTGTATACAGTTAACTATAATAGTAAGATGAGGGTATAACTAAACAGTTGTAAATATCGAGCGGTTTAGCCTTCTGGATTCGAATCGCAGAAGAGCAAATATTTGTGTGATGACCATGACTGACTGAGTCACGGATTTATCGTCGGATTTATTAAATATACCGTTGTCTAGTAGCCATAACCCATAACACAGGTTTTATTGAGCCTATGGTGGAATAAATGAAGAAATTATTTAAAGAACAAATAAAATAAAAAATGCAATGTTGCCAGCTTGGTCGACTACTTGAGCGGAAAATTGCTACAGTTCTTGAAATCGTTGTAATTCGTTGCAACTGAGTTTACGACGCAGTCATTATGTAATTTGTTATCGTCGATGCTTAATCTGTTACTTTCGGAATTGGTTTTTATCGTAATATTATACTAATATATCTCGCACCTACTTGATACAAATAAATTCTGCATTCAGTAGTGATATTAATTCATATTTAGTGGTACACGAACGCCGTTAAAAACCGCAAACTTTGTCATTACTCAGTCTCGATTTTTAACAGAGTTCAAAAAAAGAAGGAGGTTCTCAATTCAGTAGCACTCAGTCATTTATGTAGTTTGTTTGTAAGTATATGCTTCCAGATTGGTCTCTTTTTTCAAAACTCCAGGTTGGATGATGGGATCATTGAGGAATTGAGGGAACTCCTCAATTATATCAGGCACGCGTGTAGTGATTTCGGTATTTTCTATAATAGTCGTGTATTTAGTGCAGTGTGTAGGCAATCATAAATTTGGTAGAGTGGAATTGATGATGAAGACCACATATAACTTATGGAATTCCTCAATGATGTACTTAAAACTATAAAAGTACGTCACAGATTCTGATATGATTCCGTTGAAATAGCAACTAATGAAGTGCCAAAGGTGGATCCTTGAGGAATCAAAGGAAGTCCTCAACTATTATCGGCCCACATACAGCGATTCGGTTTTTATTTCTAATAATCGCGTAGTTTAGTGTCCAAGAGGCAACCGGATGGCTCGCGTTTTTTAGCTCCCGAAGCCTTGTGTAACCGCCCTGTGCAACCCGAACAGAGCCAACTTGGACTTGAAAAATGTATGAAATGTGTTTTTTGTCGCGAGGTAGCCGATTGAAACAACAGTTACCTGAAAGTGTGTACACTGTTTATATAATGAAATGCTGGTACCTGGCGACGATTAATTTTTTTCACCCCTACCCCATGTGGGGGAGGCCCCAGATTAAATATCTGGGCCTCATCCTTGACATGCGGTGCCGCTCACTCGCGGTACCCGCAGGCGGCCGCCACCCCCTCCCCTTGAAGATTATTGCGTCTGTCTTGGGGAGGGAGACATCCCATCCCAGCAGCACGGGTGATAGTTAGCTCCGCGGCCACTTCCGCCTGCCGCAGAGCCACCCTAATCTCCGCCCCCGGACAGCCACTATCGGTCAATCCTGATGGTCCAATCTTACCCCAGGTTCCATAGAAGGGGGTTCCAAGAACAGACCCCTCTTTCCTCGTAGAGCTCTACCTGCTGCGTGAGGTAGTGCTCTACTATACGCCTCAAGTAGGGAGGTACCCCGTGATACCGGAGTGCCTCCCCTATTACTGTGTACAGAAGGGAGCCAAACGCGTTGACGATGTCGAGCGACACCGCCACCACTCCCCGCCCCCTCCCCTCCGGCTCCTCGTTGAATGCCCTGAGGGTACTCAGCGCGTCCATACGCCGAACCCGAATTGGCGGTCCGATATGTTGGGATCCGTGTTGTCCAGATGCTTGACGATCCGGGAAGCAAGGATTCTTCAACGATCGGCCTCCACCCGAATGGGGAGTCTGCGGGCCGTCTCTCCTTTCTAATAAGGCTGGTTTAGGTTGTACTACTTGGCTCTCTCACAAGATAGAGACTGTCGGTCCGCCGATGAGGCAACGATATTACCCGCTCTATCCTGTCAAGTTGAAGATCCTCAACGAGGAGGTTGATAGAATGCTGGAAGCAGGTGTCATTCGGCCTTCGCGATCTCCATGGGCTTCTCCAGTGATCACGGTCACTAAGAAGGATGGCTCGGTCAGATTGTGTTGACAGTAGGAAGTTGAACAGCGTTACCGTTCGTGATTCTTACCCGCTTCCACGCATCCAGGATATTCTGGATAGTTTGAGAGGTGCTAAATACTTAACCTCACTTGACTTGGAGTGCTTTCTGGCAGATTCCTTTGGCGGACATGGCTAGTTATACAATACAAATACAAATAATTTATTGTTCGAAAGTGAGTGATTATAATAGGTCTCAGGTATGTTTATTGTTCGTCACAATCAGCCAGATTTTGGCACACAATATTTGATGAATTTATTCATTGCATGTCATTGAATTGAATTAATGTATTTTTAATATAGGTAGGTATGTCAATATTAATAGTAAAAGTACTTAAAACAAAAATAAAAAAACATTGTCATACTGATAAGAAAAATAAAAATAAAAATGTCAATGCTACGAATATATAGTGATGCTATGTCAATTATCAGTTATGCAATACAGAATAAGACAAAAATTTGGAAATTTGGAATCAGGAATTGTTAATTTCAAAATGTTCGTTAATTCTATAATACATTTTATTTAGGCACCAGTTCAATAACTTATTTTTGAATTCCGGTAAATTCAGAGTTTTTAGGTCATTTGGCAAATGGTTAAAGATTTTGACCGACATGTGAGATGACTGCTTTCATCGCTCCACAGCGGGGTCTATCTGAGTTAGTTCGTTTGCCTTTTGGATTGACCAATGCTGCGTCGGAGATGCAGCGGCTCACCGTCATGATCGTCAATTACGAATTGACCCCAGAGTCAGACAATTTCGTTTTCGGTTACGTTGACGACTTGATTTATTCGGAAAGTGACAGGTTAAAAGAGGCAGGGCTCACCGTCAACTTGAAGAAGTGCGAGACCTGTAAGTCGGAGTTGAAGTATTTGGGCTACATCGTTAATGAGCGTGGTCTTCAAACTGATCCCAAGAAACTCGAGGCGATTAATCAAACCACACCACACCTTCAAAAATCCAAAGCGCGCAAATCCAGGGCGCAAAATCCCTGCGGGCCTTCATTGGCATGTGCTCGTACTATCGGAGATTCGTGCATAACGATTCGACCATAATTGCTCCCCTTACGGCGCTGATTGGCAAGAGGAAAGGCCGAGATCCGATCGATTGGAACGACGATGCGGCCGTAGCTTTCGTCAGGCTGAAGGACGCTTTTGTGAACTCGCCGTTGGTCGAATGTCCTGATTTTTCTAAGCCTTTCATCCTCCAGTCCGACGCTAGTCAGGCAGGTGGATCGGTGTTGGCACAAGGGAGTTCGATGGAGTTGAGTATCCTATTGCCTTTTATTCGCGGTTGTTTACGAAGGCGGAACGCAGCTACGGTACGTCTGAACACGAGCTCGTAGCGGTCCTCGAATCCATCAAGAGAGTAATTCCATGAGTACCACCTCCATCGGCGACTCCTCCGCCTCCGGTGGCGCCGTTACCGGCGGGGCGAAGTCGAGGGCGCGAGGGAATAAGCCCGCCACCACCATGAGGAGGATCCATGGAGGGGACATTTCGCATTTTATTGCGTACGACCTTGTAAGGCCGCCCCCACGGATCTCTGTCCAGTGTGTGCCGTGTCCTTGGCCTTGGCAATAGCCAGGCACAGGGCCTCTTTCGCCTCCATCAAGGCCCTGTGCAGGAGCTCCTCCTCTTCCGGGGTGTCTTTGCCGCGACCTTCTCCGACCACCAGTACACCTGCTTTCGCGCCGGCAGCTGCCCCGCTCTCTTCAGGCTTCTGTCGCATACCGCCGCCAGCGACCCGCAGAACTGCAGCGCCCTCTCTTCCACTCCTTCTGCTCGGTCCGGTGCTCGGCCCCCTCGCCTCTATCAACGCGGCCTTCTCTGCCGCACCCCTCCTCCCCTGTCCCGCAGCACTGGGCAGCTGGACCCGCCTTGCTTCGGAGACCCTCAATCCGAACCTGATGTAGAGATGGTCGGAGCGAGTCCCTACGTCCCCCAGGACACGCCACCCCGATGCGCGGGCAGCAACGGCAGGGGTCGCGAACGTTGCGGTTCGAAGAATCCTACTTGAATAAATGAATTCTTTCTTTCTTTCATGCGCGAATTAGTTGTTAAGACTTGTCGTTAAATAGCGTTGTTTATTCCAGAACGTGCTAACGGGCGCTACACAGGCCGGTGGTGGCAAGGCCGCGCAGCCGGCCACGTGCCTGCTCGTGCTGCTGCTGTCCGTGGCGCTGGTGGCGCTGCCGTCGCTGCGCGAGGACGCGCCGCCGCTCCCCGCGCACCCGGCGCCGCACGGCCCCGCGCCGCCCGCGCCGCAGCTCACGCGCGCGCGCGCGCTGCTGCAGCACACCAGTGAGTACACAACACAAGCCGGCAGCCGGCCACGTGCCTGCTCGTGCTGCTGCTGTCCGTGGCGCTGGTGGCGCTGCCGTCGCTGCGCGAGGACGCGCCGCCGCTCCCCGCGCACCCGGCGCCGCACGGCCCCGCGCCGCCCGCGCCGCAGCTCACGCGCGCGCGCGCGCTGCTGCAGCACACCAGTGAGTACACAACACAAGCCGGCAGCCGGCCACGTGCCTGCTCGTGCTGCTGCTGTCCGTGGCGCTGGTGGCGCTGCCGTCGCTGCGCGAGGACGCGCCGCCGCTCCCCGCGCACCCGGCGCCGCACGGCCCCGCGCCGCCCGCGCCGCAGCTCACGCGCGCGCGCGCGCTGCTGCAGCACACCAGTGAGTACACAACACAAGCCGGCAGCCGGCCACGTGCCTGCTCGTGCTGCTGCTGTCCGTGGCGCTGGTGGCGCTGCCGTCGCTGCGCGAGGACGCGCCGCCGCTCCCCGCGCACCCGGCGCCGCACGGCCCCGCGCCGCCCGCGCCGCAGCTCACGCGCGCGCGCGCGCTGCTGCAGCACACCAGTGAGTACACAACACAAGCCGGCAGCCGGCCACGTGCCTGCTCGTGCTGCTGCTGTCCGTGGCGCTGGTGGCGCTGCCGTCGCTGCGCGAGGACGCGCCGCCGCTCCCCGCGCACCCGGCGCCGCACGGCCCCGCGCCGCCCGCGCCGCAGCTCACGCGCGCGCGCGCGCTGCTGCAGCACACCAGTGAGTACACAACACAAGCCGGCAGCCGGCCACGTGCCTGCTCGTGCTGCTGCTGTCCGTGGCGCTGGTGGCGCTGCCGTCGCTGCGCGAGGACGCGCCGCCGCTCCCCGCGCACCCGGCGCCGCACGGTCCCCGCGCCGCCCGCGCCGCAGCTCACGCGCGCGCGCGCGCTGCTGCAGCACACCAGTGAGTACACAACACAAGCCGGCAGCCGGCCACGTGCCTGCTCGTGCTGCTGCTGTCCGTGGCGCTGGTGGCGCTGCCGTCGCTGCGCGAGGACGCGCCGCCGCTCCCCGCGCACCCGGCGCCGCACGGCCCCGCGCCGCCCGCGCCGCAGCTCACGCGCGCGCGCGCGCGCTGCTGCAGCACACCAGTGAGTACACAACACAAGCCGGCAGCCGGCCACGTGCCTGCTCGTGCTGCTGCTGTCCGTGGCGCTGGTGGCGCTGCCGTCGCTGCGCGAGGACGCGCCGCCGCTCCCCGCGCACCCGGCGCCGCACGGCCCCGCGCCGCCCGCGCCGCAGCTCACGCGCGCGCGCGCGCTGCTGCAGCACACCAGTGAGTACACAACACAAGCCGGCAGCCGGCCACGTGCCTGCTCGTGCTGCTGCTGTCCGTGGCGCTGGTGGCGCTGCCGTCGCTGCGCGAGGACGCGCCGCCGCTCCCCGCGCACCCGGCGCCGCACGGCCCCGCGCCGCCCGCGCCGCAGCTCACGCGCGCGCGCGCGCTGCTGCAGCACACCAGTGAGTACACAACACAAGCCGGCAGCCGGCCACGTGCCTGCTCGTGCTGCTGCTGTCCGTGGCGCTGGTGGCGCTGCCGTCGCTGCGCGAGGACGCGCCGCCGCTCCCCGCGCACCCGGCGCCGCACGGCCCCGCGCCGCCCGCGCCGCAGCTCACGCGCGCGCGCGCGCTGCTGCAGCACACCAGTGAGTACACAACACAAGCCGGCAGCCGGCCACGTGCCTGCTCGTGCTGCTGCTGTCCGTGGCGCTGGTGGCGCTGCCGTCGCTGCGCGAGGACGCGCCGCCGCTCCCCGCGCACCCGGCGCCGCACGGCCCCGCGCCGCCCGCGCCGCAGCTCACGCGCGCGCGCGCGCTGCTGCAGCACACCAGTGAGTACACAACACAAGCCGGCAGCCGGCCACGTGCCTGCTCGTGCTGCTGCTGTCCGTGGCGCTGGTGGCGCTGCCGTCGCTGCGCGAGGACGCGCCGCCGCTCCCCGCGCACCCGGCGCCGCACGGCCCCGCGCCGCCCGCGCCGCAGCTCACGCGCGCGCGCGCGCTGCTGCAGCACACCAGTGAGTACACAACACAAGCCGGCAGCCGGCCACGTGCCTGCTCGTGCTGCTGCTGTCCGTGGCGCTGGTGGCGCTGCCGTCGCTGCGCGAGGACGCGCCGCCGCTCCCCGCGCACCCGGCGCCGCACGGCCCCGCGCCGCCCGCGCCGCAGCTCACGCGCGCGCGCGCGCTGCTGCAGCACACCAGTGAGTACACAACACAAGCCGGCAGCCGGCCACGTGCCTGCTCGTGCTGCTGCTGTCCGTGGCGCTGGTGGCGCTGCCGTCGCTGCGCGAGGACGCGCCGCCGCTCCCCGCGCACCCGGCGCCGCACGGCCCCGCGCCGCCCGCGCCGCAGCTCACGCGCGCGCGCGCGCGCTGCTGCAGCACACCAGTGAGTACACAACACAAGCCGGCAGCCGGCCACGTGCCTGCTCGTGCTGCTGCTGTCCGTGGCGCTGGTGGCGCTGCCGTCGCTGCGCGAGGACGCGCCGCCGCTCCCCGCGCACCCGGCGCCGCACGGCCCCGCGCCGCCCGCGCCGCAGCTCACGCGCGCGCGCGCGCTGCTGCAGCACACCAGTGAGTACACAACACAAGCCGGCAGCCGGCCACGTGCCTGCTCGTGCTGCTGCTGTCCGTGGCGCTGGTGGCGCTGCCGTCGCTGCGCGAGGACGCGCCGCCGCTCCCCGCGCACCCGGCGCCGCACGGCCCCGCGCCGCCCGCGCCGCAGCTCACGCGCGCGCGCGCGCGCTGCTGCAGCACACCAGTGAGTACACAACACAAGCCGGCAGCCGGCCACGTGCCTGCTCGTGCTGCTGCTGTCCGTGGCGCTGGTGGCGCTGCCGTCGCTGCGCGAGGACGCGCCGCCGCTCCCCGCGCACCCGGCGCCGCACGGCCCCGCGCCGCCCGCGCCGCAGCTCACGCGCGCGCGCGCGCTGCTGCAGCACACCAGTGAGTACACAACACAAGCCGGCAGCCGGCCACGTGCCTGCTCGTGCTGCTGCTGTCCGTGGCGCTGGTGGCGCTGCCGTCGCTGCGCGAGGACGCGCCGCCGCTCCCCGCGCACCCGGCGCCGCACGGCCCCGCGCCGCCCGCGCCGCAGCTCACGCGCGCGCGCGCGCTGCTGCAGCACACCAGTGAGTACACAACACAAGCCGGCAGCCGGCCACGTGCCTGCTCGTGCTGCTGCTGTCCGTGGCGCTGGTGGCGCTGCCGTCGCTGCGCGAGGACGCGCCGCCGCTCCCCGCGCACCCGGCGCCGCACGGCCCCGCGCCGCCCGCGCCGCAGCTCACGCGCGCGCGCGCGCTGCTGCAGCACACCAGTGAGTACACAACACAAGCCGGCAGCCGGCCACGTGCCTGCTCGTGCTGCTGCTGTCCGTGGCGCTGGTGGCGCTGCCGTCGCTGCGCGAGGACGCGCCGCCGCTCCCCGCGCACCCGGCGCCGCACGGCCCCGCGCCGCCCGCGCCGCAGCTCACGCGCGCGCGCGCGCTGCTGCAGCACACCAGTGAGTACACAACACAAGCCGGCAGCCGGCCACGTGCCTGCTCGTGCTGCTGCTGTCCGTGGCGCTGGTGGCGCTGCCGTCGCTGCGCGAGGACGCGCCGCCGCTCCCCGCGCACCCGGCGCCGCACGGCCCCGCGCCGCCCGCGCCGCAGCTCACGCGCGCGCGCGCGCGCTGCTGCAGCACACCAGTGAGTACACAACACAAGCCGGCAGCCGGCCACGTGCCTGCTCGTGCTGCTGCTGTCCGTGGCGCTGGTGGCGCTGCCGTCGCTGCGCGAGGACGCGCCGCCGCTCCCCGCGCACCCGGCGCCGCACGGCCCCGCGCCGCCCGCGCCGCAGCTCACGCGCGCGCGCGCGCTGCTGCAGCACACCAGTGAGTACACAACACAAGCCGGCAGCCGGCCACGTGCCTGCTCGTGCTGCTGCTGTCCGTGGCGCTGGTGGCGCTGCCGTCGCTGCGCGAGGACGCGCCGCCGCTCCCCGCGCACCCGGCGCCGCACGGCCCCGCGCCGCCCGCGCCGCAGCTCACGCGCGCGCGCGCGCTGCTGCAGCACACCAGTGAGTACACAACACAAGCCGGCAGCCGGCCACGTGCCTGCTCGTGCTGCTGCTGTCCGTGGCGCTGGTGGCGCTGCCGTCGCTGCGCGAGGACGCGCCGCCGCTCCCCGCGCACCCGGCGCCGCACGGCCCCGCGCCGCCCGCGCCGCAGCTCACGCGCGCGCGCGCGCTGCTGCAGCACACCAGTGAGTACACAACACAAGCCGGCAGCCGGCCACGTGCCTGCTCGTGCTGCTGCTGTCCGTGGCGCTGGTGGCGCTGCCGTCGCTGCGCGAGGACGCGCCGCCGCTCCCCGCGCACCCGGCGCCGCACGGCCCCGCGCCGCCCGCGCCGCAGCTCACGCGCGCGCGCGCGCTGCTGCAGCACACCAGTGAGTTCACAACACAAGCCGGCAGCCGGCCACGTGCCTGCTCGTGCTGCTGCTGTCCGTGGCGCTGGTGGCGCTGCCGTCGCTGCGCGAGGACGCGCCGCCGCTCCCCGCGCACCCGGCGCCGCACGGCCCCGCGCCGCCCGCGCCGCAGCTCACGCGCGCGCGCGCGCTGCTGCAGCACACCAGTGAGTACACAACACAAGCCGGCAGCCGGCCACGTGCCTGCTCGTGCTGCTGCTGTCCGTGGCGCTGGTGGCGCTGCCGTCGCTGCGCGAGGACGCGCCGCCGCTCCCCGCGCACCCGGCGCCGCACGGCCCCGCGCCGCCCGCGCCGCAGCTCACGCGCGCGCGCGCGCTGCTGCAGCACACCAGTGAGTTCACAACACAAGCCGGCAGCCGGCCACGTGCCTGCTCGTGCTGCTGCTGTCCGTGGCGCTGGTGGCGCTGCCGTCGCTGCGCGAGGACGCGCCGCCGCTCCCCGCGCACCCGGCGCCGCACGGCCCCGCGCCGCCCGCGCCGCAGCTCACGCGCGCGCGCGCGCTGCTGCAGCACACCAGTGAGTACACAACACAAGCCGGCAGCCGGCCACGTGCCTGCTCGTGCTGCTGCTGTCCGTGGCGCTGGTGGCGCTGCCGTCGCTGCGCGAGGACGCGCCGCCGCTCCCCGCGCACCCGGCGCCGCACGGCCCCGCGCCGCCCGCGCCGCAGCTCACGCGCGCGCGCGCGCTGCTGCAGCACACCAGTGAGTACACAACACAAGCCGGCAGCCGGCCACGTGCCTGCTCGTGCTGCTGCTGTCCGTGGCGCTGGTGGCGCTGCCGTCGCTGCGCGAGGACGCGCCGCCGCTCCCCGCGCACCCGGCGCCGCACGGCCCCGCGCCGCCCGCGCCGCAGCTCACGCGCGCGCGCGCGCTGCTGCAGCACACCAGTGAGTACACAACACAAGCCGGCAGCCGGCCACGTGCCTGCTCGTGCTGCTGCTGTCCGTGGCGCTGGTGGCGCTGCCGTCGCTGCGCGAGGACGCGCCGCCGCTCCCCGCGCACCCGGCGCCGCACGGCCCCGCGCCGCCCGCGCCGCAGCTCACGCGCGCGCGCGCGCTGCTGCAGCACACCAGTGAGTACACAACACAAGCCGGCAGCCGGCCACGTTGCTCGGGTGCTGCTGCTGTCCGTGGCGCTGGTGGCGCTGCCGTCGCTGCGCGAGGACGCACCGCCGCTCCCCGCGCACCCGGCGCCCGCACGGCCCCGCGCCGCCCGCGCCGCAGCTCACGCGCGCGCGCGCGCGCTGCTGCAGCACACCAGTGAGTACACAACACAAGCCGGCAGCCGGCCACGTGCCTGCTCGTGCTGCTGCTGTCCGTGGCGCTGGTGGCGCTGCCGTCGCTGCGCGAGGACGCGCCGCCGCTCCCCGCGCACCCGGCGCCGCACGGCCCCGCGCCGCCCGCGCCGCAGCTCACGCGCGCGCGCGCGCTGCTGCAGCACACCAGTGAGTACACAACACAAGCCGGCAGCCGGCCACGTGCCTGCTCGTGCTGCTGCTGTCCGTGGCGCTGGTGGCGCTGCCGTCGCTGCGCGAGGACGCGCCGCCGCTCCCCGCGCACCCGGCGCCGCACGGCCCCGCGCCGCCCGCGCCGCAGCTCACGCGCGCGCGCGCGCTGCTGCAGCACACCAGTGAGTACACAACACAAGCCGGCAGCCGGCCACGTGCCTGCTCGTGCTGCTGCTGTCCGTGGCGCTGGTGGCGCTGCCGTCGCTGCGCGAGGACGCGCCGCCGCTCCCCGCGCACCCGGCGCCGCACGGCCCCGCGCCGCCCGCGCCGCAGCTCACGCGCGCGCGCGCGCTGCTGCAGCACACCAGTGAGTACACAACACAAGCCGGCAGCCGGCCACGTGCCTGCTCGTGCTGCTGCTGTCCGTGGCGCTGGTGGCGCTGCCGTCGCTGCGCGAGGACGCGCCGCCGCTCCCCGCGCACCCGGCGCCGCACGGCCCCGCGCCGCCC